>JARQZJ010000121.1:18217500-19417500 GCA_030704895.1 Henosepilachna vigintioctopunctata | reverse complement strand
TCCTCTGATAAAGTACAATAGCCTCTAGGCAATCTATTGTAGAGCTTAATAACAATTAAGCTCAACATTTCGTATTTCTTAAACAATTCTCGATTCTATTGAACGAACATTAAGCACTTAATGTAAAGTCCAATTAATGTCATTTAGCCATGCTTTCTGAAAATACCACGACAGCTGGTTCTACTCTTTAGATGAAAAATTGTTCTGATAGCCCACTTCTGATCCACAAAAATTTAATTGGAGAAACCACTGTTGCCCCAGAAAATAATGCCATAAGTAATTTGGGATACAAAATTTGATGAATAGATCAGCTTCAGTACAGACTCAGCTAATTTATCTCTTAGTACATTCAACGTATATAACCGAATGTAGGCGCTTATTGAGAGATGTACAATGAGTATCCCATCTCATGTTTTGATCAATATATATCCCAAGAAATTTAGCACTCAGTTATTTCTCCATCTTTCATTAACAGTGTATCTGGAAATATTTTATTGCAACGATTAGTCTGATAAAACATCGCTTCAGTTTTATCCATATTGAGCTTTATTTGGTTTCCCTCACACCATTTCATCACGTCTACCAAATGAGTTTGGGCTGAAACTTCGGCTGTCTGAACATCCCTTCCTGATACTATGAAGTTTGAATCAGGATCAATAAAAGAAGTGAGCCCAAAATACCGCCCTGCGGGACTCCAGTGTTCACCTTCTCATTTTTAGAAGCATAAATCTCACCATTACTGTCTATAACAGTTCTTTGAATTCTATTTTCCAGATATGATTTTATCAGCTTCAGTTGATTTCCTCTTATTCCATGAGCTTCCAATTTTTTCAAAAGAACAACATGATCAACAGACTCAAGAGTATACTCAGTCGTATATCGCCCGCCTCCAAGGCTCTCATTATTATCTTAACCAAGTCTTCCTTGACTTCTAATTTTTTAGCAACTTCATTTTGCAAAACTGGAGAGACAACCAATGAAATTCGTTGTTGGTAGTTTGGATGTCGCTCACTTTTTCGTGAGTCCAAAAAGAAACAGAAATTTCAGTAAGCAGCAATTCGAATTTTTTTTGAATTATTTGAAGGTAGGTATACAGGTCCTTTTTAATATCATTTGTGGAAACTGTTTCCAATAGAACTGGAGTTCTAAAATTAATTACTGATCAATTATACATCAATACACTGATGAGATATATTGATGTTCTTTATTGAGACTAGTGTCTGATAATTTGATTAGCATACCTAATATTAATAAATGAGTGAATCTTTTTCCTACATAATTATTCATTATCAACTATTTTCTAATTCATTTCGAATATTTATCACAGACAGTGTGAATGTCTGTGGTGAAAAACAGGTGGCAATGTATTGTTTCATTGAGTACCTTTTTTAGATTTCGAATGAAAAGTGCATTGCCTAAACGATGCATTCCTTCACCAGATGGGCACAACATACTCTGGTCTTTATAGCTTCGATTCGCGAATTATTTGATGTATTGAACCTTATAATTAGTAGTTTCACCGCGTGCTGAGAGAGCAAGTTAATTAAAATCTGGCATATTACATTAATGGCAAAGACATGACGGTGAATTATTATATTGCATTCGCAAAATAAGAAATTAACTCATCATAACGGAAAACTCTTTGATGTATGTTTTAATTTATGCAGAATATTATACTTTGCCGATATCGTGAGAATTTTAGATTTTCTCAAAATTTGAACATATCAACACCCACTTTTGAAATGAAAACCGTAAGAGAAAAATAATATAAATTTTTTGGCTTCTGCAATCAAGTCTTCATTTTTTTCCCCACAATATTGGTCTCAAATAAAATGCATATTAAAACTGCTAGAAAACTGCAGTAGTTTCTATGGATAAAAATAAAACTTTCGACAAAATGTGAATGAAGTGACACTTCAAGTTATAAGAAGGATTTAACCATGTATCTGACACGTTTAACTAAGTTCTTATTGATATTCATTTTTATAGATAATATTTGAAAACTGAAATTATCGAAACAGCTTCCTCAATTTTTTCTACCTATCTGAACACTTGTTTCAATCTTTTCCTTTTCTGCTTTTATGTAATATTTAACTTTGACATCGATACACCACAACTTCGACCAAGATAGATTAAAATATTCTGATGACATTGAAGCAGTTTTATATGAAAAAGCAACAAAATACTGTATGGGAAAATAAAAACTATTTCATACATCGTTGCCTGGTCGGCTTAATAGAATATTTAGGTTAAACCAGATAGATTAAAATTTATATTACAAAATCTCAACATCAATCAGAAGTCTTCAACAATTTATGTAAATAATAAACACGTCAAAATAAAACCATTTCAATAGCATCAAATAGTCAACAAAGATAATGTAATCATTATTTAGTGTATTGGCTTCATAACCTCTTTTCTGAGCTAATTATACATAGAATCAAGAAAATTATTGAATTGAGTTTCCTAATGAGTGTGACGATACAAGCGTGACGACGACGTCACTGATCAATTGTATTTTATCCCTTCTTTCATCTGAGGTCTACCTACAGAAGCAATTAAGAAAGAAAAGTATTAATAATAATAATAATGAACGTCTTTATTGACACACATATTGTGCTACATAAGAAGAGGCGAGATTTAGCATGAGCTATTCTTCCATCTAACCTCCTTAAAGTAAATGAAAATAAAAAGTAAAAAATGAAAAGTATGATGCAAACATACTTAAAACATACATAATTCCTAGAGTTATAATTATATAACATGTATATATATCTTAAATACCATTAGAGTAATAAGAAATATGTGCTAAAGAGAAAAAAATATTTGTAGTATTATTAGTTATACATTTTATATCATCAATATTTATATCTTCATACCCTCAATAATTATAATTCTACTGTATCCCAATTGTAGGTGCTTTTAGATGAAGATACCGATTGCGCCTAATAAAAAATGAAAAAAACCTATAATAATGAAGATGATAGACCAATAGAATATACTTCAAACAGAAGTTTAACTTCCCAAATGAACCTTTAAAACCGAAATTGAATAACCCATTAATCAATTAGAGTACGTATAAATAAACTGAATGCCAGATTCTTTTCAGTCTTCCAGAATTGAAATTTATATATAATCTGATATATAAAATCAACTGATGGTAAAATTGGATGGAAATTTGGAAGGTCTTCCAGTTATTAATAAGTGTAATACTGTTAATTTTCGTTTTTTTAACAAGAAGTATTATCGACTTCCAAAATTTTCTGGCTAATTGAAGCCTAAAAGTAAATATAAACCATTCATTCGAATGAATCAAAGAATGTAAGTTTCTATGTTATTTATTGCCAAATCATCACCAAATTCGACAGACGTTCATTTCATTCATGTCGATCTTGTGTGGTCCATAATAAATAATGATGTCAGTACAGTATTCATAAAACCTCATTTAAGCTTCATTAATCTTTCAAAATACATAATTTAAAACTGTATAAAACTGAGAATAATCGACCACTGATGATTATACCTACATCTTATGGCAGATTTCAGTAATTTGAGGATATTATTTAATCCAAATGGAATTTATCGGTATTTGCTTTTCGGAATTTGCGATATAAAATGATGAATATCCTACATTAACTTCATAATACTCGATTTAATTATATACGCATCTCTCAAAAATAAAATTGTCTTGAAGTTTCTCCAATTATATAAAAATGCATACTAAGACAGAAAATCTTCACGAATTCTACGTATTTACATACAACGATCGTAAGTATATTAAAAAGAAATACCGTCTAATGTGAGTAAGGTTCATTGTCATCAGATTCTACTAATAATATCTTGCATTTGTTGCTTTTCTTGGTATATATGAACGTCTAGAGAAGGGGGAGCAAATCTGAACGTCTAAAGCAAGAACGAGCACCGTTTTTCACATCGGGCTCTCTATCTACAATCTCAAAAATATGACGCCGTCCATAGAAAAAACAATTTGACTAGATAATTCGAATTTTATTCAGAAATATAAAAGTATAATAATAGTAAAACTGAGAAATCAAAATTTAAAAGAGTTTTGAAGTACAATTTAATATGCATTTAGGCATTGATTTTGCAATGCTTGCTATTTCTGATAATTAGATAACATATTTTTTGAGTCAAAAATTAAATTTTGTAGAGTACAACATGTCAAAGGAGGTTAGTCCTGAATTTCTAGTTCTTTTAAAGTGCTAACACTCAGTCAAAAAGGTTTGAAACAATTGTCTTTCATAACTGAGATTGAATTCTCGCTTAACTCTTGGTGAAACATAATTGAATATTAAAATAAATTAAACTCTTGGCTTAATGTTTCACAATTTATTCAACAATATGAATAGTCAACATGTTTCGAGCGTTAGCTTATTTTCAAGATTAGAAAAGGAGTCTAAGAAATCTAAGAGTCTTGAAATTGAGCTAACTCTCGAAACATGTTGACTATTCATATTGTTAAATAAATCGTGAAACATTAAGCCAAGAGTTTCATTTATTTTAATAAAATTGTCTTTCAGATGTACCTTCGATTACATGGTTCGAGATTTTTTGAACTACATTTGTAAAACAGAGTTTTATTGATTAAAAGTTTGTCATATCTTTTTAGTCAGTGAGAAAAAGGCTTCATTTGAAATGAAAGAATTATCACACTACGGTTTTTTGGCTTATAATGCCATCATCAATAAATACATATTTATTAGCAATTGATTGTTAACATTTTTACGTAAATAATACAGTGTACCTCATTTAGTCTTGATATTCTTTTATAGTCTTTAGTCTCAATATTTACAAATCTTCGAATATCAGTTATCCGAACCTATCCAACTAGTTTTTTTTATGTTTCACGTAAAATATTGTTATATATCGCTCCAAAATCATAGATATTGCTTTTGGAGTCTATAGGTTTAATCAACGAAATTAAATAAGAATTATAGAATAATTCAGCATTTCCAAAATACATTTTGAATTGTAGATATTCATCAATACATGAATTCTATTTTACATTTTTTATATTCTACATAAGTATATCTATAGAGGCATTTTTAACAAAATGTTGATAAAAACAATAAATCAAAATTAACACATATAAGTTTCACTAAATATATTAAAAATTCTACATATGTTTCGGGTGGTTAGCCCATTATCAAGAGTATACAATATTACTGTAATGGGCTAACCACCCGAAACATATGTAGAGTTTTCAGTAAATTTAGTGAAACTTAAGCCAAGTGTGTTAATTTTAATTTATTGTTTTGAACATAATGTTTCATTAAGAGATAAGCGAAACCTCCGTATCATTCATTAAATAGTTGATAAAAATTTATAAAATACAGAAAAAATTTTAAAGACTGTCCTACGTCAAGTTCATTCTACTTGAACCTAAATTTCCCATTAGTTGAAGTTATGTGGATAAATCAACTGCTGCCAATAAAACATTTTAATTGCACGTTTAATGACTTAATGGAATTTCAACAAAATATTTTGAAATTGATGGTTGTGCTTTTTGTGAAGAGTACCCTTTTCATTTCATTCTCTTATATATTTAAATGAAGTATATATTTGTTAATACGTAGCCATATAATATAGTCTGTCTAGGAGTGTTTGAAATCGTTATTAATTTTGAAAGATTTTCTGAATTTGATCAACTGGAATCATTTCCATCGAATAATAGTGTCATAAAAAAGACATTGATGTTTTCATTTACGATATCTACCAATTGAATCATTTTTAATTCGTAATTTCATTCTATTATTCATGAAAACACACATACGCATGGTTTGTGCTAATGACACTGAATGAAATATTATAGAAAATACTAGGACAACCATTCGAAAAATTTAAATTAATTGGAAGAATGTCATACAGAAACTAGCTTTGTTAACATGTACGATGTGATGTCTCTATCATCCTTCAAAGTATAAATGTTAGAGGATATTGTAATCGATGCCATATTTGATGGAAGCAAAAGACACACTGTTCCGTTCTACAAGGAACTCATCAGTTGTGCCACGTAAATCGACAAGTGAGGCAACGACTACAATTTCAAAACACCTTCTTGTGATTCCAAAGTGAGAAACTATCAAGTAATGAATACTTCACTACTCCATCTAGAGGATTCAATTGAAAACAACTGTGAAACTGTAGTTATTTACTGAATTGTAACACCTATCTTGACAATTATCATCAAAAGATGTTTTTATATGTTAGTACTTTCATAATAGGTATATCGAGTATATTTGTTAACTATAATTTGAAGACATCATCTGTTGGTAGATTGCTTCTATTCATTAAAATACAATATTCATCAACCAAAATAAGTCGACCAAATAATAAGAAATTTCTTCTTAGCATTTCATAGGGATGTTAATTGAATTATATTAATTTCTTTCCAAATCTGTTTTTCAAAATTTCTCTAGATAGCCGAAAACATTTACATGCCAAAAGTTTTCGAATGATGAACAACTTTTCTTGCAAATGCTAGTATTAATAAATGAAAAAAATTTTTGGATCATAATCTGCATTAAAGAAACAATTCTGATGATATAATAATTTTCAGTGATTGAGATGATTTATAAAAGTATATATGGATTGGATATATTTATGTTCGTGTAGTATTTTCATCACGAACTGAAGTGTTTTGATTTTATAAGCCTCCTAGAGTTCATAACAGAACCAATTCACTAAATAACATACAGCATGTTTACGCTTGAAATGTCACATGGTTGAAACTTTTATATTTTTAGTTAGCAAAAAATTTATTTTTTGATGAAAAAGGTTTGCCCGTTCAAAAACTCCATAAAATTCAATACTATTGAAAGTTTTCTTCATTTTACATTTGATTTTGTGTAAAACTATTAGTAGCTATTTCTGCAAATACATTATTTCGAAATCTCTACCTCTTTCCCTTGATCTTGAATTGATGCGTTAGAGAAAAAAAAAATGGGTTGTCATTATATTTTAACCTATTTCAAACCGGTAAATGAAATGTCTCAGAAGTTGACAACTAAATTAATAAATAAAATATTGTTTTGATAACCTGAATCATTTATTACGTAAAGTGAAAATGGGCTTTCCAGAAATGAAAAAATAGTATGTCAATCTATTCTAGAATACCCAAATCTGGTCTCTAGGTACATATATAGTACCACTACATTTAACTACGATATGTATATATATATATATATATATATATATATATATATATATATATATAATTATCCTCATCTAATACATTTTTCTTATAAATTCTTAATGCTTCAACGAAAAGTAGAGGGCGTTTATCACGAATACAGCACCAATTTTCTATAGGTTTTCAAAAGTACATCATGACAATAGATTGCAATGGTCGCATATGCATAGAACGGTAAATTTTACCATCAGTTTCTCACATCAATTGTACGAATATACCATTGAAATGACTTACCGCAGCTTCAACATGTTGCACTATCGTAAAAAGAAAATAAAGACCGAGGGCAAACGCCCGGCAGTAACCGAGCCGCAGCGTCATAGCCTACTAGTCGAAATAAGCTGAAAATCATGAAGAAACAGATGAACTTTCTCCCACTTATTCTTTCAGAGCTTACTCAAAGCTCCGCTGACTTAAGTCGTTTTCTTAAATATCTCCAATATTTTTGATTATTTTAATAATTTTCAGGTATATTTAATTTCTGATGCAGGTGAAATATTAGTTGTCAGTTTTTGACTAATGAAAAAAATTGCTGTATGGTTTTATTCGGTATCGCGATCGGATCTACTTTGTTGTGCGCAGAGGGCTAAAGCAGAGATTCTGGACCAAGTTGGAATCTCGCGATTGACTTCTTGCGAAGGATTTCAGTACGCGCTTAACCGCGTGAGTGTTTCCACTTAGTTGTTGTGTAGTGCACTTCCCTTCAGGGAGGGAGGTGAAATGTCTAGCCACGGACTAAGGTGCGTAATTTTGGCTCCCTCATTTTTTTGTTTGAAGTTCTTTGAGAATATTTTAATACAACAGACACATTCAGAATGTGAATTCCTCGAATTTTCGACATGTTACTTAGTATCACTCAATTTAGTTTAATTTTATGATCTATAAAAAATTTTCTGATCGTTTTGCGATTTTTCCGGAAACGACACTCTAAAATAGTTAGATTTATGCAATATATTCGAAATATTTTTTTTTCTTCACGTTTTATACAATGTCGCTTGTTTTTTGAGTTCAAAATTACGGCCTCAGAAATATTTGAGTTAAATATGAGAGAATACAGAAATAATCTCTCATCTGAGCACAGTTTTTTTAAGAAATTGAAAAAGCAAATAACATAGTCCTATCTACTGTGTTATTAAAAAATTAACAAATTGAAAATTGAAAATTTTAAAAAATTATTGAAAGAAACTTATCAACGCTAATAAATTGATAAAAATATTTTTGTGAAAATTTCTGCGTAAGGTGAGATAATTTAAAAATGAGAAAAGTTTTTACCTATACGTGTATTTTTTTCTTCAGAAATTTTGAAATCGAAAACTGATATATTAATAGATTTATAATTATATAGTTTCAATTTTATGTTATAGTTAGTTTATACTGAGATTTTTAATCGATATATCGGATTAGTTGGACTGAACTCTTTATAATTATATAGTTTCAATTTTATGTTATAGTTAGTTTATACTGAGATTTTTAATCAAATATCGAACATCGAAAAACTTGATTGTTTGCATGAATGCTACTGAAGATTCCTATGACAGAATGAAACAGCGATTAATGGTACTTCCAAAAGGTTCGATGGTCTTCGAAGCGCATTAAATATTGATTCTTGAAAATGATTGGTAGTTCCTCGTAGCAATAAAAAACTGCAAAAATATAAGAATTGTTTTTTTGTTAACATTTCGCTGAGATTCTAGTTTTGCCAAAACTGTGAAAGAAATAATTTTTTCCTATTGACAACATCAAAGCGTTATTAATAGATACTTTTCATGGTGGATCAGTAAAAAGTGGTTTTTCAAAATTTTAGCAAATTTTGGCTTTAATTTCAAATTTAACAGAACAAAATAACAAAAATTATGACAAAAACACATTTATCATATTTTGCTATGTTGATTTGATTAAGGACTTTTCTTTTAAATGTATATATATATATATATATATATATATATATATATATATATATATATATATATATATATATATATATATATATATATAAAAAAAATTTTTATTATAAATTTCGTATATTTAGATGAGACAATTAGTGAACATGGTTCACTATGTGTTCAGTAATTTTTCAACTTATAGTTATCAGTTATTTCATCGAGTTTTTGTTTATTATTTGTTTTATAAATTCGCTTGAAAATTGAGCTTGCTATGTAGTTATTCGAAAATGATGTTAATATGCTGTTAAAATGGCAGGACATATGTTTTGATATCCTTACAGATAACGAATTGATAGATTATACTTCACTGTAAAATAAATCAAATTAAATAAATAATGAAAAAATACTTTTTGCTTGAATTTACATTCGTGATGAGAAAAATGTAAAATGTGATTGGTGACGTGTCATGATCATTGTATTATCCAAAAATAGTTTCTGTCAATTTAGACTAGGAAGATATCTTCAAAACCAAATGTTTTGTTTTTAGTAAGTCCTGCAGTTTCTGAAAAAAATTCACGAAAAACTTATATTTTTTCTATGTACTATGTACTTAACGGACTTAGTCACTTTCTAAAATGGATGTAATAATAATGTTGATTTGGTAACATTATTGTCTTCTCATATATAGAAGTATAAAATTAAAGCTTTTTTCCAATTATTCAAAATTATATAACTAATATATATATATATATATATATATATATATATATATATATATATATATATATATATATATATATATATATTTATAGGTTTATCTGAAAATTTATTACCCGAAGGTTCATTGAAGTAGAAATTAATTTTGACACGAGTGTTTATCATATTAAGATTTATTTTTTCAATCAAACTCTAATTTGTTATTTTTGAGTTTAATTTACATTGAGTTTATAAGCTAAATAACCAATTCAAAATATATGCGAATTTTAATTGTTACAGATTCGAGACAATTTATAAACGAATAAGTTTTTTTGTAACATTAATTTGAAATAATTTAATCTTCTTTTATTTATGCATTTCATATAATAAACAACTTCATGCACTTCTTGTCTATATTAACTTCAACTTTGTCGAATTTCACGTTCATTTTCTCACGTAATTTTCTTGAAAAATTGTGAAAAGACTCCGCTTGTCCAATCAATATACGGAATAATTAATCAATATTGTTAGACATTTTGAAGGGTTTTTATTCTTCATTTTCGCACGTATTAACGTATCTCCTACAATTCCACTCATGCTACCATTCACTCTCACGATTTCTGTATTCGAGGCATATTTAAGGGCCATAAACCCTGAGGGGCTATCACATAGGTTAATGCCAAAAAAAACTTGAAAACTGATTCATATTTGACCTTTCATTATATACATTGTTGATGATTTCAATTGAACTGGTTGCTTTTTTTCAAGGAACATGTAATGTTATACTTTTTCCTTCTTGCAGTTAGTAATCTTATAGAATTTCACCCAAGGAGTTACATTTCAGGCTTTTGACACTTTGTAGATGATAAGAATGTGCTAAACGAAGTAACTGAAAATTTATCTAGATTATTTACATCCTGTGTTAAAAAGGTGATGTTATTGACGTGAGTTCAATTACAGAAAATCATTACGTTGCGATCATGTATCAAATTTATTTCGAACAATTGTGTAATACAATATAGTAGAGCGGTCATGACTGAACTTTCTCAGTTGAGATTTTCAGGAATAAGATTTCCATTTCTTCACTTTGGTTGTCGTTGAATCGTCGTTCCCAAACTGCCATAAAATTTCTGTTGATTTACAAAATAAATTCAATGTACTAAGTACAACCGAAAAAATTTAAGAACTCAATGATTATTCAGAGCCGATTTTCAAAAAAATGTATAAAATGTACAACATTCCTTATATAGGATTCCTAACTTCAAAGTATATCTCATAAAAGCATGCTTTGCTTTTTCGATAGTGTACTATTTTTTTTGAAATTTTGTACCGTTTATCTATCAAAATTGAAAAACAATTATTTCGAAATCAGTTAATATTGTGAAATAAATCAATCATTTATTTTCCAATGAACCTTTTTATATATTTGTTATCATTAGGAACCGGATTTTATGCATTGGCATATTTGAGCCATTCTCTGCGGTAATAGCATATTTTTTTCAAAATCTAGAGCATATTATCGGTATATTTACAATATTTTCCAGTGAGTGAACTCACTCTGCCATCCGAAATGCGTTAAAAATGATGATATGGTGAATCCCACCACATTTAATAGACACAAAATATAAAGCTATTAAATAATAATTATTATTATTATTAAAATATTAATTATTATTTTATTAATCACAATTATAATTGTGACTTTGGTCGGTATTCTGTGATTTATGTTAAGAAGAACTATCAGAGAATTGGGCGCAGTCAAACTATACTTTTTAGAAATAAACTTATAGATTTATCCTTACCTTACCTTCGGATTATCGAAAAACATTTTTTCATTTCAAGGATATAGTATTTTTCACATCGACCTACGATTTTTCATGGAATGAATTTTTGGTGTCTTTTTAATAAGATGAAAACTTTGTTTCGATAATTATAGGTCTCGGTCTTTGATATGACATGAATTTTTTTGAAGTGTAATTGTTTTAAAGACTCGTCAAGTATTTAATGAAGTTTTGTAAACTTTGTCATCAGGTTTACATCTCTAAATATATGTACGCCTTCAATTCAATATGGCTTTTAAGAAAACGAAACGATTCCCAATTTTCGTTCAACAGCCCGAAGGTATGCAATTTTGATATGCATTTACTTGCGGTATCTTTTGAATATTACCCGTGTTCCTAAAATGATATAGTATGATGATGAGGCGGTATTATTGGTAACATGTGATGGAGTTGTTGTGTAAATGGGAAATAATTACCCAAATTATAACGGTACTTTGCTATATTTTCTGGAAGTTATACACTCTAATGTGGTATGAAGAGATTTAATAGCTAATTCGAATGCGATCAAAATCAACTATGCGCACACAAAAAATTATACAATAATACAAAATAATAATAAAATACAAATGTTAAATATAATGCGATTGAATAATATATTATTTCATACCGCTAACAAGGTTGAATGTTTTACCAAACTGTAAGATTTTATGCAGTTCGAACACTCATACACTCATAATAAAGTAAAAAGCTGAAAGCTGATAATAAAATAAAAAAACTGAGACTATAATTTTTTTTTAATTCAGTGGACCTACAGTTTAACGCCGGTTCCGAACGGCCATTGGGCTTGTAAACGATGTACATTACCCAGCATATTTCATTATTTAAGCTACTTAAATCATAGACATACAACACAAACACCCATGCCTTCAGCGGGGCTCGAACCCGAGTTCTACCGCACCGTAGTCAAGTCAGGTCGTAGTCGGGAGTTCTACCGACTAAGCTACGGAGACCTGCTAGAGACTATAATCTAAACAGAGTGAACAACCGGACTGTCGGAACACAGACAAACGTCACCGATAAACACAGAAATTATAGAAAAAGTATACACTTATATACTTTATACTTATATACTTTTTTACAAAGTATTGTTTTTATACAAAAGTATAAAAATGTAAATACTCAAGAAACAAAAATTGTTTTGTACAATTTTTTGTAAACAAAAAAATAGTGGGCCTCTTATTTAAATCACAGAATGTCACCTGTCGAGAGAGGATATTTAGTGCACACCGAAGAACATTGAACACGTTAATAATAACCGTACAGCGCTCTTATATCCTACTATATAAATCATCAGAGCACTGAATATTCATTTGAATAATTGTTAATTAGAATTTTCATTCACATTTTACTAGAAAGCTGCCTGAAT
The DNA here is from genome assembly GCA_030704895.1 of Henosepilachna vigintioctopunctata. Lineage (NCBI taxonomy): Eukaryota > Metazoa > Arthropoda > Insecta > Coleoptera > Coccinellidae > Henosepilachna > Henosepilachna vigintioctopunctata. The sequence continues at coordinate 19,404,504 of JARQZJ010000121.1, read as the reverse complement.
TAAGTGAATTTGATTGAAATAGTTCGATATTTAAATAAAAAATAGACCAACAATGAAGGACTCAGGAATCAAGAAAATCGAGACAATCAAGAAAACTGTCTTGTTCGTCGATTTATAAATGTAAGAATTGATATTCTCAGCAATGTATTCAGATTGAAACCACATAGCTCAAGTGCGAAAATTTCACATACACGTGAGCTCCCTCTATCGAAGAAAAATGAGAGAACGTAGAGACTTTGTAGATATTTCATTCAAACACCCTAGTGTTTAGTTCACGAACTAATGCTCTCCTCGTTCTGAATAAAGGATCTGAGGCGTTTGAAATTCATCGATTCTTGATTAAATGAATAAATATCCACCGATGATTCCTAAGGAGGATGAAACAATTGTATCGTATTTTCATTCGATAAGTTCGATGATTTTTCGAAACGCACTTAATATTCACTCTCGCAAGTGATAGGTTAGTTGTCGTTGACAACATTTGTGTAGACAGCTCACTGGTGGTTTTATTTGAAATCTTTCGATATTTCGATTGAGAGTCTCAGTATTGACTGAGTATGAATATATATATATATATATATATATATATATATATATATATATATATATATATATATATATATATATATATATATATATATTAGACAGCCGTGCAAGGAACTGTCCGGATGAGGAGGTGTGATCTTCGGTTCGCCATGATAACGATTTTCATCATTACGGAAATTGGAATCTGAAGAAAAGAGATTTTTCGATACTCTCCCACGAAAAACCCCTTAGGGTTCATCGTGGAAGAAATTTAAAACTCAAATTGATTGTTTACGATATAGCCCACATAAGGAAGTAACAGTTGGCACATGTTTCGAGCTTATTGACCTACATCATTCATTTTACGGGGTTTACCGATAAATTTTGATTTGATTTTGAAATTTTCTCAAGTCATCAACTTCTTGTTATTCTTTTAAATTCTTTGTTCGAGAGTTCGAGAATACCAATGATCAAATCTCCCAATTCGAAAAGTTTCACACGGAAACCGTAAATTTGTACTTGTTCATTTCAGTAGATTTCATTTAAATTTGACATAGGTACGCTAAAATTTGAAATTTGGCTTCGCTAACAATTTGATTTTTATGAAAACCGTACACCCTCTTAAAAGCAATGGAAACATCCTTTCTCAAAACTTAAGTAATTGTTTATGATGATTTTCAAGAGAAATTGTTTTTTTAGGTTCGTGGCCACGATATTGGGAATATGGGCAACCGTTTGTAATGGGGTGAGTATTCTGAAGTTGAGAAACATCTTGAGTCTCTTCTCAAACACCTGTTTTACACACTTCGACGGACATAAATCACATTCATTAATTTGTCAACAGTGATCTATTGACCAAGCAAGAAAAACATTTGTAAGACCTTTCAGACTGATTTGCCGATCGGTTGTTAATATTCGTCTGAAATATGATGCCATTCATATTTTCTCAAGGAATATTTTATTTTGGGAATTGTTTCTTGAAATTTTCAATAAATCATAAAATGAACTTATATGAATGAAGTTAGTCGGGATCAGTTAGATTCCTGGTCTACAGTTTCAATTGCACACATAATTAAGTTTTTGTGATTTATCGGAGGTTCATTTGAAATATTAACACTATAAACACGAATTGACATTATGACAGATAATTATCAATCATAAGTTTGAACTAATTTTTATTTCAATCTATATAAGACAGTAAAAGCAACACAAAACCGCTTCAGAAGAAATTATTTCATTCCATTATCATACGCATAAGTATACCCCGAAAACTGATGAAAATATTACAAATATTTTAATATTTCTTACCTCTGATTGGAAGATCGAATGAAAATATATGAAAGATTCAAAAAAGAATCTCCAGAACGACTTTATGATGATATTAATATTCAAAGCCCTCCAAAATTTAAGTTTTAAGTTGATTCAATTAATGAAATTTGTAATTAACATTCAGAATAAATTAAAAGTGTTTTAAGTTATGAAATGAATATACTTTAATAACTTTAGATTTAGGGTTTTTCCTGTAAGAATATGTATGACAAGTTAGACAAAGAAAATCTAAATTTTGCTTTTGTGAAAAACTTTATTTTAAACTTGTATCAAATGACGATATACTAAAATATTGAAAATTCATACTTGATCATCTCCGAATGTCCTCGATATTCGTACTAAAAAATATTTATTTGATCTAACAAAACTGACTCCGTTAAATATACCTACCTAATAAAATATTTTTTAACTATTATAGTTGTCTCATTTACAGAGCCCCTCTTACAGAGGTCGAAATGGGCCGTTATTTCATTTTTAGAGGTGGAAATGTTGATAAAAATGCGTATTTTTGGTGTCATGAATTTGATGTAGTATGAATGTACATACATATGTACATAATGTATTGCGTCGAAAAAAAAACAATACCGTAAAGTTTATGTCTTGAAGTAAAAGGTTATGTTTGTTTGTACTTGATGCTAGTTGTTGAAACTTGTTTCTCGATAGAATAAATCTGATGAAAAAATATTAGAATTACAATATTTGGCATTTCGAAATACTTGTATAAAGTTTCTAAAAAAACCTGAGATAGTACTGGCAAACAAAGCATGCGCGAAAGACGATTCGAAATGTATGTAAACAAACATGTCAAAAAGTGTTAAAACCTGATTAATTTGTCTCAGTTATACAGGTAATTGAGCTACAAAGTCTCAATTATAGAGGTTAACATCAAAAAAGTCTTCAATCTCATCAAAATCAATCAAAATTCAATTTCAATCAAAAAGAATTCAAATCTCATTTAACCATGTTCAAAAAGTCCCATTAACAGAGGTCATTTCAAAAGAATGGGACCTCATTGCAACTCTCAATAAGAGAGGTTTCTCATTTATCTAGGTCCCACTTAACCAGGATTCACTGTATATTTTCAGTCCATTGTTTGGCTCAAATAAATAATTTTTTAGTGCGAATATCAAGGATATTCGGAGATGATCAAGAATGAATTTGCAATATATATATATATATATATATATATATATATATATATATATATATATATATATATATATATATATATATATATAGTAGAAGTACTGAGGTTTAGAAATGGACCTTGAATTAGAGAATCTTTCGCTTTAAATATTGAATCAACTTGAGTAGAGACTTCATATATGGTCACAGAAGGCGTAGTGAAACGGAATAGTTATTAATTCACGTTTCGTGACTGCATTTGGTCAATAGCTCGTGAGATTTGGTGAGGGAATTGTTCCATAAAGAACACCAGAGACCACCTGTAAGCATTGTGGAGTTAGGTAATTATTATCGTTTTATCTGTTCAAGATACGGCTCGTGTTAAAAAATGGTCTTAAGGTACTCATGTATTACACGAAATCTTCTCCTTTTGACAGAATAATTCATCAAATTATCATGTTATGTGAGGTTTTACGTTCAGTGTATCATGCTATCGGAAAGTTACTATTTTAATACAAGATGACAGGAAGACAACTATTGTATTTTAGAAAGTAGAATTCAAAAATGTTTTAATTGTATGAATCGATTATGTGCACAGTAATTGGTTCAACATTTTGAAATGCATCGTATAACTAAAAACCATTGATTATAATCCAGGAATTTCTTAATACAGTCGACATATTTTTCATGCTACTAACTCTTAACCATTATCTAAAGTTCAATACAACTAATTTCAAAATTACCTATTGGACTTTCTACAAAAGTTGAGGATGTGAAATATTCTTTGGTTAAAATAGAAGCTAATTGTTCTCAGTTATACTACACATAAAATTTTATTTCTAATTTCACGAATACGTAATTTACACAAAAGATACAAAAAGATTATAAAACTATACTCATAGTTTCATAATAATATCATAATCGATGATGGAAAAGTTGTATATTGTTTTTCGTGTGCTATGTTTGCGTGTCTTTATAAAAATAAATTCATAACGAAAAATCATATCAAGTGAGAGAAAATCTTTTCTAGGATATGGAAATTTTTTTAAATCACAATTTTAATTAATTAGAATACAACGCAAGCACAATATAGGGCTGGCTGACGGTTTGTTTATTTTTGATGAAAAGGGGGATGATGATCAAGATGGTGTTTACATCAAACGTTCATTTTCTAACATATGGCAAGCAAGACATGTCTATGCTTTAAAACGAAATGCATTTTCGGGGATTCCCATGAATAATGAAAACGTTTTCTCTACTTGAGGTCAATAAATTAAACCTCTATGGTGTTAATAGAGTTTGTTTATCATTAATCGATCGGGCCGATACTTGATGAAAATCTAAATACATAATTTAAATAAAACTGAGTAGTTTTTTGATTTTCACTATAATTAATTCAAAAACATGACAATATCGTTTCGCCAACACGGTGGCTTCATCAGATGTCAATGATAAACTGAGCTATTACATTGTACTATCACAATGTTATAGCTCAGTTTATCCTCAACATCTGATGAAGCCACTGTGTTGGCGAAACGATATTGTCATGTTTTGAAATTAATTATAGTAAAAATCTAAAAACTACTTAGTTTTATTTAAATTATATAGTTTGTTCAAATGGATATTGTGTGAGTTGAAGTCTTCTATTCTAATTCGTTCTCGTTTCTAGAATTATTACTTCAAAAAAAAACTGAATGAAATAAAATTTTACTTTTTACAATTTAATGTGAGCATGAGAGGGGGTAAGAGCTCTGCTCACGTTTACTGACAAGGGTGACGGGGTAAATAATTTCAATAAATCTGTCCGTGATACTTGAACGATCCCCAACGATGTCATAGTAACTCTGTTTTGAATTCGTTATAATGTTTGATCAAATTATTGAATCTCCTAAAAATTATGACAAAATCTGTGCCATTGAAATTTAGATGTTCGTTTGTTATGTCGCTTTTTGTTAATTGGTGAAGGAATAAACCATCATCTTGACGGAATTTTCTTTATTGAGTGGATTGAATTATACCCAAAAAGAACACATAGAAATTCGTTCGAAACAATACGACATTTTGAAATTTAATTTATTTTGCTCGATCGTATATTGGACGCGTTTATCTTTCTTTCTTGACGAATTACAACCAAATGTTTACGTACACGGTAAAAGTATCAATCTATAATTAGATGTTGGCGTTGCGCCAAAAGATTACGGAAGAAATACTATCCAATATGTAGCCGGATATCGATACAATTCTTTTCTGGAATATTAGTCAGAAATAAATTCATTCCTCAAGTTGAACGTAAAACCAGAAAATCATGTAACATAGTCTAATTATAGCGTACGTAAGTTTTTTCTATGAAATTCGAAAATGAAAAAACATTTCTAAATCAACGAAAATTGTGAATTACAGTTCAATTGAGTAGATAAATAATCTGTGAATTATCAGATTAATTCAACAATTATATGTAAATTGGACGTCCTCAGACGTTCAGAGATTCTTGTTCCTGTTTCCGAAATGAAAAATATCGTATCTTCTATAAGACATGAACAATACATCGATTCGATAAATAATTGAGTTAGTAACTAAACAAAAACACAGTGATTTTTTTAATTCAATATATGAATTGATTGGAGTACCAAAAACTCAAATTTCATAATTTGTAAATCAACTTCAATTTCAATTGAAAATTGTTCAATTGAAAATGAACACTAGAACATTCATTTGAAAAATTCAAATTAAGTAGAGCTAGATATGTGAACGTGTATGATGTGATGTCTCCATTATCCTTCATGGGATAAATGTTAGAGAAATATTTAAATCGATGCCACACCTGATGGAAGTGCGAGACATATAAGTTTTGTTCTGTAAGGAACTCGTCAGTTGCACCACGTCCATCGAAGTGAGGCAACGATTTCAACCCCCAAGCATCTTCTTGTGACTCCAAGTGGAAGACCGTAGAGTAATGAATACTCCACAATTCCATCTATAGGAATCAGTAGAAAACATCTCTCAGATTACAGACACACCAAGCATCGAAATTTCACATATCTACTATACCCGTAGGTATCTACTAAATTGCAATGTCTATTTGACAAATACCATCATACGATGTTTTCAAATGTCAATAGGTTGCATTAGTACTACGCTCGAGTTTATTCCCGTATTTCAGGGCCTATTCGGCGATATTTTTAAGGAAATGAAGTTCTTGTGCTTATGGAAATGAATTAAATATTTAAGAAAATGAACACTAGAACATAAATAAATTAATTTGAAAAATTCAAATTAACCAAGAGAATGTTATAGTAGAGGTAGATATGTGAACGTGTATGATTTGATGTCTCCATTATCCTTCAAGGGATAAATGTTAAATATTTCTTCTGAAGGTATCTTGTAAACATTATTTTTGTTGGTAGTAAAGATACCGAGTGAATCAACTATATCTGAAAGATTTTTCCGAATATTATGGTATACGAATATTATGGTCACGATAATTTTCAAAATAAAATTTTTGACTATACATAAGTATCTATACCCACGTGCTTTAGAAAAAAGTGAAATTCTCGTCTGAGAAATTAACAAAGATTATACTGATCATTTTGTTTTCAAGTCTATTTTTTATACGAAAAAAATCAAATATATTGATAGTGAACCTATTCTAAATGAAATGTAAAAGAATGTTATTCAAAAGACGCCGAGATATATCTGACGTTTCTGTCAAGGTGTCTTTTCCAACATGATAAGTGAATCGAGCTTAAACATAATTATTTGGTATCTACTCCTTCCACATATTGTGCTCGTAAACCAGAAAAACCGAAAATTTGCTACAGGACTGCGTGTGACGATGACGTAACCGACCAGAAAAATGTCTTTGCCCTTTTCAAACTTCCCGGTTTGCCTCAGGAAGTTTCAACAAAATGTGATCTTTTCATATTCATAAATTTGTATGAATTGAATAAAACACGCTTCGGTTAATTTCATAAAATTATATTAATTGCTTGACAATTGTTGTTTGTTGAGTGTTATACCTTATTAAAAATTGAAAATCTATGCTTTGTTTGAGTTCTAAAAGAGGAGTAGGTAGCAGCCCGAAACAATTGTCAAGTAGTTATAATTCTGTCAAACTAAGCAAAGTGTTGTTTTTTTAAAATTATACTAAGCCATGTTTCATCAAGTGAATGATCAATAAATTTTATATAAATTTGTAAATTCATTAATAAATAAATCATATTTTGAAAATTTCAAAAATATTTCATGTATTGTCCATTACAATATTGTTTCGGTATGCAATAACTTCATCAGGTGAATGAAAACTGAGTACAGAATGAATGAACTCAGTTTATATACTCCTACTAAACCTAAGATTTAGTTTACCTCGAGTTGCTCGTTAAGTGCTGAACAGGTTTTCTTGAATCTGTTAATTTCGAGACCTTCCAGGAAGTTAAGTTTCAGGTCTTTGTCTTCTATGTAGGATCTCGTAATTGTTGTTGAAATTATGTTGGTTGTCGATTCAGTAGTTTGCAAATGTAAATGTTCTCTTACTCTGGTATCAAATGTTCTACCTGGCTGTTCAATGCAACATTTTCCACATTCACAATGTTAACCACAAGGTTAACTTATAGACACCCGAATAACAACAATACTTTAGCAAAGTTTATGAACAACAAATATAGATCTATTAAAGGATCGAATTCGGGTGTCTACTCGTATAAGTTAACCTGTGAAGCTACCAGAAAAAAATAAGATCCTACATTCCCAAACCACTGTATCAACAACCAATATAATTTCAACAATTACGAGAAGGCCTGAAACTTGAATTCCAGGAAGGTCTTGAAATTAATAGATACAAGAAAACCGTTTCAGCACTTGAAAAAAAATGAGATGAAGAGGCAAAAAGAAGAAGAAGAGGAAGAAATTCCGGATCTCAAACAAATTAACAGATCGCTGACACTTAACGAGCAACTCGAGGTTAACACTTACCTACTACTACTAAATCTTAGGTTTAGTAGGAGTATAGAAACTAAGTTCATTCATTTCTCTACTCACTTTTTAGCCAAATGATGAAGCTATGTGCTTAATTCATTAATAAGTTGGTATGGAATTTCAGCACGTATCTCCCTCTTCAATAAAATGAATTTGACATGTAAAACTTCCATAATTTCCTATAAATATTTGAATGTGATTGATATCAGTACCTATATTAATGACTGATAAATTTCAGCAATATCGCAGTAACAACCGGGATATAAACAGGACTGACATTTATAATAGGAAAGATCTAATAAGACCTTATTATGGATCTGATAATACGGAAAGTACTGACGAAGTTACTAGGCACTATACCACTGTAACTGATCAATATGGACGGAGTTACGATAACCAGGGCAACCTGATCGAGTCTAATCCATTATTGAACGCACATAATAGATATTCTGGACAGTCAGGTCGTCGTGATGAAGGCCCTCAAAGAGGTGATCAAAGTGAAAGAGGAGAAGATGATAGAGATTTCAACTATATACCTGGTAGCAGACAATCAAATTATGATTCAAGGTTAGATGGGCAAAATCAAAACAGTTACGATTCGCGACAAGGAAGCTACGATTCCGAAAGTGGCAAATATAATCCCAACCGTTTAGCTTACGATCCCAGGAGATTGGATGGGTCATCAACTCAAAGTCCATATGATTACAATTCGGATGGACGTGGATCATATAATGCTGGTCAATTTCCGGATAATAACGGTTCAGGCGTCAACCGACAAGAGGGTGGTTATACTCCGATCCAGTCCGGCAGTGAATCTAGAAGGCAAGGAATTTCTGGGAGTCAAAGTGGTGGTTATAGTTCTAATCAATACGGCTATAGTAGCAGTCAATCCGGCGACAGCAACAGCCGGTCTGACGTGAGCAACAATCAGTACGAGAGTAGAAATAATCAAAATAGTGGAGTTTCAAATTCTCAGAGTGGTTATTATGGCAATGTAGGAGGTAGAGACTCTTCATATAATTCATATCCTAGTAGTCCATATGAAAATGGCAGATCTTATTCAAGTAGCTACGATATTTATGACGCTCCTGGAAGTGCACTGGGGCCCAAAAATGGAAGTGTGAGGTGCATACCGAAGTGTTTTGCACAAAAAGGAGAACGAGTATGTATCATATAACAAATATCATATAAGATTAGGTATATTGAATTATGTGGTTCTTATAGGGCATTCAGGGTGTACCTGGAATGACAGGAAATAAGGGGCAAAGAGGTTTTCCTGGAGAAGAAGGAAATATGGGACCTAAAGGAGACAAAGGTGATTCTGGTCCATATGGACCTCGAGGACCAAAAGGAAGCAGAGGAAAGATGGGGTTACCTGGTTTTCCGGGGATAAATGGCATTCCTGGTATTCAAGGTCCCCCTGGACAACCCGGTAGACCTGGTTTAGATGGTTGTAATGGAACTGATGTGAGTTACTAATATAATCATCACATCAGAGTCTAACTAAATTATTAAACACAGGGTGCCCCTGGACCTGATGGGTTGACCGGTGCTCCTGGACCGAGAGGATATCCTGGAACCCCTGGTATGAGAGGTAGTAAGGGTGAACCTGCTATATGTGAAATTAACCTCAAAGGACAGAAGGGTGAACCCGGTAGAGATGGCGTAACTGGTCCGGATGGTCCTCCAGGGCCAATGGGACCAATTGGACCTCCTGGGGCTCCTGGTGATGTGGGACCACATGTTAGTATACATATTTTTCTTAATAATAATTTGTAGTAATAATTTCTCTTATCCTTCAATGCAGGGTTTTAGGGGACCTCCAGGGCCGAAAGGACAAAAAGGACAACCAGGTTTAGGAGTTGAAGGCACAAAAGGACAAAAGGGGGAAACTGGACCCAGAGGTGCAAAAGGAGATACCGGAATCGATAAATGGTCTTCGAATGGAACTACTACAGTTGGTCCAAAGGGAGACCAAGGAATACCTGGTGAAAGAGGTGCAATGGGACCACCTGGAGAAAAAGGTGAACGGGGACCCGATGGAGATTATGGATATCCAGGACAAGCAGGAGCGAAAGGTGAAAAAGGATTACCTGGTTCTCCTGGACTGAGAGTGAGTATATTGTTATGGACTGTTATCGATCAATTTGAAACTATTAGGTGTTACAATAAATCTGATGTAGAAACCTGCAATATTATTTGAAGCTATTACGAATAAATGTTATCTGAGATTAAAAAAATATTCTTTATGAATAGATAGATAGTAGATGGAAAACTGTTATGGTTCTCGAAGGAAAATCCATATTTTGCTAAGTTAGTCACTAAGTTTCAGATATGTCCTCTATATAAAGTTTTTTCATTTCGAAATTTCCATGTTCAAGGGTCGCGATGGTTTTGCCGGTCCTCCAGGACCTCCTGGACAGAAAGGAGATAGAGGAATTGAAGGATTACCAGGTTTATCAGGACGCCCGGGTCTGAAAGGAGAACCTGGCAAGGAAGGTAGTCATGGTTTTCAAGGTTTACCTGGACCTCCAGGTCCTCCAGGTGGAGGCAATGGTAGACCAGGGCCACCAGGGCCTATGGGCCCACGGGGATATCCTGGACCTATAGGACCAAAAGGTTTAGATGGATTTAATGGGGAACCTGGACCAATTGGTCCCCCTGGACCAATGGGTGGCCCAGGTATAGCTGGTAGACCAGGACCTGAAGGGGCACCTGGAGATAAGGGTGAAAAAGGAGATCAGGGAATTCCTGGATTTCCAGGAGCAGATGGACGAGCGGGATTTCCAGGTGAACCTGGACCACAGGGACCCCGAGGTTTCTCAGGCGAGAGTGGTAGATCTATTATTGTGAGTTTTTTCATTCTTATAAAAAATTTTATACCCATATTACAAATTTTAGGGACCGAAAGGAGATAATGGTGAACCAGGAAGGGACGGGGGAAAAGGTCAAAAAGGAGAACGAGGCTTTCCTGGAGCTAGAGGATCGCCTGGTGATTCCCTATTCGGAAAACCAGGAAAAGATGGCCCACAGGGACCAATGGGAGAAAAAGGTTATGCTGGCAGACCTGGTTTACCAGGAAGTCCTGGTATTCCAGGAGAAAAGGGAGATATTGGAGGTCGATGCATTGATTGTTCTCCTGGAATGAATGGGCCGAAGGGAGATAGAGGAAATGATGGAAGAGATGGTGATATGGGCCCAAGAGGACCACCAGGTCAACCAGGTTATCCTGGTATACAAGGTCTTGATGGTCCCGCAGGAGTAAGAGGTCCTCCAGGTGCACCTGTAAGTATTTTTTGATGGATATTGCATTTCAGATTTTCAGTTATTTAATTGTTTTTAGGGTAAAGATGGGTCACCTGGTGCTCCAGGGAATCCTGGTAACCCAGGAAAACCGGCAATGATTCCTGAAAATCTAATCAAGCCTGAGAAAGGTGACAAAGGTGCGAGAGGATCTCCAGGTCCTACAGGGCCCCAAGGAAGACCAGGACCACAAGGAATTCAAGGAGAACGCGGATTTCCCGGACTTCCTGGAGAAAAAGGTGACATTGGTTTGAGAGGTTTATCTGGAATAGATGGAAGACCCGGCAATGATGGTTTAATGGGCCCTAGAGGTGAACCGGGGCTTAGCATCAAAGGAGAACCGGGAACACCAGGAGAAAGAGGATTAGCAGGATTGAAAGGTGAACCAGGATTAACTGGAGATAAGGGGGAAGCCGGCCAATGCCCCGCCAATATAACAGCACAGCTGAAAGGGAATCAAGGACCTCCAGGGCAACAGGGTTATCCAGGAAGTAGAGGATTAGATGGAGAGAGGGGCCAGAAAGGAGAACCAGGTGATTCAGGTCAAGTTGGTTATCCGGGTGCAGTAGGCCCACCTGGACCTATTGGTAATAGAGGTCTTCCAGGTCCAAGAGGTGACAAAGGTGGTATTGGACCAATGGGTTTTCCCGGTGAACCTGGCAGAGATGGAATTGTTGGTCAACCAGGATTTCCAGGCGCTAAGGGTACAAAAGGGGAACAAGGCATATCGATGCTTGGACCTGCAGGTCCTCCGGGTCCTATCGGTTATCCTGGTGAAAAAGGATTGCCCGGTTTACCCGGAAAACCTGGAGCTCCTGGATTATCTGGTTTACAAGGACTTACTGGAGAGAAAGGGGAGCAGGGAATACGTGGTTTAGATGGATTGTTAGGTCCTCCAGGAATGAAAGGAGATGCAGGTCCAGTAGGACCACCGGGACTTGATGGATCACCAGGTCGACCAGGTCTTCAAGGACCTAAGGGAGAACCAGGGTTGAGAGGAGAACCAGGACGTCAAGGATTAACGGGTTATCCTGGAATTAAAGGGGACCGTGGTATTCCTGGAATTGAAGGACCAAAAGGTGAAATATACTGTAGAAAATGTTTGCAATCTTCTTTGCAATTTTATGTTATGCTCAAAAAGAGATCACTACACAAACAATTTCTCCAAGTATCTCATTTATCTTCGAAAAATTAAATATTATTTATATTCTATTCATATAATATTTCATATTAAATTCACATTTATCTTCTCGAAACTCCAAATTTCTTGTTTTTTCTTATATTAATTGCATGAGAAAACTGATCAATTGATATATTCACACACACATCACTTATCAAAATTAAAATTATAGAATAATATCTCATCGGTGCTCATTTTTGCCTACTAGTACGTGATACTTAACGTATTCAATACTGAATAGATCAGATAGAATTGAAAGATAATGATTCATAAGAGAATAACAATTAATTATAGTTTTCATCTAAAACTTATTTATTTAACAGGTTTTAAGGGATCCATTGGACGACCAGGAGCACTAGGTGCACCAGGAATGGATGGAAAACCTGGACCTATGGGCGAAAAGGGTGACAGGGGATTTACCGGTTTAACTGGTCCAACGGGTTTGGTAGGAATGCCGGGCATTGCTGGAAGACCAGGAGCAAAAGGTGATATTGGACCTATGGGCGAACCAGGTCTACCAGGGCTTAGAGGTCCATCGGGATTGAAGGGGAATGCTGGTATTCCTGGATTCCCGGGACAAAAAGGTGAACCTGGTCCAGTATCTCAAAAGGGTCAAAAAGGAGAACCAGGTGAAGCAGGATTAAGAGGAGCAAGTGGATTGCCTGGTAGAGCTGGATTCATGGGCCCAAAAGGTTTAGACGGATTTCCTGGACAAAGTATTCCTGGACGCCCTGGTGAGAAAGGTAATCAAGGACCACCTGGAACTGATGGTTTGCCAGGACCGATAGGACCGAAAGGAGATCAAGGGTTATCTGGCTATTCTGGAGCTAAAGGCGAACGCGGTTTTCCAGGTGATCGTGGAGAACCTGGTACGTACTTTGAATTTCCATTCGAAACAAAAATAAAATTTCTTCTTAATTCTGTTAAGGTATTGATGGGCTGAATGGACCTCCTGGTATGAAGGGTGATCGCGGTTTCCCTGGACCTGAAGGATTTCCAGGCGAAAAAGGGGATATTTGCTTGGCCGGACAACCTGGATTCGATGGGCAAAAGGGTGATAGAGGGCCACCAGGAATTATGGGACCTGTTGGCTTTCCTGGCCTTAGAGGTGAAAAAGGAGATCGTGGTGCACCTGGACCATTAGTATCAATTAAAGGACAAAAAGGTGAAGTTGGGCCACCTGGTCCTTTCGGTATTGCAGGTGAAAAAGGTGATATTGGTTTACCAGGTTTAGATGGTAGATCTGGTGAGAAAGGAGAAGCTGGTTTTCCGGGATTAAAAGGAGCAACTGGTTTTCCAGGGCAACCAGGATTAAAAGGTAGTATTTTTGTGTTTTCAGTATGATTAATACAAATGATTGTATTAATTAATCAATATTGTTCCAGGTGATATTGGTTTTCCCGGCATGCCAGGTTTACCAGGATTGACAATTAAAGGTGAAAAAGGTCTACCAGGTTTACCGGGTAAAAATGGAAGAGAAGGTTTCTTCGGTCCTCAAGGTCCAAAAGGTGAGAAAGGTCTTGCTGGACTTCCTGGCCAAGCTGGACTACCTGGGCTGCCTGGACCAATTGGACCTCCTGGACCTAAAGGCGATAGAGGTTTACTGGGATCAATTGGACAACCAGGACCAGTAGGTCCTCCAGGTAGGGATGGAATGGATGGAGTACCTGGACGAATAGGTGAAAAAGGTGATCGCGGACCACCTGGAATACTTGGGGCTCCAGGTCAAAAAGGAGAGAGAGGAGAAACTGGTTTAATGGGATTAGCTGGAGCTCAAGGAGAGAAAGGTGATCGTGGTTTTGTTGGCTTGACTGGTTCAATAGGTCCAATAGGTCCACCCGGAGAGAAAGGAGATACGGGATTCCCTGGACCTCAGGGAATGTCTGGTTTTCCCGGAGCTAAAGGACAAAAGGGAGAATCTGGAAGATCAGGTCTACCCGGAGTCAAAGGAGATCGTGGTGTACCAGGACAACCAGGAAAACAAGGTGAACGAGGTCCACAAGGTATTGACGGCGCAGTTGGAATTGTTGGAGAGAGAGGAGAAAAGGGCGACCGTGGTTATGAAGGAAGAGCAGGTTTTGCAGGTGAAATTGGAGAAAAGGGTGACAGAGGATTTGATGGAATAGCAGGCCTGATTGGTCAGCCTGGATTCCCGGGACCTAAAGGAGATCCTGGAACACCATGTGAGGTTACACCGGATTACCTCACAGGAACATTGTTAGTCCGTCATAGTCAAAGTGTTGATATACCTCGTTGCGAAGCTGGCCATGTTAAACTGTGGGATGGCTATTCATTGTTGTATATTGAAGGAAATGAGAAGGCACATAGCCAAGATCTTGGCATTGCTGGTTCTTGTATTCGAAGATTTTCCACCATGCCATTCTTGTTCTGTGATTTCAACAACGTATGTAATTATGCAAGCAGAAATGATAAATCTTATTGGTTATCGACTAGCGAACCGATCCCAATGATGCCAGTGGAGGAGGAAAATATTCAGAGGTATATATCAAGATGTGTTGTTTGTGAAGCACCAGCAAATGTTATAGCAGTGCATAGTCAATCATTATCCTTACCAGAGTGTCCTTACGGATGGAGTTCGTTATGGATTGGATATAGTTTTATTCTGGTAAGAGCATACACTTAGTAGTAGTTACAAATTATGTTTCTCGACCGATGATTTAATTTGAAATTTGTGGAAAATTTAATAGTATATTTTAACACATGAAGAAATATTCAGTAAAAATTGCTACAAGTTTTCCATCCAATTCAATGAATTAATGCCATCTAGGTTGCGCAAGTAGAACGCTATGTTTTACCTGCCTCGCAGGTCGCCACGAAGGGGCTACTTAATAAACATGAAGAAATCTATATTGATACATTCGAATGAATAAATATAGTTATCTTGCTCAATATCAGAGCACTTATAAATACTCAGCATGTAAATTATACTAAAACATTTATTGTATATAATGTTATAAGGGTACCTTAGTACTTATGTGCCAAAAAAGATTTTTACTACTGAAATTTTGATTTCGAATGAAGTACTTTAACGAAACTACTGAGCATATCTTGTGCTATTAGTTGGAGAAAAGAAAACAGTTTTATTTTACAATATTTTATATAAGTACGAAATCAAAAATTATGAGATATTTCTTTCGACAAATATCCAACACTTCATAATATAATGCAAAACACTGATATTGTTTTTTTCTTGAACAGCATACTGGAGCTGGTGCTGAAGGGGGAGGACAATCCTTGGCCAGTCCAGGATCTTGTCTGGAAGATTTCAGAGCTACTCCATTTATCGAATGTAACGGCGCTGGCGGCACTTGCCACTATTTCTCTAACACATTAAGTTTCTGGTTGGCGACAATAGAGGATAATCAGCAGTTCCAAAAACCAGTCAAGCAGACTCTGAAAGCTGGCAACGTAAGAGATCGAGTGGGCAGATGTCAAGTCTGTATTAGAAATACGTAATAAGTGGCCAATTACAGTCAATTCAACAGTCTTGCAATAATTAGCGTACGATGTGTTATAGGCATCACAATGTGATCAACCGTACAGTGTTCCTCATGGCAAATTAATTAATCATCTAGAAAAGTGTATTTCTCACAGATGGGTATTTACCAGAACGACACAAATGTGGTTATTTTGTATAATAAGCTTGTTTCATAACTCCTAATACTGCCGTGCCATTTTGTAGTAATTCAAGCATGTAAAGATTTTTGTATAGTATTTAAAATAAGTTGTATGTATGTAATAATTAAATTCAAGCCATATATTTTATGAAAATTTTTAGTCAAATTGACACTGTTGATTATTCATAGAATAATTGAATTTCGATATATTTCATAGATTATTTTTGTATTTAACGATGAATTTTCTTGGTGCTATATTTGTAATTCATATTTTGCTTTGAACTAGCAGCTCAGAAATTCCGAAACCAATATTTCTTTTGGACATTCCCATTTATCAATATTTAGTTACTTCTAGTCAATGAAATTATTTTTCCACATGTAAATCAGTTGTTCACTGTCGAAATTTTCATAGCCATTTAATTTGTTATTAAACACTGCCATTGTAAAATATATACCTATTATTTGGAGCTTGAAGCTTGCTTTCATTTCCCAAGTAAACTCCTTTCCAAATGAATCTTGTTAAGTGGTTTGCCTTGCAAATATGGGAATTTGTGATATTCAACTGTCAATCATATTCTGTACGTTGCATTCGGTATTCTCAATTATTATCCGAGTTTTTTTTGAAGTTTTCTTCTGGGAGATGAGTTCATTAATAGCCTGCCTTATTACCAGACTGAAACTTTCTGGGTTCTGTGTTAATCCTATGATTAATCTGATATGTGTGGAAATTATTATGAATTATTAATCATTTAATAATGAGAGAATATTGAATACTTAAAATAATCAAAGAAAAGAATTAAAGTGATCAATTATATTTGAGATATAATATCCTTAGGAGAAAAAAAGCAGATTTCTTTCAATCAGTTTCTACAGCTGATTTACCTTTTCCATCAAGAACATCTATAACTTCACTGGTATCCATATCTATCCTTCCTTTATATACAAATGTATTTCTCTTCAGAATATCCTAAAACAATAATAGTGTTAAAATTATTCAATGAATATGAGCAAATAGTTCATAATTCTTTGTGAACTACATAGGTGTCATTGATATGGCAAAGTTACTATTTTCTTCCTTTCATTGAAATTAAGGCTGCAATTGCTATTCCAAATAAATGTCTCACTTGATATTTCTGTTAATACAATTGTTATTACACGTAATTCAAATTATATAGAGCAATCCATCTATATCTACTTGCAGGTAATGAAAGTAAAAACATAGATTTTACCTTTTCACAATAAATTATTTGATGATCGAATAGGAATAAGGTGATACTACTTGTCCACATGGCTGACTTGACCCTTATCGCCTCACTTTGGTATATTAGTTGTGAACTTAATGATAGTTAAATTATTATTAATAATTGATGAGGCCGATACTTGATGTAAATCGATAAACATAATAAAACAATTGTTAAACTGATTTACACATATATTAAAAATAATACTCCATAAACCATCACATACAGATAGTATTATACATAATACTTCCATGCATCCATTTCAACACAAAATGGCAGCTTTCAATAGTTTGATACATCGATTAGTAAATATTCCTCTTTCTAGAAACAATTTCAACACCGAGAAAAATTTAATCAAGCAAATAGACGTGAATAATAATTATAATACTGAAATAATAGATGATATGATATTAAAAAAAAACTTCAAAAAGGCGATTGGTTTGGTGTATCCCCTAGTCAAAAACAATATCAGCTATAGCAGTCTTACATACATCGGTAAGTCCAGTGAAAAACTCAAATCTCTTCTTTTTAAGTATAACATCCACATTGTTTACAGTACTGAAAATAACTTAGGAAAACATATCAAAAATAACAAATCTAAAGTCAACAAAAATAAAAAATCCGGTGTATATAAAATTAACTGTGGTAGTTGTGATAAGTTTTATATTGGGAGGACGTTTAGAAGTTTTCAAATAAGAATTTCGGAACATAAACGTAGCTTTGATAATCAGAAGACAGATTCTCATTATGCGAATCATTTGATTAACGAAAATCATATTTCATTTCCGATTTTGAATATCGCAAACAAGGGAATGAAGCTTAATTTGTTAGAATCACTTCAAATTGATAAATACAAATATTCTGGCAACCTTTTGAACAGCCAAATCGATCATACCTCAAGCCCCCTTCTCAATCTTTTCAAAATTACTTAGTTTACTATATAGTAGTTCAGTATGAATTCATCCCTTCCACCTGTTATCTACCTGTTTTCTCTGTATTTAAGTTTATATATTGTATGTATTCGAGAAATTGTCATTAGTCTGCACGTAGCATTTGAAAAAGGTGAATCTCATCGAAACGTACGTCATGCAGTATTATTTTTAATATATGTGTAAATCAGTTTAACAATTGTTTTATTAAATTATTATTATTATTATCATTACGATTGTTCCCCATGAGGAGAGCGACTGAACTTGAATATATATATATATATATATATATATATATATATATATATATATATATATATATATATATATATATATATATATACATATTTCTTTTTCGAAATTAATTTATTGCCTGTTTTGAACGATTATTATTGAACAACGTTATACTAAATTAATAATTGATCAGGCCGATACTTGATGTTAATCGATCAACATAATAAAACAATTGTTGAACAAAGATTTACACATATATTAAAAAGAATACTGCATGACGTACGTTTCGATGAGATTCACCTTTTTCAAATGCTACGTGCAGACTAATGACATTTCTCGAATACATACAATAGGTAAACTTAAATTATGAATACAGAGAAAACAGATCAATTCATACTGAACTACTATATAGTAAACTGAGTAATTTTGAAAAAAAAATTGAAAAATTGAGAAGGGGCTTGAGGTATGATCGATTTGACTGTTCAAAAGGTTGTCAGAATATTTGTATTTATTAATTTGAAGTGACTCTAACAAATTAAGCTTCATTCCCCTGTTTGCGGTATTCAAAATCGGAATTGAATATATGATTTTCATTAATCAAATGATTTGCATAATGTGAATCTGTCTTCTGATTATCAAAGCTACGTTTATCTTCAGAAATTCTTATTTGAAAACTTCTAAACGTTCTACCAATATAAAACTTATCACAACTACCACAGTTAATTTTATATACTCCTGATTTTTTATTTTTGTTGACCTTAGATTTGTTATTTTTGATATGTTTTCCTAAGTTATTTCCTGTAGGGTAAGCAATGTTGATGTTATACTTAAAAAGAAGAGATTTGAGTTTTTCACTGGACTTACCGATGTATGTAAGACTGTTATAGTTGATATTGTTTTTGACTAGAGGATAAACCAAACCAATCGCCTTTTTGAAGTTTTTTTAATATCATATTATCTATTATTATCAGTATTATAATTATTATTCACGGCTATTTGCTTGATTAAATTTTTCTCGATGTTGAAATTGGTTCTAGAAAGAGGAATATTCACTAATCGATGTATCATTGAAAGCTGCCATTTTGTGTTGAAATGGATGCATGGAGGTATTATGTATAATACTATCTGTATGTGATGGTTTATACCTCCATGCATCCATTGTACTCACTGGCACACTGTAATAAAACATTCCATACGTTTTTTTAATGTATGGGTTTCAGATATATAGCCTAAATATAAAGTCAACTGATTTAATCCAAGCGTTTTTCTGTCTGAGTTTATGTTCAGCTAGATAAATGACTTTTTATGGAAGTGAAATGCAACTAGTTAATATCTCTATAATTATAAATATAGTTACTACCGCTGTTACTGCCTCTTCAATTAACCGAAATATATTTTTGTTAATCTATTTCTGCAAATCATTAAAATTTCTCATCAATTCAAATGAAATTTTTCATCGAACTGATAAGGAAATATTCTTCAGTACAATGAAATCAAAGAATTTCAAGGGCTGTACAATGATTCATTCAATTATTTATAGAAATTGAAGTAGAGCATGTCTATTTGAAATAACCTTATCTAATAATTATCTCAATATCCAATTTAGAGACTTGGGAACATACTATGCAGAGCTATAACTTATAGCCCTGTATGGACCAAACGAGACAGCCAAATTTTTTAAAATTATAGCAGTATCACCTTCACAGGGGAATCAAAACTTTTCACATTAAAGTTTGAAATTCAGAAACGATAATTCCGCCATCTGTATTCAGTTGCCCGATGCAGCAACGCAGTTTTCTGCAATGCTCCGATGAAACAAGTTCCTTTATACTCCGTAAAGTATACGATATTCCATTGAAACACGAATCGGTAGTTCAATCAGTAACGTACAGAGTACTTATATCAACTCATTTATGTAATATTAAGCACTCGTGAAAATGAGACGGGAAAAATAATTTCTTAGGTATGTTATGAATATATAATGAGTTACTTAAATTTTCAGTGTATTAATTAATTTAAAAAGTGGAAATGAATGCTTTTTATCTCAATAACCCTCGTAAAGAAGAGTTGCCTCAATTACCTGAATATTACTTTATTACTTACTATAGCTAAATTAATACAAATTATATTATATACAAAGTATACTTTCAATGTTGAATAAGTATTTACAAGTGCGCTGATATTGTGCATGATCGTTTTATGCATTTTCATGTATACATATAGAAAAGATATATATTAAGTATTATTATTACGATTTTTCCCCATGAGGAGAGCGATTGAACTTCAATTCGCAATTAGGACCTTGCTTCATCTTTTTTGCCTCCCAAAAACGTTTCATGCTCTCTGAATACATTTTCTTCCGTTCATCTGTCCATTTTATTCCAGGTTGGCGATTTAATTTTTGCTCAAACTTCACGACACGACGTTTTTGGACCTATTTTAGCCACTCTGTTCCGCATTTACTCTTCAAAATTAGAAGTTTATTCGGTATTCTGGACTGTTACATTCTGTAGACATGTGCATATAACTTTGCTCGTACTTTTCTGATTTCGTCCGTTATCGTATTTGTCTTCTGATAAAGTTCATTCTGAGGTATTATCCTCCAAATGCCGTTTCTATTGATTAGCCCGTAAATCTAAAGATTTTCCGTTTTGTTTGCCTTAATGTTTCCTTTTGTTTAATGCCTTTTTGTTATAGTAAGTTTTCTTATATATATATATATATATATATATATATATATATATATATATATATATATATATATATATATATATATATATATATATATATATATATATATATATATATATATATATATATATATATTAGGGTGTCCCTTAGATGGCAAAAAAAAATTTTTTCAGAATTTCGAAAGGCTATACCATCTACTTTTTTTATAAATTTTTTTATAAATGCTAAAATGTACTCAAATATGAAATTTCATAATTGTAGCATGATTGCAACCCGTGCCGACCGAGCTCTAAAGTTTAGTAAAAAATGGTGTTTCAGCCTGACATTTTGGTTTGTTCCAAAACTAATTGAAATGCAACGAATAAAGTAAATAAGAATAAAATGAGATCAACATAAACTTTTATTCAAATACAAATTATTATAATAATTAATTATGGTAACTTCTCTTTAGTGTAGTTTTTTTGCAGTCTGGATACAGTTTTCTATGTTCCTGAACAGAACGCAGCAAAAACTGTTTTTGCTCTTCTTCAGCCGTGATAAGTCCATCCAAGTCTTGAATTAATTTAACAGCTCTTTCAGCAGTGTCATTTATGACCTTCAAACGACTTATTCGTCTTCTATCTTCCAAAAAAGTAGGGTTGTCACCCCAAGAAGATACATCCTCCCGAAGAAAACTGTCGTCGATATGCAGTCGAGATAGAAATTCTTTGCTTCTTTGAGTCACAAAATCAAACTTTTAGTTTATTCTCTATATCTCCTCCTAAGAACACGACGCATAGTTCCACCAATTCACGGTAATCGTCTCTAATAAAAGGTTTTTCCAGTTCAGTCTTATAAAATTAATAAAGATGTAATTTTTGTCTCAGCAATATGTGCTTTAACGAAATTCAGAGATTGCTCAATATTATCGGTGTTAATATTTTTCCAATTATCTCTCAACTTTTTGAAAATTGGGATATCTGGGCTACTTGTAATTTGCTTTACCTTGGTTTCAAAAACAGCTTCAAGGACCAACTCATAAATGACGACAAGCAAAAAGCAGTAATTCCCTTTCTAAAGTGTGCTCCAAAATAGCACAAGCTCCACTGAAACGGCCAGTATTTGGAGCTGTCGTATCGCATCACATTATCTGTATTTTATCATGGAGGCTCCAGTCAAAGAGTGCAGTTGAAATGGCTTTGGCTTGATGTTTTCCAGAAGACCTCTCTAATTTTGGCACTGCAAGAAGCTGTTCTCTATCGTCAAATGAAGCAATAATTGGTAAGCGTTCTTCTTTTAAACTTCGTACATCCAATCCAGGTAATGGTTTTCCATCCCAATGGACTGTGACTACGTCAGGCAAATTTTTCTGGAAGTCAGTTTTTATTGCTTCTGCCCTGGATTTTCTCGCCTGAGTACGAACTCGCTGAATCGAAGATTTGTCAATAGGAAAATCATCGCTGTTCAGATCAAGCGCTTCTACAACCGCATGGAGAATGTAAACTGAGTCTCTTATGCTTAATTGGCATCGATCTAAAGCTGCTACCAGTTCAGGAGCTATGAAACTTTTCGTGCCTCTTTTAGAACTTTTTTCAGGCAAGGAATCTGAGTACTAAATTCAGGGTTCGAAATATGTTCCTCATCCGAATTCTCCAGACATTTCAAGCTATCTATCGAAGAAGTAGATGCAACAGCCAATAACTCTCTTTGTTTTACCTTTTTTTCTCTTCTTCTAATCGTCTTTGCCTAACTCGTTCTTCTTTCTCCGCCCATTTTTTGTCAATTCCACCTAAGCATCCCGGTCGACCTGCCTCTCTCTGTTTCCTTAAAAAATCTTTGTCTTCCTCTATCTTCATTCTGTCGAAGGCATCAGCATGTGCAATATCGAATGAGTAATCAAGGTCTTTTACAAAATTATTTTTACGGTTCTTGAACGTCACCTGAGTTTTCTTACAGTTTTTTTGCAGCTCCCTCCAAACATGATATAAATCAACAAGTTTTTTCACGCTGTTGGGAAATGCCTTCGTAGTAATTCTGGCTTTTTGCCAAAATAAAATGCACTCTCTTATAACAAGATCTCTATCACTAACAGTCAGCTTGACTTCACGTAAGTATATTGTAAAATAGAACGGTGAGAACTTGTCCATTAGATGGTAATTTTGCACCATTTATCTGGTGGCTTGGCTTTCCGATAAGGCAAATATTTTGTTTATCACTTCGTAATTCCCTAGACATCTTCACACAATAAACAACAACGCACTAATAATGTTAGAAATCACGTATGAAATGACAATTGAAACTCGTAGTAACAGGTCGCAGCGCTCACCCGCGCAACTTGTATGGAAAAGTTGAAAACTCAAGTCGGCACGGGTTATCGTTTATGAATCGGGCTAATATTTATTTCTGTACTATATTAGGTCAATACAAAAGTTTTTAGATAAATAGCAAAATATAATGGTAATGAAAGAAGAGAGAATTTTGACCGCTTCCCGATAACTATCCCATTTATATATACATATATACCTATATATATATATATATATATATATATATATATATATATATATATATATATATATATATATATATATATATATATATATATATATATATATATATATATATATATATATATATATATATATATATATATATATATATATATATATATATATATATATATATATATATATATATATATATATATATATATATATATATATATATATATATATATATATATATTTATATATAATATATATTTTGATTCCCGATATATTATATATATATATATATATATATATATATATATATATATATATATATATATATATATATATATATATATAGAGAAATCTAACTATCATTCAATTAATTTATTTTAGGGAGGAAAGCGAATATTCGTAATTTGATTATAACGATTTTAGCGCCCCTAACGTTCCGTCTCGCTTGTCTGATTCTGTAAACACCACGTGTCTTCTGCACGTGCCTTCACAGTCGATGATCAAGAATTTTGAGTAGATAATTTTGTCATGAGGCACCATGTGTAACATTTATATTATTTCCTTGTTCATGAAATTATATTTCTACCAATATAAAGATGCCTTTGAAGATTTGAAATAACGATTTTCCATTTTAAATCACAACTTTCTTGATATTTGAAGAATCAAGACAAGTTGGCTTTATAGAATAGGTGATTTTGGTCCTTTGCGTCACCTTACTTCGTCGAGCTTTTAGTGCAATTCAAATTCTAATATTTTCAGCATATTTACAAAAGAAGTTTTATATTGGATATTGTTGGCATTTACTTCATATTATCTGTTGATCTGAATTATAACTGAACATAAGCTAAAATTCAAACACTTGAATATTTGATTTACACTTTTATTGACAACATAGCATGACGCGTTTCGTAGTCACTGAATGACTGAATTATTAGCATCTGAAGAAGTCGTTTGAAACGACGAAACGCGTCATACTATGTCGTAAATAAAAGTGTAAATTAAAAGTTCAAGTGTTTGAAATTTGGCTTATATTCAAAAGACGTTTGAATTAGAAAAAACGAAAAAATAATAGTAGAAATAAAAGGGGTAATTAAATTTTCAGTACAGAATCTGTTTTAAAATTCATCACAGGAATAGTAGTTCTTTCGCCATGAACCCCCTTCAATATGTCTCTGAAATTTCTGAAAGAGGTAGCTTCTTTAAAATTTAAAACAATAGAAATTCTGAACATTATGTGATTTGCGCAGTTGCAATGTATGTAGGTCTTGTTTATTTCTCGTATCATATAAATGAGAATCTGCATTTGACCTAACATTGTTATTTTTTTCAGTTTATGACAATGAATTAGGACATCGTAAATATAAAGACTCGGTAAAGTCAGGATAAGCAGATGTGAAAATTCATTTCTGCAGAGGATCGATAATCTAAATTTCCTTATAATCAATACACCTTCTTTGATGTCTACAAGTACCTATTGGTCCAGAGCAGCCTCATTAAAGTATACCATATCTTATGTGTGACCGAATTAACATGCTATTCTCAAACAATTTTTAACTGTCACATGACGTGTTAAAATATTCTGGATACGTATTTATTCGTGATAATGAAATTGTTGATGTTTACAATTTAGTAGAAATGTTATTCTTGCTTGTGCTTTCGCTAATTTTTCGGCACGAGAGTGAACTTGTTTCATTGTAACATCGTGCCGAAAAATTAGCGAAAGCACAAGCAAGAAGAACATTTCTACTAAATTGTAAACATCAACAATTATGTCCTGTATTATTGACTTTGAAAACAAAACATATTACATTTGATTGTCAACATCTCGGAAAAAAGTTTAAAAACACGTTGGGGAAATTCACGAGGAACACCAAAAACTTACTCATCACAGGGATCAATAGAGAAATGGAGAACATGGTGGTAACTAGTGGAAGGGATACAGCCCGAGATCTAGAACAACAAATATGGAGTAACATAGCTAACTTGAAGAGAAAATACCAAACCACGCATAACAGGAAATTAAACAACTTAGCGAAAAAACAACACCCAAGGAAGGCCCTAAAAACGTTCATAGACAACACAATAGAGAACCTGACACCAGTGGAACTACCAGGTTATGTAACCGACATCCTGAATTTGGAGAAAGTTTGCAGTCCAGAGCAATGACCACCGAAATTTTCCATGCCATGAAATCTTGGCAAATGTCGAAACAGGTATCACCAAGATACCGACAAATGAACAAAATAACACAAACATGATTAAATACAACAAAACAAGGAACTTCTTAAGAAAACACCAGGACCTTTTAATAACAAGAGCAGACAAGGGAAATAAAACAGTCATTTTAACAAGAAGAATGTATGAAGACAAAATGAATATAATGTTGGGAGATGACACAACATACAAGGAAGTGAAAAAAGACTTGACAATAACACTGGAAAAAGAAAACTACAAAATAATAAGAAGTTGGCAAGAAAAGGGGTACATATCAACACAGGAGACCAAAACACTTATAAAACACAACAGCAAGACCGCAAAAATATAAGGACTTTCAAAAATACACAAAAAAGAAATTCCACTTAGACTCATAGTATCATGTATCCAGTCGCCTCTGTGCAATATCTCGAAATATATGGCACAAATATTAGGAAACATAATAAACAAAAATGAATATCACATCAAAAACTCAATACATCTAAAAGATCAAATAAATGAAATAAACATAAAAAAGAAGACCTACTATTCTCACTTGACGTAGTGTCACTCTACACAAACATACCAATAGAACTAGTACAGAAAACCATAAAGAAAAATTGGAACAAAATACAAGATCATACAGAAATACCTGAAAATGAATTTATAGAGATAATAATGTTCATATTAAATAATAGTTACTTCCAATTCAAAGATAGATTTTATAAACAATCTAAAGGAGTAGCTATGGGAAACCCCATATCGAGTGTTATCGCACAGATGGTGATGGAACATATAGAAGAGAAGGTACTAAAGAATTATAATGAAAATGTCTTTTTCAGACGGTACGTAGATGACTGCCTACTGATCACGACTCCAGATATTCTCCTGAACATACTTGAAGATTTCAACAACGTACACACCATGCTAAAATTCACGATGCAGGAACAAAAAGAAAACAAATTAAATTTTTTGGACTTGACCATAATTAAAGAACGAGACCGTTTATATACACAATGGTACATAAGGGAACTGAAACTGATCGCATGTTGGACTACAGATCAAACCACCACATCTCCCAAAAAAAAAGGAACAGCCATCAGAAATTGACGTCGTCAGAACGAAGACCACAAACAATAAAAAGATTAATTGAACAACTACAAAACAACAACTATCCCCAAAACTTGATAAAAGGACTCATAAAACAGAGAGTAGACCGATTGTATAACGGAACAATCACGAAAAAGGAAACCAAAGATCAGGAAACACGAATCTCAATACCATATATAAACGGATTATCTCACAGAATAAAGAACATACTAGCTCCACACCAACTACAAATCGTGCACGAACCGAAACATCAAGTGAAGAACATATACAGCAGATTAAAAGCAATGACCCCTAAAACTAAAAAATCAAACGTAGTATACAGCATACCATGCGGAGACTGTGGCAAAGAATACATAGGCCAGACGACACAAAGACTGCATGACAGACTGAACGCACATAAATACACGAAGAATGCAAAAACTGCACTAAACAAACACCAGATAACAACAAAACACACATTTAACTGTGATCAGGCTAAAATTTTGAGGATAGAACCAAGACAGAAAAGAAGAGAATTTTGGGAGATGATACACATACAACAGAACTTGGAAAACACCGTAAATGACCGACAAGACGTGAAACAGCTAAGTCAACTGTACCTACCACTGTTGACGCGACCAAAGACAGTACACAAGGAACGTGACACAAACGGGAACAATGACATATGAAAGATCAACAAACGAAAGAATGAAGACAAGAATATTGGAAGATTATCGGATTGAAACTATTGATGTTGTGTTGAAGACGATTTAACAGTGTTAACAAGACCAGAAATAAATAAAGGTATTAGACCATTCGATACTGTATTGCATAATATTTTACACATGTTTATATTTGTATTACAGAGAAAATTAAAATTAAAATTGCTGAAGAAGGAGGAAACACCTCCGAAACGTACATAAAGGTAGAAATATCGTTTTTATTTGAAATAACCTGTACCACCAAAACATCGACTCAAATTAGATATATATATATATATATATATATATATATATATATATATATATATATATATATATATATATATATTGCACGCGATTTTGTTTGGATATAATGATATAGTTGATCGATTATAGGTGTGGAATAACAATCGGCTTTTAAAGCCTTTTATCTGTCGTTTTTATTCAGTAGGTGGAAGAATACATGTCTTGGTATCACTTTCAGAAGAAATATCACGCGACATATGTCTGTTAAAGAATGAAGAAAAGTAGGTAGATGAGTAATTTCCAGACTCTGAGAAAGTTAATGCTTTTTTATGGTTTTGGATACATCATGAACCTTATATTAATTCAGTTAATTTTTCAGTATTCCTACTAAAAATTCAAAATGTATTCAAGACAGATATAAAAAAATCGCAGCATTTCAAACTATTACATATTTAATAGTGTTGGCGTTTACTTGATGTTAATCCATTATAATTGAATATAAACTTAAATTCAAACACTTGAACTTATGATTTACACTTTATTTATTACATAGCTTGACTCGTTTCGTCGTTACAAACGACTTCTTCGGATGCTTACTGTAAGCTAATTTGTAAATTCTTTAATCTGTAATCTGTAAATTATTCTGTGAGCATCTGAAGAAGTCGTTTGTAACGACAAAACGCGTCATGCTATGTAGTCAATAAAGTGTAAATCATAAGTTCAAGTGTTTGAATTTAAGTTTATATTCAAACTATTACGATAAATGAAATATTTTTGAACAGAAACGTACAAAAGGTCTGAAAGGCGTTAAGACTTGACATTCATAAAGAATAAAGTTTAAATATAAATAAATATTTATATTTTTTTTCATAAATATTAAATATACCATTAGTTGAAATCTTTTTATTATTTCAAGAAGATAATTCTTGAGATATTCATTCTAACTTGATAGTTATTCTTACTTGAGATATTGTTTATATTCATTCATTTATTCATGAATATAAACAAATAATTCAAACAAATAATAATTTCCATAAAACAGGATATAGAAAAGATGTGCGCTTCATTAAATAAAATTCCCCTTAAAACGAGGTATGAAACAATAAAATAAAAACATTATTCTTTTAGTGTTTATTCTTTTATTTTAATTAATTGCTTTTTAAGAACAGTGGCATATCTGATTTAAAGATGTGTTTCAGTCGACCAACTGTACCCTAAGCTGTTCCGGTTCTTTGCATGATCTACGGTGTAATATCCCCATCTCCCGTGACAGAAAAGGCCGATCATGTGCTGAACAGATCTCGACTTTGAAGACGATATTACAGATGAGTAAATGTAGAAATACATTAATCACATTCATTGACTTCAAGAAAGCATATGATTCGGTAGACCGCGAAACCGTTTTTGAAATCATGAAAGAATTTGGAATCGATCGGAGGACCCGAACAATTATAGAACAGACACTTACAGGTACAACTTCCAAGGTAAAATTTATGGGCGAAATATCAGATCCCTTTGAAATCAAAACTGGTGTGCGGCAGGGGGACGGACTTTCGCCAATTCTTTTCAATATTGTTTTAGAAAAGATCATTAGGGAATGGGAACTTCACGTGAAGGAAATATAAGTGTGTATCAAAAAAGAAAATAGAATAAATGTCAAATGTCTTTCCTTTGCAGAAAATATTGCTATCATCACAGGCAACAGAAATCAAGCCATTCGCGCCGTAGAAAAACTACATGAAATTGCGCAGAAAACCGGGTTACAAATTTCTTATGATAAAACCAAATACATGGAAAAAAACCAGAAAATAAATCTTCTCTTATGACAAGACATGGTGAAATCCTGCAAGTAGGCCATTTTTAATATCTCGAGGAAATTATACAGTCCTCAGGTTTAAACCGAATCGCTAATGAACAGAGAATTACCAAGCTCCAAAAGGCCTACAAACTAACATGGGCTCACTATAACAAAAAGTGCATTTCGAGAGGCGCCAAATTGAGGCATTATAACACAACGATTCTTCCAGAAGAATCGTTGAGATTCCAATCTACTCAGCTGAAACAACGGTTATTGGCGGCCATTCAAGAATTAGAGAAATAGAAAAACAAGAACGAAAAATTCTCAGAAAGATTTACGGGCCAATCAATAGAAACGGCATTTGGATGAAAAGACCTCAGAATGAACTGTATCAAAAGACAAATACGATAACGGAAGAAATCAGAAAACGACGAACAAAGTTCTATGCACATGTTTACAGAATGAAACAGTCCAGAATACCGAAGAAAGTACTCGATATAATTATGAATAGTAAATGGGGAACAGAGTGGCTAAAAGAGGTCCAAAAGGATCTACAACAGATCAATATAAAAAATCTCGAAGATCGCACAGAATGTCGCTATAAAATCGCACATGTGAAGTTTGAGCAAAAATCAAATCGTCAACCTGGAGTAAAGTGGAATGATGAACGGAAGAAAGAGCATTCAGAGAGGATGAAGCGTTTTTGGGAGGCAAGAAAGATGAAGCAAAATTCCTAATGATTGCGACAATCAAGTTCAGTCGCTCTCCTCATGGGGAACAATCGTAATAATATATATATATATATATATATATATATATATATATATATATATATATATATATATATATATATATATATATATATATATATATATATATATATATATATATATATATATATGTGTGTATATATGTGTAAGTTGTAATACATTTCTGTTATTCATTATTCATACTGAAACACCTAGGGAAGGTGGAAAAGGTAGAAATATTCATCATTAATACTGATTATCATCCCTCTTCACAATGAAAAATTTGAATTTTTTAACTGAAAGTCCTGAATGGGGAAACACCATTATTATCCGAATTCCCACTTTCTCCACTTTCTCTATCCACCTAGCACATGTCCAAACCGAAAGTTCTAGCCGAGTGTCTAAATCCTGCCTAGACGAGACGGTTGAATTCTGAATCTTATTACCGAACAGATTCAAATCCTGAACTTTCACATCATAGTCGTTGAAATCGAAAATTAATTGATCCGAAAATTGTTTGCGAGCAGGGGTGAGATAGGACATCGCATTATTCGATGCGTAACTTCCCATTAAGAGGGCACACGCCTGCCATATGCCGTAAACACTTGCTAATTTTACTAGCTGGGAAGCAGCCCGAGATCGTCATGCTTCGAAAAATATTGGGATAACCAGAGGATCGGTCAGCGGTTCCCAAAAATGAGCACTGATGTGACCTTACAATTCAGATTTACAAGGCAAGATCTACATAACCACTTACTGAAACACAATAATAACTAAATTCAATGGACGATGAATCTACTCTGTGATAGTTCATATTTAAATGAGAGGTAATAATAAAAACTTGTCTAAAAATCACTGACTGAACAATTCTTTATTCGACTAGTTTCGCCTTTTACAGCATTATCTAGAGGATTCTTGATAATGCTGTAAAAGGCGAAACTAGTCGAATAAAGAATTGTTCAGTCAGTGATTTTTAGACAAGTTTTATTATTACCTCTCAATTACAATAATAACTATAATATAAAGTTGCCTTATAAATTATTTGATGAAATATTCAAATATTTGAAATGAGACGAGCGTAGTTACGATATATTCATATCTATATCTTTTGGCACATCATAATCTATTCATTAACCGAAGATATTTCATAAAATTGGAGAGATTTCTTGCGTTTTACCGATTTTTTTCTTGTTATTTATGGCTCTTTCCCTGAAAAAACTAGTGTGATCGAAAGGAAAGTCCTACAGCTAAGCCAAAAACGTATTAAATATTTCAGAGTAAAACGGGAACAAAACATTTATGTGTAACTGATTTCACCAATCAGACACGAACATTTTTATTGTAAATGAGAGGTAATAATAAAAACATGTCTAAAAATCACTGACTGAACAATTATTTATTCTACTAGTTTCGCCTTTTACAGCATTATCAAGAATGACCATTCTTGAAGAATTACCATTCTTGATAATGCTGTAAAAGGCGAAACTAGTCGAACAAAGAATTGTTCAGTCAGTGATTTTCAGACAAGTTTTTATTATTACCTCTCATTCAAATATGAACTATCACAGAGTAGATTCATCGTCCATTGAATTTATTTTTATTGCATTTGTGTGTGTTAACATTTCAATAAATAGGTTTTGTCTATTGAAACCTGCAGATTCGGGAATGCGCCATACTAACCCAACGAATTGACACAAAAGAACATCAAACTTCGTTACAACATAAGAGTTCCAATTTGAAGTAGATACCTAGGGTCATGGATATATGAATTTTTGGGTGGAGAATTTCCTATTTTTCCTATACATCGAATTGCAATGTATGCATCACATGACAATTCAATTTTTGGAGTCATAATATTTTATATTGCAGTCGTTCTTGACCTTCGGGACTTCGGAACTATCAACTAACTGCAGTAACTGTACTGGTAAACTCACTTAGCCAGAGAAATGAACATATCTGTAGGCATTGCTAGTAAAATATAAAATCATTGCCAGATTTATCTGTTTTATATAAGCGAAATTTCCACCTAAATAAAAGAATTAATAAAATTATTGATCCGTTTTTTCCTGACAAACTAGTTTCTCAGTTTTGGAAGGTATTGTTTATTGTAGTTGAAACTTCTCATTTAACTTCAAGGAAAGTTTGGGTTTCTTTCGTTATTTGAGTGAAGAATTAGTAGAAAATGATAATCTGTATATAGAGACAACTAAATCGAAGATGTCTTGAAAATTAGTCGACTTTCGTCGTATTTTGCTTACCTTGAGTATATAAATTTATCGAATTTTGGAAACATTTTCAGAATCACTGGTGAAAAGTCAAAATGTATAATATACTGAAAGTAAAATTACACGCAACGATTCAATGACTGAATGATCATCCAAAAGTGGATGTAAGTATCCACAATAGGTCAACAGGAGCAGTAACGGTTTGGAGATAACATTTGCAAGAAATGGGTTATCGGAGCTATGCTATTCGTTTCGCATATGGTGCTAACGCCTATCGGTATTATATTCAGGCTAGGTTTTTTAATTGGTTAAATTCGCACGTGCTACTGAAGGAAAGATTCCGTTACAATGGGATGAAAGGAAATAATAAGGTCGAATAGGTGTCATTTTAATTTCGTAAAATCAAAAATAACTCCATTGAACAATAAGAATCGTTGTGACTAGTAAGTGAAAATAAAATAAATTTTGTTTACTTGTTAGAGCTCTTAGTTTAATTATTCATATTATGATTTTCAACAATTTCTCAGTAGAAAAAGATAGTTTTCATAGTATTACTAGTCATAGTATACTAGGTATTATATACATAGTATTGAGGAAGGCATTCCGATTTCTAATGAGGAGATGGATTTTAGCATATCCCATATAATCAATGCACTGTTAAAGAAAAGACTTACTACCAGTCACAACTCACGAAAAAACGAAGCTCATAATATAACTATAGAATTTAAACTGCAATTTTTATCCTAGAATTTTATAGTTGGTATTACCTACAACATTGGTAATTCTTTGAATTATTTGTATTAAACTCTTGAGCCAATAAAATATTTGAAGGTTTACGTAGATCAATATTTAAAATGGACTATTTATTGAGAGATCTGTATCATATTGGTTGTCAATTAATGATTCGTTCAAATAAAGGAAGCCAGATAATAGATATGAATGAAACTATGAAAAGAACTTCAAATATTAATTAATCTAAACATAAACAATTTATTTATACTGGATTTCATCCAGCATATTAGATACCGGATGAAATCAACAGAATTATTAGTTATAATTTATTCAAAAAGAGGAAGAAACACATGCTTGTTTAATTAGAACCCTACTCCCTATTATATTATGTGAATTCATATTGGTTTCAAGCTTGTTAGGGATGGAAAAAATCTTATTTTGCTGGTACTAAGTATTTCGTTTTATGTTTAGCATTAGATTTTGTAGATGCGCTTTATATTATTCAAAATGATGGTTGCTATTATTATCTGTAAAAAGAGACACACTTCATATACCATGTTGAAGTTGTCATCGATTGTACTATGATAGGTATTAGAGACATCCAGAATAGAGTACATTCTCTGAAAATGCTAAAAGAAGAATTCATTTCACATTCAAGTAAATTGAAATTGAGTAAGTATATTTTTTGTAACTCTATTAATTTCAATAAGCAGCCAGAAGAGAGTGTCCTCAATCATTTTGATAGGAAATGGTAGTGCTGATAAATTATTTTGAGTGGACCACCTCATGGCCGTACTAATAAAATTATTTGATCAAATAGATCAAATGAAATATCAAATAGATTGATGAAATATTTTATTAAAATATTTCATCAAATTAAAATGTTCACTTTAGCAAATTCACGATCAAATCTAATATCTAACATGTTCCTTATTTCCAATGACGTCTATAGGAGATATTACGAAGTTAAAACCTACAGTACAACTATAGAACTGGCAGGTTAATCACTTTTGGATATATTAAACGTGTTTATAGCAAAATATATGCGAAACAGAAAAAAATTGAACTTTTTCTTTACTTTATGAGTCAATTAATACTAATGTTGAGTTGAAAAAAACGAATATGACAAAAGTAAAAATTAATGAACTCTACATTTTTTGATATGTAAATGATGAAAATTATTGTTTCTAAGAAATTGGTATATACTAATTACATATGCTAACAACATTTAAAATGTGGTTGCATTATCATTAATGATATTCAAATTCAAAATTCTTCAAAAAACACTTGCCAGGTGTTCAGATCTGCGAAGAATCAACTGATTCCTTTGATCGCGATCTTTTAGCTTTCCTCTTGTATGTGACCTTTGAAGCATCTCTACGTTCAAACCAGCAGTAATCTGCAACCATTTCCTCATTCCAGAGGCCCTGATATCTTTGTTTCATCACAGAAATATCTTTATGGGACCATTCTCTATGCTCATCACTGACAAGTCCGCAATTAGCTAGGAAGAAATCAACATAGGAGTGGAGAAAATAGATTTTTAGGGACATATTGCAGCTGAGTTGATGGTATTTTTGTAGAAGTTCGATAAACAATTGTGGTTAATCTCTTTTGTTCTCTAAAAACGATGTATAACTCCGTTGAGAGTTTCCCAAGCTTCCTTTCCTTTTCCTTCCAAACCTAAATCAAAATCTCTAATGAGATCACACAACCCTCATTGACTCAATTTATGCGGTTGATCACCTTTTTTTTCTTAACATCAGGATCATAAGATGTTCAAGGCTCGTTGAGTTCTTCTTCTATTATGCCTTCATTGTCTGCTTCCAGCTCATAAGACTGGGGTGGTGTTAGGAACTGGTAAACTGTCTGAATATGGAATAGGTCGAGGAGTTTATGAAAGATTAGGGTGTTCAACAGTTTTAATGTTTTTCATTGACAATCCTGCTTTCATAGACGAAGTCAAACAAAAATAGCAATCGTCTTTGTAGTTAGTGGGCTCCCGCTAAATCAAAGGCATAACAAAGGTCATGAATTGTTTTTCTTTCACTCATAGTCGTAATATAATTAAGAACGAATTGCAACATATGTTGGATCCCATCACTTATTTTCCTACCTCCGTACCAAAATAATGTAGACATACAGTATACACAAGAGGCGTCAAATTGCGTTTTTCTAAGTCAAACGTTATTTCGCCACAAATTCTTCAAAACAAGATGATATGCACGAAATACTATGAATTTCACCGTTACCGCAATAGAAGCACTTTGGC
The DNA here is from genome assembly GCA_030704895.1 of Henosepilachna vigintioctopunctata. Classification (NCBI taxonomy): domain Eukaryota; kingdom Metazoa; phylum Arthropoda; class Insecta; order Coleoptera; family Coccinellidae; genus Henosepilachna; species Henosepilachna vigintioctopunctata. The sequence goes on along the minus strand of JARQZJ010000121.1, from coordinate 19,368,850 downwards.
TGTCAAATTATAATTCGACAAAAAATTTATGTGTATTTTGACAATTAAAAATGTTGCCCATTCTGTCAAACTAATTTTCCTCAAATTGAAAAAATAGAATTTATAAAAAATAAAAAGTAGCTCATATCTTGAAAAGTGGAGCTAATCGTTTCTCTAAATGTTCATTTTTGCATTCAGTAAACGAGAAACTTAGAATAGGACTAATTTTGAGATCGAAACAATTTCATTGTTTATCCGCAGTGTAATCCGATTGATTTGAGGTTACTAATGGGTGATTCTTTAAGCGTAGTGTCTTCTAAATCGAATAAAACACTCAATTTCCATTATATATTCAAACTTTTTATTGACATTTGGCTTCGTATCAAAAATGGTCCCTTCGGAAGGTCCAATTTTGCGTCACTTTTTCGAGCATTTTAGCCTGTATCCCGCGAATTACACGTGTTATGTTATCCTGTAAGGCTTAAATCGTGTTCGGCTTGTCCACATACACTAACGACTTTACATAACCCCACAAGAAATAATCCAGAGACTTCAAATCGCATGATCTTGGCGGCTAAATTGCAGGGCTATTTCGAGAGATAAGCTGCTCACCAAATTCATCCTTAAACATGTCCATTGTTTCACGAGCTGTGTGGCATGTGGCACCGTCTTGATGAAACCACATGTCAACCAAGTTCAACTCGGTCAACTGCTGAGAAAACTTGCGTATCATGGTCGATATCGTTCGCCGTTAACGGTAACATTTCTTCCACGGTCGTCTTTGAAGAAAAATTGGACCGATGATGCCACCAGCCCATAAATCACACCAAACTATCGTTTTTTCGGGATGCATCGGTAATTCTTGTATGGCATGTGGCTGTTCATCACTCCAGATGCGACAGTTTTGTTTATTTACATATCCGTTCAGTTAAAATCAGCCTCATTGTTGAACACAATTTTTCGAAAAAACAGCGGATTTTCATTGAGCTGTTCTAAGGCCCATTCACCAAGTATTAGACGTTGTGGTAGCCCATTCGGCTTCAATTATTGCAGAAGTTATTTTTATCATTATATTATCAGAATTTTATAGGCTTTCAAACCCAAATCAACACGTAAAATTTTACATGTGGTTGAGTAACACATGTCCAATTGCTGAGAAAGGCGACGAATTGACATTTCACTATCCTCATTAACACTGTACGCTACGGCTGCAATATTCTCTCCAGTACGCACTATGCGTATGCGAAACAATGGTTTAATGTCCAACAAAGTAAACTTGGTGCGGAATTTGGTAATAACAGCACGAATTGTTGATTCACCAGGTCAATTATGACGACCATAATATGGTCGTAACAAACGATACACATTTTTCACAGAGCACGAATTTTGATAGTAAATTTCAATAATTTGCAATTGTTACTAGTTTGTAAGTTTTTCCATGATGAAATGGCAGAGTATACTGAAAACTTTTCACCTTAACAGATGACGTTTGGATTCAATAACCAACCAGTGCCGCCAGCCTGTAAACATAATTCTTAAAAAATCACCCGTGGTCTACGGATGTCCCCCTCGGCTCCACACGATAAACAAATAAACATGAGTAGTGTAGCACAAATATTAGAACACGTCTTTCAGAATATTCACGAAACAAATGTACGGTCGAACAAAGTTCACCGGGTCAATTAGTAGTCTATAAAATTATGAACAATAGTATGTAGCTACATGTTAAAAAGAAACGCAAAACACTTTTATCATTTTACCTGTAAAATAGTATCACTGCTGAAGAGTAAACAGGCCGAGAAGAAGTTTTCCGTGTTATCGGTTTGAGATAATGGCATCCTGTATATCCGTTATGATATTCAATTCGCGTACACTTCTCATCTTCGCGAAAGCATAAAACTATATCAAATCATTACGCTTTTAAAACCTTTTCGTCCAATAAATGATAATTCGCCGCACTAGAATTAAACATGAAGCATTCGATGTAAATGTAGTTATTATCCTAAACGTTATCATTGACCATAATTGACCATTATTACGGACACCTATAAGAAAGACTCCGAATAAAATATTTTGCATATCTGGATCAAATAGCCCATCATTATTATGTTGAATTTTCGACATATCCTCTTGGTTTCAGATATGGTGAACTGGTTTTCGCGGAACTGTGTCGCTGGATGAAACTTTCATTGGGTGGGTAGTAAATGGTAGTAATTTTGTATAGCAATCCTGTTAAATGAAACCGTGACTTTACTGAGGTTTACCAGAAAAAAGATCATTTTATCCGGGTTACTTCTGCGAACTCGATTTCAATTATGCCCTTCATTATAAAGAGTAAAACCAGTAGTTTGAGTTCTCAGGGAAAGAGTTCTACTGAGAAAGTATAATACGTCACAATTATCTGGAATCCACGAAAATTGATTAATTCTTCTACATATTTTTCGGGCTATAAATCCAATGCAAAGAGTTGATGCAACCAGTAGTCAACAGTAACAACATAATAATAACAATAATAATAAACATCTTTATATCAGAATATGTAAACATAGAATGAAATAGTGACACAAAATTGTTCCAATAATTCAGAATATTTGCCAAATTTTTAAATTGATGTATAAGTTTAATTCTTTCATTTCGTGGTTACATTATTGCTGAAGATAATACTCGAATAGTGAGTATGGTTCAAGTTGGATTAGCATTTCATTTATCTTTCTTTTAAATAGAGTAAGTTTGGTTATTATTTTTATATTCGATGGTAATCTATTATGAACTATGATGCAGTTATAGGATGGATGCTTTTCTCTCAAGCTCAACCTGTGTCTTGGATAGTGTTAAGTCCAAAGTTCTTATTGGATTTGGTTTTTGAAGAGAAACATTAAGCATTCAAACAGATAGATTCCGTTTACTGTCAACATCCTATTTTTTCTAAATATTCCCCTACACAACTCTAGAAATTTCAATCCAAACATCAACCTTACAACACTTTTTTGTGAAGGGTGTTTTTTTTAGAGGTATAGAACTTTAAATTGCAATAAAACAACGATGGATCATTCGATTGACAAGAATTTTTTTTTATTCGAAAGATAATTATGCGGCCTTACATTTCAGATATGATTTCTGGCATTTGACCGCCACGGCTGGCTCGGATGTAGTCTAATCTGGACGTTCAGTTTTTGATGACTTTTTCCAACATTTGTGGCCGTATATCGGCAATTACACGACGAATATTGTCTTCCAAATGGTCAAGCATTTGTGGCTTATCCGCATAGACCAATGACTTTACATAGCCCTACAGAAAGTAGTCTAGCGGTGTTAAATCACAAGATCTTGGAGGCCAATTCTCAGGTCCACAACGTGAAATTAGGCGGTCACCAAACGTGTCTTTCAATAAATCGATTATGGCACGAGCTGTGTGACATGTTGCGCAGTCTTATTAAAACCACAGCTCCTGGACATCATGGTTGTTCATTTCAGGAATGAAAAAGTTAGTAATCATGGCTTTATACCGATCACCTTTGACTGTAACGTTCTGGCCATTATCGTTTTTGAAGAAGTACGGACCAATGATTCCATAAAGCGCACCAAACAGTCAGTTTTTGGATGTAACGGTGTTTTGACATAAACTTGAGAATTATCTTTACTCCAAATGCGACAGTTTTGCTTGTTGACGTAGCCATTCAACCAGAAGTGCTACGTCGATAAAATGGACGTAGTGCGCGATACGTATTCCGCACAGAACCATTATTTTCGAAATAAAATTGCACTATTTGCAAGCGTTGTTCAGGCGTGAGTCTATTCATGATGAATTGCCAAACCCAACTGAGAATGAATCACTCCTCAGCTGTTGAATCGGTCGCCATCTTCAACAGTAATGCCAACTTAAAGATCTATACTTCTGAAAAAAAAACACCCGTTATAACAAATACATCACTAACGTTTGCGCTTATTCCCCAGACTATAATTACGTATCTCAAAGGAGATTCAAAATTTGCAAAATACACGGTTTTTATACAATCTTGACTTATATAATTTTGAGTGATCTTATTCCATACCCTATTTTACTCAATTTTTTGATAGATTATCTATATGACATGGCCATTTCAAAAATTCATCAATATGAATTCCCAAAAATTTGGCTGATTCTTATAATCGAACTGTTCTATCATCTGAATTGATGAATTCTTTCTCGAAAGACTTATTCGTCGTGTACATTACAGCTGATGTTTTGTCTTCATTAACTATGAGTCTATTACTGTCAAAGCATGTTTTAATTTGTTTGTACGATTTTTGTGCACTTGTTTTCATCTCTTGTAGGTCTCTTCCTCCTATGATTACATTTGTGTCATCTGCAAATCCAGTTATCACATTTTCAGTCACAGAGCACATATCATTGATAAATATGACAAACAGAATTGGACCTAACACGCTGCCTTGAGGCACGCCATAATTGGATTGTAGTATTTCTGATTTCAATTCTTTTACTGCCTTTGAAACACAAAATCTTTCTTGTCATTCCATTAGGTACGATTGAAATCATTTACCTGCAATTCCTCGGATACCTACATAATTCAATTTTATCCACAAATCGGTCTATCTAGACAAACATGCGCACTTGATTGATCTAAGAATAGCCCTAGAGCATTCATTATTATCGAGCAGGTTAATTTTTCTTCAGTAAATTGATATATTGCTGACTGAGTTGACTTTCCTCTTCGGTATCCGTGCTAGGAATTACTTATAATGTTACCTGTATCTATTTATAAGATGCACTTGAGAAGTCTATTTTTTAAACTTAGATTCCCGATTTTGAGTCGTTAAAGCACAACTCATTTATAACACATCATTACCTATATCGAAAATCCTATTCCGAATTCCGTTGAAAATCTGAATATTTTTCTGTTGTTAACTTGATTTCAATAGATTCAATTTCTGATTAATCTGAATTTGAGAAATGTTTATTTTCAATGCATTGATCAGATAGTCTTGTAGAAATATTATTATTAGTTTACTTATTAGTTCTTATATTGTCTTCTTTATACAATGCCAAACCATGTCACTCAATTTAGGCACAAAATTAACTGAAAAGAATTATAAGAAACAATAGGGTGTTTGACTGTTTCCACAAAAATATCTCAAATTATTCGTTATAGTTGATGCATATTTCCCATTTGATTAATTCTCTTTAAATTTTTCTATTTTTTATGAAAATGACAGAGAAAGTCTGAATGAATAAGAAACCCGCCAAAACACTGCTATACAGGTTACTTAATGTGGTGACGTCACGATGCAGTAAACACAGTAACCGTCACATTGTAATACCACTGTCGTCTATTAAATTTAGTGATTGATTAAGATTTCACAACTTTACTTCGTTAAAGTGTCTTATAAATGGTGCGTAGTGCCACAATGTACTAACACATCTATTAAAACCATGGAGAAAATGTTTGTGAACCTCCCGACAAACACTAAAATTCGGGAAAAGTGATTAATTTTCTCTCGTAGAAACCCAAAAGATACAGTTGTAAAATCTCACGCTTTCATGTGTGAAGATCACTTTAACGTAAGTAAATAATTCCTACCTTATATTTCATATATTAAATAACGAGATGATTTTTTTACATATTCGTTATAGTCTTCTCTATACATTCTACTATATTTTGAGGTTATTAATTACGTACGTATTCTATTGTTGATCTGTTGATATTGTTGGAATAGAATAAACTGGATTTTATTTCTATCTTTGTATACTTTGGTTATACTAAAAGATTTAAGGTGATAAAACTTCAATACTTTATTGTATATGAGTTATATTTGAGCCAGAGTCAATTAACGATGATAAAATTATTATTGCATTGGAAAATTGGAAAAAGATATTGTCCAGATTCCCAAAACTGTTGAACATAACCAACTGCATCGTCTCCGTAAGTTTCTCTAGAGGACCTGTAAAAGCAAGGAAACCATAGTATATTTCTTACATGTTTAATGTAGTCAAGTAGTACTGCACTTGATTGAATTTATTATGATTTTGGTTCTCAAATTGGTGAATAAATAAACTCAAAAATGTATAGGTATATTAATTTTCATGCTTCATTCTCTATTTCACATTTATTTTCAACTAAATCTTGTAAGTATTGAATGGTCATTTATCAAATAACTTAAAATATTTGTGATATTAAGTAAATTTTTTCAGGTATTTCCTAAAACATTAATTCATTTAGAGTATGATTTATAATATATAGAGTAATACTTACTGTGTAAAAAAATTAAAGTGGATTATTAAAATTTGTTTTTTGCAAGTTATCCTCTAAAAGTATCATACAATTCAATATTATCTGAAAAGATACCAAATATATCTCGGAAATTTTTGACAAACAATTTGGAGGTACTAAGAGATTTTTTTGCAGTAGAGCTCATTTTATTTTCGTCAATTCAGACTTTCTGTAGATATTGTGACTGTTTGCTACCAAATATTTTAGTATCCCCACAAATGAAGTACTACAAATGAGAATTATAATTTGAACTTTTCAATGGAATAATACATTTCCAAATGGTAACTACTCTACGGTTACAATGTATAAATATAATTAATTGAAAATTTTTTTGTTGGATCTGTTTTCATAAAGAGTAATTCAACATTGCATACCAGATTTTTAACTTCATTCACTTGCAGCTGGAAGCGGACAGGTTTATTCGAATGTAACTAATTATATAATCATGATTAATTAAAGGTTCTCAGGTACACAAGAACTCGACCATAAATCGATTGATGAAGAATTCAAGGATGATACATTAATTGGAAGAAATCATGCAAGAAATTGAAAATTTTCTCATCAATTAAATATATGGTGTTCCAGTTTATATACTTTTTTATTTTACTGATGGTTTCATATAATTAATTGTCCTAAAATTAACGTAAACTTGAATTGGCTGCCATTTATACAACAATTTGACCACTGAGAGTTTGTGTTTAGTAATAAGTCAAGTAATTTTTTTTTAACTAAACAATGCTTGTTTAGGTAAAAAGAGGATTTGTCGTGATTGCCATCGTTGCCACTTGAATCAACAATGAAACATAATGCATTAAATTGTATTGTCATCAGGACTAAACGTTTGTACTGAATATCTGATCAATCGGTAAACAGGAAGAAAGACAAATTTCAATTACAAAATTTGAACCAAATATTGAATATAAGATATAAGACTTCAGAAGTCTTATTGAAGACTTCAGAAGGTAATTGATTTAATACCAATTTTCACATTTTTAGGAGTTAGAATCAGAAAAAGCAAAAGGATAAAAGTTAAAGATGAAAAAAGGTTATTCACATTCCAGTACAGAATATTTTCAAAAATTACATGACTAGTAGTAATCAATTCAAACCTTTCGCAATAAAAACCCTTTAATATGTCTCTTAAATTTGGCTGAATCAGCTTTCCTCGCATAAAGAGGTTACTCGATTAAAATTTAAAACTTGAAATTCTGACCATTCTGTTATTTGCACAGTCTACGTAGATTGTCTTCTTGTTTATTTCTCGTGTCATATGTGTGAAAATCTGCATTTGACATAAGATTGTTATTTTTTTCAGTTTATGACGATAAATTAATCTTTCGTAAATGTTAAGACAAGGTAAAGTCAGGCTTCCAGCTGTGAAAATGTAGTTCTGCAGCAGCATCGATATTCTAGATTTCCTTATAATACACCTTTGAAAATATAAAAATACTCATTGGCACAGTAGAGGAGCCTCATAGAAGTATATCATATATAGTATATAGTATTATTTGTCAGTATTCGATACAGAAAAAGTTGTTTAATAAGAAAACAGTTGTATCGAGACCCAGGCAAGTAATCGAAAAGGCCGTTGATGAAGACCAGGAAAATCAGAGGGCCCAGTACTGAGCGATGTGGAACCCTAAACTCCACTATCGTACTCACAAATAAACAAATGATAATTGAAAGTTCTCTACAACGTTCACTCGCGAAAGATATACTTGCAACTGTAGTCTAATGGCCATGTATGACAAGAGGATTCCAGAATGGGTTTTTGAACATCAGTAAGTGGACGCTGAATTTTCGAGTGAGATATTTCTTATCGATCGATAACATTTTCATCTGAATATCTTTGTTTATGGCAGAAATTTGATTGTCTAAGAACAAATTTATCTAGTTTGTAACGTATTTTTTCCAAAATGGAGTTGTCATGAAGCTGCTTTTACTGGTGTTCGATATCAATCCATGATAATACATTTCGTTTTGCCGAAATTGTATGATATTAACGTGACCACTATACGGTTCAACAAGACAGTGTAATATACCATAAATACCATGAAACAACCGAATGTATATCTCAAGACCCCTCAAACTACCTATGCATTTCTGAAAGGCGTTGAACTCTGGATCAAAAAGTGTAGTGACATGTATTCAGAATAGTTCTGAAAAATTATAACAAGATTACATATGTGTCAAAAAACCTGTGTCACCTAATGTCGGATGCATTTTCCCATAAATATATAAATATTCAATGAGATGAAACAATTCAAGTGTTGTAAATAATTCTTTTTATTTAATTCAACACCTTTTTTGACTATATAAACTGATATTTAAAATAACTTATTTCATTATTATTCAGTTATTTCTTAGACTTTCAAAATATCGCAACCTTTGAACTATAGAAAAGTTTATGTCAACACTATAACTTCATATTGTGGTACTTGGTACAATTCAAAAGTAAACAAATCGACTAAACAACAATCTGAATTGAATATCACAAACGTCATTTCCTGTGGAAGAAACAATTAAACAGAAAAAGGTATAAAGAAAATGAGCATTATTTATTGTAAGTCACGTATATTCAATAAACAGATAAGATTTTAGTCTAGTAACTTTGTGCAATAAAATACTTGGGCGTTATAAAGCGATTTCAAGAAGACAGTGTTTCTGAAAAGGGCCATAACCGCAAGTGGCAAATCACAACAAGGCTAAATCTCACCTGGGTTAACAACAACTTACTATTGTTATTCATGTCTATTTATGTTTCTTTCAATATTTTTATAGCAACTTTCAAAGTGATACCGAATATACCTACTCTTTCAGATTACAGTAGGTCTTCAATCCGATTTCACAGGTACTTATTTCTTTTGAAGGGCGCTTTGATATTTATAGACATCTGTGTATATGGCTTTGAAATGTTGTTTGCAGGTTGATCTTTCCGATATTTCTCCTTTATATCTCTATAATCTTCAATATCTCTATAATCAGTATATTTCTTGTTTTAAAAAACAGAAAAAACTATTCAAATAAAACTACTTTTTATTTTTTTAATTTTCTGTTGATCTTTCAGAAGTAAAAACAGATTACATGGTTTTTCAACCCTGGAGCACACAACAAACCGTGAGAAAAGTACGAATATTCTAAATCTAAGCCACGAAGTAAAATGTGTTTTGTTCTTAGCAATACACTGTGTCGACTAGAACTTTGTTTGAAAATGTCTCAATTACTGATATTTTATATCGAAAAGTATTTTGAAAGTCGTAAATCATACGCTTTATACAATTTCTGTTTTGATTCAAGATATAATGATTGTCTTTATTCGGTTTGAAATTCTTAAAATTTTTTTCCAAATTTCATCTTCATAATATCTGATTTCTTTGTTAACAACTGTCCGTTAAAACTTTCTTCAATATCTGAGATTGAATTATCATTTCAATATTTTATCACTCAACTCTTATTCCACAGATTTACGCATTCTTAATTACATACAAATATAGTAATAAACACGCCGGTGCATAAAGTTAAGTCATTAATTATTAGTGGATATTGCAAAAAATTTCAATCTTTTCAACACAACTTGAAATTCTATTGAAGAAAAATATTTAGAAATATGAAAATGTTGAAATTCATATAAAACATGAACAATTGATATGATAATTTTATATACCTATGTCTGTATAGTTACAGTTTTGTATATGTGTTTTATTGTTGAGGAGCAGCAGTAGGAATTTCAAATAGTGTGGAGTTTGCCGAAGAGTTTGGGGCCCCCTGATGAGTCTGGAATACCGAACGGAACACACAGATCAAGCAAAATGTTAATGTTTTTGAATAAATGACACGAAAGTTTCCCTTATTTCTTCATGTTTAACACATTATGTTGAAAATAATGAATTAAAATTAACACATTTTGCTTAATTTTCACTAGATATATAACATAAATGTTTTGGGTGTTTAACCCATTATCAAGAGTATACAATGTTATTCAAAACATTGTAACATTCAAACTCAGTAACATTGTATACTCTTGATAAAATACACCCGAAACATATGTAGAGTTTTTAATATATTTAGTGAAACTTAAGCCAAGTGTGTTAATTTTAATTTATTGTTTTTGATGTTTATGAAGATACATTTTAATTAATTTAAATTATGTTTTTTTACCAATCACAACATTATTCTGTTCTCAAGTATGTCTTTTTTTCAATATTCTGTTGTAGTCCATATTTTCGTTTCATATAGTCAGACCACGTTTGTTACTGGGGCCTTTTTTAAAGGAGCAATCCTGAAAAACTTCCTCCGTGACTACGCTACTGTCGTTAAAGGTTTGCATATTTGTATATGTAGAATAGTAAATTAGTGAATAGTAAATGTAGTTTTCTCAGTGGCACACTTACTATTTTCATACCAAATTTTGAAAGAATTGATAAAAATTTCAATTATCTATCAAAATCAACTTAAACTTCATGAAATTTTCAGGTTCTGCAATATTAGTAATTTCAACGTAGAAATAGAAAGAATATATCTAAGTATTATGTCTTCAATCAGTTAAGGAATCGTGAAATCTACTCAAGACTAATTTTCTTTCAAATTGAAAATGTGATCTACAAAATGGAAGCAAATTTCAGTTTTGAATACGCTATAGCGTACTCGACTATATCGATTACCATATAATCTGAAAAAATGATCAGACTTTTATTATATAAAGAAATCCGTCCAGGGTGAACAACCTCATCTTTCAAACACCTTTGAATTTATTATTCTAGCCGAACAATTAAAATTAAAATAAACGTCTGTTCTAATAGACCGTACTACGAGTAAAATGCAAATGTTTCATTATTGAGCTCGTGCTTTTTTCGAGCAGGTGTATCAATATTTCCCACATCGGTTGTATTCTGATAGTTGGTTCAAACTTCATAGAAATGGCCTCCAGAAGGCCCCGCATCTCTTCAGTCGACTACGTGGGACTTGAAAATCACAGAACTTATCAACATTGAAAACAAGCTGTCACTGATTGAGTGTACAAGCAAAATTCAACTGAAATGTTCATTAAGATACAGATGCCAGAAAATAAACGAATATTTTTGTATAGAATACATACTGAAAATGCCTCAGAATAAACAAAGTAAAATGGTAAATCTTCCTCCTCATGAAAAATTCAAATTTAATAGCATAATAGTTATAACAACACGGAATAATACATTTTATGTCGTTTTACAGCAGATCAAACGCTATGTCACATTCTCCTATCAAATTTTTGTGTAATATGTGATGTGTATGTTTAATGTATATGTGTATGATGGCTGTTGAGTCTATTTTGATAAACTCTCAGAGATTTTTTAATACTATTTAGAACAGCATAAAATGGTATAGTGCTATATTTGTTCACTTCTGTTGTATACGTACATGAGATTGAACAGAAGTTGCTACTTTATTTTCATTTTATTTTACCTTCTTATTGAATATTGCTATTTTATTTTGTTGTCACTTCATTTCTCAATTTAATATTATTTAGTTTTTCTTCATTTGTTTTCTCATTTGATTTAGTGTTGTTTTCTGTAATTAGGTGTGAATCTGCTGATAATAAATGTATTGTTATTATGATTATTAATATAATGATAAATATAATACATGACACTGAGACTTCGCTTATCTCTTGGTGAAACATTATGTTGAAAACAATAAATTAAAATTAAAACACTTGGCTTAAGTTTCATTATATATAATATTGAAAATTCTACATATTTCTCGGCTGGTTAACCCATTATCTAAAGCATTGAGTAACATTGTATACTCTTGATAATGGGTTAACCACCCGAAGCATACATATGTAGAGGTTTCAATATATTTATTATTGAGCATTTGTGTTAATTGAAATTTATAATTTTTGAAAATAATACATTTCTTCCAACAGTTATATATCCAATTACAGACCAAAAATAACAAATTGTACACAAATAATAACGAATGAGAAAAAATTAGAAGAAAAACAAAAAAGAGAGTATAAGCGAATATATAAATTTAGTTACAACTAAAATTAAATTAAAATAAATTGTAATAGTAATAAACAATATCTAAATGGAACAAACTAAAAATAAAATATTATCTGTTATAAAGTCACACGTAGTCAAAGTAATTAATGAAATTTGATTGATGAAGTCGACGATAATAAAATTAGAATCAATTGCAATAGTAAAATAAACTAAGCAAATGGAGCAAAATAAAATTAAAATATTATATATTACAAAGTCATAGCAGAAAGCAGAGGGTCATGAAAATATCACGACATCTCATTGCATTGAGTCGATCATACATATATAAAATAGACCAAATGCCATATTATTCAAAATTAATTAATTTCTTGGTCCATTTTCTGAAATTGCTACTCTTTTCCAATTGCTACAATATTTGTGCCTTCGTCGAAATTATAGATTGTATCAATTGATGGATGATTATACGTATTTTTTCTCACGTTTTTGTGTTTGAACATATTTTTATTCATCTGTTTTCAAAAACTATTCAGTGTCGAATAGTTTGAGTGAACTCATTTTTAAATTTGAATATGTTCATGTTTCTGATTTCGTCCAAAAAAAACTTCCAATTTGATTTTTGTAGCAATGTATAGATATGAAAGTTGGACGTCGTTACTTCATGTAAAATAACAAATGTAAAATGACAATGAAACACCGGTTTCTAGTTTAACAACAATTTTTGACAATACTTCCTGAAATTAATTTTCCTTTTGAATGTTTTTGACCATTTTTGGCTTTTTACATATATTTGCTCAATTGTGTATTATTCTTCCTTGAAGTTATCAGTTGAATTTGGAATTTTTAAGGATGTGTGGATTATACTTTCAACGGTACTTCATGTGCTTAGATATATACAAGCAGAAGAGATATGAATGAGTATGGAATATTTTGGCTTTAACATACAACTTCAATACAACGTACATTGTACGAACCATTCTGTTCTTTCTTGTTTTTCCATCTCCAGGTTCGTAGAACTTGAACTTGGCTACACCGTTCTGAGGAGGGCCAATATGCTCGAAACACGTGTCAACGGCTGCTATTAATTTCGGGATATGTCGTCAATGTCTACTTTTGATTTATATATATATATATATATATATATATATATATATATATATATATATATATATATATATATATATATATATATATATATATATACATGGGCACAGCACAGATTTTGTAAAACTTTGCATTCATTTTTAACAGACATCTCATGAAGAGCGGATGATGTTTATAGGTTGATGACGTCACTCGGCAGCTCTGACCGCTGTGAAATATTAAGACAAGAAAATGAAAATTTCCTTATTTTATTAATTTTTTTCATCTAATTTAGTTACATTTCCGAATGAAATAAAGTTTTTATGATGAAAGAGAGTCAATCTTTGTAATAAAAGCGGTTTCGAAAAATTGTCAAGGTCTCCATATATTATGTCATGATCTTGTACGGCTCGTAATATATTTGAATAATCAAAAGCCATACAAAAATGCATGTAATTGTAGCCCGAAGTGCCAATAGATGTAAAAACCAGATTGGTGTTAAGAATTCTCTTTTAAACATTATGGAATTTCATGTCTTGATATTGAAATTTCTATGTTTCTACCTCTATCTGTAGTCAATCAATTCAACTCCCAATTTCTAAATTTTGTTATTTGACAAGAAATCATATGTAACATGAATTTTATTTTTAATTTGATCTGAAATATAATTTTTCCAATGAGTTTTTCCAATAAATTAAAAAATTTTTAGTATCCTTCTGGAATAGTATATCCTGAGTAACGTACAACTAACAACTAACGGATTATGTGGATGTATGAGGGAGGGGCACCTGCGAGCCTTGTCTGTACGTAGAGTAACACAGGACAGGTGCTCATCAGGCACCTGCATCCTAGATCTCCACTTACACTTTCTTTTATATGCTGTATATACCAATAAAACCGTTTCCATAATTACATATTCAGTGTTAAATTGTACTGGTCCCACTTACGAAAATGTCTATCACGTTTGATTGCTGACCGACAATTCGAAATATATAATATGCTATTAAACTTTGTTCACCTCAGGGGTGTTAGTATTGTTTGGGGGACTTTCGGATTTGTTTGTCTGGAAGCCGTATCTCATTAAAGATAAAAAGTGCAATTATAGTAATTTTTTTCTTAATTAACTTGCTCTCTGTAGGTGTGGAAAAGACAAATACTTAATTGATTCTGTTTAGATTTGTAAAAACTTGAATATTTAAGTTATGAGTTACAGCCATTTATTACCAAAGTAAAAGATATTTTTTGAAAATCTCAATATAAGCGAACCCCTATATAAAGACTCAAATTTATTTCATAAAAATACTAACTGAGCTCTCGAAAATACTTAGTAGATTGTTGGAAATTATAATGAATTTCAAAAGGTTTGGTAAGTTTTGGTGTTTTAAATTAAATCATTATCAAGTGCTTATGCTCATTAACCATATAATGGAAAAAGGTGTCTATCCAGAAGCTTTTAAAACAAGGATTGTTATACCTTTATTTAAAGGTGGAGACAAAACACAATGCATCAATTATATACATACTTTCCTTATTATCGAACGTATCTAAAATCATAGAAAAGGTAATAAAATTGAGGCTAACAACATTTCTTAAACAAAATAAAGTCATATCGGATATGCAATTCGGATTCAGAGAAGGAAAATCAATTGAGGACGCTCTGTTGGCACTAACCAGTAAAATTCACGAGGCATTTAACGATGATAAAATAGCATCATGTTTTCTTGTTGATTTGGCCAGAGCTTTTGATACGGTAAAACATAGTATTTTGTTTGAAGTTGATGAAGGAATTGGGATATGGAGATGTCTGTGTGCTGGATACTTAGAAGGAAGGAAGCAATTGGTGAGGTTTGAGGACTCTTGTAGTGACGCTAGAGTGTTGGACTACGGGGTGCTCCAAGGAACTGTTCTGGGGCCAATTCTATTCACTATATATAGAAACGGTTTATTTTACACAAAAAGTAAAAGGCATATCATAAGTTTTGCGGATGATACTGTTGATTTTTATTCAGGAAAGACTGGGAACAACTCAAAGAGTTGGCTCAAACTGATTTCATTGAGGTTAAGCACTGGTTAGATCAACATCTTCTCACTATTAATTACAAAAAAACAAACATATGCCATTTGCAATAGACAGTAGAACTTTACCTGCTGCGGATATCCTAAGAATTACAAACTTCGATGACAAACATTTTGAAATTAATTGTTCTTACGAGTCCAAATATCTGGATGTCATTTTTGATTCCCGATTGCAATGGGATGCACATATTAAGAAGTTGATTCTGAAGCTCAGAGGATTGATTCCTAGATTCAAATATCTGGCCTGTATAATTGGGAGTACTCACTTGAAAATGATACTAAAAATACAACTGAAGTGGTTACTTAAAGTAATGTACAAAAAGAACATGCTTTACCCAACGAATCAATTGTTTGAGTTAGCTGAAGTGTGGGACCCACATCAGTTGTATTGCTGCACCTTAATGAAACATACGTTCAACAACATAAGTGATTCGAAACGAATTGAGCATGGTTTGAATACCAGATATAGTCACCTTTCTCAGGAGGTTCCTAAGTTTGAAAAATCAATTGGTCAACGTTCGTCAATCTATTTAGCACCTAGAATTTTCAACAAATTGCCTTTGTACTTGAAAGAGATGGTCAATAACGTGAAAATTAATAAAGCCTTAAAGAAATTGATATCTCAGGTGGGGATGGTCTACTGTAATACTTTGATAAATTGAATATTAGGTATATAGTTGAAAGTATCAGATAAGTAGGGATTAAGATTGAAATGTACCAAATAACATTTACTGTATAAATAATAATTATACATTAATACAATAATATAATAATATATATATATATATTTATATATATATATATATATATATATATATATATTATACCTTTGTGAGAGTTAACAAAAATTTTTCTTCTCTTTGTTCATATCTAGTTGATACAACTGGGAGAAGCATGTTAACTTATTCTTTTAATTATATCCAAATTTCTGTTAAAATTTAGAATTTATACTGTAAAGTGTATATGAATATCAATGAAGATTATTATATATATATATATATATATATATATATATATATATATATATATATATATATATATATATATATATATATATATAAATATATATATATATATATATAGTGTAAAACTACATGTAACGTCACTCCAATTAACGACAAATTCCCTAAAGTGTTGAAATCATTCGTCTTTGGTTGATTTAGCTTTCTTTTAATACAATGATACACTCCATATAGCATTACACCCTCTCTCAACAATGACAACATTTAGTAATAAAAACTATCTCTTAAGTTGCCAAAATTAGTGAAATCCGTTCAGCTATGTACGTTCTTTTGTCGCTTTATTATCCCAGCCCGTAATAAACTAGACTTTCGGCATCATGCAAACCAAACTTTCTAAGAAATTCGTTCTTTTGTTCACAGATTGGGAATTCACGTATAGACTGGTGTTGCCTATCACTAATAAGTAAGAGTCATAGACTTAATACTTTATCACATTCTTAGTTGCTTAGAAACTTTCAAATTGTAAACATGGCTAGTAGAAGAAAATCACTTTGTATTGACGAAAAAGTTTTACTGATATTAATACGAAAAGTACTTTATCACCAAGATGCCTTAATATCGCAAGACGTGAATAGAATAATTTTAAAAATACAGGAAAATTACTGGTACAGCAAAAGACGTCAGACAAAAATAACAGAATATACGCAATAACGTTCGAATTGAAAAGTGGATGCAATTTGGAACATTACATGTTATAGTTTTGAATAGCACATATACTTCTATATTTGTCTCATAAAAGTAAATTCCCGTAGAAGACATATCTTGCTTTGTTGTTCCTTACAAGAAAAAACGTTGGCATAACATTTTTATCAACTTATATTTTGTCATATGGTTTGTTTTTACAAAGTGCCGGGTTTGAAAACGATGTAAAGTACTTTTATTCTTGAACATGTATTGTTTCAGTAAGAAAGATTCCATTTCATTTCTCACAGAGTAAGAAATAAGTGTTTCCATATTATTTTCAAATTATTTCTACATACTTTGATGGTCAGGGAATGACAAGGAAAACTTTAATCTCAGAAAAAATTCATATATACCTACCCATATGAAATATCACAATTATGAAAGCATGATTTGAATAGAGTATTTTTGTCCCTGTTAATTTTTTTGTTTACGTGTTTCGACAAATATTTGTTGCTTAAAAACGCCTAAACTACTGAATTGATAGAATTCATCAAACCAATAGACTATTATTGAAAATGGCATAGAGGGAACTTTTCATTATTCAACAAAAATGCGTAGTTTTCGTGAAATTATTTATAATACCATTTACGAATCAAAATGTAGGCGTTCCCTATCATACTCAATATTTTTGTCTGATTTACATCATGAATGTTTTTATTTGAATATCGGATACTGAAACTGAATTACTGAAATATACTGAAACAGCATTTCTATGTTACTTTATCATTTGAACACCAAGTTCAATTAGAATAATTTACAGCCTTATTATACTTTCAAGTCTCGATAATTAAAAAGATGCCAAACATAGTAATAATTTGTCGTTTACACAATACCGGAAATGCTTCGCTTGATCTGTTATCTATTCTTCTTTCTCACGGTTAAAGCATTCGTTAGAGAATCGCATTTTCAACCCCCATCCAATTGTCTTGCAGTTCGTTATAGAAATACTAATAGACCTCCTTAATTCTTGGGAAAAATAGGTATAGCTGAAAGCTTGCAGGTGGGTTTCGTAAATTGTTTGCTTTATATATTTAATTTTTTGAATAATTTATTCAGTACATATTTCTTTCCACGAAATTGCATTAGAGTTGTCTTTGGACATTACATAAATTTAAGTTTATTTCATCCATTCTCCCAGAAGATATTCCTTTATGGGTTGAAACAATTGCTAATATTACTTGGGGAGCGATATATCTAGAGATATATGGCTTGATAAAATATGTTGAAATGGAGTTTTTGTTGCACGAGCTGAACAATATACTCCATTTTACTATAAAAATACCCGAAAATATTAAAAATATAAAAATATTTTTATTGATTAATTGAACTCACCTACATCAATACATATAACATTATTATGACAAAAAATTTTAATTAAACTTGCAAAAGTGAATTATATGTGTACATGTAACTTCTTACAAGATGAAGTTATAAATTGAATAATAATAATAATAAAAATAATATAATTATGTCTTTATTGTTCCCAAGTTGTAATTCAGAGTACATCGAAAATAGGAGAAAAATAAAAATATTTATACAGTTAGAAAAACAGAAAATATACATTAAAAACAAAAAGATATAAGTTAGAGAACAATCACAAGGCGAAATTGAAATAAATTGCTCTTCCATTGACCTTGAAATAAAGATAATTTGTTTTTGTTAAGAGAAATGCCTAACACACAAAATGAAATAAAAACTTAGAAAAAATCAATAGAAAAACAAAAGAAAAAAAATAAGAACTGGTTCGTGTCGAGCATGGCGCGAGCGAGCACTAGGAAGAGCTTTGTGATGTAGCAAAAATATAAATGAAAACATGAACTCACTTTTGGCAGTCTAAGAGATGTTTACGGATTTTATTAATGATAGCTGTGGTTTTTAATTTTTATGGTTCGGAACAAGGGAACGCTGGTTATTGATTAATTTATACATGGTAAAAGAAAATGATCTTTCAAAAAAAGTTGTAGAGTGAACAGGAGGAGAAATGAGACCCTTGGACCGAACGTTGATATTGTGCCCATCCTGGCGGAAAGTTTATTAAGAAATTTTATTGGATAAATATGGTGGTTGCTTGAATGCAATTATATTTAAAAATAGGGAATATGTTTGCAGAAGACGTCTACCACTCATGTCCAGCCACCCCAGATCGTTTAATTTATGGGAAACATGATCAAATTTCCTTATGCTGAATATAAATCTAACACTTGAATTCTGGACCTTCTGCACTAAGTAGGAACGAAGTTTGAAAATCTAAAGAGCTATAGAGTACTGGAGCACAGTAATTAGAATTGCTTAAAACTAATGATTCACAAAGTAACGTTTTAGTAGACCTAGGTAGGCTATGTCTATGAGAAAATAGGAGCTTTAAGATTTTTTACACAGTTATGTGACTATGTGACACAGATGTGACTACGGTAGCGATGGGTGTTGTCGATTATTAAGCCTAGGTTACGTGCACAGTTTTGGAGATAAATAGTTGAGCCGTCTATGTAAAATTTAAGGACGTTGCTAGATTGGGAGACAAGATTAGAGTTACCAAACAACCACGCGGTAGATTTAGCAGGATTGATCACTAGTTGGTGTTCCCTAGAAATAGGAGATTATATGAAAGTTTTCATTAATTAAATTATTGGTGTTAATAATGTGGGTGTGCTTAAATGAGTATGAAAGAATAAATATCATAACCGTTTTAACATATAGAACAGTTTCTCTCCTTGCAGAACGTTGATATCTCCAAAGCAAGGATCAAATTTGCCGTAGCTGATATTGTTGAATTGAGTAATAATAAGTGTAATTGTAATGGAGAATCAGAATGATGTATAGTAGTGGCATAATAACATGCCCTCCCAAAAATAGCTTAAAAGAAATTTCAGATTTTTAATTTATAAATTATCACACTTGGAATGTTCATGATGAAGTTGGAAAAAACTGTTAATTAACTTGAATATAAACTAAAATTCAAACATTTCAACTTTTGATTTACACTTTATTAACAACATAGCATGATGAGTTTCGTCGTTACAAACGACTTCTTCAGATGCTGAGTAGTGAATTTTGCAGTCTTCTTTAAATCAAGTTTTCATTCCTTCTATAGCATTCCTCTACTTGCCGGACTACTGATGTAATCTGTTATTAGTTTGATGTATTTAGGGAATACTTCTTTCTTCGGACATGTTGTTAAAAATCATATATTCTGAGTGTTGATAGCACTTTTAAGTACCAGCTTAAAGTACCATCGTGCCTAAAAAGCTGTTATCAGCTTCTTTAAAATATTTAATAGTGTTGGCGTTTACTTGAAACAAATCCATTATAATTGAATATAAACTAAAATTCGAATACTTGAACATTTGATTTGCACTTTATTAACAACATAGCATGACGCGTTTCGTCGTTACAAACGGCTTCTTCAGATGCAATGCGACGTTACAAACGACATCTTATGAAGTCGTTTGAAGTTTATATTTAATTATAATGGATTTACATCAAGTGAGCGCCAACACTATTAAATATGTTAATTAACTGATGCATAATTAATAGAAAAGTTCCAATGATATTCAATCATTAAATCTCCAAAATATGTAAGGATTTCGGCCGTATTTTTAACCCTATGGGAAAATTAAAATTATTGGTCCTAAATAGTTTTCGAGATTCTTGCAAAAAACCAACATCAATTTTTCTTCAGTTGATTTCTCATAACTTTTGCAACTATTCAACACCTCTTGTTTTTGTTTCACCACCTTTTTTTTTAATTCAAGAGGCGTTTCATGCGGTTTCAGATTGAAACTCTTTTTTATATTTTCTGGATTCCAGAAATTTTCTCTTTCAGATTTTCTCTTTCGAGATTGAATGGCTCTTCCATATTTTTGGGGGCGGAGAAAAAAAACCTGAATGCTTTTGTTGGTTAACGCAAAATGTGGAAATTCTTTCATGCATTTACAAAGAATGAGGGGATTGCTCTTAATTTAACATATCTATCAGAAGTTGTTCCCAGTTCAATCGGAACGAGTTAGTTGCTTATTCAGACATCAGAATGATGAAACAGCTGAATCATGGATTTTGCTAATTGATGTTATATTTTTCCGGAAGAATTGAAGAAATATACAGGATAGCAGGTGGAGCAATCACGTGCATATCCTATTCAACTTTGACTTAAAGCAATAAGACAGTTTTTTGCTAACTAAATGACCATATAACAAGCTGAGACGAACATCTGTCTTTTAAAATAGAATACGAATTAAAAAAGGCGGCATATCATCCAATCGAAAGAACCTTGCATGAAATTATTCCGCACAAAAAATCACCATTTGCAATTAAAAGTTTTAATAGATTAGCGCGTCAGATATTTGCAAACGTTGCAGCAGTTCTGTGAAGAGAACTCCAATAAATGAATATTCAACAATAATAGGTATTCTATTTCCCAACAATATCAAGTTGAGACCAGTAGCGTAGGGAATGCATCACATGCGAGATGTATATATGTATACATATAAATATATATATATATATATATATATATATATATATATATATATATATATATATAAATATATATATATATATATATATATATATATATATATATATATATATATATATATATATATATATATATATATTGTATATTGAAAGTTTTTAGCAATAAAAGTCTTTTTGATATGAAAAAGTTTATTTTTGTTAACATTTCAATTTCAATATATATATATATATATATATATATATATATATATATATATATATATATATATATATATGAAATTGAAATGTTAACATATACACAGAATGAAACAGTCAAGAATTCCGAATATATCTCGACATATATTATATCGAGAACTACTCGATATAATTATGAACAGTTAATGAGGAACAGAGTGGCTAAAACAGGTCCAAAAGGATCTACAACAGATCAATATAAATATAAAAATCAATATAATATAAAATCTCGAAGATCGCACTGAATGTCGCTATAAAATCGCACATGTGAAGTTTGAGCAAAAGTCAAATCGTCAACTTGAGTAAAATGGACAGATGAACGAAAGAAAGAGCATTAAAAGATGAAGCAAAAGTCCTAATAATTAAGATTTCAAGTTCAGTCGCTCTCCTCATGGAAAAGAATCGTAATAATATATATATATATATATATATATATATATATATATAGTATATATATATATATATATATATATATATATATAATATTGATATATATATAAGATATATATATATATATATATATAAACGTCGTCATGCCTATTTGTATTAAATTATGAGAAAATTTTAAATATTGTTTATTTTAAATATTGTTTCATTATGAAAATACTTTTTATTCTATTGAGGTTCTCTTAAGCTTCAAGTTATTCTCTTCCATAGTACCTCACTTCGAAAATATATTTTCATAAGCAAGATTGAAGGTTTGATTTGTAGCAAAATGATGGATAGAGCTGGTTGTATCAGAAATTGCTTACGAATGCTCCTTCGACTTAATCTTCTACAAATCCTTGTCGTATAGCTTCTTCAAGCTATCAATACAGATGAATCGTAGGGAAATAAGTCTGGACTATAAAGAGTATGATTAAGTAGGGATCGTTGCATTCGAAGCTGGGGGACAGTTTGAGTTGCAGTATCTCTTCTTCTGATTTTCAGTCGAAAGACGAAGAATCTTTCTTATTCTGGCATTATATATTAATCGATTCTGATCATGCAATTTCAAAGATATCCCAATCGATATTCCTCCAAAAAGTCCCCTATATATTTCTAAGGTTGTTGATAGTGGTGATCATCTGGCACAAGTTCTCACCCTTTTTTGAATTCTTTATGATTTTGTATATTTGTCTCTTAATGTTTCTAAATAGTGTCTACATGTTTCATTGCTGATGTGTGCAGTCAATTTTTCGGAAATTTCGGGACAATAACTCGTTCACAAGGCAGAAATTTCATTACTGAAAACGGTACGGTAACTACTACTAAAATTTGACTCTTGAAAATAGAGAATTTGCAAAGTTTCTTGCAGTGCTTTATTATGACTTAAAACATTTCTTCAATGCATACATAGTTACTAACGCACTGAATCATAGTAAAACACAGAGTTTTCTATTGATTAGTTGACTTTAAAGTTATTAGTTATCAGTAATTAATTAATTTAAAAGTCACAATTAACTTTTCAAGTTAATTGTGACTTTTCAAGTTCAAGGTGTTTTCTCTGTTGTTCCTCTGTTTCTTCGCTTTGTTGTTTCCAGAATACATTGGAAGTGTAATGTAGTTCTATGGGGTGATTGAGCAGAAAAAGTGCATTCGATCAATCTTCAACCTGAAGCTACAAGAATCATGCAGGCAGATTCCATCAAGCATAAGATCCTAACTCTGTCATCTATTGACATTTCACAGTGTTTGCTGTTTGTTCGCATTAAAATGTTAGAGCTTGATACAACTTCTGGTTTCCACGGCTATAGCACAAGGCATAATTACACCATCTCCATTTCGACATATGAGGGTATCAAGTTATACAACCTTCCTAACTACCTCAAGTCCTTGAGTTGGTCGAAATTTAAGAAGGAAGTCTCCAGAATCTAATTACTTAATTCTTTCTTAATTTTAATTCCTTGCAAAAATACTTTTCTGCTGAAATTGTTTGATTGTATTCTATACTTGACGTGTCCTTTACATTATTGTGATATCATTCAGATCAAATCTACATTATTATTATTATCATTTAAAATGTCAATCTCTTAAGGAAATTTGTTTCTGTTGTAAACGTCCTCGAAATTTATTCGGTGGTCTAGAAAGAATGAGTGGGCGGCTAATGAGCATCTTTCACGATATTTGTTGATGTCAGTTTATGTAAAGTCAGTCAGTTTTTTAAATATTGGACTTCTGTACGATTTATATTTTTTCATAGTCTAGCACATTTTATTTCATCAACTATATTGGTTTCCACTGGTGTTTGATTTTGATCTTTCAATTTTTCAAACTATTTCCAACAGTTTTCTGATTGATCACGCCTATGTTTATATAACCTTGTTGAAATATATTCTTTACTTTTTATGTCAATCTATTTATATTTGGATATGAAGCAAGCTGAACAATTTTTGTTGTCATTTCTTGGTATTTGTTTGAATTGTCATCCATTAATCACGATTAGTTCGAAATGGGCTAAAGGGTTTCAGAAAGAATCACAAGGGTGAAGTGAGAAAAATCACAAGTATTTATGTTACTGAAGTTGATCTACACCAAAGTATAGTGCCAATTCTCTAGTCTTAACCCCTCATTTCGTTTCACCACGGAAGGGAGGTCAAATAGGGTTCATAGGGGGCTAAAGAACATCACGTGATTCATAGACTTGTACTTTCCATATAATATAATAACTCGTAATTTACAGTAATTTCCCGTATTTTCCAGTCTTGCGTCTCTTTGTAAAGACGGTACTGTGCAAAATTTTCATCACATTAGCAGCGTGTCTTATTATATAATTGCAATTTTCAGCGCAAACACTGCCCCAAACGCAAAACGAATACCCAAGAACGATTTAACCAAACCAACGAAGAAATCGCACTGGAGGGCGGATTCCTGCAATCTGTATACCGGATACCATTCTGCACATTGTGAATCGGTAATTAACATATCATACTGCCGAACTAGCAGGCTGTTTGTCCTGAAATTAATTCGACGCGTGTTAACAACCCGAAGGTAGATTGGATCAGCAGAACTCATGCGAAATTGGAGGCCTGAGCAAGATTGGAAAAAAGGAAGAGTTGAAAAGGATGCATAAGTCAAGTCATCGAGTCGGCGTATCTTGGTAATATATCAGATAAATAACGGAAGGTTGGCTACGAGGGGAAGGCTCATGGCCCCAACATGCGCCGGGGATTATAACTTATGATTTTTGGATCATTTTATGAGCTGCCTACTGACTGTCGTAATTCGGAGGAAGAGGATATAACAGTTATGATGCAATAATTTTTTTGATATTAAAATTTTAATGGATTTAATAGAATGAAATTACAATCAATTTCGAGCATTGTTTGATAAGTCAGTGACTTTTCAATTCCCCACACAGTATTTTTGAATACCTCAACTGCCAAATATTGAGCTGATCTCCAACTGTGAAGAAGGTGTCATTTCGTTCGCTCTTGATTGTTGACTCTTGGCATTTTACATGACTTCGCATGACTCTTCGCAGGTGTCATTTCGTTGATCATGCATTTTCATTTCGTTGATCATGCATTTTTTAGTTTTCTTTCATTTTTGATACAGCTACAAAAGCAACTAATTATGCAAAATTAGGACGAACTGTCGTTTCATAAAAATTTCACGAGAGAAACATAATTGAAGATCTTCAAAAAGACTGAATATATTTGACACTTTTTCGTGTTATATCTGTTAAGAGGAAAATAACCTGTTTTGTTGAAGTTTTACAATAGATAAACATAGAAAATATTTTTGAATTGATGTTAGAATTCCATAAAATTATGAGAGAAATGTGCCATGTGTCTCATAGTTTTCACTCAGTCTGAAAATAACAAATGTATTAATATTCCTTCTAGAGAAAATTACGAATAAATGTAATTGTTTTTAATCACTTTGAATCAGTTACAAATATTTCTCTGAAAAACTTATGAGTTTAAATCAGTAACGAATACAAATTGAAATCATTCGCTTTCCAGTAACAATTTGGCGTTGTGTATTATAAAACATTTATCTGTCAGTGAACATATGAAAAATTTGGCAAGAAATATAGCAGCGAAGTTTGTCTGTACTTTAGTAGAGTGTTTTTGAAAAAAAGTGGAATAATTTTATAAACGTTGAACTTAGGATTAGGGACCTGATGAGCCCACAGATTTTGTAATGAAATCATGTTTGAAATTAAGTACATGCAATTATATTTTCCAATAGTGTTCTATCCAATGTTTTCGGTTTCTCAAAAAAACAAAAACCTTAGTAGAAAAAATTTAATAAAAACTATAAAATTAAAAATTAACACACTTGACTCAAGTTTCACTGAATATATTAAAAACTCTACATTTGTTTCGGGATGTTAACCCATTATTAAAAATAAAATATAACTGAATTTCAAAATTTACCACTTTCACTTATATATCCTAAACCACAGAATTTGAAACTGGTTTCACGAAAAATCCACCTGATCATTACAAATAGATAAATTCTTCTTTTGGCTATCGAAATTTCCAAGACTTCTAGGATATCTAATCTTTTGCCCTTACTACCTGAGTGTACTATTTCAGTCCTCCTGGGATCCTAGAAATGATTATGTTTAATTCGGTGTTCAGAAAAACACGTATTAGATTTATTCAACAGTATTGATCTTTTATGTTCATTGATTCTTTTTTGTATAGATCGTCCAGTTTGACCTATGTAAATACTATCACATTGACTGCAAAATATTCTATAAACGCCATTTCTCGAAAATAAGTCAAGTTTGTCCTTGTTATTTACCAACAATGAACCCAAATTCTTTTTGTTGGTGCATATTGTATTCACATTCTTTTTATGTAATCTTCTACAAATTTTATTGCTCATGTTAAGTATATAATTGATTGAATGAAATATTTTTTGTTGTTTTTCTAACTGAATAGGAAAAATTCTTTGTAACAGTATCTTTCTCTGATTATTCTTGATTAGTTTATCAATAAGGAAGGATTTGTCATTTCGAATCAATTTGAATCATTGTTAATAGCAATTGTTTTTATTATACAAACTTCTTTTCTAAAATTCCTATGTCCTTCTTTATTGATAAACTGAGTGCTCAAATTGCAATGGGTTACAATTTGTAACATAATTCGATAATTCGATTTTCAGAGGTTATTTTAGAGGTAAATGGACATGTTGATTCCAAAACTTTAATCAGTTTTTTTCTATCACATCAAGTTCTTTTTCTCTCAGTTACGCAACAGATGTACTCGTCGCTCAGAAATAGTGAAGACGGTTTCCGAACACGTATTGTAAAATTTTGTATTTACACAAGATAAGCAGTATTTCGTTATTATTTATCTATACACTAAAAAATTTCTTTCCAAATTTAAGATCAAAAATTGCAGTCAAAATGGCGGCTAAGATTCGACCTGAAACCTGATTCCAGCAATCTAAATCAGCCGTTTGTCGACAGAAAAATCTTCATATTTTCACCTTTGTATATAAAACTAGGACTCATGAAGCAATTTGATAAAGCTTCGTCAACTGAAGGGGACTGTTAAGTATAAGTATACCATTTCGGCATTTCCTAGCTTGTCATATGAGAAGATAAAGGCTGGTGTCTTTGATGGGCCACATATTCGTCAACTTATTGAAGATGAACGTTTCATTGAAACAATGACTGAACTTGGAGAGAATGCTTGTTTGGCATTCAAATGAATTGTCAAGGAGTTTCTTGGAAACACACGAGCTAGAATTACGTCGAAATTGTTCAACAACTCATAGAAAGCCTATAAAAGCTTGACTGTAACATGAATATAAATCTGCATTTCTTACATAGTCATCTTTCTAACTTTCCAGAAAATCTTGGCGCTGTTAGTGGTGAACAGGATGGGCGATTCCACCAAGATTTGAAGGTCATGGAGGCAAGGTATCGAGGTAGATGGGATGCCAGTATGATAACTGACTACTGTTGGAGCATCAAGCGAGAATGTCCCCAGATTGAACATTCTAGGAAAAGTTGTAAGCGAAAATGTTTACCCTGATATCCTTTTTTATTTTTTGTGTAAACACAATTTAACTTTTAATATTATAATAATCTTGGTATGAATAAAATATTCTAATATGTTTGGTTAGTACCCATATTATTTTCCTCTGTATGCCTATTTTGTATGACTTTTAGGGTAAAGAGAGGGTATCCTGTACTTCAAAAACTTGGCGCGATAGAGAAACATTGATAACATTTTTGAGTTCAGATGCCACAATTTAGTCAAAACAAGTCACAGATCTAAGTGTTAGTTCCCCAGTTATAATGGGATGTTCATCCAATGTATAATATGGGTGAATAGAATTCACGTGCCGTTAGCATAGCTCCTTCTACTTCGTCGCGTTGGTACTTTGCCGGTACGTCGAACACAGAGTCCTCAAATGGGGTAGCGAGAACGCGGGTTGCGTCATGTGGCAGACGCTGGTAATGCTGGTACGCACGTGTCTTCAACTGACTTTGAAATTTCTCAACCGTATCTGTGAACCCAATAACCACACTCGACGAATAAATATTATACCACCCTTAATACCAAGGAACCATTATTTATGGCTGGTTGATTAGACTTCTTCAACGTTTAGAATAGTTATCAAGACAAGGAAACCATAGGTAGACTGTTAAATTCGAACCGTATCTTGAAATATTTTGGTAAATGGAAGAAATACATCTTATACGAAACTAAAAATATACGGACTTATATGAGGCTATTATCAGAATTTTTAATGTTTGTAGAAAAGTCAATACAAAGAAAAGTTAATTTTTCACCTAGAATAAGCAATTATGTTAGTGTTTTATAAAGTCTTTATTATATAAGTCGATAATACTACCACATATAAACTTTTGTTCTACTGTATTATACACCTTGCCTCAAAATGATATTCAAAAGTTGCAAAAGCTCCAAAATAGAGCATTTATGATTATATTGATGTGAATTAGGTACACACCAATATCTTTTATATTAGAAACACGAAGTTGTTTGAATATTATGTAGTACTTAGGGTATAAACTTTAGTCTTTGCTCATAAAATAAAATATGGCAAGGTCCCTTATTATAGCGTTGACCGTGTAAAATACGGTGAAGATATACAAGGTTACCAAACAAGATTTTTCGAACAAAATGATTTTTATATTTATAAGTTCAGTACAAATGCTTAAATACTTTATGTGCGAAAGGAATGATTTTGTTTAATAGTCTAGATCCGCAACTAAAATTGTCTGATAATTATAATGATTTCAAAGTGTTTATAACATAAAAATTGTTTCTTTTGTAAAGTTAATTATCTGTGCTTAATAAAGTTACTTACTTATATAACTCTTCAATTCTCTTTTGAATTAATTTGATTGTTTGTTGAATATAATCTGTATAGAATATTGGCAATATGACTGAGATTGAATTCTCGCTTAACTCTTGGTGAAACATAATGAAATATTAAATTAAATTAAACTATTGACTTAATGTTTCACAATTATACTTAACAACATGGATTAGTCAACATATTTCGAGCGTGAGCTCACTTCCAAGACTGAGAGTTGACTGACCGAGACTGAGAGTTCATGACTGTGACAATAGCTTATGCCTAAATATGCAAAAATCTAACTTCATAGTTTTGGTCACAAGTGAAACCCTCAAAACCAATAAAAATGAGGATATAACTATAAATATCAATGAACAAAAAATTAGAAGAGTAGAAACAGTAAAATATTTATGCATTATGTTAGACGAAAAATTGAATTTCAATGAACATGTTGATTTCATATCATCTAAAATGTCTAAAAAAATCAATTTTTTGAAAATAATAGGAAAAAGTCTGTCGACATATGTGAAATTATTGTTGTTCAAATTAATAATAATGCCACAATTTGAATATTGCTTCACCTTGTTATTTGGTTTGACTGAAGAAAAAATTAAAAAATTACAAAAACTACAGAATAGAGCCATGCGAACAATTTTAAAGTGCAATAGGTATACCCCTGTTAAAATTATGCTGAACTCTTTGGGATTAACGTCTGTTAAACAAAGAATACTCCTTGGTTCATATATATTCATATTTAAAATCAGTTGCTTTCATGTAATGTAATAAAAAATGTAACAAATGTCAGTGATGTGCATGGGTATGATACTAGAAATACTGATAGTTTTTATATCCAAAGTTGTAAGCTTTCTAAATCCAAAAATAGCATATACTATGACGGATTTAAGGCTTTCAATAATTTACCAAGTATGTTGAAAACTAGTGCTAGTATTAAGATATTTAAGCGTGATCTAAGAAAGTATATTTTAAATAATGGGATAGGTATGTAATTCAAAATTGACAGTTCAAAATATGTAGATTTTTTGTATAGTTTCAGCTAAATAAATATTATTATCATTACTTCCACAGTAAAGTTTACCTCTATCAGGTATTTTGGCTCTTTTATAATCTCTTATTATTTCTGAACGCCCTCCGCAGTTTGATATGCTCCTCCAGGTCCATTATGTCACAATAATTTAATTTCGGATTACTGTTGACATTGTTGACTGTTCCATTACAATGTACATACATCATAATCTTTACATATACACACGCCATTTAAGACACAGCCATAAGAAAGTCATCTGTCTGATCTTTCCAACAGCTGTTGAAAAGTTAAATTTCTGAATGAATTTATTTTTTAATAATAATAGCCAAAAATTTACGAGTAAAATTCAATTGGTTCGAATAATTTGCAATATGCTAAAATTACGAGTATAACGCTTATGGAATAATCTTCGTTTCAAATTGATGAGTGAGAATCACCACATAAAATTAATGGGTTAATTTTGAGCCAGGTATCATTATACCAAAATTGGAATAATTGATGCAATAAAGTTATGAAGAATTTTATGTTTCCCTACATGGATTGGAAACTCAGCTGAAGGTTTCTTTAATTAAAATTGAGCTGTTAATTATCATGAAGGCAAGAAGTACTTGCTCTCACTTTTAGTAATTAACATAATACATAACAATGTGGACATACTCGTACACACACACACATATATATATATATATATATATATATATATATATATATATATATATATATATATATATATATATATATATATATATATATATATATATATATATATATATATATATATAAATTAAATTATATTATATGTTTCAGATAGTTATATTATAATACCCAATAATAAATAATAATAATATATAATGAGTTCTTTATATATATATATATATATATATATATATATATATATATATATATATATATATATATATATATATATATATATATATATATATATATATATATATATATATATATATATATATATATATAATAAATAATAATAATTATAATGATTCTTTATTCTCACAGATATAATACCCAATTACAGAAAATAATAATATATTGAATATTAACTAAAAAATTTAAATGAAGATATATATATATATATATATATATATATATATATATATATATATATATATATATATATATAAAAGACCTCAATCTAATCTAAAAAACCAAATTAGTAACTCATTAACTAAATAATAGCATTTAATGAAATATTACAACGAACTCAATCTGAATCAAATCATTTTAGTCAATTCCCTTTGTTCATATCATCATCATCATCATCGTATAGCGCTACAACCCTGGGTGGGTCTTGGCTGACTGTACAACCTTTTTCTAGAAGATCCTGTCTTCCATCAACCTGTAATCAAAAGGGATGTTCATTTTTCGGAGGTTTGATCTTATGTTGTCCCTCCAACGCATTCTGGGGCGTCCGAGTGGTCTTTTGCCTGTCGGGGTCTCTTCCCATGCCTGTTTCACCAGTCTTTCGTCATTCATCCTTTGCACGTGTCCTGCCCACCTTAATCGCTGGGATTTGATCTCTTGCACAATGTCGCTATCGTTGTACAGCTCTTGGACCTCTGTGTTAGTTTTAATGCGATACCGGTTGGTCGTCGGATCATGGTGGGGTCCAAATATCTTTCCCAGGATTTTTCGCTTGAAGCATCTGAGTTTATCTTCATTTGCTTTGGTCATTGTCCACGTTTCGCTTCCATAAGTTATGATGGGTCTGACGATAGTTTTATACACTTTGATTTTTGAAGTAATTGTTAGATTTTTCGACTTCATAAGGCTACTGAGTTCTTATTCCTTGATCACATAACTCCTAATAATAGCTTCTATGGAGCCAAAGTGAATGTCACAATTATAGAGAACTCTCGTGAATGTAGACTCCATAAACCAAATGGGGGATTGTATTAGGGAGATGGTCCTCGGAGTCTCTAGATGGAATAATTCTGCATAACGAGAATTTTGCTTTGAAACACAAAATTTCAAAGCGGACAAGAGAGGAGGACAATCAATACTATTCTGCAGTAATTGTACTAAAATTTGAGTGATAACGTTTCTCTCCTGCTCTGCAATGAGATCGAACAAATTCGACTCAATAATTCGTTATAATTGACTCCTCTCTGTGGATAAACTTGGTCCTCCTTCCAAACTAAGAATTTCAAGAACTTTCTCTGAGTAGGCCTCAAGATGACATTGATTGCAAGTGTAAATAGTATGCCAGATCATGCTGCTATACTCCAACTTGCTACGGATTAGAGTATTAAGCAGTCCCAAGAATGTTAAGGAATTATTAAAATATTTGCCATTGTGTATAACGAATCCATATGTTTTCGAGGCAGATGAAATAGGTTGGGTGATGTGTTGGACAAAGGAAAGCTTCTGATCGAAGACTACACCATTCTCTCACCTTATCAGATCGAGAAAGAACACTTTGGCACATTCAAACTCAATATTTTTAGCATTAACAGGCTATTTTCAATGATTAAATGTTTTAATAGTTCTAATTTTCAATGTAAAAGCTTTATTTTCGTTAACGTTTCGTTGTATATCACAACTTCGTCAAAATTAATTAAATTTGAAAAAGTTGTATTATACAACAAAACATCAAGCTTTTAACATTACAGCTTATATATATATATATATATATATATATATATATATATATATATATATATATATATATATATATATATATATATATATATATATATATATATATATGTTATATATTTGCATACTCAAAAATCAATAGAGCTTCATTGTTAAAAATATATATGTATATCTGAATATATATGTTAGTTTTAATGCGATACCGGTTGGTCGTCGGATCATGGTGGGGTCCAAATATCTTTCCCAGGATTTTTCGCTTGAAGCATCTGAGTTTATCTTCATTTGCTTTGTTCATTGTCCACGTTTCGCTTCCATAAGTTATGATGGGTCTGACGATGGTTTCATACACTTTGATTTTTGACGTCCTTGTTAGACTTTTCGACTTCATAAGGCTATTGAGTTCTTATTCCTTGTTCACATAACTCCTAATAATAGCTTCTATGGAGCCAAAGTGAATGTCACAATTATAGGGAACTCTCGTGAATGTAGACTCCATAAACCAAATGGGGGATTGTATTAGGGAGTTGGTCCTCGGAGTCTTTAAGTGGAACAATTCTGCATCATGAAAATTTCGCTTTGGAACACAAAATTTCAAAGCGGACAAGAGAGGAGGACAACCAATACTATTCTGCAGTAATTTGTACAAAAATTTGTGTGATAACGTTTCTTTCCTGCTCTGCAAACAGGCAATAAATTAATTTTAAAAAAATATATAAATTGATAAAAAACTCAAGTTTTAATTTCAAACTGATTTTCATGCAAATAAATGAACTTCAGTGAATAAATTGGAAAGTGTCATTCAATCCAAACAAGTATAATTATTCGAAAAAACAAATTATATAATATATATTAATTAATATTATGACACGGATGATACGGATTGTTTTCGTATTTTATCTGAGTTTAAGTGTTTAACGTTTTTCATTTTGTATTGATGTATTATAAATTCTGTGAAAAGTTCTTTGAAAGGTAACAAATTTGCGAATATCTCTAAATTTGAGTGAACTTTGATGTTTTTGGTTAGAGTAAAGTTCTGGTGCGTTCAAGTTGTACTATTGCTTTGCAGTCAAATGCAAGTTGTGTTTTTAATTTAAAATTTTGGGTGGCTTTAAGGATCGAAACATAAATGACTAATGCTGTTCAGTTAAGATTCAGCAATTTGCACAGTACCCAATTAATTATCTCTCATATGTATATATATATATATATATATATATAGTTATAACAGTCTAACAGTTGACTCCAAACAGTAGGCAGATTGAGGCCACGTAACCAGGTTAATTTTCCTTCATTCAGTTCGTGGAGTAGGCAGATTGAGGCTACGTAACCGAGTAACCCTTTCCTTTACTAATTTATTCCAACTCCTGAAGATGGCTTCAGGAAGCCGAAACGTCGAGATTCTATAAATCTAGAACGCGGCTCATCCGAGAACCAAGTTTTATATATATATATATATATATATATATATATATATATATATATATATATATATATATATATATATATATATATATATATATATATATATATATATATATATATATATATATATATATATATATATATATATATATATATATATATATATATATATATATATATATATATATTTGTAATACGCCTTGAGAGATGAACGTTAAATATTCAAGTATAATTGTCAATATAGTTGTTTTTTTGTCACCAATGAACTTTTGTTCCGAAGTATTTATATTGTGCGAGCATATGACATATATACCAGTTTGATAAAGGTTAAAATAATAACCTAAACGTAATTTGGAAATGAACTAATATCATTTTGTTTTAATTGAACCAAAAAACCCAAGATTCTAATTTTTACAATATAAATAAAATGGTTCACGAATGAGATTAATTGTCAAATATGTATATAACAAGTGATTCTTTAAGAGTTATGTTTTTCAGGTTGGCGGCACTGGTTGGTAATGGCATCCAAACGTCATCTGTCAAAGTGAAAAGTTTTCAGTATACTCAACCATTTCATCATGAAAAGACTTACAAACGAGCAACGATTGCAAATTGTTGAAATTTACTATCAAAATTCGTGCTCTGTGAAGAATGTGTATCGTTTGTTTCGACCATATTATGGTAGTCATAATCGACCTGGTGAATCAACAATTCGTGCTGTTATCACCAAATTTCGCACCAAGTTTACTTTGTTGGACATTAAACCATTGTCTCGCATACGTACAGTGCGTACTGAAGAGAATATTGCAGCCGTAGCGTACAGTGTTAATGAGGATCGTGAAATGTCAATTCGTCGGCATTCTCAGCAATTGGGCATGTGTTGCTCAACCACATGGAAAATTTTACGTGTTGATTTGGGTTTGAAAGCCTATAAAATTCAACTTCTGCAAGAATTGAAGCCGAATGACCTAACACAACGTCTAATTTTTGATGAATGGGCCTTAGAACAGCTTAATGAAAAAATTGTGTCCTGCGATGAGGCTCATTTTTGACTTATACAGATTAATATAGATTCTTTGGTACTTTTTTCTCAAAAGTAGGAAATCGAAGAAGAAACAAAAACGCGACTTACGTGTTTTGTATAGTCCTGATGAAGAATATAACCATATTCGAAATATACACCAGGTTAACAAATTGGTTAGTTATCAATTATTATAGTGGCCCCATTATATGCTGAGAACTCATATATTTTCGATTTATATATATATATATATATATATATATATATATATATATATATATATATATATATATATATATATATATATATATATATATATATATGATATAATATATAAACTGTATATAAATTGGTTAGCTGTTACGCCCCTGGACGTTAGAACGGTGACGATCTAAGAGTTCCTGTCCACCCGCGTAGATCGCGACGGGCCAGGTGGAGGCTTGCATTGCCCACATGCCACTATTAATTATAAGGGGGCATCAAATGCTCATCATCCATGGATGACTGCGATTTGGCATGCGTTGTTTTCTAAAGCAAATTTTTGAAATGCTCCTTTCAACAGTTGATCTGCATTATGAGTGGCATAATCACCTTGGAATTTTATAAGAGCCAGAGATAGCTAAATTGAATTAATTTTTTTTATTGAATTTTTCATCGACATGTGATCTTCATTTCTTCAAATTATATGTTTATTGATGATTCTATTGAGAGTATAAACAAGAGAGACTAACGAATAAAATTGGCAAGGATGTTTCACTCATCACTTGGTGAAACATCATGGTTAATAATAAATTGAATTAACATACTTGGCCCAAGTTTCATTGAGTATATTAATAACTCTACATATGTTTCTGTTATTCTTGTTATTATTCTTGATAATGGGCAAACTACCCGAAATATATGAAAACTTGTTTATATACTACTTATTTATATAAACTGGTTTATATATTATCAATTTTTTATGTATATTTATTGATTCTTTGTTCTGTATGCATATAATTATTGATGATTTTAGTGAGAATACAAATACTTACACTGGTTTCTCTTGTTATTGACTCTCTATATTTATGAATTTGTGGTGAGTTAGATGCATCATTTAGCGATGAAGTTATTTTGGAGCTATAACAAGATTTTTGTATATCATTTGTACCTATTAACAAAATGTTCTGTTAGGTTTAGATTACTTATTTCTTCTTATATGGGCATGAAAGTACTCATTTTGTTAAGGAATGAAGAAATTAACATGTTATTATCTTGTTTCAATGTTGTCATTAAGTAAATTGTTCAGTATTGAGGTATCAATTCAAATTGATTAGTAGCTTCTTTTATAGAGTTTTAAAATTTTGTGGTTGAGTTTCATCTAAAAATTATAATATATGTATATAAATTATATATATATATATATATATATATATATATATATATATATATATATATTGCTCCTTTCAACAGTTGATCTGCATTATGAGTAGCATAATCACCTTGGAATTTTATAAGAGCCAGAGATTAAATTGAATTAATTTTTTTATTGAATTTTTCATACATGTGATCTTCATTTCTTCAAATTTTATGTTTATTGATGATTCTATTGAGAGTATAAACAAGAGAGACTAACGAATAAAATTGGCAACGTATCAATTGGTTAATAATAAATTGAATTAACATACTTGGCCCAAGTTTCATTGAAATATATTAACTCTACATATGTTTCTGTTATTCTTGTTATTATTCTTGATAATGGGCATATATATATTATATACTACTATATATTATATTTTTTATGTATATATTGATGTTCTGTATTCTAAATACAACACTTTTCTCTTGTTATTGACTCTCTATATTTATGAATATGAAAATTTAGCGAAAGTTATTTTGGAGCTATAACAAGATTTTTGTATATCATTTGTACCTATTAACAAAATGTTCTGTTAGGTTTAGATTACTTATTTCATACGGGCATAAAGTACTCATTTTGTTAAGGAATAAAGAAATTAACATATTATTATCTTGGTTGTCATTAAGTAAATTGTTCAGTATTGAGGTATCAATGAGGTATCAATATTAGTAGCTTCTTTCATCTTCTTTTATTTTAAAATTAGTTTCATCAAAAATTATAATTATGTATATAAATATATATATATATATATATATATATATATATATATATATATATATAGTAGTTCAAGTTATTGGATGTTCATTTATACATATATATATATATATATATATATATATATATATATATATATATATATATATATATATTTTCATTTTTATAATGAGGGTAAAGAAACTTCAATATAATTCCTTAATTAGCTACCGGTTTCGCGATATTATTCGTCTCATCAAGAGGGAGTAGACCATCTACTATCCAATTACACGTATAATAACAATCTCTTTAATCTAAATGAATAACTATATTATTGACTCAATAAATATTCTAAATAAATAACTAAAAATTTTCACAGACTTCGTAATTTCACATGTCAGACATGATGTCTGACATGATCTTCATGTCTGACATGTCAACTTTGAGAAGTCTACAGTAAAAATTTTAGTTATTTATTTAGAATATTTATTGAGTCAATAATTATGTCGTTAAGTATTTGTACTAATCCTTAAGTTATTCAACAACATACGATGTTTGAGTATGGTCTACTCCCTCTGAAGCCTGATGATGCGAATAATACTTCGCGAATTTAAACCAAATTTTGGAAGTTACATTGTGTTTCATTATCATTTAATATATATATATATATATATATATATATATATATATATATATATATTCAATGAACATCCAATAACTTGAACTACGCCGTTCTGATGATAGCCAATTAGCTTGAAACATATGTACACGGCTGACGTAAATTGCAAAATACCGTTTTTTTTATATATATATATATATATATATATATATATATATATATATATATATATATATATATATATATATATATATATATATATATATATATATATATATATATATATATATATATATATATATATATATATATATATATATATATATATATATATATATATATATGTTCTAAATCAACTTTATCGCACAATATGGAAAAATTATATTTTGTATGTTTTCAAAAAAGTCATAACTGATAGGTTTACAATATGAGCGTAATATACTTTTACGTTAACATTAATTTATTTTTATAAAGCTCTTCAATATAATCCTTATTGTCTCGAAGCATCTACTATCCTAGAAGTGGTATTTATTTAATTCGTCCACGTCGTAATTTACATCGTCTCCGCGAGAGGTTCGGCTTTTATTACTTTTGATAACTGTCACTTTTACACGTATATTTGAGACGTTAATACTTCCGCAAATGGAAGAAGTGGAAATCAGTTAATC
Source organism: Henosepilachna vigintioctopunctata (assembly GCA_030704895.1). Taxonomy (NCBI): domain Eukaryota; kingdom Metazoa; phylum Arthropoda; class Insecta; order Coleoptera; family Coccinellidae; genus Henosepilachna; species Henosepilachna vigintioctopunctata. The sequence goes on along the minus strand of JARQZJ010000121.1, from coordinate 19,330,288 downwards.
TTCAACTCTGTGACCAAATTCTGGAATTCATTATTTACTTAATGTCATACTACAACATCTTATGATATTGACAAAATAGACAGAAAAAGACGTTTACCTTTCCATATTCATTATTATATAGAGTAATTTTTGTTGTTGATTTTTTAAGTACTTTTCTTCTCGTGGTTGGGAAATCTCTGGTGAACTTGAGTTTTTGTGCGTAACTCAGTGTATTACAAACAGAATATATACCAAATTACGCAACAAGACATTAATTACTAAAATTCAGGACAATATAATAGCAAATCAAGCTGATTTCGAACAATTTCAAAGGCGAAAATTATGAGAAATTTCAGTCGAAAACTAACAGATTGCTATAAAGAAATGTATAAAAATGAGTGAGCTGAGACATTGTATGATAGTGATACTGAATTAAATCAAATGTGAATGTAGTGAACTGTTGAGTTAGTTGAATTTTAATAAAAGTTAGAACTAAAATTTTTTTATTTATATGATTTCTGATAACAGTTTTACATGATCAGATATCAACAACCCTTAATAAAAACCATGTCGGAAACATTAGCAAGAATATATATCAAGAACAGATGCCAAAATTTAAAAACGCTAATGAACTATAAATATTCTAAGGAGCTGCAAAAATATTCTTCGTGAGGCAGATATCAAGTTAATTTCACAAAGTTTCGTAAAACATACATTTATAACATCGATAATCATTGATGATATATCCATAGAGTTGCCTCACTGTAACGGCCAATTGGTAAGCTCAGTGAATGCATTCTTCAGGACGTCAACTTATCCAGAAATTTGGAAGTTAGCTGTCATGAACCCACTGGCTAAGGTGCATAATACTATTGATATTAAGGACGTGAGACCAATTAGTATCTTACCTGCTGTATCGAAGCTGATAAAGAAGATAGCTGCTGAACAAATCATCGGATTCTTAAACAGTAACAAAATTCTACCGAAATATCAGTCAGGTTTACGTGCTGGACATAGCACGCAGACTGCTTTACTTAAAGTTTGTAATGATATTGCTGAGGCTTTTGATGATTCTTGTATTACTATTGTAGTTTTGTTAGATCAAACTAAAGCATTTGACTTGGTGAATTGTCTTCTCTTGATGGCAAAACTGCACTATGTAGGCTTTGGTGCACGCGCAGTTGAATGGTTTACCAGCTATGTGATCACTAGGTATGGAAATGCAACATCGTTTTGGGACTAATCCTTTTTTTCCATTTTTGCATTCGATTTACCAAAATGTTTAACTTATTGTAGATATCACCTTTATGCACATGACTTGCAGCTATATATCACATGCAAACCTGAATGTTTTCGTGAAGCCATTACAAAGATGAATCATGATTTGCTGCAAATATCTAGATGGTGTACTAGCAATGGTCTCAGAATCAATCCTGCAAAGTCTCTAGCCATATGTGTTGGATCAGGACATAATTTTTCTAAGCTCAACAGGGATGAAAATAAGTTGGTGATTGGTGATACCGAAATAGGTTCGGTGGACGCGGTAAAAATGTAGGAGTCTTATTAGATAAAAATTTGATATTTGATGGTCATGCCAATAGAACTTACAGTCTATGTTTCATGAGGCTTAAAATGTTAAATAACTTTAAAAAATCTCCAAATGAAGCTACGAAATTGAAACTAGTACAAAGATTGGTATATCCGACTTTAGACTACTGCTGTGCTTTGTACTGTAATTTTTTGACCCAGGACAACATTCAAAAGCTCCAAAGAATTCAGAATGCTGATGTCAGATTTATATGTTGTTCATCTTACAGAGATCATGTCACTCCATACTTGCAGCGACTTGGGGAACTCAAGTTGAATAAAAGGTTTATGTATATGTTTGCTGTGTTGTTGTAAAAATTAGTGAAATGTGAAGAACCAAAGTATTTACACGAAATACTTACCTTAAGGTCTGATGTTCATGGTGTCAACATAAGAGTAAATGGCTTTACTATACCTCAACATTACACAAATAAATTCAGGGGTAGTTTTGCATACGTTGCACCGAATATTTTGAATAGGTGTATTGATTTCCTCTCGTTGCCGTTGAGTTCATTCAGGAAGGGTGTTAGGATGTCACTGTTAAATCAGTGAGCATTTTATTTTTATGTTCTTCTTTCTTTAGAAGTTTTACTTGAAGTATGATATGTTGGGTGTAAATTTCTTTCGTTTTTTTTATAACTATGATGTATTTTCAGGTAGAGAGGAAGACCGGCAAAGCCAAACTCTTACCTTTGTGTAATATTTATGTATACCATTATTACGCAATAAATATTATTATTATTATTCTCGAATTATAAATTGGGGGACTTGAACTTTGAGGGACTTAATGTTTAAGATGGAAGAAAATTATTGATATTTTCTCAATATTGAAAAACATGCATGTTGAACTACTACTATTCGAAGTTTAGTCGGATGCTAAGATAAAAATAGTACAACACAACAAATAGGAATATTCAAATATAATATGATGAGGTGTAAAGTAACAATACACTTTCAAAATAAAATACATAATCAACAAAGTTGTAACAGAATTACGGATAATACTAGTGTTGCCCAAAAAGTCTCGCAGTCTTGGAGTCTTGTTCTTGCATTTTTGCGAGACCAAGACCAAAATTTCTATTATTATCATCATCATTTATGTCTACATAAGCTATTTATAAATTTCGGTCCTGATACAGTGACCGAAAATCTAAATTGAAATTTTAATAAAAAGTACCCAAAAAAAGTACTTGCAAGACTGCAAGACTTTGCAAGACTCATGCAGCAAGACCAAGACCATGAACAGAATAATTTAAAAAATACAGGAAAATTACTAGAAGAGCAGGAGAGGTCCGACAAAAATAACAGAATATACGCAATAGCGTTCAAATAAGATAATTTTTTTATATACATAACTACTTGAAATAAATTTCTCATTCTCATACGACAACTCTCTATAACGCCATAAAATGTACAGTCCCTTCAGTGTCGTTATATAGAGTTTACGCTGCTTCAGTGTCGTTATATAAAGACAGACAAACAAGAAATACACTGTAATTAGAAATTTTTTTTCGAATATCACTTTCATTTCACGAGAATTTTTTTATATAATCGACATATTTCTTGGGCTAATAAATGAATTTAATGAAACATTCCAATAGTCTGTATATAAAAATAGCGAAAAATTTCGTTAATGACCAAATGAATTCATACTTGATTTAGGTATAATCCATTTCAACAATAAAAAATGAGTAAATATAAAAACAGTGTTTCCTCCTTCATTCTATGAATATTCAAATCCTTCAGTACTTTTGAATATCTTCAATTTACCTGCAGGTGAGTTCCAAGAAATAAATTTTGTTGTGGGATTTTTGTGCTTAAAACCAACCTTACTTGACCATTTAACTATGGGTAAATACGAAGAATTCAACTATAAGTTAACCATGTAGAGTGAAAGATCCGATATTGTTTATACATATTTGTTTAATAAAGGGCTTTTTATTATTATTATTATAAATCTATTGATTTTCAACTCTACCATTGTCAGTAACGGAGAATTTACTTTTTCCAAAACGCGTCTACAATACTTTCAAGAATTTAAAAATTTAGTTTTCACAATTTATTAAAAGTTATTAGAAGTAAAGCATTGACAATATGTTTTGAATTCGATGAAGTGTGAAATAGTCGTCAACATCCACAAGAATCACAGATCAAATCACAGAGGTATCCTAGAAATCTTGAAGAAATCGAACGCAACACTTTCGCCTCTGGTACTCGCCCATTTCTATACCTGATTCATCCATTGTGAAGGAATCGGACACCCTTACATGATGACACATTGGGCGACAGATGGTCGCGTGCCAACGAAGCACCATCAAAATGCTTGAGGGTAAAAAACAACCCCAACACAAGCACCGCATGGGTGCCTTTGACCGCGTGCTCTGCGATGTAACTACCAAGATTTGATGGTTATCCCTAGCCTCATTATGCATAATCTCCACACATAACGACATCTTCAGATTGAGTACTTTAGATAACATTTAATTAGCATAAATTGAAAATCGGGACAAATTTTTTACGTTTTTCATCCATCAGATCATTACCAGAATTTATTTGTATAGTTGTTTCATACTGTACCTTTTTATATAATTGAAACAAAAATTAAAAGTATGCTGGATCTTTGGAATTCTCTTCTTCAGGCAAATGTTTGTCAAAAAATCAAACTGAATGCCGTATAGCATTCAGTTTGTTTGTAGATATTTCAAGTTAGTGTTTAACTTAATCATTTGTAGTGAAATTGATTGAATTTTCGCTGAGCTCTTGATGAAATATTGTTAATTGTATTGAATAAAAAACACTTGAAAAATGGGGCTACAACTCGATGCAATTGTCAAGCAATGGTTTGATACAATTTTTGTGAAACCAAGCAAGGTGATTTTTATTCAATATATATATATATATATATATATATATATATATATATATATATATATATATATATTTATATATATATATATATATATAATTAGTAACAGAACTGAACCCATTCTCGTCGTAGAAAAATTACATGATTTTGCACAGAAAACAGGGTTACAAATTTCTTATGATAAAACCAAATACATGGGAAGAAAACCAAAAAATAATTCTTCTCTTATCACAAAACATGGTGAAATTCTGCAAGTCGGCCATTTTAAATACCTGGGAGAAGTTGTACAGTCCTCAGGTTTAAACCGAATCGCTAATGAACATAGAATCACCAAGCTCCAAAGGGACTACAAGCTAAGATGGGCATACTATAACAAAAAGTAAATTTCGAGAGACCCCTAATTGAGGCTTTATAACACAACGATTCTTCCAGAAGCAATCTACGCATCTGAAACAATGGTTATTGACGCTCATGCAAGAATTAGAGAAATAGAAAACAAGAACGGAAAATTCTTAGAAAGATTTACGGGCCAATCAATAGAAACGGCATTTGGATGAAAGGACCTAGAACGAACTTTATCAGAAGACAAATACGATAACGAAAGATATCAGAAAACGATAAGCAAAGTTCTATGCACATGTCTATAGAATGAAACAGTCCAGAATACCGAAAAAACTACTCGTTATAATTATGAAGAGCAAATGCGGAACAGAGTGGCTAAAAGAGGTCCAAAAAATCTACAACAGATCAATATAAAAAATCTCGAAGATCGCACTGAGTGTCGCTATAAAATCGCGCATGTGAAGTTTGAGCAAAAATCAAACCGCAACGTGGAATAAAATGGACAAATGAACGGAAGAAGAGAGGATGAAGCGTTTTTGGACGCAAAAAAGATGAAGCAAAAGTCCTAATTGTGAATTCAAGTTCCTTTTTTTTCGGACTACGGTTCCATTATTTTGTGCTAATGGAATTATGGAAATATACTGAACAAATTCGTATGCATACCTTTTAAATTGGAGATGGAGACATACACAAACAACCATATCGGACTATGCATCTGGAATGGTCTGCGAATGGTTTCAGTCCTGAAAATTCGGTTTACCAACTTTCTACTACATAGTAAATTCCAAAAAAATTATTGTTAAAGGAAACTATTCATTTGAAGCAGAAATCGATGAAGTCAACTTAAAAAATCCTTTCTCACCTCTAACAGACGGAAATGGATCTGTACAAGAAATAACAGTTCTGCTTTAAAGTGAACATATTAATTCAAAAAATAAATAACTTTTTTCAAGTGCGTTACTGTTATCTGAATATTTGTATATAAAAAGGAAAATACTGGCATTTAGATGCATTGAGACTTTCAATAAATACATAAAATATCCAAGACGATTCTGATTGAATAGAAGTTAAATATTCATCAATTTGAATTCGAAGATTCACAAAAATTATCAGATTTTATGTAGTTATTTATGAATTGGATACCCACATACAAATATAAATACAATTGAATTTTTTGTTCTAAAATGTGTCTATGAATATTAGAAAAACAAATTAGACATTCTCTCAAATAATTGAAGTTTTAATCATACGAACGTTACAGAAGATATAGAGTTATAGAACGTTTCCACTATCCAAAAATGTATAATGTTACATAAAAGTGCCATTGAAGCCACAATAAAAGAAAGATCAGATTGTTTCGTTTTAAAAGAAATCATCAGTTTTGGCACTGCTAAGTGAGCATCGATTCAATCATTGATACCCTTAGTATGAACTCAAAATGAAATGATCCAGTAATGGAAACATCACAATGCCATCTAAAGGAATTTATATAAATTACAACTTGTATCCCGAAATCACCAAGCATTCTCGGTTGAAGATATGTACCTACCTGAAATTGCAACGTCCATTTTGGCACAATATAGCATATGTTGTTTCTGCATTTTCAAATATTTCGTATGTAAAAATCTACATCATTCATTTCTACCATTTAGATTGGAGTGAATGACAAGTAGGTACGGTTATTTGTAACAGCTCAGTAACAGCTTGATAGAATTTTTATTTTCTCAAATATTATGTTAATACAATATGAAAATACCAGAAACATTTCCCTGATTACATATCAACATAAATATTTCTTTCAGTGATAAATGAAAATATATCTCAACCCATCAAATTGAATTGTTGTTTTTCCTGGAAATCACCTATTTTTTTATTAGATTCATATCTCCAAAATGCTCTTTTCAAAACAGTGAATAAATTAAATTGGACGTTGTTTATTATATCCACAGTGAAACCAGATATTGAAATAACATTTTACTGAGCACTCACAACGATAATTTGATTGCCAATTCATTTCATTTCAATTGAACAGAGCATTATAATTTATTCAGCTTCAATTTTGATTAAAACGACGATTGTCTGATAAAACTTCCCCCGGCGTTTAGGGTTATATCCACAATTTGGGTAATGGGGGAAAGCGGCGGCAGAGCCACGAGTCTGTGCCACTTTTATTCGTTTGTTACAATGAGTGAACAGAAGCAACATATGCTCTTCAGCTGGACATTAATGTCTCCTTAACGGTCTCCTCCTTGCCGATCGCCAGTTTGACTGTTGAGTAACTGAAAAACAATCATGGCAGAATATTATTCGCTCATTTTGATCATGTCAATTGTTTGATTGTTTGACGAACAATTAGATTTTTCAATAAAATAAAATAGCCATTCTTTAAAAATCAACAAGTTACATGAAATGTTAATTTGAATTATACACGTGACTTAATGTTTCACGAATATATTGAGCCATGTAATGTTTACAATAATAGAACTAATAATGTTGAACTGTCAAAATGCTTCGAGCGGCCAATTCATCATTAAAAAGATAATGACTGACATTTCTGTCAAGAAATTTGATAATAAGTTCTTTATTCTCAACATGTATAATACCCAATACAGAAAATAATTACATAATGTTGAATAATAACTAAATAACGAAATGAATGAAATGAAGAGAAATATATCAAAGAGCTCAATCTAATCTAAAAAACTAATGAAGTAACTAATAACCAAATAATAAAATTAAATGAAATATTACAGAACTAAATCTTATTCAATCCATTTCAGTCAATATTTCTTGTTTACTTAACCCCGAATAATAACTTATATGGAGTATAATAATTGAATAACACATTTATCAACAATTGTTTTGAATTTAGTCTCCATAAACCAAATGGGTATTGTAAAAGTGAAGTTGTCCTTGGAGTCTCTTGGTGGAATAATTCTGTACTACAAGAATTTTGCCTAGGAACACGAAATTTCAAAGCGGACAAGAGATAATAATTAGCATATATTTCTATTAGGTAACTACCCAATTACAGGAAAATACATAATGAATAATGAAATACAAAATTTCGTGACTAAAAACATCAATAACAACATAGATATACAATATTAAAAAATAATAATAATAAAAAACATTATCTAAATATTCAATTATTCAACTGAACCTCTAACTAATGAGTAATAACTGAACAAGAAAACAAATCTCTTAGAACTTAAACCGGAAAAATGCAGATGGTAACAAGTGAATCCCAGTGCAAATCACAGCAGCTTGATACCTAGTTTGCAATAGAAAATGCAAAGCTAAACGGCGATTGCGAGAGAAGATTGGTTCAGTTGGTTATTAAGTAAAATGTCTGGATTATTCTAGTACACCTCTACGCAACAAAGAAATTAATTTTACCCAGAAGCTCAGGGTAGATGGTGATAAAGTTTCGCTCCTGCCCTGCAATGAGATACAACTAACTAAATTGACTCAATAATTCGTAATGATTGACTCCTCTATGTGGATAAACTTTATCCTTCCTCCAACTAAGAATTTCTAGTAACTTCTGTAAATGGCTTCAAGATGGCGATGATGGCAAGTAGATTCATTAGGACATTAAATAGGACACTTAAAATGTAGAGAAATTATTGAAATATTTACCATTTCGTATAACGTATACAAACATTTTCGAGGCAGATGAAACAATGGATGTGATGCCTGGAACGAAGGAAAATTTCAACGTTATTCAACAATCCAACGTTATTCATTTTATTATTGTATTATTGCTATAAACATTCGTAAAACATGAAGGCAAAGTGCCGCTTAATTAATATTCAGTCATGATTCACCAAGAGGTAAGCGAGAATTCAATATCACTATTGAATGAAATGAGTGAACTGGAATATATATATATATATATATATATATATATATATATATATATATATATATATATATAGATCGTTATTATTTCAACCGTACAATTTATGAAAATTAAATTTTTGGATATCAGTTGACACATCGCATTACCACCCTATTCAGAGACATACCTGAGATCAGAATGGCATCATATAGCACAGTAACTATAAAAACAATCTTCTCAAAACTGAAGTACCGGACACCAACTCTACTCAACAATAACGTCGTATACAGGTTGTCATGCTTGGGATGTGAAGGCACGTATATAGGCCAAACCAACCAATGGCTAAAACAACGATTAACCCAACACAAAAGCGACTGCCGTCTCATGAAGAACTCATGTACTGTTGTTCAACATCTGAAAAATACAGGACATATGTTTGATTTCTCTAACGTGAAAATTCTTGACCAACACTACAATTACAAGACCAGGCTTTTCCTTGAAATGTGTCACATAAGAAAAGATGAGAACTGCGTTAACTATAAATCTGACACTGGTCAATTAAGTAACATATACTGCAATCTATTAAAGATAAAGAATTAAAAAACCGGACCACCGTTAATGATATATTGCTCGTGTCAGTCACTGCTCTCTGGCCTGCCGACAAAGTATGAACCGTGTATGTGTTTTTTGATATTTAAACTTTTAGATCTGTAAGTTTTAATGATTTTATTTTTACAAATTGTGATGACTCATGTACCTTCATTTGTTTTTAGTATACTCCTGAAGAAGTCACGAAATAGTGACGAAATATTGAGTGTATAGGAAAATAAAGTATTTCACACAAACCGCTATCCTGATATCCAAACATTTAATTTATATATATATATATATATATATATATATATATATATATATATATATATATATATATATATATATATATATATATATATATATATATATATATATATATATATATATAGAGAGAGAGAGAGAGAGAGTATATAAATTCAACTAATTTATGCACAATATAGACAGTGAAACAAAATAATTTCGCTTGAAATATCTATTGAGGATATTTCTGATTCGAAGATTACAAATTTATAATTGATAGAGGAAAAACAATCGAGATTCAAGATCTCCCTAAGTTAGAAATCCAGATTTTTTGCTGGTTAATCGGAATGTCTATTTCCACTTCGCAGTTATTCAGATTGACGTTAACGATGGAATCCAATTCCAGAGAGTCACTATTGATTGGGTGGAATCTTTACTAAATTTAACAACCAAAAATTTTCTCATATTCTCATTTTTTCTCATTTTCTTAATATTCGTATCTTTATCGAGATCTACCCCAGAAAATGAAAATACTGGAATGGATAAAATTTATAGCCGGGATATACTCCCTACTTACATCTGTGCATTTTGAACCACTAGTATTCCATGCGTTGCGATCTTAACAAATATTTATTTAACCTTACTGTTAAACTTACACTGTTAAAAATTCTTTTTAACAGTGTAAGTTAAAAAGAATAGTAGAACATTCATTAAAAAAATTTAAATTAATCGAAAGAATGCTAAAGTAGAGCTAAATATGTGAACGTGTTCGATGTGATGCCTCCATTATACTTCAAGGGATAATTATTAGGGAAATATTGAAACTGATGGCACACGTGATGCACAAGATGCATGTTTCGTTCTACAAGGAGCTCGTCAGTTGTACATCTCCCATCGAAGTTGAGCATCGATTTCAATCTCCTGGCACCTTCTGATGACTCCAAGTGAAGGAATGTCAAGAAAAATACTTTACAATTCCATCTGTAGGAATCAATAGCATACATCTCTCTGCTCATAGACACTCTAAGCACCGAACGTTCACAAGTCTAGATACCTAAAGGTATAGGAGATTTTGCTTCCGCTCTTTTACCTCCCAAAAAAGCTTCATCCTTTCAATGCTCCTTCTTACGTTCATTTGACCATTTCATCCTAGTTTGGCGCGATGAGTATTGCTAAAACTTCACATTTGGGATTTATAGGGACACTGCGTGTGATCTTCAAGATTTTTTATGTTGATCTGTTGTGGATCCTTTATCATTTTGAATTTGAGAAACATACATTGATATTTATCAGGTCAATTTTCTTGTTGGGAAACAGTTTTAAAAATATCGCTTTTATTTTGTGAACATTTTTTTGTAGTTGGCAATACTCTCATCGTGGGGTTAAGAGTTCAAAATCTCACCATTTAACGCAAGATAATTTCAATAGAAAAGTTCACTAAAAAGTTTTCTTTTCTGTCCTTTTTTTGACGAAAAATGAAAATTCTTTGAAATGAATGATTTTAAAATGGAAAAATTTCATTTTTAGTTTCGCTAAAAATTGTTTCAATTTTTCGCTTCATCAAAACTTTAATAGGAATAAAATGTTTGTATTAATACAGTTTTTCATGCAATTTTTGTTTTCATTATTTCTACCGCTTTCAAACCTCTTGGCTTATAGGTAGGTATATGTTTATATATATATTTGGAAAGAAATTATTGAGTTTTTTGGTTCTCAAAATCATTCATTAAAAATCTTCAGCACATTACGTTTCGGTCCATTTCTTAAGCCTTTTTCAAATTAAGTTTATCAATATATTGTCATCACTAAAAAGAAAAAAGAAAATGTCAGGCATGTATACAAAACATTACGCGATCTTAACTTACTTCGTAAACAAAAACAATACTCATTTCTACACATGAAACAACATTCAACGGATTTTTAATAAATGATTTTGAGAACCAAAAACTCAATAATTTCGTTCCGAAAATATAAATAAAATGGATCAAGATAGCAATGAATATATATATATATATATATATATATATATATATATATATATATATATATATATATATATATATATATATATATATATATATATATATATATATATATATATATATATATATATATATATTTGAAGATCTATTTGATTCGTGAACCATTTTATTTATATTGTAAAATTAACTTCTTGGGTTTTTTGGTTCAATTAAAACAAAATGATGTTCAATTTTTTCCAATAAGGTTTCGATTATTATTTTAACTTTCATCAAATTGATCAAATTGATACAAATTGTCATATGATCGCACAAACATGAACACCTCAGACACAAAAGTCGGCTGAAATAACAATTACCTATATTGACAATTACACTCATAATATCTAAAATTTCTCTTCCAAAAAACAACAACACGTTCATCTCTCAAAGCATATTGTAGATATATGACTCGACTTGGAGTCTGATCACGTCTATAATAAGTATCACTCACATCAAACAATACATTTTTATATATTTTGCGTGTTCCTAAGCGCTTAAAATATTGTTGTATATTTTACTCAGACCACTTATGTCAGTTTTATCGTTGATGGAATCAAGATTTTTTTTTTATATAGATCATTTCTTGGATTTCTCGTTTTCTTTTATGTTGTTCAGTTTTGAGTATTTTTCTAGCCGAAAAATCAAACTTATGGTCTAATGTTTGCTGGTGTTTTTTTTATCATACCTATGTCCATTTAATCTAGTTTTCAAGTATTGGCTAGTTTGTCCAATATATATTCCTGTACAATCTGAACATGGAATCTGGTATATTGTGTCGGTTTTTTTATCAATAGGAATCGGACTTTTTAGTCTGCTGAAATTGTTTTGTAGCAGATTATACCCCTTATGACACACCTCTATGCCATATTTTTTTAATGAATTCAATAATAATAAAAGATATATATATATATATATATATATATATATATATATATATATATATATATATATATATATATATATATATATATATATATATATATATATATATATACATACACAACCCAGTTGAAGTAATCTAGTTAATTAGTAGTAATATTTCCGAAGAAAATACAATCTACAATAATAGTGCAATTAAGTCTTTTCCAAGTTAACTGCGATCAAATTGTCGTCACATCTCAAGGAATTTCTGCTGGAATTGAATGGGAAATTCCTGAAGAAACAATCGTTCTCCCAACTTGTTTGTAATGCTGACACTTTCCTTCATACAACAAACTGGTCTCAAATCAGATAATCAATCAGATAATTAATGACACTTAATCGACAATAGTTAAGCGTCTAACCAATAACACACAGGTAGTACACAAAACTCCTCCTTGGAACATCAACAAGCAAATGAGAGAATAGAACAAACGAAATGTGGGGGGAGCTAGCAGATAAACCGAGCACGTGGAGCTTATAATGTTGATGGAAATAATCCAGGTAGGGGAAATCCTTACCATTATACCTGGGCAATCCTTTCAGAATTTCAGTCAGGTGTAACCGACCGAATATGAGAGTACTTTCGGTTATTCGTGATTTGGCTTACGTAAAACATTCGTGATTCGATATTGGAACTCAGATTTTCAATTAAAATTGATATTTTTAAGTTCCACCATACATTAGTTTTCAACCTTAAACTAAACACGTATATTATAAGCGAACAATTACTAATTGGAGTTTGTATATTAGAAAGAACTTTATGTGCAGGACACTGTTTCGTAAAGGATGTGATATGGTAATTTTCTGAGTGAAACGTGATAAGAGGTAGGTGGAATATTCTTTCAATTCTTCAAAATAAGTCTGAAGTTCTACAGGATAAATAATACCTATGTAAATATCAAGTATGAGCAGTTCTTGATATTCCATGGATGTCCTTGTATCTCACTAAATATTTCTAATTTATTATGTTGCTATGAAAGGGAATGACCTATTTTGAAATCATCTTCGCAAAATATATTCCAAATATAGATAAAAACATAATTTTTAAGATTAAATGATATTACAAAAATTTGTCTAGAAAAGTATTCTCATTTTAGATTTAAAATTACCATACAAGAATATTTTTTCAGTTTACTTAACAAGTATATCGAAAAATCGACAGTTTTTTGTTCAAATAAATCACTAAATCAATATTTTCTCATAAAAAAGTATTGCATTAAAAAAATTTTCAATTCAAATATCGATATTACATTTCAAATTTAGCCTTGACTGTAGTTGTCCTTACCAATCATATAAACACGAATATCCGAAAAGAGCGAATAAAATTATATAAAAATCTACAAGAATAATTTAAAATCAGAATCTTTCTATGTAAAAAATCACAAAAAACTGAAAATAGACTCGTTGAAGTGAATTTTTTCACACAGAATGAGTTGAGCAATGAAAAGAAAACTCATTGTCGCTTTTTCGAAAGCGACATAACATAACTTTTCGAAAGCGATTTTCGAAATTTTCATACTGAAAATATCGAAATATTACGTATATATATATATATATTTTTTTGATTTATTAATACAACTTTCACTTTGTGTATATACTCGTACCTAATACATTTGGAGAAGTAAAATTGCAAAAATTCGATTATTTTATTATGACCTCAATGTTATTCAAAGCACAACCGTAAAACTCTCAATGGATAATAGCGAAGAGTTTTCAGTGAATTCAATTCCCTGCATTTTTCCAATATGGCATTCATTTAAAACACAATGTCGTGATTTTAAGGTACTGAGTTAAAATGATAACAAGTTCAGGTGCTTTTGGATAATATTATATGTATATCCATGGATAACATAAATTTATTCAATTATCTAGTCATCTCTTCATTATAAATTAATTCTTGGAAGCAGGTACTTACTGAAAATTTATGCAAATGACCGATATGTTTCATAATTAGAACTTAATTATATCATTCAAATAATCTTGTTTTCATGAGACATGATTTTTATATAGCTTATAGAGAAGGAAGAACTGTCGTGATTAGGTCTTATTCTTGTGGCTGCAATGTTCGATATAATTTAAATTGTTGAAATTTAAGTATTGAAAATCAAGTGAAGTTAAAGCATTATCTGATTGTTAACGTTGACGTGACTATAATTAATATCAAAAAGGTTCCTATTCAATGTATTATGATATGTATGCATATGTATGCATACATATTTCGTTTGAAGATACCTATTGTATGAAGATAATCAGAACTTTCAAACACATTTTTTTTTACTTAAAATATTTGACATATATTGATTGGTCCTGTGTATTCAGAGGTGCAATACTTTTCACGACGGTAATCCTGAAATTACTGACACATTTTTACACGTCGACATGACAACATTATAAACATGAGACAGCTCAATATCCGGTTAAAAAAACGAGAATTTTCTTTCATTTCATAGTTGAAATAAAACTGGGTATTTTAAAACTTTTAGTGTATTGAATTATAGATACACTGTTATTGGATTTTCATGAATTATCACCCAATCAACTACTTCTTTTATTTCACATTTGTGTGGAAATAATTGAAAGAATCATCACGAGAAGAAACCAGGATTATAAATTCAAACATATCCTCATTAAAAACACAGTGTCAAAAAATCTCATTTGTGGTAGATATTATTGTCTCATAAGAAAAATGATCAAAGAAATGAAAATATCAGTTGATTACCTATTATTGAAATAAACGTTACTTATAAGAATTGTATACTTTATTGAAAAATCCATATTATGGAAAACCAAGGAAACTGCAAAACTAATAAATGTAAAACAATTTTAAGAAATTGTTTTTTTTCTTGTTTCCAACGAAAATGTTGAAGTGATTGTGGAGTACCCATCAATTCGAAATAATTGTAAAAATGAAGATAGAAATAACATAAAAAAAGGATATTACATAATTTTTTGGCGCAGACATAGACATTGAGACCAAATTTGACCAAGACCAAGAAAATATAGCATATTTGAAAATCTATCTTCAAATATGTTTCGGTACTTATCCAAAACCGGTCACAGGGTAGTTCCTTTAGATATATTTTTCTATATCTAAATATCCTTTTGAAAATATCGTTTGAAGAGTATCCTTTGAAAAAGGGGAAGCAAAGTAGTGGGTATAAAACACCTTTACGCGAATCAAAACATCATGTGAGAATAAAGCTTGAAATGGATTTCATATGGAACAAAATCTGAAGCAAAATTTTTAAGTTTTTAGTATTCTCTATTAGGAGAAATAAATAAGGAGCACGTATACAAGGAGTATAAATGATTAGCAGGAAGCCCAGTGTGTAGGTAAACAAAGCGGTGGTTAATAAATAACAATATTCTCTGTTAGTTAACAATAGTCTCTGCTAGAACAATCATTTATGTGTAATCACGTATAGGAATCATATTCCCGCATATACTTGTTTGTGTGTATATGTGTTAATATGTGAATGTATATGTATTTGTGTGTTTGTCTTTATATGTATGTATAAGTTTGGTCAGCATTTAAGTTTCTTTATTCCTATAATTGTGTTTCATTTCATCAGTTGTGACTTCATATCACAAAATCTTTCTTTTAAAATTGAAGATTTTAAAATTTTAAAGTACAAAATTGAAACTTTTGAACTTTTGTACTACCAATTTTTTTTTTAGTATCTGTTGTCTTTCCTGTTTTGTAATTAGGACATGTCCTGTAAAACAGTGCATGCTAAATAAATGAATAAATAACGAGAGCTTTTTGAGTATAAGATAGAAAGAAGAATGTGTGGGTGATTGGGATACATAATTAAAATAAGACACATTAGAATATAAGAAACAGAATTTGAATTAATTCATTGTGGAAAATAAAGTGAGCAATACTTCCTAAAATACGATTAGTACGGAAATTTAAAAAAAGAAAGTGAGAACGGTAGTTATACCTACCAAGAGCATGTAGTGATCCTAGGTCTTACCCACTAACAAAAATATAATCAAAATGAAAAAAATCTGAAATAGTACGAAAATAGAATGAATGATAAGGCTGTAGACTTCCAAATATGTTAGATATTTGGAATCTGAATATTATAAGATAATATTCAGTTATAACGTCTTGGGCGCGAACAGATTTCCAGGTGGTTCATTTTGGTTAGTGATAACTTCTTCTTGTCAAGTTACATTGGAGTTAATATCATTTCCTGAAAGACAATTGTGAACAATATACTATACATGTACTTAAAATGAAAAAAACGGTAGACAAGTTATATAGATAAAACCCTTCAAATGGGTTATAATTAAACCGTGTTAACTTTAATAGCGTGGAGTTTATCAAAACCCACTGCAATAATTGGCAATAATATCAATTGCGATAAATGAATACTGATTACCTGAATAATTGACGTATAATGAAAAGGAAACAGAATGCACCTGCTGTTTAAGTAAAACGTACGTGACATTCTTTAATTTATGTTCGAATACACAAGCCTTGCAAAAATTAACCCAGTGATCAATTGAAGTTTCTTGATTCGGTAATTGCGATTTTGAATATCTGTTCGAAATGCTAATTCGTTCTTGTTTGGCAGCTGTTGAGAATTCTTTCCATTCAAATAAATTTATTCCGGGCTTACATGATTAATTCAATAAATTGGATCTTGGGATTAAAACTGATATTCGAAAATTGTCGATTCTTTGTCTTTTGATTTCTTAGCAATAACAGATGGTTGAAAAATGGAATAATTCATACCATGTTAATATTAAGTTACGAATTGTAGCTGTTTGACAAGTTTGATAAAGTATCAATTTGTAGGAAAACTTTAACATAAAAAGAATTTTTCCACTTCACACTCTGTTACTGCTGGAAACATAATTCTCTAGTTATATGTCCGATAGTCTTAGCTATAACTACATCCTTACGGAATTTAAACAGTATGGTATTAGAGGGACAACATTTAGGTGGTTTGACTTATATATTAGAGCTCGATCACAAAAATTGTTGATCAATAAAAGTGGGACGCAGTTTCAGTCAAACTCAGAATCAATAGAATTGGGAGTCCTCCGAGGTATCATGCTTGGACCCCTCATTTTCTTTATCATTATAAATGATATCAATGATGTAGTAAGTGATGAAAAAATATTACTGCGGAATTATGCTGACGGTCTCTTTGAAGTACGAAAGACATTTCCCAAAGCATCTGCACTTTAAATCATTGTTCTATATAAACTGAATGAATGGTTCCAAAACAATGGGCTATATATGAATACCGAAAATATGAACGCTTTTTTGTTAAAAATTCCGAACGCAGGAAAAGTACACCGCAACAGCTCAAAATGGGGATTTAAAATCTGCCACTGAAGAATAAAAACAAATTTCTAGTACCGTATATGGAAGAAAATATAAACAGGAGAGAATTTTTTAGGGCAGAAGTCCTAAAAAATACCTAGATTATCATTCAATGAAAGGTGTATACCAAGAAGTATTTGAATCTAAACTGAGATATGGGATCATGTTTAAGGTTAGTGCGTCAGATATCCAGGAAGTAGATTTATTGCAAAAAGGTCCATACCGAGGGCCATGAAGGTTATGTTTCGCGAACAACGAGTATTAACTGCAGCGGATATCCACAACCAGGAAAGCCTTATTGTCGTCCTTATATATGAAGACTGCTTTGAAGAGAAAACAGCTAGTGCTTATCACACCAGATTAACACATCAGAAATTTCCTGTTCACAGGCTGATACTCACTGAACATGGCCCAGAATACTCCTGTGTTAGGTTTTACAACAAGATTTCTTCATATATCTCAGAGCTGAAAGCAACCTCAATACGTTTATAAAAAAAGGTTTCAACTTCTTACTCAACATTGAGCATCATAAAGGATTAAATGGAATATGGTATCAATAACTGCTAAAATTCTGAACCAACAAATTTTTACTGCAAGTGTTTCAAAAATAGGGATGCCACTTTTTATTTGCAATAAGTGTTGTTACATTTATCCAAAGTGAAATTCATGAGCGAAGTATCATATCCCTTTGAAATCAACACCGTTGTGCGGGAGGGATGGACTTTCACCAATCCTTTTCAACATTGTTTTAAAAAAGATCATTAGGGAATGGGAATCTCATGTGAAGGCATACAAGTGGGCATCAAAAAGAAAATCGAATAAATGTCAAATGTCTAGCTTTTGCAGACGATATTGCTATTATCACAGACAACAGAACTGAAGTCATTCTCGACGTAAAAAAACTACATGAGATTGCGCAGAAAACCGGGTAACAAATTTCTTATGATAAACCAAATATATGGAAAGAAGACCAAAAAATAAATCTTCTCTAATGACACAACGTGGTAGAATTCTGCAAGACGGCTATTTTGAATACCTCGAAGAAGTTATAAAATGTTCAGGATCAAACCGAATCCCTAATGAACAAAGAATTACCAAGCTACAAAAGGCCTACAACCTAACATGGGCGTAACATAATGGAAGCGCATTTCGAGAGGCGCGGAATTGAGGTATTGAAACACAATAATTTTTCCAGAAGCAATCTACGCAGCTGAAACAATGGTTATTGACGGTCAATCAAGAATTAGAGAAATAGAAAAGCATGAATCAATAGAAACGGCATTTGGATGAAAAGACCTCAGAATGAACTTTATCAAAAGACAAATACGATAACGGAGGAAATCAGAAACCCAAGAGCTAAGCTCTATGCACATATCTACAGAATGAAACATTGCAGAATACCGAAGGAAATAATCGATATAATTATAAAGAGTAAATGCGGAACAGAGTGCTCCAAAAACATCTACAACAGAACAATATAAAAAATCTCGAAGATCGCACTAAGCGTCGCTATAAAATTATTCCCCCTCACGGGGAACAATCGTTATAAAATAATAATATTTTATTATATATATATATATATATATATATATATATATATATATATATATATATATATATAATATATATATATATAAATATATATATATATATATATATATATATATATATATATTTATATAAAGAAATATTCTTATGAGTTATTGCCAAAATAAGAGGCCCACTAGATTGAATTTTAATCAATTTGTTTATCTATACGTCGATTATGATTATAACCTTCATCAGGAATCTATAAAGTAACAGATGTTAATAAATATCATGATAAATAATCTTACGGCTAACTAGGTCAATTGTTTGACCAACACCATAAGCAGCAGTGTATGCAAGGATACCAACTTGGGGTTTTCCCCCTAAATTTAGGGGGACAAAATGTTTGGTGGGGTTTTTTGGGGGCTTTTCAGGGGTAATCTTAGGGGTATTTTTAAAGTAATCCAAAATATTTCATATCATAATTTAACTAAAATTAATTTTGATTTCTATATCGAATAAAAAATACATTTCATGATGACAATATTCAATACTATTACTTTATGTAGGTTGGTTGATGAAAATTTTTATGAAAAGTAAATAAATAATTTAATTTTTGTGTAAAATAATACCCTATATACTATTCCTAATATTCTCATTTCCAGAAATGAAATGAAAAATTTTATAATAATAAAATAATATTTTAATATTATTAGATAATAATAAATATTTATTGAATATTAAAATAAATTAAACTCTTGGCTTATATTGGCTAAATATTTATTGATAATAAATATTTAATAATATTTTAATTTCAATAATAAAATACACTTAAGTACCGTATAATTGCAGAATAAAACCTTAATATATATTGTTTCTCTGAATTTTAATTTCAAAAACAATTCTAGGGGATTTTAGGGGTTTTCAACTTGACTACGGGGGGAAAAGATTCCACGAGTTGGTAGCCCTGAGTGTGTGTACTTAAAATATATATGATACTATACAGGAAACTGGATATTAATACTAAGATATAAAAATATAAAAATTATGGAATACTAATTAACAACGATAGACTACAGTTGACCGGAGCATAGAAAAATGTCACCGAAAAAGCACAGAAGGTAAAAATGTAAAACACTGTAGAAACAAATGTCATACCGAGCACGTAACACAAAAGTCTACGTGCTCGTGCTCAGTATGACATTTACTATATATATATATATATATATATATATATATATATATATATATATATATATATATATATATATATATATATATATATATATATATATATATATATATATATATTCAAATAAGTGATGTCTAGGCTTCCCGATGATAACCTTACTTATGAACGATCATTATTGTATCATAATATCTGCAGAGGGGAGTATCAAGTTCGATTCGACTTTCGTCAATACTTCATTAATATTTTTTCAATTGTCAATCTAATTATGATCACTGTTATAAACATACCTAATATATAATCAACCCCAATTTTTTACATTCAAGGTTACGACAGAAGGTATTTCTAAAATCCATTACAAAATCTTGGCAAGATAGTCGAGTATAAAAGCATCATGGTAACGATTTCTCAAAACTTATATGGCATAATCACATTTAGGTATCATTATTTATGTCATTAAATACTAATTAAGTTACTTTTTATCATTGAAGATGTAAGATGGAATAATGGTTGAAATGACTTTGTCATCTGTAAAAAATGATCATACAAATCCAATGACGCGTACAAATTGAATATTTTCGTTCTTCCTAAGAACTGTTGTTTATTTCTCCTCTACTATAATTATATTACGACAATTTTCAGTAATGTATGAGTTGACGATTTATTTCTCTTTATTCAAAAGGTTGTGACTGATTCATGCTCATATAAAATCTCCTAAAAATTTCAACCTCAACTGGAGCCTCGAACTTGTTGAATTGAATGTTGGTTATTCAATATTGGTGAATTGAAAATTTATTGATTTACAGTAGATTACAGTTTATATCTTCAGTTACTGGAGAGAATTTTATGTTCAAGCTATTGATCTTTGAGTTCTCCTTTTGGTTTTTTTTGTTCTGTCAATTTTCAACATACGGAAAACATTCCAATATATTCACAATAATGATAAACTACTATATAAATTGGTTATTTACTAAAGGGAATAAGTCAAACATACCTAATTTTACGGGTATAACAAATTTATGTTAGTAAAAAAAAACCTTATGTTAGGTAAGTATATTGAATTTTTATTTAAACATATAGTTTGAACCTATACGAACATACTTATATAGAGGTTTTTGCTGTATGTCTGTTTTGAAAATAATTATACTCGTATAAAATTGTTCGACTTATTCCTTCTGCTACTTAAATGAAGTTTTGAGGGAAAAAATAAATAAATTTGTGTTAGGAAATAATGTTTTATTAATTTTTTTTTTCATTTTTATGATTGAAATTCCATGTTTAATTGAATTGGCTGCTTCAATTTGTAGGGCGTTAGGTGTAAGAGTAGCTGATGCTAAATCTTGCCCCATTCGATAAGATGTATGAAAATATGATTTGAGTGAAGGCATATTATTATTATTATTATTATTATTATTATTTAGGACAATTTTCTATAATATTTTCATAATAGGCGCTATGTTCAGCTATTATGGAATGCATCGAGGTCTTCTATTTTATTAATTTTTATAGGCACAGGCCCATCATAAGCGTTTTGTGTTGGTAGAGTAACAGTTTGAGTTTTACTCTTTCTTAAATCGAAGGTGTTAGTTCTCACTACATTCCAAATAAAAGGCCTGGTAACCAACAAGCCGTTCATGTTTGAGGAGTACTCGAACTACATGAAGTTTCGAGACACGAAAAAATGTTGCTTGTCAGATCTTGGAATACTTCTTGATTGACTCTCTAAAGGAATAGCATCACTCTTATGAAATTTGCCCCAATAGTTTTCAAAATCTAGAATGTTATTAACATCAACCATAGATACTGTGAATTTTTTGATGGCATTCAAACACCTCCTTAGTCAGATAACTCCTGTCTCTTTGTTTTAAAATTTTTTCACTATATTATAGTGATATAAGGTGAAAATAATTAGATTTCATTTTTCTCAATTTGTATTGAAAATAGCCCAAACATGTTCAGATCATAAACAATGAGGAGAGAAAAAAGCAACTTCTGGAAATATTTTATACTGTGTTTGTTATTCATTTTAATTTTCAATGTGGAAATGATATAAACATATGACGAACAGTACTTCAAATATGATTATCCTGTTTCTTACGTATTGAGAAAGATAATTTAATTGAATATTTGGAAAATTTTCAAATGAAGATCTCTGTGATAATCCGCGTTTTCCAGTTTTCAGTTGAAGAACTTCCGTTATTGTCCTTTTTATAGTGGAAAAAACCTAGCAGTTCTCTTTTTTGTTATCATGAAATTACACTTTTCTAGAAACTATTTCTAGAACATTCAAATATTTCTGAAATTTCACTTTTCTAGAAATAAATTTCATTTTATTTTCCTTTCAAGTTTTTAATATCAATTTATATACTGTATCATCATAAATATTTGAATAATTTTCACTTCAATACAACTTCAGAGAATAAATTTGAAAATTTATCAATATGATAGTTTATAATATTGACTAAAAACTCTAAATCGACGTCTTAGATTATTTTGTTACTTTTTTAATTCGTGATTTTGTCTTCAGTTTATGCACCCCTTACATGTGAAGACTATAACTATGATTTTATCATTGAATAATAGGGAACTACAATTAATTTGAACCAACAGTTTCAATATTGTGTTTTCTAATCCCTTGGAAATATCGTCATCCAATTAAGACATCAGATAAATTTTACAAGAGTTATTCTTCTACTTAGTCTCTCCATAGTCCTCATTTTTCACTACTTTCTAAAGTAGTTTGATTTTTCTTTTGATATTCTAGTACATAGTGGTGAAGATATATCAGTATAACATAAAAAAATGGGAGAACTGAATTCAACCGAATCATAATTCGTTGTTTTATTATATAATATAAGTATGTATGGAGTTCCTGTGTAAGTTACTTATACATATTTTGTGTTATGTTTCATTGTTTTGTGGCTTAAATTTATTTTTAATTTCGCTTCAAAGTTACGGTGGTAAATAACGGTTGGGGTGGCAATAAGAGACATCGGCCAATTCATTCGTTTTATAAAACGTAAGGTGTCCGTTGGAAAAACTTATATAATCAATTTAGGAATAAAAAGTGACAAACTTGTAAGAGATTTCTTGCATGGCATGAGTCCAGGTTACAATAATTTCAGCATTCTTGGCCTTCTAAATGTGGAATCGCGTGCCTCAAATTCGGACAATAATTTTAGTTATTGAAAAACATCGGTTCATTTCCGTCCATTTACTGCCGTCACATCAATTAGACTACAATCTCTGCAATCAATAGAATAGAGAAATCATCGCGTGACCGCCGTCACCGGCTAGCACAGGGAAAGATGGGAAAAAGTGAGGTAGCCATCAGCCGTTGATTGGGCAACGGCGGCAGGACACAGACTGCTGGACATTTAATATCCCGTTTTCATGTTTCCAACTGAACGTGTCGTATCCTCTTTTAGCTGTCGTGATGAGACAGCCACGCTTACGAGCCTTTTTGCCTAACGGCACTTTTGATGTGGAATATTGGAGAATCATTTTCGAATTTGTTCTGCATTAGGTTTTTAGATTTTATTACCTTTGATTACTTTTATATTCCTATAATCAGACGATGACATTTTTGTTATATATCAACCGTGTCAATTGTTTTTTCCTGCAGTGCTTGATTGATCATTATTTGTTATATCGGTTAATAAAAACACTACATAAATGTGCACAACCAGGAATTTAATGAAACTGTAATATAATCATAGATACAATTTGAAAAAGTAACATATAGCTATTTATAATGCCAAAGATCATAAGTTTATCTCTATTCTATTTACTCCAGTTGATTTCTATGGTTAGTTGTTCTACGAGTCTGCGATTCCAGAACTATCTTCGACATCTACAAGAATTTTTCACATATTGATATTATTAAATGACACAGAGGTTTCGCTTATCTCTTGGTGAAACCTTATGTCAAAAACTATAAAATTAAAAATTAACACACTCGACTTAAGTTTCACTGAATATATTAAAAACTCTACATATGTTTCGGGTGGTTAACCCATTATCAAGAGTATACAAAATTAATGAAAATTACACTGAAAAATTACAAAAGTAATTTTGTATACTCTTGATAATGGGTTAACCATCCGAAACATATTTAGAGTTTTCAATATATTCAGTAAAACTTGAGTCAAGTGTGTTAATTTTTAATTTTATAATTATTGATATTATATCTACTAAAAATACAGCCCTTATTCTGATACAATTGAATTCAGTGTCTTCCGTTTTTTGAACATAGATTGTTATTCATCAACGCTGTCTACAGGGAAGTTTTGGGTAGAAGTTAAAATACTGAAGTTAGGAGCGTCCATAGTTCAAAATTTCATAGTCAGAAACAACATACTTTGCTTTTTGTTTTTTTATGCATAGATTGTTATTTTTTACGCTATCTGCATGGACGTTTGAGGTAGGAATTAAAAACCTACTACAGTTGATAGCGAAAAATATCGGTTTTGTTTTCACAATTGAAAATCTCAATTTCAAAAAATAACAGGCTTTAATTTTCGTTCCATTATGCATAGGTTGTTATTGTTAAAGCTGTATATAGTAAAACTGAGGTGGAGGTGAAAGTACTAAAATTAACAACGAAAAAAATTGGCTTTGAATTGTTCGTTGTTGAAAACCTCATATTCAAACTACAACAGTCTTTGCTTTTTGAAAATGTATATCGGACTACCAAATATGAATATATTTGATGAAAAACACTTGGTTTGGTTTAACAAAATTTTATAATGAGTATTTGATAATTTTTTCGGGGTGTTACCCCATTTTCAAAAGTTTAACTGGAGTACCACCCTGAAAATATTGTCAAGTATTCATTATAAAATTTTGTGATACCAAGGCAAATGTTTTTTTTTAAATATATTAAACAGTGTTTCAAAATCAGAGATCAGCGGAAACTCAATCAACTTTATTTAATATGAACCAGAACATAAATTCTTCTTAATTCATTTTGGTTCTAAATTAAAGTGGCAAGTGATAATTCATTAGAAAAAAATGGAAATGAACATAGGATTCTTAATAAATAAACGGTGTATTAATTGAAATACGTTGAAACGTCTATATAAATATAGAAGAAACTGGAGGGAAGGCCGATACAATGAAAAAAGAACATAACAAATCTTTCTGGAGATTCAAAAACGTCATTGAGAAGTTTCTTTGTGACAAAAATAATCATTTCATACGAACAAAATGGAAATCCAGCTACCTTGAACAGGGAGAAACGAAAACTGAAGGAACTGAAACGAAGGACTGAAAGGAATTTATTGTTCGAAGAATGTATGTTCATATTTCCAACGCAGCTATGAAATCAAAGATTTTCCTTGATATGAAGAAATAAGTTTTTCTCGCAAGAAATCACGGATAAACAAAGAAGTAATCACATAAATCAATACTGAGATATAAGACATAGGATATTCTCGCCACTATTACATTTAGTATTGATTGTTACATTTATTTATCAGTTGTAATTAGAATAAATGAAGAAGAAGATTCGAACTTTTCAATATCAATTGTATTATATATTATTCGAAATATATGACGGATCAGTTGAACAATTTTTATGAAAATTAGAGGGTTCATGTATATCGGGAATAATAATATCATTATAAAATATAAGGAAGAGAAAAGTTACAAAATGTTTTTGATTTACATATACCCCATTGGCCGCAACAAGGTTTCCGATCACTTTAGGATCACCCTGTGTGTTATCAATGTAAAGATGTTTGATATTGTTCTTATTTCAAAAGATATGAATTCTGTACCTAGGAATTTTGTAACTTCTGTACATAGGATAAGTATGTACACTATTATGACCTATTTTTGTATGACATAAGGAATATTTAATTTCATATAGCAAAGTTTTCTGGAAAAAATTAATGTAATCATTCATAAAAATGGAAGTATTGATTATTGAAAGAATTTAATTTATATAAGTCACCAATAGCATTAATAATAGTAATAGTAATAGCACGCTTCAACTAACCGGTGCTTTCACCATTTTGCAGATTAAAACTAGAATTCTAAAATTCTAGAAAATTAAAATTTAGAAAATCATTTCAAACTGTAACATTAAAATAGAAGTATATTATAATAACAATCTTCCGGTAACTGAAGCAAACTAAGAATTATCAAATATGTTCCGGAATGTCAATAATAATGAATTAGCGTCAACTTCTAATCATGTTATTTCAACCATATCTGTTTAAATTAGTGAAATTATATATTGAAATATATTTCTGAACTCATAAAATAAAAATTCAAACGGTACCTTCTTTTCCAGGATGCCTCGTGTAGCCATGCTTCCTCACTTTAGCTTAGTGCAGAGTTCTTGTCCTCCAAGATCGTCCTGCAGTCCTTCCAGTAGTCCTTTACCAGATGGTTCTTCAAGAAGTACAAGTCCATCAACACCACCGTCTACTTCGCGACAAAGTGCCTTCTCTTTAGTTTACCGCAAAGATATGCAGCACAAAAATTATCTTTCAGTAAATGGTAAGCCAATAAAATTTATAATGGAGTAAGTTCTTTGAGTTATTGTTGATTTCTTGGAAGCAAAATACCTGACAAATATAAAATTGAGGTCATTTATAGTGAAGCAGATTAAATTCATCAGTTTTGAGAAACGAATTTCTCCGAAGAAAAC
Source organism: Henosepilachna vigintioctopunctata (assembly GCA_030704895.1). Taxonomy (NCBI): domain Eukaryota; kingdom Metazoa; phylum Arthropoda; class Insecta; order Coleoptera; family Coccinellidae; genus Henosepilachna; species Henosepilachna vigintioctopunctata. The sequence goes on along the minus strand of JARQZJ010000121.1, from coordinate 19,303,179 downwards.
ATATGTAAAATCATAATTTACGTCCGAAAATTACTTTTTTTGAAATTATATGAAAAATTTTCATCCAAGAAAGAAATGAATATCAACCGGAACTATTCAATTTATTACCACCGCAAATTTTCAACTGAAAATATAGAACTATTGAAAAATGCTCATGTTAATGAATTAATTGTTTCAGATGTTGGAGCTTTAATGTATGCAAATTCAATAAATCCATTAGTTCCTCATTATCATCAGTACTTTTGGCATCATATGCCTGGATTATTCATGCCTTACTCACCAACAAACAGATCAGACACTCTGAGCCCAGATAGAGCAACCACCATAGAATCCCGCTTCACTCCAGAAAAAGCAAGAATGGGTAAGATAGTGCACTAATATTATTACTCCAATAATATTCTAGAAGATCATCTTGAAAACACTGAAAAGAAAATAATGTGAGGAAATATTTATAGTTTTCATAGAAGTCTAGCCAAAATTTGAATTATCTAGAATAAGACTAATAAAAGCGAAAATTCGAATGAAAAAATTCATCTATTTGACACAAAAATTATATATGTTCATCTCTTTTCACAAATTTGCAATGAAAAAATGCACATATTCCGGTTAAATGGAATAATTCAAAACAAGAATAGAATGATTGACATTCAACAATATTTATGATATTTATGATTATTTATTTACAAGGAGAAAAACAACTTCAATTGCCTATTAAAGTGTTTGTAGCATGTTTCTGCAATCTAGACTTGTACATATTCCGCAATTTCACAATTGCAACCGATGTCAAAATCTTTTCTTAACTCATAATAAACTTCGAACAAATCAAATTGTTTATTTTCCATCATTTTATACATATAATTCTCATAAATATTTCTTCAAATTCTTTAGAGCTGTATATTGAAAGATTGTATAATATATGATATATTGATTTCCATACAAAAAATTTCAATTGAATACTATTCAGGAAATATTGAAAAAAATTGAATAATATATAAATATATTCGAAGAAATATACAACAATCAATTAGATATAAATTTTGATAAAATTGTTTTTGCGTCATATCGACCTGTATACACGATATTTAACAATCTCTTTTTTTTTAAAGACTGTATCAGAATAATGAGTCTTTTTAGACTCATTATTCTGATACAGTTAATTGTTCCACGTAAGATTATAACAATTACCTTTCGAAAATTATGATATATCAATCATCAGGCAAAACCGGGAACTCAATAAATTGCGATAATTGTCGTGTATTTTAAAACGAAAACTGATAAATATAAGTAGAACGAAGCAAATATAGATTCAACTTGTGCTATTATATGTTATTTATTTCTTACATATTTCAGCTTCGTTAATTATTGCTATGGTTCATAATTATATCGTACTGGACGGCTCTTGAAATGACTCACTTTGTTTAATGAATATGTTCAGAGGGTTTGGGATTATTCGCTTTCTATTTTCTTCGATATAAAATACAAAAAACAAACAACAACGGGTGTAGATTTCTCAAAATTCCAGATATTTTCATTTTATTTCCGATAAAGCATCGAAAAAACCACATCATAAAGAAATATACTTTGGAAGGACACAAACTTTTCAATTTTCAGTAATTTTTGTTGCTTAATATTGTCATTTCACTGTATCCAGTTCAAACATAATGACTGTTTGGCAATCACAAAATAATCTCTCCAAGTCTTTGTATTATCTCTTTCTTCCAACAGAAATTCATTGTTTCAATTCAATGATTATATATGTACATCTAATGGAGCAATATGTTATACAATCATTATGTTTCAATAGAATATAGTTAAAATTACACATTTTTGAATCCCGCAAAACAAAAAATGTGATTTTTTATGAAAATCACATCGCCAGATTTTCAATTCCTTTTATGAAAATGTTATTTTATTATATTCATCTGTTTGATATAAGTAATATTTGTGAAACTTTCATCAAGATAGTACTTTTATGAATCTGTCGAAACTGCTTTGAACTCATCAAGTTTCTTTTGCGTTCTGATCTTTTAAAAGTTTCTTCTTGTTTTTTTTATATAATATAACTATATAAAAATAATATTTTGTTTTAGATATTTATATCAACAGAAATTTGGGCGGTTAAAGATTTCAGTTTTTCCGAAATTTTGTACGAAAAATATTCATCAATACAACATCAATATAGCGCTAGTTGAAATACGCTTTCGAATTACACAAATTGTTATTTGTCTTAGATAACATATCCGAATATGTTCAATACAATCATGGTTGGCTCATTTGTTATTTTCACACTAAATGAATTCCTAATTGAAATTAATGATATCTTGATGATCCCAACAAAAATAAAAAGCGGATGGTCACCAATCGTCATTAGCGTTATCAGAAATGATTGCGAAAATACAACTAGAGATGACATTAATTGTTTCATAATAAATGATGAAGAACAGAATAGTTATATATTCATTGAGGTCAAATCCAACACGTTATAAATTAAAAATATTATTTTTTCCACAAAGCATTACTGAACATTTCTTAATACACCAAGGAGTTTTCGACATTATACTCGTATATATAGAATTATACTTCATTACTTCACTTTTGATTTTCTTTTATTCACTTTTTCTATAAATAAGTTTTGTCTCCATTGTGTACAGGTTTGAAATAACTGTATAGAGGTGTTTTGGACATTATACTCGTACATATGAGTTTCTACTTTATAATTTTACTTTTCTTTTATTCACTTTTTCTATAAATAAGTTTTGTCTCTATTGTGTACAGGTTTGAAATAACAGAGTTCACAATCTGAGTGAAACTGATTTTCACCTAATTTTTTCATTTCAAACCATTCATCTGAATCCATTTTCGGACGTAATAATAAAAAACATCTTCATTCTAAGTTGGCTTTGGAATATTGGCAATTCATTTATCAAACAGAAAAAGGAAGACCAAAAATAACAGAGTTTTTTATTCCATTAGTGTTTAGTTCAAAACAAAGTCTTTACTTATGCTTGAAGTGATTACTAATGCTGAAATAACTTACATGTACTTTATGTATGGGTTAGTGAATAGCGAAATCTTGAATATTATCAAAAAGGTCACCTGTACAAAATCCTCTGGTTATTTGATGTGGGAATATTCTTGACTATATTTTTCCATTCATTGATTATTGCATTTGTCTATTTAGTTTGTGTGTTTGAAATGTTTATTTTGCATATTTGGCCTGAACTGTACTTTTTCTGTTCATATAATATTAATGATTCTATTGAAATTATGAAAATATTGAGCATCTTCTGTCTTCTTGACTAAAAAATCAATTCCTCATATTTATTAAGAATCATCGTGTCGAAATTGAATATTAAATCGTCAACCACGATATTTTAGATTATTTATTCTTGTATATGAATAATTCATAAATCCTGTGTTCATATTTTTATGCAGAAGTATATATTTGGGAAAGCTATTCATCAACTACTGGATGGCATTCGCAAATAATTAATATAATATCCTTATTTTAACCATAAGCCAAATGTGCAAACATTTTCTTTATTCACTCATTAATGCGTGCGAAATTTTAATGGAAAAACTTAATTTCTTCTACAGATGATGACTTGCCTTTAAATCTATCGATGAAAAGCTGTCCGAGGACGCAAAACATCTGGTCTCCTGGTAGCCTTTGTGAACAGGAAATGAAAACTGCTTCAATAAAACAAGAATCTCTTGTAAGCACTACTAACATAACACCTGAGAAGTCAGTTGATAATAGATGGAAATGGGAATGCATCGATAGGGAAAACCCAAAGCTGATGAGTGTCGGACCTACAGGGGAAAAACAGTTTACTGTAAGTTGATGACTTTATTATCCTTATTTTATCATCCCTACTTCCCTTATTGATATATAATCCCTACTTCTCTTAGTCACGCTATAACTTGAGATTGACATTACTGATTTCATTTTTCTTTTTTGAAGTGTTTTAATACTTCGAACATAATGCTTACGAAAAGTTATATTCAGAAAATTGCGCGAAAGATTGTGAAATTTCAGAAAACCTGTCGACTTCTCAATTGAAATTTCTTGCTTTGACAAAAAATGATTATGAAAGCAAATGTCGTTCAACAGCTGCAATCAGTAAACCCGGTCATGATGACAGATGACACATGCAAATCGAACAGTGTGAAATCAATTCATTTATTCATTGCTACAATTTTCAATTTCCAGTTGATTCAGAGATTTTTTGACAAAATTTGTTCATTGTAATCACGACTTACGTTGAACGATTTTTGATAACTTTTGGCAGAATAACTCGTTCTATACATGATCATGTACAGACAAAAAGACAATAATTATGTTGATTTCAGTGGAGTTTCAGTTTCTCGAAATGCTTTCCAGTTTTATTTACCAAATAGGTCACAAAATTATAGCAATGCTGATAGTGAAAGAAATATACGATTGAGTCAAAGTAACAAGTAACTAAAGCGTTGAACTGAATTACAGATGATGGACATAAAATCAAAAACGTAGTTGGTAATTTCCTTTTGAACTTTATTCATTCGTTACGTTGTAATCGATTACGGTTCAAAGTAAATTATTGCAAACAACATTTTATGTCCACATTGCAAGTTGAATGTGAATCCACTCAGAGCCAAGAAGGGAAATAATTTTTAAAATGAATTATGACTAATGTTAAGTAGTTTCTTTCCTTTTTAAATTGAGTAGTTCAACCTACCATGTACTTTCATCACGTAATTCACGCACATATTTCCATAAAATTTTGCGGTTAAGTACTCGAAACATCTACAGAACAATAAGAAAATTTAGCAGAATGTATATATCCTGTTATAGTTGAATTTTGAGAATCTCGGAGTATGAACTTGACATTTTTTATATTCGAATTTACATATAGTTTAATTAAATATGCGAATTTTTGATTAGTGACTGCTATGACTATATCAATTTACTGCAAAACCTGATTGAAATCTATAATTATTTCTTCAATTCCAAGAGACTAATCAATACTAAAAATATGTAAATGTTATCACAACGAAATATAGATTTATATTCGTCGATATTTGCATATGTCTTTTTTGAAACTTCGTAGACGACTTTGTTGCAACCGAATAGATACAGTCCGCACATTCTGTATATTTGAGTTTTCTCACTATTCCTAAGAATTTTCATGAAATTAAAATATTTATTAATACTGTAGTTGCCATTTTCATATGTGAGAGTTGACGGGTATATGTTGTTAGTATCCACCAATTTGAGTGTCAATAATCTCATATTTTCTCTTGTTTCAATATCATAAAACATATGAGTAAAGTGTGTTTTTTTAGAGGTATAGAATTTAAAATTGCAATAAAACAACGATGGATCATTCGATTGACAAGAATTTTCTTTCATTCAAAAGATAAACTTGTGCCATTTTATTTTTAATATGATTTCTGGCATATAACCGCCACAGCTGGCTCGAATGTAGTCCAATCTGGACGTCCAATTTTCGATGACTTTTTCCAACATTTGTGACCGTATATCGGCAATAACACGGGGAATATTGTCTTCCAAATGGTCAAGCGTTTGTGGCTTATCCGCATAGACCAATGACTTCACTTATTCTCACAAAAAGTAGTCTAGCGGTGTTAAATCACAAGATCTTGGAGGCCAATTCACAGGTTCAAAACGTGAAATTAGGCGGTCACCAAACGTGTCTTTCAATAAATCGATTGTGGCACGAGCTGTGTGACATGTTTCGCCGTCTTGTTGAAACCACAACTCCTGGACATCATGGTTGTTCAATTCAGCAATGAAAAAGTTAGTATGCATGGCTCTATACCGATCACCATTGACTGTAACGTTCTGGCCATCATCGTTTTTGAAGAAGTACGGACCAATGATTCCACCAGCCCATAAAGCGCACCAAACAGTCAGTTTTTCTGAATGTAACGGTGTTTTGACATACACTTGAGAATTATCTTCACTCCAAATGCGGCAGTTTTGTTTGTTGACGAAGCCATTCAACCAGAAGTGCGCTTCATCGCTAAATAAAATTTGCGCGATACGTATTTCGCACAGAACCATTATTTTCGAAATGAAATTGCACTATTTGCAAGCGTTGTTCAGGCGTAATATATTCATGATGAATTGCCAAACCAAACTGAGAATAAATCACTTCTAAGCTTCAACAGTAATACCAACTTAAAGTTCTATACCTCTAAAAAAAACACCCATTAGTTACAACCTTCAAATAGAGGGCAAAGAGTAAGTTAGCCTCTGGACGATTTGAATGACTTGAATAGTGGACTGATTTTCAGTCACCTGTTGGAAATAATTGAGATTTTTCTCAAACCTTAGCTGGAACTAAGAAAATTTTTGATCAATAAAAAGATTTGTAGAGGTTATTATATGTTGGATTCAGAATGATATCGAAAGAGTTCGATATGTCATCAAATATTATCCTTTCTGGGAAGTCTCGAAATTTTCTTCAAATCTCACAACTGAGAAATCAATACCCGTTAAAAATTTTCATTACAATCCATTGTCATCTTAATATGATACTAAGTAAAATAAAGTAAATATCTCTATAAAAAACGTAGGTAGCTACCCATTAATTATGCAGACAGAAAAGAAGCATTAATATTTCAGTAATGATGCCGTGACTACTGAAGATACAGAAAACATGTCTATAACTAATAAAAACGAATAAGTATTTAGTAATTAGAAAACAATTAAACTCAGAGCGGCAATCCTCGTTATATCGTTTTATTCTTTTGAATTATTTCTTAACGCAATTATATCCAACTTGAAATCTCCTATTATTTGATTCTTCCCACTGTAAGTAGAGTAATTGAATTGAATTCCAAGAAAAATATTTGTCACTTATTGCTTCTCTATAATTCACTTAAAAATGATTCCAGTTTTTTTTGTATTCCAATGCATTAGATGAGAGGTATTATTTGATTGAAATTTTGATGAAGAAGGATGTTCCGTTTGAAAAATTCAATAAATAAACCGATAAACCTATTAATTGAGTTTAAATATAACACAAATAACTGAAAATGAACAAATAATGAAAAGTTGACGGAATATTGCCGAATTGAAGCAATAAACAAAATTTATATGTTTATATGTCATACGCCTCCAACATATATAGGTATGTATATATATATATATATATATATATATATATATATATATATATATATATATATATAAATATAAGAGACTCTACTACATAAAAGTACAGAATTAAAAACTTAGATTATTCCAAAATTCAAAAACAGAAAAACTTACAAGATGGAACTAGTCACAATAGTTAAAATATACAAACTCTCGACACATTGAGTTAAGCGAAAAAAATAAAACAATAACAATATAAGCGCGAAGAAAGACGACGGTAGTTTTCCCGCAGTTCTCGGGAAAGATATTGTTTCAAGTTATTAAACAAACATTGTGTTTTGTAAAAAAAACTCTAAATGGCTCTCTCAATCTGAATCAACTATGCTCCTATACAATACGCTCAAAACAAGAATATGGTGGTGTCGTTTGGAATCCAGGATACATGTGTGATATAAGGAATCTTGAATCCGTGCAAAGACGATTTTTGAAATATTTATGGTTTTGCTCCAACGGTGTGTATCCAGAACGAGCTATAAATCATGAGTTACTACAAGATTTAATGTTCCATCACTTGAAACTCGTAGGAAATATTTAGAAATATTTAATGTTCCTGTACAAGCTGATAAAGTCCACCTTTTGGCTCGTTATCCACCTTTGGCTCGTACTAATGTTCTGGCTTTTTCGCCACCTCATAAAATTTGTGGTGACTTTGACTCGTCTGGTGATAATAGACGAGCTCTCGCCTGACTATTTTTCAGTTATAGGTTTTTTAGATATTAGTTTTTCATTTAGTTTGTGGGCGAGCTTCAATGTCACCTTGCCCATAGAGTTCATATATATATATATATATATATATATATATATATATATATATATATATATATATATATATATATATATATATATATATATATATATATATATATATATATATATATATATATATTATATATATATATATATATATATATATATATATATATGAAAAAGTTTATTTCTGTTGACGTTTCGTTGTTATATTACAACTTTGTCAAAACTAATGAATTATTATAATGAATTCATTAGTTTTGACAAAGTTGTAATATAACAACGAAACGTCAACAGAAATAAACTTTTTCATATTAAATAAACTGTTAATGCTAAAAACTTTCCAAACATGAAATATATATATATATATATATATATATATATATATATATATATATATATATATATATATATCTAAAATGTATTCAAAATGTATTCATAAATCTAAGTAACTGCTTGATAGATAAAACTTTCCACATGAATACATGCATGACGGCGAATAATATAGAGTAGAAGCATTGATTGTCGGGTATCTGAAAACCGTGGAAAACATTAAGGGAACAAACTATATTATTCAACTGGAGGCAGTTATTCCGTTATAAATAATATAGATGCAACAAGCTGAACTTCAGAAACAAGCTCAGGACATTAAAAGTACATCACTCTAAATCATAGTCAAAACGGTAACGATCAAGTCATTTCGATAGCTAATGTTTCAATAAATAATGCTTTTCCTATAATCGACTCAAACCTTTTATTAAATCCATACATCTGCTTTCTCCACTTTGAAATCTTCGGACGTAATAAAGTGAATTATGAAGAGACGATATGAAATGTATAATTCTATAAAATAATGAAAGTATCATAAATAATCACTTGACGTCCACTATTCGATACTCACCCATCTATTTATATATAGATGAAAATGAAAACATTTTTTGCAGAGAAAGTACAAACGAAAGAAGGTATAACTAACAATTCTTGATATAGACTGCAAAGAAAATGTAAGCAGCCTATGACAAGTGTTTCGAGCTTATTGGCTCTCCTCAGAGCGATGTAGCCCAGTTGACAAAATATTGACAAAAAGTTGACGTTGACCAAATCTCCCAACCCGGAGAATTCACGTGGAAGCCTGAAAGTGAAGACTTCCTTTACAGGAGTGCTCTCTTGTTGTTGATTACATCTCCAGGTTCTGAGGAGATCAAATAGGCCTGAAAAACTGCTTCCAATTGCGTTGCGGCTATACCAAGAATTCACACAGTTTTTCGATTTATTTTGAGAAATATGATACACGAGTTCAAGAAACATATATGTGATCCTTTCGAATTCCACGAGGTCCGATATCTCAAAGCAATAAAAAGACTTAATTTTCATGTATTTCCTACCTTATCTCTTGTTTGTAGAATGTGTCTTTCAGAATATCTACTCGTATTATAAACTTATATATCATCGAAATTCTTTCTTTTATTCGTTAATTTTTAGTAAGGGTTTCACCCACAAGTTAGATATTATTTTATTTCTTAATATATACCTGAAGATTTTATGTTATTGACCTTCAACAATTCGGTAGTAAATTAAAATAAAACCTACCAAATTCGGTATTCCGTATGCTTTTCTGAACTCGAAATACTGATTCTACAAATTGTTTGAATTGAAAACTTCATTATCATTGAGTCTAGCCTCAACAGGCCTTTGAATTTTGAGTGATTTGTTTTCTGCTGAATTATCATGACAAATTATATCAAATCGTCAACCCTAGTTCATATTATGTTGAATACTCATTATTTACCCTGAATGAATGCTGAATTCTACCGAAATGTTAGGCCCCATCGTTACGTTACAACTAATCGTTTGATATTTATTTCAATAGCAAAAACTAGCAATTCAATGAAAAAATTCTATATAGTTACACACAAATTTCATCACCTTTACTCACATAATTTGAGCTGATAAAAAACGAGAATAGTACCAAATATTTTTGAAAGATTTCACACGATAAGTTTAAAATTCATAATTTTTTTCCCATCTGACTCTCTTCTTAATATTCAAGACATTGCAATTCCCTTATTCCTCATTATAGGTACTTTCTGAATCGCTTCAAATACAAATGGATAAATGAACCAAAAATTTTTGGAAATGAAATAGATGTCACTTGAAACATATTTATTATTAATATTGTTCAATTTGCTCTGATATTATGAATTTCAGAAATGAAAAACAAACTTTGTTTCAGTGCCAACAATGCGGAAAATCTTTCAAAAGATCATCCACTCTATCAACCCATCTTTTGATTCATTCAGATACAAGGCCTTACCCATGCCAATACTGCGGGAAAAGGTTTCATCAAAAGTCGGATATGAAGAAGCATACTTATATTCATACAGGTCAGTATTGATTTTGAACTTAATTCAATTTGATTTCCCTGAAGTAGATGCAGTAATCTTCTTAACGCTAATGTTACGAAATCAGATATTTCACTCAGTTATTTCTATAAATTGTTTCAAGGAAAACTCCTTGTGATACTCCTGCTCTGATCAATAAGATTTAATAAATCATTAATTTATGAATAAACTCACATTAGATATGCACACACGCCCTCATTTAGTTTCATTTACAATATGATATTGGATTTTCATCAAGTCTTTGTATTAAGTCGAAAATAGATATTGTTAAATACTCGATAGTCAATAAATACTATGATGGGTTGATAAATACTATTGGAACTCAAAAATGTCAATTTCAACGGTTAGGAAGTGGTTCTCTTGATTTCTGTTGTGGTCTTCCCAACCTTTCCAGCTGAAGCAGAGGTTCCCAACCTATTACCTTAAGAGCCCCCTTCAAATTTACACTAAAACACTACACACCTTTGTCCAAATTCAACTACCATGGAAACAAAACAAACAAACAACAATTCTGTGGACTTCAATGACTATTCAATTAACAATAAATACCAAAACAACCCAAGTGGAGCACGCCCAACTGGTTGAGAACCCATGAGCCAAAGGATGATGTAAAGGAGTTCATATCGCCTGCCGGAGTTGGTAACACCAGAAATAGTATTTGAGGTGCTTGAGGCTGATGGTTTCTCAACCCAACGAATACCTAGAGTATTTGTATGAGAAAGTTATCCATTCGATCGGTGCCTGCATGGCCTATTTTTTATGGTTAGTGGTTCATTTTTAAATTGTACGAGTTATTTCAACTGCGGCGAAATACATATATCACAAAATATCAAATTCCAACGACCTATCATACAGTTTTTTTTCGGTAAACGAGCAACAAAAAAGGCAATTTGGCAATTTGTGTTTGTTGGAACCCAAAATCATAGATTTTTAGGATTCTATGTTTCACTATGATTACCTTGAAAATTGGTAAATGGATCAGTGGCAAATATTATGCAAAGCTTTTGGGTAAATTTGATATTGAGCAAAAACGATAGCATAGGTTGAACAAGTGAAGTCAGCAAAAATCTATAAACTGACTTACGGCTTACGAACTGCTACCTCATCTCTAAGGTTGACCCCCTGTAAACATTTGATGTTTACGAACCTGAACAAATAGCTAGATGATGGAAATTTGGGTCGAATGAAGAGCTCATCAATCGAACAACGCCTACTTTCAGAGCTTGACAAAACCTAATATTCCAAAAAAAAAATTGAAAAGAGAATATGTTGGGAGAAAAAAACTATTTCTTCTTAAAAAAAATTGCTCAAAAAGACATTTTGTCGCCATAAAACCCAGTATATTTGTGGAATATTTAAATACCAATAATATATTCCAGGATAAAGCAGAAAGCAATCATCACTTCTATCAAAAAACGAGCAGCTTTATTTCCCACCACCCCCTTCGTAGAAAAACGCATACAAATTCATTTTGTGGGGACGCCACTATTCAGTTTAATAAGGATCATGTTAATGATTCACCCTAATTTCATGGCAAACTATTTTACCCTAATATAAACGCGCCTGGGACACTCTTAGCGGAAGTAAAAAGAACGCTACAACTCATCCAATTATTGATGTTGTAATGTTACCATGTGAAACTTTCCAAAAGGGGAAACACGCAGTTGTGAAAATAAATCCTTTTCAATTTTACTATATTCATTGAAGTCAGATATTTTTGGATAAAATTGAGAAATCAGGATCTAAATAAAAACGGCAAAACTAACAATAGTCGAAAATGAAGTGTAAAATAAGCCATTTTAGTAATATTGAATATTAATGTTACAACCTGAAATGAAATCAGGAATCAAAAATCAGAAATCGAAAATCAGAATTTATCGAAACGATAAATTCTAATGGAAATTGAATATCATTTATTTAACACTATAACGAATGCAAACTTTTCTACTGAATGTTGTGCTTTTCTTCAATTTAAGGCCAGATAAGACAAAAAACATTTATTAATTTAATTATTTTCCTCTTAAGGAATAGTTGTAAACTACGTCAATGACTTCACCGCTGTTGACGCAATATTTTGAAAAGTGTCCATTGCGAGATAGAGTTCGTCATTTACAAAAGCTTCGAGTGCTGTGCTTCTGGTGCATAGAAAGTTGCGTTGAACTCGCTTTAGAGAAAGGTGGCATTACCTAATTTTTGAGAAATCATATTCTGTATGAAAATAAGTGAAAAAATTTAAATTATGAACTATAGAAACACTATTTTACAATTTATGATTTGGATGAAAACAGAGTTCTATCGAAATCCTCGTTTGCTCATTTTAAAATGAGCATTCGGCAGGATAGGTGCCATTTGATGGACAACCATAGCTTCTCGTGCTCTCATTTGCCAAAGCAAATAGCCCGCGCTTCCAAGGCTTCCTGTTACACACTTCCGTCCTTTAGCTCGAAATGACAAATAAATTTCAGGAAAGCGTTAGGATAGATGTTTGATGACAAATACTTCTGGGATTTAAAAATCGCGAGGTTAAAGCTCATAATTGAGGTTTATCATAAACCTCGATCAGAAACCTCATAAAACCTCAGGATTGTTTTTATAGCTGAATAAACTTTTCATAAATCAAAAGTAGATACTTACAATAACAAAGGAATATGGAATGAAATGAAATGAATGCTTAGCGGATCTAGAGTTTTCATTGATGCTGGAATGCGTCACAGATTTTATCAGATCTGTCCACCTTGCTGGAGAGCGCCCACGCGATCTTTTGCTCTCGACTTTCCCTTGGACCACCAATCGTTCGATAGAGTCTTCGTTTCGAATTATATGCCCAAAAAATTTAAGGATTCCCAGCTGCACAGTCGACGATAACCTCTCTTTGATGTTTAGCTCCTTCAGAATCGAGACGTTGGTTCGATGTGCAGTCCACGGGATTCTGAGCAAGCGTCTCCAGCACCACATTTCCAACGCATTAATTTTGCGACGATCTTGCATCCTCAATGTCCATGTTGCAGTACGTACAAGAAGATTGGAAAGACTAGGCATTTCATTAGTCGAGGCTTTGTGTTTTTGGTTTTTCTACGGTACCTCCAAATCCTTGTGAGCTTTTCCACTGAAGATCTTGCTATGGCGCAACGCCTCCGGACTTCGTCTTCGCAGCTCCCAGCGTTTGAGATCTTGGAGCCCCGATATACGTAAATGTTGACTACTTCACATCCCGCAATGTTTTGAGCGTTCACCTGGTTGTTATTAGGGAGGTCCACGATCATAATTTTGGTTTTATAGCGGTTGATAGCTAGTCCAAACACAGCAGAAAACGTAGCTGTGGTCTCCAGACGACAAAGCAGAGTCTTTATGTCATCTTTGGTGGAGACTAAGAAAGTGGTATCATCTGCATATCGTAGATTTGACAACTTACGGCCTCCTACGGATATTCCCTTGTCCCAGTCTTCGAGAACCATCCGCATGATGTATTCAGTGTATATGCTAAACAATAGCGGAGATAATATTCAACCTTGCCTGACGCCGGTTCCAGTTTTAAGTCGTTCGGATTCAACAACGTCAATTCGAATCGCTGCTGTGCCATCTTCATAGAGACGATTAATGAGGTGTACAAGGTGTTGTGGTACACCCATTTCCGTCAGGATTATCCACAATTTCCACCATTTGACGGTATTGAAGGCTTCACTAAAGTCATCAAAGCACACATAGAGGGTAACGTTGATCTCTAGCCTTTTCCACAATCTGTCGCATCACGAGAAGTTGTTCTCTTGTGCCCCTGCCTTTCCAGCCTGCTCGGGTGAGATCTCTCGGAATAAATAAGCTTGGAACCTGATATTCAGAATATGCAGCATGATTTTACTGACATGAGATATGAGGAAAATTAGTCTGTAGTTACTACACTCTTTTGTCGATCCCTTTTATGACGTGGGATTAATATAGAGTGGGACCAATCGTTCAGCCAGATTCCAGTGATCAAAATGCGATGACAGATTGAGTGCAGCATATCTACTCCGATTTCTACATTTTTATAAATGTACCTGAGTAAACCAAAAAGGTTTACACAGGTAGATTTATAAAATAGAAAAAATAATAAATGTGTTTAGGTGAAAAAATATGTTTGGGGTTGTCCATTAATCACGTGAGGCTTGAAAGGGGGGGAGGGGTTCGATAAAAATCACGAAAATAACACACGGGTGGAAGGGGGCTGTAGTAAGATATCTCGTGTATTTATTTTTTCGTCAAACGCGCGATTTTTAAACAAATATTATGGTCCTTAATTTCAGAATAAAATAAGATTATAGTTTATACCTGTATTTGAATTAAAATGCTTAAAAAAGATCACGTGATTAATGGACAACCCCTTTCGAGCTATTGGCTCTCTTCAGAATGGCGCAGTTCAAGTTTCAGATGTTCGAACTTGAAAGTTAATTAAAACACAAAATTTCCTTTACGTAGAATTTTGTGTTTTAATCAACTTAATTCAATTAAAGAAGCTCAGTTCGAACAGCTGACAGCTGAAACTTGAACTGCGCCGTTCTGAAGAGAGCCAATAGCTCGAAACATATGTACACGGCAGTTAAAAGTGCAGGTCTATACCGTAAGTTTCTTTTTTCTATATATATAAAGTTTTCATATATATATATATATATATATATATATATATATATATATATATATATATATATATATATATATATATATATATATATATATATAAGTTCCTATGCAAGTGGACATTAAATCGAGCTCAAAGAATCGCAGGGCCACTTAGAAAAAAACAAACCATAAAATCATCGTGTTTCTTATTGAAATAATGTGAGAACATAAAAAGCGCACATACAATAACTTGTCCGTGGTCTGTGGTCTCATAGAAAGCCCGTACGGCCGTACGGCTTGGGAAGGTGTAAATCAATGAAGCAATATTTTAACAAATCTGACTGCTCAAGACAGTTATAAATGATAGTATTCTTCGCACAATAATCAAATCTAAAGCTTTTACTCCGCTGGCCTGCCATCATTAGTATTAATGCTGATCATAAAAAGCTGATTTGTGTCACCTTCATGACAATAATTTCATAATACAGATATGGAATATATTGAACCTTACTTTATATCATGACCGTTTCGTTTGTGACACTTCATGATGCAATAAATTCGATTTATTACTCACTTTTTTACTTTATTCCCGCCTTTCAAGTCTGATCGATCATCTCATTACATTTATATATCGATTACGAGAATTGAATTTTTAACTTCTAGAGTTATTTCTGTCTAATGTACTCACCAAGTGAATTGATTAAATTAAAAAAGTTTTCTGTCCTCAGAAAAAGTTTGAATTCTTCTATTCATTTCATACTTAAATCAAATGAGTTTACTCGAGGTTTGTAGAATGATACTTTGAAATCAAATGGAACGATGATTCTATTACTCACATTATTGATACTATTCTATATACGAGGGTGAATCAACTTTAAACGGGATTTTATTTTTTTATGAATTTATGTAAGAGCAAAATGAAAAACGATGAATCATTTTTCTGTGAAGTCTGATACTGTGTTCCGTGTTTCCTAAGTGGAATCTAGTTTGTTGTCCCCAGCGGGCCAAACAAATATCCGGGTTGGGACAAAAGTCCGAATTGTAAGGTTCATGATCAATTTATTTCCACTGCATTTTCTGAAGTTTAGAGACCTTTAGTGTTGCAGAATGCTGCCTGGTATTTTCATACAGCAAAAAGACGTCTTGAATCCCAGATCTCTTTATTTCGGCGATATACACCCTTTCATTTGAGTTAGTTACAATAAACTCAATGGACGATGAATCTACTCTGTGATAGTTCATATTTAAATGAGAGGTAATAATAAAAACCTGTCTAAAAATCACTGACTGAACAATTCTTTATTCGACTAGTTTCGCCTTTTACAGCATTATCAAGAACGATTGATTGACATTCTTGATAATGCTGTTAAAGGCGAAACTAGTCGAATAAAGAATTGTTCAGTCAGTGATTTTTAGACAAGTTTTTATTATTACCTCTCATTAGTTACAATAGTTTCTTAAACAGTTTACTCAATTAGCCCAATACTATATTCGATTCCACAGTAATATGATTTTCAATTGATTATGCCTCGCTGATCGTAAAATCGGTGTGATGACATTACCAGAGAAAATTTCATCATGGCATTTTATAATGCTGCCTCACTTTCCTTTCAACACCGTTTATTTGTATGCAGAAATTTTATAATAACAGCTTTGCTACAAGCTTTTATCTACAAAATATGCTTATTTGAAATACACATTAGAACACATAAGCCCAACCACTTATATTTTCAGAAATTCTAATGCAAACGAAATTATAATTGAATGTTAGTGAAAGCATGATATCACATTGGAAAAGCTTTTTCCTTAAAAAATTGAGATGATAAGTCTAAGAAGTTAACGTTTTTCAATGTATTATGTGAATGAAACTAACAAGGGTTATTTGAATATTAGACGGTTATGAACACCAAAGTAAAAAAGATTACTGGCTTCATTTCTTGCGATGACAAATCTTGCTAGTGCTTCAAACATAATTACACAGTGTTCTTATAAAACATAGCACGATATAACTCAACATAATTACACAATATATTGTACTCAATGAATTTTTATATTCAACAGTAGAATGAAATAATCTCAGACAATATAGAAAGATAAAATTGTTTTATATTTTTGTTATTTCTCATTGAAAGATAACAATCATTAATATTAAACATTAATCATCTAAAATAAAATACGTATTAGTAGATATCTACAAAAAAAACACGAATTTCGAACATGAGTACAATAATTCTGAAATCTCAAATAATGATTCACTAATAAAAAGTTTTGAAGTTAAAGTTAAATTTATCAACATAAAAGTTCTCGTCTTGGGATATCAATCGTAATATGTAATATAATTATATTTAATTTAATTTAATAATATCAAAGTCACAGTTTATTCATCGTTGTATTGGAATCCATCATCCTTTAAATATTCAAATGATTTTATAATCGCGAAAATAATTTCTTGATGAGATAGAAAGAGAAAATAAATAATGGTAAACTGAAAACAATTAATTACTTTACATCGTAATTGTTACAAATGTAGAATGTGTCTTGTTGCTATTCCGAAGATGACCAATCACCTAAAACAACACTAACGCGTCGTCTCCAGGGAGTTCCTCATCATGTTTAGTGGAAAACAATGTCAAACGTTGGCATACATTGGTTTTATCTGATGAAGAATATCGCTTGTCATTTATACACAATTTAGTAATTGATTCACTTGGCTTGCTACCATTTACATAATTCATTTTTCTCTTCACGACATTCATCAATAATATTAATCGTTTTCATTGTAGAATCACATGACAATATGTATATGAATAATGTATACATACGTGTATCTTTAAACTCTTAACCCTCATACACGGCCCGCTTTCATTGAAAAAGTCTATGCTTTTTCGTTCCGATCAACGGATCTCTGACTCATACAATGGAGTGATTGTTCTGTCAATGAAATGAGGAATCAAACAGACATATTATCGAAACATTAACAAAAAGTACAGTCCGTGATCATCGATTTTATCGTAAATAATAATGAGTATTTTTATCTTAAAAAAAAATCGCACTAGTATTCGTTATTTTGAACATTTTCAGTATAGCACCTACATTTTTCAGTATGTTTCAAACCCCTTCATATTTTGAAACCATTCAAATTGAAGACAGACAAAAACTTTTACGTCTTACCAGGGTTCGAATGCAGTTGACTTATTATAAGAGACTGCTCTATACGGACTGACTGGAAAACGAATTTGTGTTCGTAATAAAAAGTATTTGCGACTAAAAAATCATACAGCATAACTACTTGTGAACCTACGTAAAAAAGACTAACTGTTTGACTGGAAAAAAACAGTTGTAACTTTAAAAATTTACTTCATATTCTTATTAGACCACAAGATTCTAATTTAGGTCAACTGTTGTTCTTCGTTTTGTAAAATATCTAATAGACTGTCTAGCAGTTCATAGTCACATGTATGCTGATGATTTCAAAATATATCGCAAAATCCAAACATATGAGGACTGCATAAGCTGACAGTTTGGCCTCACCGCCGTTTCTGATTGGTGTTACCGCAATAAACTCAATATTAATGTAATGTAATGATGGAAGTAAATTCCTGCAATCAGAATCATTTCTGATAAAAATGATCAGAATAGAATAAGTTAACGTTAGTTTTTACCTCGTTAACCAGTACAGACGAATATAGAAAAGTCTAGATATTTATTCTGCACTCTAGGGAACTAGAGTACAGAATAAATATCAATCAGCACCAATCACATTTGACCATCTATCTTTGCCAGCTAAAATTTACAACTAGAATGGAGAATTGAAATGTCAACTTACATTAATCAAAAACAAATGAAATTTTCTCAATAATTGCTTTTGAACAATTCTAAGGAATAATCCCAATATATAACCTGAATAGACAAAAATATGTACTACAAAAGACATAACTAAGGACTCGCTTAGCGGTGATCTTTAAATTCTAGATAATTAACATTCTGAAAACGGGTGTACTTCATTCAAAGATCTAGTTTCCTAATTTAGTCATATTTAAATAATCGAACATAGTTTGTACAATTTGAGGGTCATAAGTTATATGTATATATAGCCATTTCGGGTGTACCGCAAGGATCTAATTTAGGCCTACTGTTGCTTCTTTTTCTGTAAACGATCTAATTGACTATCTAGCAGTTCATAGTCTCATGCATGCTGATGATTTAAAAATATATCGCAAAATCGAAACATATGAGGACTGCATAATCTTACAGGATGGCCTCACCGCCGTGTCGGATTGGTGTTACCACAATAAACTCAATATTAATGTAACTAAATGTAACGTTGTCACATTCACTAAAAAGAAACGTCCTTTACAATTTTACTACACAATTAACGAAACCACTCTGACCAGGGTCTCCGAAATTCGAGACCTCGGTATAATATTTGATCAGAAATTCACTTTTATACCTCATATAAATAAAACAATTTCAACAGTATTCAAATCTTATGAATTTATTGTGCGTTTTTGAATTTTATATGCTAGACACTTTTCGAATATACACTTATTCAATTATTTATTGCGCTTGTAAAGAGTGTATTAGATTTCGGATGTACGATTTGGAGCCCCATTTACAATTCTCATAAAAATCATTTAAAGTCGATACAACAAAAACTTCTCAAATATCTAATTTGGAGGGAATATCACGTTTTTCCGGCCAGAGGATATATTCAAACTGATCTGTTAAACAGGTTTGGAGCTAAATCACCCAAAGTTGGCAGTGACTTGTTGTCTCTGGAGTTTCTGTATAACCTCTTACATGGTTATATAGACTGTCCTACCCTTATTGGCTCTATGGATTTTCATGTTCCTTAACAATGTTCACGTTCAAATCAATTTTTTTCATTGGGTACTCCGAAAACTAATTCCCTCGTACAATTGCCCATTAGATATATGTGTTCGCTATTCGAGGATGTGTCTGACAAATGCGATATCAATAGTGACTCATTTGCTTTCATTTGTCGGGTTTACTTGGACTCTTTTCATGTATAATAAATTCTGAATTAAGCCATAATCTCATTGTCTATTATTCATTATAATTACTCTTTTTTATTGATAATCATTTTTTATACGTTTGTATAATATCATTAGGTGTTAATACTGTGTATATATAATAATAATAATAATAATAATCTTTATTTATATTCATATACACTTTATAGTACAAATTCTTAATTTTAACAGAAATTCAACAGAAATTGCATATAATTCAAAAGAATTAGTTAACATGCTTCTCCTAGTTGTATCAACTAGATATGAACAAAGACAATAAAAATGTTTGTCAACCCTCACAAAGGTATAATACCTGTAGTGAAAGATTTTTTTAATACAGTAAATATTGTTTTGTATATTATTATTCATACAGTAAATATTATTTTGTACATTTCAATCTTAATCTCTACAATTATCTGATACATTAAACTATATACCTAATCTTCCATTCATCAAAGTATTACAGTAGATAATCCCCACCTGAGATATCCTTTTCTCTAAGGCTTTCTTAATTTTCGCGTTATTGACCATCTCTTTCAAGTACATAGGCAATTTGTTGAAAATTCTAGGCGCTAAATAGATTGACGAACGTTGACCAATTGATTTTTTAAACTTAGGAACCTCCAGAGAAAAGTTACTATATCTGGTATTCAAACCATGCTCAATTCGTTTCGAATCACTTATGTTGTTGAACGTATGTTTCATTAACGTGTAGCAATACAACTGATTTAGGTCCCACACTTCAGCTAACTCAAACAATTGATTCGTTAGGTAAAGCATGTTCTTTTTGTACATTACTTTAAGTAACCACTTCTGTTGTATTATTAGTTTGTTCAAAGTAGTTGAATATGCGCATCCCCTAGCAATAATTCCATATCGCATTTGTGTCTCAGCAAGGGCTTGATATATCATTTTCAAGTGAGTACCCCCAATTATATAGGCCAGATATTTGAATCTAGGAATCAATCCTCTGAGCTTCAGTATCAACTTATTAATATGTGCATCCCATTTCAATCGGGAATCAAGAATGACACCCAAATATTTGGACAATTTTTCTTGAATATTTTCTGTAACTGGGTGTTATTACCTATAAGAAAATAAAGACTTATTATTATTAATCTCAGGATTTGAGTAGAACGGTTTAGTAGATCAGTAATTCACGACTTCGCCGAAAATCTTAAAAAAAAAGACTTTCATCAAGTCCTTGCAATATTTCCATATCTAATTGAATGATTTTTAATATTTTTATAAAGCTTCAATCTAGAATTGTCATATAATCGACAACTTAATCAATTTGAAGTTCATATTCCACCTTTGTAATAGTAATATCACTAGGACATTATTAGACATCGCCACCCTCTGCTAAAAGAATCCCTACACTTACCACCATAGGCTTAACAAATCCTTCTTTGTTACAGGAGAGAAACCCCACAAGTGTGTCGTCTGCTCCAAAGCTTTCAGCCAATCGTCTAATTTGATTACACACATGCGCAAGCATACTGGATATAAACCCTTCTCGTGTGGACTGTGTGAAAAGGCGTTTCAAAGAAAAGTGGACCTTAGAAGACACAGGGAATCGCAACATCCCGCAGTACCTGATTTAGTGTTGACTAATTCATATAGACAAACAGAAATAAAAAAGGAATTTTCGAATAGCAGCTAGAATGGTTTTCTCTACTGGATGGCATCCGAGCTACAGAAATTTTTCTATAGATTTTTTACTGTAAAAGTGTATCTGACACTTTTTAGTGTCAATGAACGGTTCAAATGAAACCGAATTCAAAAATTCGAAAAGTAATTCCCAAATCGAAATGTATTCGTCAAATTCAAAATATTCTCGTCATTTTTGAATTACACACTATCGAAAATATCTGATTCAACTACATGTTTCATAATTAAGTTCAAAAGGTTTGCATAAAAATTTTTCTTCATATGGTGAGAATTAACTAGGATCATATTAATTTGCTGTGAAAGACCGAAAAATAGTATATAATTCATTTCCCAAATTAACTCATAGGTAAACTTTATAATAAATACCTGACCTTTTTGAATATGATGCATGTTATTTTCGATGTTCTTGCTCTTTAGATTGATACACTGACAAAAAGTACGAAATAATGTATATTTAACTCACCGACAAACTGGCGGCAAGCCATTCTGCCTTTTCGTAAATTTGGTACTTTTTCAAGAGTCGGTATTCAGAAATAAAATTATAGACCAGTTCATCAATTAACTTATTCTTGAATAAAGCTTCAATTGTAAGACTTCAATTAAATTGTAAAGCGTCAATTGAGAATTGTAATTCTCAAAATATATCTTGGACTCAGGTGAGTTAAATATCGTACAACTCTCGTATTCATTCAAGGTCATTAGTTTATTATCGAAGAATTGATCATTTTGGTCTAAGCAAACTCAATTTTGAATGATTATGTATTTTCCAGATATAATTTATTTATGTTTTACTGTTCTCACTTTCCCTAAAGCAAATATAAAATATCGATTCACTATTATTTCTAACGAAAGTAAATACTTCACATTATTCATTAGTTTGTGTGGTTATAGCACGAATCAATCAGCTACTATTAATGTATTCGGAAATAGATTTCATCAATATCCATTTAGGTGTTACGTCTCTTGATATAATATTCTCACCATTTTTTCCTGTTTTTATTATACCTAATTTTCAGTTATACCCAAATACCATTGATTTTCTGTAGTAATCAAATACGTACGTATTGAAATACAGTATATCCTTCCATGTAACCCAACTTTCGAAAAATAAGGGTATCGAATTAAGAATATGGAATTATTAATTAAACTTTATGCAAATTTTTCATTTTACATTCGTTATAATGAATACTTATATACTGAATTCATTCAATTTTATTCATTTATAAAAATGTGATATTTTATAATCTTCAGAAAGTATTTATTAATCCTACATCACGATAGACAATTATTTTTTCGTATGATATAAATTGATACATTTGTTGAAAAAATTATAAACTATTAAGCATTGATAACAGGTACTATTTTGTTCAACTTTCAGTGCCATTTTATGACAATTGTCATCTCTAATGTACTATGCCAAAAATGAATATAATTTATTTAAAAAAACATTCGTCCATATGGAGCCTAGCTCCAAAATTGTTTAAGCAATCGTTGACGACTTATCTGTCATGTTAATTTATTGGGGACTTCAGAACCAGTCTAGTCTAGGTCATAATGTTTGTTGTTACCATCATTGTTAAAGTGCAAATATACTGAAATTTGTTTGGCAAGAATTTTTGGAAACCCAGGTCTTGATTCTGTGATTATTCGTATAAGATACTTTATAAAATTATGTTACTTTTATATGAAATGCACTTTCGTCACATATTTGCACTTATTAGTTTTACTAGTGACATTTCTGATTATTCCGGAAACATTAGTAAAACTTCATACAGCTTGTAAAACCAAAGAATTGTAAATGTTGTATCATAGGTTTTCCTAAAGTATTGTCATTTTTTATTGTTTGGGACAGATTTTTTTGTATATATCTGTAATGTACTGAGTAGAGAATTATATATTAATTTCAACAATCTTGATTTTTTTTTCGCTTTCTTTTCACCCATTGAGTCCTTTCCACAAAAACTGAGCAAATCAAATGAACACGATAAGCTTTGACTTCTATATATATATATATATATATATATATATATATATATATATATATATATATATATATATATATATATATATATATATATATATATATATATATATATATTCCAAAAATGTTGAAAATGTGTACTTTTGAGGAGGTAAATATGAAGTATTTGATAAATATCGTTAAAAGTTTGAAAAATACAGGTAGTTGCGAAGATTAAACAACAGCCAAGATATTGAAGGCTGTTTTTGACATTTCTAGAAATAGATTTGGTTAACACATCACTGACACATGGCGTATTTCCAGAAGATTGAAAATGTTCATTAATAATACCTGTGCCAAAAATTTGCAATACTGTTAAAATATGTCGACCTATAAATTTACTACCACGTTATGAGAAAATTTTTCGAAGTAGTAGTAAAAAACAGGTTTCAGAATTATGTGGAACATTTTCTGTAATTTCTGAGTTTCAATCAGGATTCAAAAGAAATTGCTCCTGTGAGACAGCCAATATTGAGCGTAAGTGAGGAACGGTATAGTGCTATAGATAAAGGAGAAACGGTTATAGTAGTATTATTGGATTTTAATAGATTTTTGGAAACATTATGTAGATCATTATATTCGAAAAAAAATTGAATAAACTTGGTTTTGAGGGAGTATTAATTGATGGGTTCGGTTCTTACTTGAAGTCACGAACACAAAAAGTTAAGTTTAATAGCATGCTGTCGGATAGCACGAAAGTGGATATAGGGGTACCTCAAGAAACTGTCTTAGGTCCGTTGTTGTTCTCCTTATATATAAACGATATTGTCTCTCACGTGAAAAAATGTTCTATACGTTTATTCGCTGATGATACTATGCTGATATATATGAGGCAAAGATATTAAGGATATGACATAGGGGATCAATAGAGACTTTTCTGCAATTAATGGAATGGTTATGTGACAATAGCTTATCTCTGAATGTCAAAAATCTAATTTCATAGTTTTGGGTAAAAGTAAAACCCTTAAAACCAATAAAAATGGGGATATAGCTATAAAGATTAATGAAAAAAAAATTAGAAGAGTAGAAACAGTAAAATATTTAGGCATTATGTTAGACGAAAAATTGAGTTTCAATGATCATGTTGATTTCATATTATAATGTATAACTATATATATATATATATATATATATATATATATATATATATATATATATATATATATATATATATATATATATATATATATATATATATATATATATATATATATATATATAATATATATTTATATATATATTATATAATATAACAACGAAACGTCAACAAAAATAAAGTTTTTCATATCAAAAAAAGCCTGTTATTGCTAAAAACTATATATATATATATATATATATATATATATATATATATATATATATATATAATACTGGGTAATATGCAGAAAGGAAGAGTAGGAGTTTGTTAACACATTCGTTCACTCCTCAAAACACGAGTGAAAGATAGAAAATAACAAGAGTTACCTGCAACTTGTCAGTAGATAAAGAGCACATCAATTAGTAGTACAAATATATTAAGGGAATGAATTATATCGAACACAAATGAAAACAAAGACAAAAAACAAACAAAAACAAAGACAACAGAATTTTTTTTTTGAAAAAAGTTTAACTTTAAATAACTCTTCACAATGAAGTCTAGTAAATGTCAAAAGTACAAAAGTACCGCAATTCTGCAATTCAATAGTCATAAAAACCTGCTCCACGTCCTTAGGACAGAACAATCAAAACTAGATATTTTCATATCCAACTCTTCAGAATATTGTCATGGCTCTTAAATCTTGTATTCATATCGTGTATAGTTTTCCTTGTTTCCAATCACTCAATAAGGAAATGTAGACTTCTGCTAATAAGGAGATTGTAAAGGATTACATTGGGATTGCGTTCATCATATAACTGAACTTCGTGCGCATCCATGTGATATCTTGTACATGTAATATGTTCGGGAGATCGAACGTTTATACAGAAAATAGCAGAGGCCTCAACATGCTATCCAGAGACACGCCACCTCATTGGAACAACATCAAAAATCACATTGACCAACTTGACAATTTTCTCACGCTCAGATATATAGTTCTTGGAGCAGTTAAATTCAGTATTTTCCAATTAAAAGTATTAAGGCATATAATGAACCCTTTCATAGTTCACAAGAATCTTGGCTTTAATCTAACAGTATAAAAACTACGACTTGCCCTCCGTCCACTACAGAATCAATAGATATTTGTATTTCATATCTATTCAGATATTTGCTAGTTGGATGTGCAACTAGTCTTTGAAAGATTTTGCTATGGCGGTTAGCAAGCTAATGACCTAATGTCAGAGTGAGATGTCGGTTAGGTACTTCTTGGAATTGGCGCAATGCCTGCTACTTTTCATTCTTTAGTGTACATACATAATCATAACCAAAATAATAATATTAATAACTAGCTGACCGGGCGAACTTTGTACGCCCATTTATTTTTATCTGAATATTTGTCAAAAAGCCAAAAAGACATATTCTACTATTTGCGCTACACTATCTTCGTTATTTATCCCGTGTAGAGCCGTAATTACTCCATTACGAAGGGACTTCAATAATTCATGTTATTTCAAATCAGTCGAATTATCAAAAATGCCTATATTAAGACGTTTGATGTATTGAAAGTTGTTAACCTGTCCGTTCTATAGTTGAACGGCATGATCCTAATATCTTTTCAAGTATTTGCCGCATATATTTCATCATTAATCATATGAGATATTTGCTGGATACAAGTCAAAACATGTTTAGAATTCAGTCCATTCCCGGAAACCAATGAATATAGTGGCTCTGGTGACTGTACCAATAGCGTCTATTTGAATTGAGTCTTCGCGCAATATTTTGTCGCATCATTGCTAGTATCTTCTCATCAATAACAATTAAACTTTGCCTTGCAATATTGACACACAACGTTCATTGGCCCAATAGCAACGAATTGCTGTGAACTGTAAACTATTTAAACGTTATAATTGAATGCAGGTCGACAGGAGTTAATCGCAACCTTTTCATATTGTTAATTTCGATTCCATCGATTCCGTTCAACTTCATTTTGAGCTTGGCGTTGCTCGTCAATTTGACTTGCTCTTTTATATCTTTGACTTGATGCATTGCGAGTTCTGCGACTTCAGTTTGTACATTATAATCACATATACCATGTGCTATGTTAGTCTATTTAAACTTACCATAATTTTATGTTCAATAGAAGTTTTAATATTAGGTAGTCGTGATAGCTCTGAACTAATTGGAATGTGTGATAAGATATTCACTTTTTTTACATCCTCTTTTTGAGAATTAATAATTTTTTCTTACTTATATTATTAATTAAGTATTCTCGAATTTTCAAATTTTAAACGCAATTTTTTAATTTTTATCTTTGATAATAACAAACACAACAAAAAAAAAATTTCAAATCGGCCCAGCTGTTGACTCTACATTTTAGTTAAAAAACGTTTGTATGGGAAAATCAAATGGGCTGTTTTTAGGGTTTTCCTGGCAATTAGTCGAATTTGTTTCGCTTACCAACACATTTTGCGATTCATTTTTATATTATCGATTGTTATACCCACGTATACCATCTATTCCAGATGCATCAGCTCTTATAGTATACAGCAATTCGTAGATATCCATGTCACTGATTGAAATGAATCTAAGCTGATCTGCTCAATGCTGAAATTGAATTCATCGATCATTCAGGAATCGAAAGTGTCGTGATCCATTGAAAGCCACATAATTCATTTCTGAAAAATTATTCATTCTTTTGGAATCAGTGTTGCTTTCAACTAATTTTTTCCAAAGAAAGTCAATATTTTCTCTGTTTGAAAATCCAAGTTTTCAAATATCAACCCATAAACATTCAATTGAATTTCTATTACAATCCATTTTATATTTCAGTTTCATTTCAAGTTTTATTCCTTACTTCAACAAATGCATTCCTATCAGTTCTCCTCAATATGAATTCTATAATAATAATAATAATAATAATAAGTTCTTTATTCTCAACAGGTATAACACCCAATTACAGAAAATAATGACAATGTTGAATACATAACTAAATAATTAGAAAGAAGATTTAACTAAATAATTTAAAAAAAGATTCAACAAAGAGCTCAAACTAATCTAAAAAAATAGTAACTTATAACTAACTACATTATAGCATTCAATGAAATATTACAAATAACTCAATCTAAACCAATTCATTTATGTCAATTTTTGTTCTTCACATAACTCCTGATAATAAATTCTATGGAGTTGAAATTAATGTCACAATTATTGGCAACTCTATTGAATATTGACTCCATAAACCAAATGGGGGATTGTATTAGGAGTTGGTCCTCGGAGTCTCTAGGTGGAATAATTCTGTATTACGATAATTTTTCCTAGGAACATAAAATTTCAAAGTGGACAAGAGAGGAGGACAATCAATACTATTGTGCAGTAATTTGTACAAAAATTTGAGTGATAAAGTTTCTCTCCTGCTCTGCAATGAGATAAAACTAAATCGACTCAATAATTTGTTATGATTGACTCCTCTCTGTAGATAAACTTCATCTTCCCTCCAAACTAAGAATTTCAAGAACCTTCTCTGAATAAGCCTCAAGATGGCGTTGATGGCAAGTGTAGATGGGATGCCAGATCTTGCTGCCATACTCCAACTTGCTACGGATTAGGGTATTAAATAGTCCTATGAATGTTGAAGAATTATTAAAATATTTGCCATTACGTATAACGAATCCATATATTTGAACCATATATAACGAATCCATATATATTCTATTGGTACAATTTTGAACTTAATTATTATAAATAATTGAAATTTAAATTAAAATATTTCCAATTTAAATTATTTTAAATTTTTCCAATTTAAAATAATTGAATTTGGAAATATTTTACTTCCAAGGCTATTCAGGGAAACGATAGTGAAAACGATACTACATTTTGGAAGCACAATACTTCTGCTAAAAGTATTGTGCTTTTTGGAAGGACCTTGAACAAACCTTGAAGGATAAGAACGGTGGATTGAAGGATTGGAAGGTGTAAGGATTGGAAGATACAGACCAATTTTTATAATTTTTAAACCATCATGTTGGTAAAATACATATACAAAACATTTCACAAATTCCACGTCCAGAAATGTTAATAAAACATAAAATTTAAATCTACACATATACTTTCCCTTGTTTTATACACATTACAATAAATTAATTGATTTCTTCTATAAAAAATAATTTTCAAATTTATTAAACGCTATTATGGGCAGGTCTCAAGCTGATTACTTTCTGAAATATTAATGATAGTAATAAATTCAATGAAACTGAAAATAAACCAAGGGACCCAATAAGTAATAGGTACGTATATATATACTTTGTAAATTAAGAGAAACGCTCATCATTGTCAGATTTCTCTGCTGGGCAACATTTTGTCATGCTGCGTAATGAGATTATAAATCATACTGACCCATAAGAGAAAAATTAATGACAGCTTCATATATAAAGCGATGAAACAACCTTTCTTTAGTTGGTGATACAATCTCGGTATTCATTATTACAGAGAATTATTTCTTCAGTTTGATATATTATATTTAATTATTTACAAGTTGTTACTTAATCTTGTGTGGATTTGGACAATTATGAATTAACAATCAAGGTGTGGAGCATCACCTGTCCTATGAGGTTGTGTTGCCTCAGGTAAAAAACTAGATTTTATAGTAATTCAATTCAAATTAGATCATTACTACAATTAAATTTGCATAAGACGAATGGTTGATAGACTGAAATTTACCATACGATTTGGTTTGTCGAGATCAGTTCCTAGGAAATTCTGTCTTTAATACCAATTTAATATTCCTGAATTTTGTCAGTGGAGAGCTTCTTAAACCTGCTTTATATAATGACGCATTCGAGGGTGCCGATTCTTTGCGACGCCCTTATTTTTGACTCAAAAGTATCTACCTAGAATAGTACGACCCTAGCAAAAATTTCTTTAAACAATTCAAATAAAATTCAATAAGATTCGTGAGAAATTGAGAATTGAAATTCAAATAGAACTTACAAATTAATACAATAAAGGATGGTATGTTTATCATACTTTTTTAACTGGTTTTTAATGGAAACGAATGTGCTTTTTGCTATTCTAAAGATCATTTTTTGAACATATGTGAAGTGTTCTGAGATGCCCCAAAATAATATCGCTACTACCGGACCACCATTTTCAAAATATCAACTTGAACAAGCATTTTCACTCCTGCATTAATAAGAAGGTTAGAAAGTAGATACAGAATCTTGGCATTTATTCTATGTGCATTTTTTTGTTAGTTTCTTATACATTTTTCAAGAGTTATTTGGATTTATTTTAACAACTTTCTACTATGCTAGAATTACAAATTATTTTTTGAGATAGAGACGTAAAAAAGAAGGTATGCTTAGAAGGGCCACATTATGAGAATTTTATTAAGCCCTTCTCAAGTGTATCTTCGAACATTTGACATATTAGTTGTTATAAATAACCTGATGACTCCTCGTGGTTTCCGTCCAAGTGGTATAATTTGGCTACAAGATAATAACCCAGAATTAATTTTAATTCCTGTGACCTATTAAATCGCACTTCACCGAAATAATTTCGGAGTTCAAGTAGATCATCTATCCTCAAATATCCGAAATACCAGA
Organism: Henosepilachna vigintioctopunctata; assembly: GCA_030704895.1. NCBI lineage: Eukaryota > Metazoa > Arthropoda > Insecta > Coleoptera > Coccinellidae > Henosepilachna > Henosepilachna vigintioctopunctata. Next base: position 19,272,870 of record JARQZJ010000121.1, on the reverse strand, counting down.
GACCAGCTGATTGACGGAAAAAAATCGCCGACTGGTTCCTCGATCACATATCGGCATCTGGTTCATGGTCGCCCGCCGCTCGAGAACTCGAAGCCTCCAAGTATTTCCGCATGAAGAAGGCCACAAAAGACAGGCGGCTTTACCAACTGTGCCACAGAAACTGCTTGCCCGGGAGTACGATGAGATTTCGGTAACCTAAATCATAACCAGAAAACAAGATTTGGAGTGTGAAATAATTAAAGTGTGACAAAATATAACAAATGATTGAGTATATGTGGATAAACTGTACGGAATATGTCTCTTTGAGACATATATTTGGAATCTTATCACACCTGGTGACTGATGAATATGACAGTTTTCAAAGGGATGAAAATTGGGTCATAGACAATTTAGTCATTGTCTTGTTTTGCTTTGAATAGTTTTTAGGAAAAATCTAATAGACTGGAACAGTACTATGCTGTTCGAATTAATTGGGGCAAACATTTTTTTGATGATTGATGAGGCCGATACTTGGAGAAAATTGATATCAATAATGAAACAATATTTAATATTTTCTCATAATTTTAATACAAATACGCATGACGACGTTTCGAAGTACTACTTCTTTATCAAACGCTGGATTAATAATAGGTGTCATTTTACAAACTCAATACTTATAGTTATTTTCACAGAACACACCCGGGTATGTTTTATGACCAACTTGTTCCAAGTTGGTCATAGAACAGTAGGTCATATGGAAATATTGCGCACATGACATTGTCCCATTCATGGAAACGTTTGATGGAACATTTCAGCACGACCTGGCTCCCTGCCACAATTTCAAATAAGTGCAGGCCTTTATGCGTGAGAATAAAATAAAGTACTCGATTGGCCGGGGAATTCACCTGATCTCATTCCCATTGAGATTGAGGCAAAAATGGATTGCACTACAAAAGAAAAAATTATTAAATTGCAATTCAGGTGTGGTTTCATGATGACGAATTGAAGAAAATCTGCGCTACGCTAGTGGAATCAATGCCTTGTATGTATTTACTTCATTAAAAGGTAACATTTTACGAAAACATTGTTTTTTATCCAATGTCTCAATCAATTCGAACAGCATAGTAAGTATGATAATAGGAAAATGGTTTCAACATAGTGATCTTCTCCTTATTCTGCTTTGTTTGGCAGACTTGCAATCTTATATTGCATTCAATAAAATCAAGCAAGTTCATCTTCATTTGGATTTCCATTCAAAGCAGTAGATTCCAAAAATTCGGTTGGTACTTTTCACCTTTATAGCTCATTTTAAATGATATTTCGTATTCCTTCCTATTGCCAATAACTTTTTAACCAGTATAACCCCGAAAACGCATACATTATCTGATTTCAAAATATAAGAATAGGTTTCAAAGCTGAGACTTTGCATCGTTTATTTTCACAAGACGCCGCACTGCCATCTGGTCTTCACCAAATTTCTCATAACTAAGCTAAGGGAGAGTGTTACCTAAATAGCATAGTGTAATTCACATACTATTATAAAGACCTTTTTAACACTGGACGAAAATAACTTAAGTGGAATTATATAATTTATCATACTTGGTGAATTTCACACTAATGCACTTGACTGATTCACTCAATATTTTCGACAGCAATGGGGTGCTGGCAATTGTTTAGTCTTGATACAACAATCCATTAAGTGTTGTGCTACAGATTAATAGACATTTCTGAAGAAAACTGTCCTATAAGCTCCATAGCAAGTATATTATATAGTGACTTCAACGTCAAAAAAAGTATTCCTAATCTTAGGTATATGTAATACGATTATTATACGTAATAGGTATGACTAATCTAACCTAACTTAACCTGAACTGAACTAACCTATATTGAGAAGAAACAAAAAATGTTGAATTCTAGTTTTATATAGCAGACAGGCTATTTGAGTCTAAGCATTAAGTATTGCAAATACAACGGAAAATTGATAACCTAGTTTGACCTAATCTAACCCAACTTAACCTGAACTTAACTAACCTATATTGAGAAGAAACGAATAATGTTGAATTCTAGTTTTATATAGCAGACAAGCTATTCGAGCCTAAGCATTAAGTATTGCAAATACAACGGAAAATTGATAACATAGTCTAACATGACCTAATCTAACCTAACTTAACCTGAACTTAAGTAACCTATATTGAGAAGAAACAAATAATTTTGAATTCTAGTTTTATATAGCAGACAAGCTATTTGAGTCTAAGCATTAAGGGTTGCAAATACAACGGAAAATTGATAACCTAGTTTGACCTAATCTAACCTAACTTAACCTGAACTGAACTAACCTATATTGAGAAGAAACAAATAATGTTGAATTCTAGTTTTATATAGCAGACAAGCTATTTGAGCCTAAGCATTAAGTATTGCAAATACAACGGAAAATTGATAACATAGTCTGACCTAATCTAACCTAACTCAACCTGAACTTAACTAACCTATATTGAGAAGAAACAAATAATGTTGAATTCGAGTTTTATATAGCAGAAAAGCTATTTGAGTCTATGCATTAAATATTGCAAATACAACGGAAAATTGATAACATAGTCTGACCTAATCTAACCTAACTTAACCTGAACTTAACTAACCTATATTGAGAAGAAACAAAAAATGTTGAATTCTGGTTTTTTATAGCAGAAGAGCTATTTAAGTCTAAGCATTAAGAATTGCAAGCACAACGGAAAATTGAAAACCTAACCTGACTTAACCTAACTAACTCAACGTAAACTAACATAACCTATATTGAGAAGAAACAAAAAATGTTAAATTCTAGTTTTTTATATTCGAAAGGTATTTGAGTCTTAACATGAAGTATTTCAAACATAACGAAAAATTAATTATATGGAATTTCGTTAAATCTGCAAAATATTTCGATTTTTCAAGTTCAATTATTTTCCCGATGTTATAGTTGTCAAAGAGTTGAATGGCAGCTCCCGAACTTTTTGAATATACATTAATCGATGGGCGAACTGGCGAGATGAACCAGGAGCGCACATTGCAGATTTCGCGGCACAAGCGAAAGACCCAACACCTGCCCATTGGTTTATTACCGACAGCAGTTCCTTGATTAATTCGATCACTCTGCATGATTGTTGCACCGAAGATGCTTTCAACGTGCCAACTACGACCGCTCCAATTATCTGTTCATAATATCATCATAACTCAACCTCCCACCTTGACGACGACAAAATTGTTCTCGTTCCTCATTTTTCTCTGCTCTTTCGTGTTTATTGCTCGATTGTTCAAAACGATTTTGTTGCAGCCGGCTTGTTATCAACTGCAAATAATGTCTGACTATAACGTTTTTCTTCAATCTTGTCAACATTTTTAACATTTGTAGAAATTTTAATTTGCAAATTCAACAAAAAGGTTGTCTAAAATGGTTGAACCAATTCCTTTTTTTTAAGAATGGATGAAAATAACTACAACTTAACTAGGGAATCCGTGAGACATTTTTCCTTGTAACATTTCCAAAAATGACCACTGTTTTTTGATGCCAATGGTACTGTAACCAATAATAAGCCTCTTATAACAAAACTGATTCAAGTATATTAATCTACCTTTTTGATTTGATCAGCAAGTCATCATTATTTTCATCTAAATCGGTGGACAATAAAATTTTGCCTGTATTTGAATTTTAATGAGAATGAAAGTTTCAAAATAATTCTTCTGATTCTCTGGTTCTCATGCTAATTGTTGTAATTCCTTATTTGAACTATTAAATGGAAAATTTAGATAAATTTCCTCAAGAAACGTCATAAAAGCTATTACACGACCTTCATCGAAGGTCGTGTTGAAGTTCTTGGTTTTGAATTATCACTGATTGAAAGGAACAGCAGAAAAATAGAGAAATGGGACATTCCTTTTCTGTAGAAAGGTTTTTCATGAAAATTGGTGTAAACATGATGTTTTTCGTCATTTTATTGTAACAAAAAAAAATCATCAAGAAATTGAGATATAAAAAATACAGGTTTTATCGCTTTAAATGTTCGTAAAGAAAAAGTTTTCGATATAGCTACTGGGGTACAAAGGTACTGATAAATTCTTGATATCCCTCTTTGAAAAAAATCGAGTACTTGAAGGTACTGATTAATTTTCAAGCCATCGAAAATTTTCAGAAATTTGAATATAGTTTGAACTTGAATTTGAACGCTATACTTTGCTCATTTTGAAGACCTTTATAGTGGAAATAATGCTGAAACTGCTTGAAATTGATATTGCATCGAATAATGTATATGTTTACTTTGTGGAAATAATTGACACATACAACAATTCACAAAAAATTCACAGACACTGAATTTTGACTCTACTGTCTGTTGAGTAGTTTCAACAACTCCTTTTTCAATTTTTATCTAATGAAAAAGTTATAAATAAAAAAAGAAAATAAAGTTATAAATAGTATTTGTCGAATCTTATAAATAGTACTTATATAGGCATCATAAAATAAAACACTGAAAAATATAAAGAATTTGAATTATTTCAAAAACGAGATTATTATGGAATAATGATGAAGGTAAAATTCAACTAGAACCTTCCACATTCTCCTTTATTAACTATTCCAATGATATGTTTGGATATGTTGTAGTTTTCAACTCCTGAAGATTACATGTGAAAGTTAAAAATCACTTTACAAGGGAATATCGCTTGCTTGTTTATCTTTTTCATCGACAAACTTGATGATCTTAATTTGAATGAATTCTGATGAAAGTTATCATCTTGAAACACGCATTACATTGACGTTCCTTACACCTGAAGCTATTTTGACTTAGTCTGCTCCGATAACAAGAATGAAATGCCTTCAAAAAACGATTATTAAGAATTGGAGAGAGTATCATGCTTCTCAAATATTCACCTATTTTCACGAAAATATCACAGTATAACGTTTTGAAATGCCGCCATTTCAAATTTTTCACAGAATCACTGGTAGCATCCGTCTCAACAATCAATAATTCATAATTGATTGAAATCATAAATGTCTCAGTAGTTGCATTTTAATTTGAAAAAAATAATAGTAAAACCTAGTTAAATAGAATGATTAATTCAAATAAAAATCGGCAATTTATTAATAATATTTTGTCGATTTTTGTAGATAATAATAACTCATATATTGCACTATGTATGCTCAACTGAACTTACATTACTCATTTTTCTTGAATATTTATTCAATTATAAAATGTTTAGACAGTGAAAGAAAACCGCTTAAATGATTATAATAATTGACCGAAACGTTATTGTGTATTGGTTGAATGAAAAAAGATTTTGAATCTACGAGTGATAGTTCAAACTTCTCATCTTGAGCAGCATCTGGATGAACATTTCAGTAAATCACTCTTGGCAAAGAGCAGCAGTATAAATGCGCTTCATATATTGTTCATCTCGTAAATACCTGTTCGTAATTTTATAGAACAAAAATCAATGGCAAAGGCTCCGCCTGAAGTTTGACATAGCAGACAATTCACGGTATGAGCCCTAAAAACTTTGGTTCCGTTTAACTTGGGGCACATTCAGCATGTTTGACATTTTATTACTTTGCTGGAAGGTCTTTGCGAGCCGAGCCACTTTTTGGGAGTTGTTTATGTCATTTTAATTACTGTTGACCAACAATGACAGAAGCAGTTGCCAATTTCGTTGAGACAATGAACAAATTCAGATCTTTTTGTATTCGTGTTAATTTTCGAACGAACGTAAAAGATCATTCTCGGAAGAATTGGATGGCTCATGGTGATTTCCGGAAATCTACTCGATTAATTGAATCTGAAAATACCAGTTGCGAAAATGTGAGGTTATTTCGTATACAAAAGCGTGCATCTATTCGGGTAATGATCTGCATCTCGAACGAAGACGACGAATACTCTGGAGGTTTAGTCCTAAACTTACTCTAAGAAGCAAAAACACACACGAGGACTGTTGACACACACTACCCCCTATGTATATCTATATATACGAGGGCAGTCCGACAAGTCAGAGGTTTTTTGAATATTGTGTATTTTCTCAACAAAGAGTACGTGTAATTTCATGACATTATCTTTCATCTAGATCAAGTTTATCATGTTTCCAAATTTTTCATACTTTCCGAATAAAAGGTGATTTGAACACTCTCAAAATTATTTATTGGCCTTATTTCAGTGATGCTTTCCTCGTTTTCCTACAATTTTTGGCCATTCAGTCATTTCCTTAGGTTTGAAATGAAAAATAATCACACGCGGCAAGAATATGCTAGATGAGAAAACATTTCATTACAAAAATTGTGAATTATGGTTATTGTGATTATATACATACATTTGCACCAATGATTTGTCTTGATGGAACATCACTTTTTTCTCATCCAATAGGATCGGTTTTGCTTAAAATCAATATCAAATCTGTACAAAGCTCGGAGTAGTATTCGCCGGTGATCATTATAACCTCTTGAAGGTAATATATATGTATAATACAAAGGGTATTCTAATAACCTTCTTTGATAAACATTCACCTTGAAATATCCAGTGTTTCGATTGTTTTTCGATCTCTGGTATATTCTGATGTATGTACTTATATATTTCGTTTACGGCTTAAGAACGACACTGAAATTCATTGGAAGAATTACAACTGAATAACGTTACAACAACCAACAACACTTTGGAAGACTTTAGAGATTTAGAAGATATTACTAACCGAAACTTCTTGTGAATTCAATTTTCGATTCAACCCTCCGTTAGTTCTTCAGCGGTAAGAATTCTTTTATTTCTTTCAACTTCATATTTATTTTATTTACTACTTATTTTATATTATTTTTTCAATGATCTTCTCTTGAATATTTGTTTCAGGATACAAATTATCAGTCTTTTTTCAGTTTTTCAGTTCACTCAGTTGTTCTTTCTATCATGTAGCTTTTTCAAGGTTTGAACTTAAATTAATAGGAATTGGAAGCCGAACAAAATAGAGAATCATTACAACAGTTATCTTTTCCATTTTTGTTAAATTTCAAGTGATTTTATACTTGAACTACAAAAGCTGTCAAACAGAAGTTAAATGATGCAGCTTGTTTAAAATTTAACACTAGCTTACTAATAAATGCCACTACAGGTCATTTTTCTGTGATGCATTCAAAATTACTGCGCGGGAAATTTAAGCTATCACTGACTCTTTGAGCCTTTATTTCGTATATTGAGATTATCAATATCTGTTCGATATTTCGATAAAATCTCATTTGTCTCATAATAAAAGTGCATTTAAATTAGAAAAAACTCTGATTTAACAGTTCATAACTTTCACTCACAAAGACCTATAAAAACTAAAAAATATAAGTTCTTTTATTCGAAAAATTGATCAAAAAAATGTTGCAGAACAGCTAGCTATCTGAACGTGAACAATCTGGTGCCTCTATTATCCTTCAAGGGATAAATATTAGAAAAATATTGAAATAAATACAACATCTGATGGAAGCAGAAGACAGATGTTTTGTTCTACGAGAAACTCGTCAGTTGTCACATCCATCAAGTAATGCTACGATTCAATCACCAAACATCTGCTTACGACTTCAAGTGAAGAACCGTCAAGTATATACTTCACAATTCCATCAATATATATATATATATATATATATATATATATATATATATATATATATATATATATATATATATATATATATATATATATATATATATATATATATATATATATATATATATATATATATATATATATATATATATATATATAATACGTGTTCTTTAATTTATGTATATTGATACTTTGTATTAATCAAAGTGAAAATGTACACTCCCTCTCGTTGAATACGATGCTTATATAATTGGTGTAATGAATATTTCACAGGAAATAACGAATATAAAATTCAATCAATAATTAAAATAGTTGCTTAATTGACTTGATGCAGTGACAAAAATTACTTTTTCTTAAACTTGATGTATTGCACATTTCAAGACGTCGAACCCTGAAGGTAAAAGGTGGACAGCTATCACCTTGCAACTACATCTGATTCCTTTAGAATATTTGGAAAGTGATCATTCATGTTATGTTAAACTGGCTGAAAGCATGACTTCAAATCTTCGTGTACTTCAACAACTGCTCTGGTGGAGAAAATCGATCTCTTTTTTTCAGAAAACAGAAATAAATAGGTGTGTTAATTGGTTTCTCTTCATTGTTATTCATCAGGCAATGTTGAAAATTTGAATCTGAACGGGGACATAGGAGTTGGGTACAGTTTGAAATATCTAAATTTTTGTTTACAGTAAGCGCAAATTTGAAAGAAAAAGATGGTTAAAAAGATGGATATTTGATCTCGATGTTCTTCTCAAATTGAACAACATAATTTCAGAAATAATATTTAGTTCCTTATTCTCAACAGGTATAATACCCAATTACAGAAAATAATAACATAATGTTGAATAATAACTAAATAATTAAAATGAAAGTGATATAACAAAGAGCTCAATCTAATCTGAAAAGAACTGAAATTGCAACTAATAACTAAATAATAGAAATTAATGAAATATTACAAAAAACTCAATCTAAATCAATTCATTTTTATCAATTTCCTTTTTTCACATAACTCCTAATAATAACTTCTATGGAGTCAAAGTGAATGTCACAATGATTGGCAACGCTATTGAATGGAGACTCCATAAACCAAATGGGGGATTGTATTAGCGAGTTGGTCCTTGAGTCTCTAGGTGGAATAATTCTGTAGTTCGAGAATTTTGCCTAGGAACACGAAATTTCAAAGCAGACAAGAGAGGAGGACAATCAATACTGTTGAGCAGGAATTTGTACAAAATTTGAGTGATAGAGTTTCTCTCCTGCTCTGCATTGAGATTAATCTAAATCGACTCAATAATTCGTTATGATTGACACCTCTCTGTGGATAAAGTTAATCCTGCCTCCAAACTAAGAATTTCAAGAACCTTCCTTGAATAGCCTCAAGATGGCGTTAATGGCAAATGTAAATAGGATGCCAGATCATGCTACCATACTCCAACTTGCTACGGATTAGGGTATTAAATAGTCCTATGAATGTTGAGGAATTATTGAAATATTTGCCATTGCGTATAACGAATCCATATATTTTCGGGGCAGATGAAATAAGTTGGGTGATGTGTGGAAAGAAGGAAAAATTCTGATCGAAGACTACACCAAGATCTCTCACCTTATCAGAACGAAAAAGAACATGACCACCGACGGATAATCACACTCAATTCGATCTCTTTTCCTTGTGAAAGAGACAACATAACAATTTGACACATTCAAACTCAAATAATTGTCCTCACACCAACTAGCAACATGGTCCAGCACGAACTAAAATTGAACACAGTTGTCCTGTGATCTAATTTAATGATGTAGTTTCAAATCGTCCTCGAACATCAAATGTGGAGAGTGAATATTATCCATCATATCATTTCCGAACAGAATGAATTATAGTGGTCCAAGATAAGACACTTGAGGTATTCCAGATGTAGGTATGAACACAGACGACTGTAGATATACCCTCCAGATGAACGAATTGACGTCGCTCAATCAGGTAAGAATGAAAAAGGTTGGTGAGGCTATCAGAGAATCCAAATTTGCTGCGTAATTTCTGTACTTGGAGCGCATGAGCAACTTTATCAAAAGCTTTCTGAAGATCTGTGTCAGTCACATCAACTTGGCCGGTGGGTGAAGTCGAGTACTTCAGAAATGTAAAGTAGATAATCCTAACCACTCAGTCAAAATGTTGATAATTCATTATCATGAGTCAGAAATGATGATAATTCTAACCATTTAGTCTAAAGATACATTATATTCTTGTGTATTATATTATATATAATATATACATCCGTTTTCAATTGTTTATTTCTCTTGTAACAAATTATAGGTTAGATTGATTCAAAATTATAATAAAAAAACCACTTCGATTAAAGTTGACTTCAGGACTGCACATTTCTTTCGGAAACACTCATTGTGAAATTATCGGTTTATATAAAAGAACTCACTCTCAAAGAAAGCATTTGTCTTCTTTCAGCTGCATGCTGAGCAATTATGAGTTAACTCGAACCGCTGCAAAATTCTTAACTTTAACTTTAAAAATGATTATTTTTTGTTATGCTAAAAATTATTTTTATTTTTATTTCATTAATTATTCTGATCTAGTGGTATAAAAATGAAAATTTATTGATAACTGCTCATAAATTACTCCCCAGCGTCTATAATCAAATATCCAATCGAAAATAGTTGATTTAGGTATGGCGAAGATCAAGGGTTGAAGAAAAATAACGGTCAACATATTATAAAGTTATAAAGCTTGAAATGTAGAGCTTGATAGAATGTTAGACTTCCAGTTTTCTCAATCGAAAATCTGAAAAAACATTATAAGAAAGAAATATATATATATATATATATATATATATATATATATATATATATATATATATATATATATATATCATAAAAACACAATTATCGGTATAGCCCGCAATTCAATTGGAAGCAGCCGTTGACACGTGTTTCGAGCTTATTGGCTTCCTCAGAACGGCGTAGCCAAGTTCAAGGTGTACGAACCTGAAGATGGAATCTCAACAAAAGAACACACTCAAAGGAAGTCTCCACTGCTAGGCTTCCACGTGAACTCTCCGGGTTTGGAGATTTGGTCAACGTATCGCCAATGTGGCGACTATTTATTCTTTACGGAGTCTTCAACCGACTAAGTAAATAAGGAATGAAGAATTTTTTGCGGTGAAAAGTACAAAAGTATTTGTACTCTTCACCGCAAGAAAATTCTTCATTCCTTTATATATATATATATATATATATATATATATATATATATATATATATATATATATATATATATATATATATATATAAATATGCACACAACAATTATTTCAAAGTTAACTGTGTTATTTTAAAACACTTGCATTGAATGGTATTGTCGTTTGCTTGATGTAAATACATTATAATTAAATAGAAGATAAAATTCACACTTGAACTTTTGATGTACACTTTTATTGCAAAGATAACATTGAGTTCTAAAAGAAATAACAATTGAAAGTATTGGACAAATAAAAGAATGAGCAGGATTAGAATTAGAGATAATTAAGTACAAGTAAGATAACAAAAGAAAAACAATTGGAAAGATACAAAAAGTAATTATATGAAAACAAACCAAGTAAATAAATGAGAACAAAAATGAAATGACTAAATCTTACTGCTAGGAAAATAAACTGAGGGTTGAAATTGATCAGAATTCAATTCAATAACGTTTTGGTGTGTTATGAATCTCTAACCGTTTTCAAATGTATACCTCAGTATTTAATTTTACCGAGTTTTCAATCAGTTTGATTTCAGTTATTTATAAATGTTGGAATTAAATTTCACTGACCCTGCAGAATTTGTATTGAACTGATGATGACAACAACATTTGTTAAATGTATTGTCATCAAAAATTGTCATATAAAAGAAAGTGCTGTATTAAATAAATTGCATCTTGATATTGAGGGATACGCCCGAAACACATGTTGAGTGTTTTGAACGGTTTTCGTTGAAATTAGCTCAATGTATTTCCTTATACGATAAATTTCACAATATTCCATTGAACATAATGCCCATACACTTCATAAAGTGTTTTGAGAAGAGCCGTTCAATTTTGACAGCAACAAAAATATTGTTTGCTATAACTCACAAGTTTCAGCTACTTGGAATAAAAATTATATCAGAAACAATCAAATAAAACAAAATTGGTGACTTTCGCTATATAAACCTGAATATAGAGCATTACTCATATTTAACCGCCGCCAATGAAAGCCGAATCGCCTACGGGGGGGCTGAACTGACCTGTTGCTTTTTCAGCTGCTACAAGCTCACCTTAACTCATCGAAGATCATAATTAACCAGATATTCATCAGTTTATCATGAAAGAGCAGGAAGTTATTTTATTCACTTCTACGACGGACACAAGTATAACAAATTAAAATAATGCTAAAAAATTGAATTATTAGCACGCCCAAGTAGAATGCTAACTGAAAATGGTTGCAGGACGACTGCAGGTTGCATTTTGTACGTAGCTTTAATCTTGATCTGCCTTAAAGTATGAATTCAGGTCAGGGGTACTCTTGCAGTTGTTGATAATTTGCTTGATATATGTACGCGATCTCCATTTTAACCCCTGTTTGGAACAAATTGCGTAAATAATGATTTATTGTGGCATTATTTATGTATTCTCGATTACTTTATATTAACACCAAATATTAAAAGGTTTAAGTGATATAATTCCTCAGAAAATAATTAAATTCGCTCAATATAATATGTTGTGGGCTTCATTAAAAGTTGATTATTTTGTGTATGTGTATCCACGCAAACTGGTGTTGCAGAAAACACGCCAATACTAGAGTGTTGTCATCGTTTTCCACACCGGTACGTTAGATTTTCGATGAAACCAACACAGATGTGCAAATTCTCAAATACATAATTTTGCAAAGTTTCATAGCTTTAATACTTATCAAAGTTACTCAATTCAATTTATTACATCCTTCATTTATTGTACTTTACCATGTATGTATGAATTTTGTAATGAAGTAGGTACTAGGCATGAGTAAGAATACTGGTAATATCAGCCGCGTAATACTCGTATCGTACTGCGGTGTGCTACATTACGCGTTACGCAAGAAATCTAAACATCACAGTATCACCTCAGAGTAATATTACTCCGAATACTGTTTTGTACTGTTTTGCTGTTGTGCGTTTTTGGTCATATTACGCGTAACTCGCACGCATTAGGATGATTTGAAGAACCAATGTTGAAACCTATTGAGCAGACGAATATTACCTATCAAATCCAACAAAATGTGTTATTTATTACGTCTAGGCACAAGGACGCTTAGTGCTTAGATTTTGTTCAGTCATATTAGTAGATATTTGAAACTGAGACGAATTATCTCATTCAAATCTGAAATAATTTCCGCACTTTGTTTTCTACTTATTCGAATTTTCGTTTGAAGTGGTAATAATAATAATTAGTAGATAAATTTCATTCTTATGTAGTCGATAATAGAACACCATCATCACTACATAGTATAAAGCAAAGTCGCTTTTTCTGTCCCTTTGTCCCTTTGTACGCTTTAATCTTTGAAACTACGCAACGGATTTTGATGCGGTTTTTTTTAATAGATAGAGTGATTCAAGAGGAAGGTTTATATGCATAATAACATCCACTAAATAGTGGAGAAGTACTGTTATTTTTGAGGTTTCTAATGTGATGTCGTAAATAATTACATTTTTTCCGCTTACATTGCAAACGCAGGCTGAACCCTACGAGTTTTATCAAAATAATGTACTAAGTATTGTACACATTGAAAAGGTCTACAGAAAAGTCCGTGATGGTATATGTCTATCTCTTATGGATAACCCACAATAACTTTTTTTTGTCATTTACTTTTTGCGACAAATAATGGCTAATTTTCGAAGCGATTTTAACCCATACAGTATTAATCCTTAACCAATTAAATACCTTGATACATTGTTCATTTAATATAGATATATAAGGCCCTTTACACCGTATGATTTAAGTGATTATTTTCGGAGATATTACAGATTTAAAAATTGCGGGGCGTAGCGTTTGCGGCGTGCGAAGCCGGGGCGGGTCGCTAGTGTAATATATTTCTATACAAATTCAAATTATTATGGTATAAAATTAGGGCATACATAAAGATGACTTCACAAAATGATAAAAGAAATTAATTTCATTTTCACTCGATAACAGCTCATAATATATTGCTATATTAATTCAAAATTTTATAGTATAAAAATATGGCTTTTATAAAGATGAATTCACAAAAAAGGACGGAAAAGAAATAAATTTCATTCTCCCATATAGCCGATAATATAACACCAGCATATATTTATGTGCTGTAAAAATTATAAATTTAGGGCCTTTATAAAGATGGATTCATGAAATGAGGTAACAAAGAAATAAATTCAATTTTTACTTATAGTCGATAATAGAACACTATCAAAAGATATATTTATATATTGGTTTAAATTATTATAAATTCAATGGACGGTGGATCTACTCTGTGATAGTTCATATTTAATGAGAGGTAATAATAAAAACTTGTCTAAAAATCACTGACTGAACAATTTTTTATTCGACTTTGGTTTATGTTGTTTCTCTAACAATACACTTATTTTCTTTTGTTGAGTTTGACATTTAATGTGTATAATTTTACTCACTTTTTCCCTTACGGTGTCATCCAGAATATCGAACTCAATGGCATGAAGATAATGAAAAAGGTTAGTGTGCACAAGTTTTAGGTAAGACCTGCAGATATGACGGTTTTTATGTAAGGAAATAATTTCTTCTCTTATCCACTGTTTTTTGTACCATCTTCTTCAGTTTTTCTGTTAAGGTGTTATTGATGTTGAATTTCATTTTCACATAATTAGGCACTAAACTCATTTTTAAACACTGTTTTGTTGAACCAAATATTTTGCGCAGCTGTTCTTTGTTTCATATGTACCTAATCTATAGTAACATTCTTGATTCAATTTGCACATTCTTGATAATGCTGTAAAAGGCAAAACTAGTCGAATAAAGAATTGTTCAGTCAGTGATTTTTAGACAAGTTTTTACTATTACCTCTCATTTAAATTATTATAGTATGAAATTACAATTAGGGCTTTTATAAAGATGAGACAGTTTTCACAAAATGAGACAAAAAAGAAATAAATTTCATTCTCACGTACAGTGGATAATAGAACCAGCACATAATATATGTATTCATTAATTAAAATTTTTATGGTATAAAATTAAGGGCCTTCATAAAGATGGATTTACAAAATAAGGCACCAAAGAAATACATTTTATTTTCTCAAATAGTCGATAATAGAATAATATAACGCCATCAGATAATGTAATGTATGCCACTTGCCAAGTAATATTACGGTGAAAACATCACATTACACAGTACGCAACGTGATGAACCGAATCAGCAAGCGTGATGGTCTGCGAGTAATGTTTAACGATTGGGTGATGGTGTGATACTGTGATATAACGGAGTAATATTACTTTTGAGCGTGATGTGATATGACATCACATCACACCTTAACGTACTTTTTTGCGCACGTCGAGTGGGTACTAATAAAGTTCAATTATTATCCCCGATTTCAAGCCTTACGGCTTTACACTCCCTCATAGGGGAACTTTCACTTATCCCAGATCTTATAATCAGAGGAATTAAGCTCTGTGGGACAGTTTCAAAGTTATCAGTCGTGTGGCGGCGGTCCCCATGGCACCGATCTTCATGGCGGCGACATTCATTTTGTTAATTTCCGTTATGTCCTGGAAACTTCCTGACTGTCCTTAATATGGCAAGCAGCGGCGATTTTTCTAATTGCTTATAGAATGTTCGGCGAGTCCTAGTTCTCTGATATTTTACAGGAGATTTTTCGTCATTATAAGTGGATCCCAAGATAATTGGAACAGTTCTGAGCACGTTCAAGTGCCACTGTCTGTGCACCGGCACTTCAAGTTCTTGATATTTTTTTCGGTATTCTTCCCAATTAGGTTGTTTGAATTGCCACCTCGATAAACGTAGTTTTCCGCGCTCTCTTGTCAACCAGGATCAGGTCAGGCCTAATGTGGGGAAGTGTTTGATTATTATTATTATTACTGTTTCTGTAATCTTGTCATGATGTTGAGCAAGATTAACAACCCTTTTTTATTGAGCCCCCATTCTGAAAAGAATAGCACAATGATGTCGTCTGACTAAACTCCGACCAATCAGGATAGGTGCTTTTTTTCAAAATCACATTTGGGTTCTTCGAAACCAAACCGCACTTAAGAGCAATTAAAATTTGCTTCATTGCTTAGAATGATCTCGATCGAAAAATGAGCATTCACTGATTGATGTTCAATAATAATCGGCTCAACAACTTTTCGCACTAATATAGTTATCAACCTACAAACAGTCTAATGAAATAACAATAATGAGTACCCACTGTTGATGTGTTAATTGAATTTTGTAAGCACAGAGTTACAGATAATTCATGACTATACGGAGTAGAGAGCTTCTTGAAACGTGCAATTCTTTTGAAGATGGTAGTCGATTTTTAGACGACCAGTATCTATGTTAGAGTCTGAAACTGACCCAGTCTCTCTGAAATTCCACATTTGACGAAGTTATTAAATTATTACTACCATATTTTATATGACATTTTTGAACTGTGTCATGTTGGAATGTTCAATTATATAAACACATAGTTATATTGTGTGACGCTCACTTTTGACTAACGTCTATTATTCGGCTGTCAATTCTTTCAGGATTGCCAACATTTACTGCAAGCATGCCGGCCAATTCAAATCTTGTCTTGATTTTGGTAACTCTTTACTTGATCTTGGCAATAATAAACTATCATAAACGTTTAGCACAAGATTATACATTTCAAATAAATCTCGCAATAATTATAAGATATAATCCATGGGATTGTGGAATTAATGAATTTACATTAGTTGTTAGCTTGAATATAAATCCTTTTAAAATTTTACATTTCACATCAATAATATGTCTCTTTTTGTTTTTTAGAGTGAAAACTTAAGTGTTCACTTCTTCAAGGATATTTTCAAACAGAACTTTCGAGGATATGAAATGAAAAATATGAGAGATCATTCATTGTACATTGAGAAATTGAAATTTGAGCAAATTCAAGGTATCTTGAAAATGTTCTGATTGTTTTCTTTTATTTATTCATTTCTTTTTTTAGAAGTATGCTGTTCAACAGCTTGAATCAACTACTGAGTGGAAAAAAACACAATAACATTTACAACTTATATAAATTGAACTAGAAACAGAACCAAAACTCACACTAAAAATACATATGAACGTTATAACTCAGTGAGCAGAATGGAATTGAAACTGACCCACAAAACAACATTAAATCCTTATATCTAAAAAACTTATATCTAAACTGATATCTAAAAAACAGTCAGGGGAAAGCTTGTCCAACATCATCAGACCCGCATGTAAATGTGAATGACATCAGGAAAAGGCTGAGAGCCAACACAATTTTATGAAGTAGTGAAAAGGCAAGAACATTAAACGACCCAGAGAAGGATAAAAAATTTTCGTTTTTCAACAAATTAATCCCAAAGATAGAAATGTATGAGGGAAAGAAGAAAAGAGGAATCAACAAAAAACCTAGTCAACTTGTACAGAAACATACTCCTCAAATATTTTTACGTGTTTCAAGTGATATAACATTAAACCTGGTAGTAATTAACTCATTAGTTTTACCCAGTTCTGTATAAACATCGTCAGAGCAAAACCATAAATTTTTCAAAATCGTGTTTGAACGAATTCAAGATGTCTTATATAACACCCTTATCTTGGATTTAAAACACCAGCATATTTTTGTTAAAATTGAAGCATCCATTGGGTATTTCTTGATTGATTCTATTATTATTACTGATATATTATTATTACTTATTATACTAGCTGACCCGGCGGACTTTGTACTCCCATTTATTCTTCTCTGAATATTTTCCAAGAAGCTGAAAAGACATGTTCTACTATTTGTGCTACACTATCTTGTTTTTAATATTTATCCCGTGTGGAATCAGGGGCTCATCTACTCACTTACGAAGGAAGTGCAATACTTTCTGTTATTTCAAATCATTCGAATTATTAAAAAATTCCTATATTCACACGTTTGATGTATTGAAAGTAATTAACCTGTTCGTTCTTTAGTTGAACGGCATGTTCATAATTTCGTAGCAAGTGCTTGACCTATATAATCTCATCATTAATTGTATGATATATCTGCTGAATATACGTCAAAAAATGTTCAGAATTATATTCCATTCCATTTTTCCATTCCCGGAAATTTCCATTCCCGGAAACCAATGAATATAGCGACTCTGGTGGCTGTACCAATAGCGTCTATTTGAATTGACTCTTCGCACAATATTTTGTCGCATCATTGGTAGTATCTTCTTATCAATAACAATTAAACTTTGCCTTGCAATATTGACACACAACGTTCATTGGTCCAATAGCAACGGTTTCCTGTGAACTGTAATCTATTTAAACGTTATAATTGAATGCAGGTCGATAGGAGTTAAACGCAACTTTTCATATTGTTAATTTCTATTCATAATTTAAATAAAACTAAGTCGTTTTTCAATTTTCACTATAATTAAATCAAAACATGACAATATCGTTTCGCCAACACAGTGGCTTCATCAGATGTTGATGATAAACTGAGCTATTACATTGTGGACTGCGTTTATTTATCCTGAACTTACCAAAATTTTATGTTCGATAGAAGTTTAAATATAAGTCGTGACAGCTCTCTAAACTAATCAGAATGTGTGATAAGATATTCACTTTTTTCACATCCTCTTTTTGAGAATTAATAATTTTTTCTTACTTTAATTATTAATTAATTATTCTTCAATTTTCTCAATTTACACGCAATTTTTCAAATTTATTCCCTGACAATAACAAACACAACAAAAACAAGGTGTGAAGTCAGTCCAACTGACCCTACATTTTAGTTAGAGAACGTTTGTATGAGAAAAACAAATGGACTGTTTTTATGATTTTCCCGGCAATTATTCAAATTTGTTTAATAAAAACCATCGCCGTAAAACCGTGCTTGGACTTCCAACGAATATTTTAAAACAAGAATTGGCAAAATTGGTGCAGGCGTTGTTGAGTTATGCGCTTACCAACACATTTTGCGATTTATTTTTATATTATAAACTTTTTCTTTGACTTTTTCCGTAGTTTCTTTACAATTTACAATTCCTGATATTTCGAACAATAACCAGCCTTTTGGGGTTGGCGAGTAGTCTAGAACTGGTCGGACGCTCGGCCACCTCGAAGAAGCTTCCTCTCTAGTCCATCACGTAGCCCACGCGGCTCCCGACAAAGGGTCGCGATCATCAGGCCCATATCGTTATCGGGTGCGTGCCGACTTGCAGAGTCCCTGCCGATGTCCTATATGGAAAACAGCGCCCATTGCGACAATCTCGGACGTACCTAATTAGCCCCATTAGCAGCTTCATGGAATCGTCTGGCTTGGCCGAAGCCAACTGCGACCAATCACGGCGCTGCGCCAACTGTGTGACGGCATCCTGCCGGCAATTACTTCGGCCGTGCTTTCCTGAAATGTAGTTATTACTCGTTTGCGAGACCATTTCTGTGCGTTATTAGCTTAATTGCACTTCTCTCCGCCGGTGTCAGCCAGAACAAATCGAGAATCGATATTTTTTCATGTCCTTGCCGTTTTATCAAAACTTATTACGAAGAAAATTGAAAATCTTATACATTGTTTAAACTTTACTTTCGAGGTTCCTGTTCACGTTAATACAACTGTCACAGTGACAAGTCTGACAGCTATTCGTTAGCCAAAACCTTCAAGTTACTTGAGATACTTTAAAATGAGAGTACTTCGACAGTCAGTCGAAGTACTCAAAATAATTTCAAACTGATAAACCCTTGACTTTTATTTCGAAATTCTAATTGAAGAATGAAAAATTCGAAAATAATTGATAAAATATAGAGAATTGAAGATAACTATGACAATATTTTATATTGGTAAACATAATGAAACAATTGTTAAACTGATTTACACATATATTAAAAAGAATACTGCATGACGTACGTTTCGATGAGATTCACCTTTTTCAAATGCTACGTGCAGACTAATGACAATTTCTCGAATACATACAATATATAAACTTAAATTATGAATTCAGAGAAAACAGGTAGATAACAGGTAGAAGGGATCAATTCATACTGAACTACTAGGTATATGGTAAACTAAGTAATTTTGAAAAGATTGAGAAGGGGGCTTGAGGTATGATCGATTTGGCTGTTCAAAAGGTTGCCAGAATATTTGTATTTATTAATTTGAAGTGATTCTAACAAATTAAGCTTCATTCCCTTGTTTGCGGTATTCAAAATTTCAAAATCGGAATTGAATATATGATTTTCATTAATCAAATGATTTGCATAATGTGAATCTGTCTTCTGATTATCAAAGCTACGTTTATGTTCCGAAATTCTTATTTGAAAACTTCTAAACGTTCTACCAATATAAAACTTATCACAACTACCACAGTTAATTTTATATACACCTGATTTTTTATTTTTGTTGACCTTAGATTTGTTATTTTTGATATGTTTTCCTAAGTTATTTCCTAAGTTATGGTAATTAATTGAAAGGTTTGTTCGTCGGAATAATGATTAGAAAACCAATGTAATAATTCGTTACTTTTAAATTTCAAGTCCCGATTGCAGGATCACAATGCAATGCAACCTCTTTCCAGTTATTCCTTTCGTTAGTTTGATCAAATCATCGAACGTGTTATTTTGACGCAGAGTTATAATAATTTGAGATACAGAGAAAAAATATCCCCATAAACCTAACGAACAACGATTAGGTATATAAAATGAAGCTAGTAATAATAAAAATATAATGATATAATATTCAATTTATTCACAACAAATGTCAATTGATTTTACGCATGTTGGATAATTGTTGTAAAATATAGTCAAATTGGCAATTGTTGTTTGCCAAAAAAGTTAAAATGTTGCAGGAAGGATATCTATTAACTACCAAGTACAAATTCAACTTATTACTCGGAAATAATAATATTTCCCAATGTAAAAGTGTGTATTTCATAGTGTTGGCGTTTACTTGATGTAAATCCATTATAATTGAATATAAACTTAAATTCAAACACTGGAACTTATGATTTACACTACGACGAAACGCGTCATGCTATGTAGTCAATAAAGTTTAAATCGTAAGTTCAAGTGTTTGAATTTAAGTTTATATTCAACTAAAAGTGTGATTGAGATTTATTGACTATTTTTTTTTTTATCAGAAAATAATAAATAAGCTGTAAATTTTTGAATACCTTCATATATTTGGGGCTACTGAATAATAGGTTTCTACCTCTGCGTTTTTTTTTTTTGATAGTTATATTCAAATTATATTATTAGGAACAAAATTTCTTGATGAACTCATTACTTTACAAATGAAAGAGTTATTTTCACTCTAAATAAATGAGTTATTTTCGTTTTCTAACTCCGAATAACTATAACTTGTAATATGTGATTATAATCATTTGGGTTTGAATGTGTCAAAGTGTAATGTCGTCTCTTTCACAAGGAAAAAAGATCGAATTGAGTATCATTATAGCTTCGGTGATCAGGTTCTTCCTCGTTCTGATAAAGGGCCAGAGATCTTGGTATAGTCTTCGATTAGAAACTTTCCTTCATTCCACACAACACTCAACTTATTTCATATGCCTCAAATATATATGGATTCACGCAGTGGAAATATTTCAACAATTCCTCAACATTGCTCTAATCCGTAGCAAGTTGGAGTATGGCAGCATGATCTGGCATCCTATTTTTACTTGACATCAACGCCATCTTGAAGCCATTCAGAGAATGTTTTTGAAATTCTTAGTTTGGAGGGAGAGTAAAGTTTATTCACAGAGAGGAGTCAATCATGACGAATTATTGAGTCAATTCAATTAGGCAATCACTCAAATTTTCCTACAAATTACTGTACAGAGAGTATTGATTGTCCTCCTCTCTTGTCCACTTTGAAATTTCATGTTCCTCGGCAAAATTCTCGAACTACAGAATTATTCCACCTAGAAACTCCAATGACCAACTAATACAAATACAAAGCTAAATACAACTGAAACTAATCCAAACTCCCATTTGGTTTATGCAGGTTACATTCAATACAGTTGCTAATGAATGTGACATTCACTTTGACTCCTTAAAATTTATAATTAGGAGTTATGCTAAGAAGAGAAATTGACTGATATGAATTCAGTTAAATTGAGTTCATTGAAATATTTCATTTAATTTTATTATTTAGTCATATACTTTTTTAGTTTTATTTTAGATAAGATTGAGCTCTATGTTATATTTCTTTTCATTTCCTTTATTTAGTTATTAAGTTATGATTCAACATTATGTCAGTATTTGTAATTGAGTATCATAATTGTAAAGAATAAAGAACTTATTATTATTATTTTTATTATTTTATGGATATATACGGTTTTTCTAAATATCAATGTCGTAATTTTTCAACCAAAATTACGCAAAATCACTCAATAAAACTCACTTATCTAGATAGATTTTTGTTGCATTATTAATTTAAATAAACGTTGTTAGGGATAGTTTCAATGGTTCATTCAATTCATCGGGAGAGATGATGTTAAATGTGATAACACGTCCAAAAGAAACGAAATGAGTATTTTAAAAAATCATAGCACAAAATTGGGTCAAGCCATTCTATATGAAGAAGGAATATCATACAAGTATTCTGAGATTGAATCCTCGCTTAACTCTTGATGAAACATAATTAAATATAAAATTAAATTAAACTCTTGGCTTAATGTTTTACGATTATATATATCGTGAAATGACGGTCATATAATCGTGAAATCACGGACATATAATCGTTAAACATTAAGCCAAGAGTTCAATAAAGAGTTCAACTTTAATTCAATACAAGTATTCATTCAAAATAATTATTGCCAGGAGTTGTCATTTGTTTACAGTATTCAATTTTTAATACCAAGACCCAGTTTATTCAAAAATTAAATCATAGATTAGCTCTTTTTTCATTTCGATGCATTATTGTTTAAACTATTCTCAATAAAAAAGATGAAAATTGAAAATTATTTATTGAGTATCCACCTTTCGTGGATCAAATTATCTCGAATCACTGCCTAGTTGAATCCCAATTGATTTTAACTGAACCATAAAAATTACTAGATATCAAATCAACTCTTCTCATTGAGATGATTGATTAAATATAAATAATTAAAACAAAACATTTCACTATATTACTCAAAAATGGTCAAATTCAATTAGAAATTTCAAAGTCAAATTAGAAGTCCATGATTTCGTTGCTTACTTAAATAGCTGTTTTTTCGGACATTGTTGCAAAATATTCAATTCTCTCCTATTCTCGAAATTTGTGCAGGCAATGTAATAGGTCTGGTTCCTTCAGATATCTCTAGCCTATGAGCTATCCAACAATCTCTGAAAGTCCTTAGGGGGCCAATGAAAGAAGTATGCTTCGTATATATTTCCTTTACTGGAAAGGCATCACAACAAAATATCAAAATATTTCTATTTGGTCTCAAGCTTGTCATAGTTACCGAGTAGCTACATCAAAAATGTACGTATCTATTTCAAATGTTCTTCAATTTTATAATCGTATGCAAAGTCCTATAATATCTTTCCCAATGAACCATTAACAATAATAGCAGTTCGAGTTATTTTACATAATAATACATAAAAGAATATTAAGTATCTAGTATACATAGAAATCCAATTCAATTATCGATAAATCATAAAGTACAAATGACAAGTAAATGCATTATTGTCGTTACATAAATTGAATGGACCTATGTAAATTGCTTCATCTTCCATGTTTTTACTACGTTACAGACAATGGCGACATTATCATTTGTCAATTTGCTGTAATTAATCCTATCCCATATAGGGAAGAGAGTCGGCCAATGTTTAGATATTTCATTAATGGTAACCGACATACAATGAAATCTATGAACTCGCATTTCATTATGTGATTAATAGCCGAATGTTTACCATTGTTCATTGTGTAGAACAGGAGTTTAGGAGAAACCTCCATTGACTATGAAAAATTAATGTAGAGATAACATCTTCATCACTGTCTACTTATACTGGAATAAACTCCGGTACCTGTCTTTATTCTGTGTGATCACGGGACATGCTAATGTGATAGATCTCACTCCAAGAATGTATATCTCATTTTAACACAATCATTGGAATTACTTTCGTAATGGAAAAAATTCAAATTCAATGAATTTTTGAAAACGATGAGTCTAATTTTTACTTGAATACAATTCTATTAGAAATTGTAAAATACTGTAAAAAACTCTAATGCGTCATATAGTTCGGAAATATTGAATTTTCTGTTAGATCTCAATAGCTACTTAAGTTCTAATACTCATTCGCTATGGTGTCAATTTTATATCTAGTCAATTGTTCAAATATTTAAATATTGAATAGTTTTGCGATTTACTTGGTGAAGATACATTATAAAACTATAGGATAATTCAAACACTTTAGTTTGATCAACAGTAACCTGGTTACCAACTAGTCAAGTATTTCTAAATTGAATTGTGTTGTTTGTTTTTATTAGTTCATTTATTTTTCTTTTTGTTCCGTCTTCCTTAGTATATATTTTGTCAGCTAAGTTGTATAAATATTTAAGTAAATGAGAGGTAATAATAAAAACTTGTCTAAAAATCACTGACTGAACAATTATTTATTCGACTAGTTTCGCCTTTTACAGCATTATCAAGAATGCTTTATGAACTATCACAGAGTAGATTCATCGTCCATTGAATTTTATAAATATTTAAGTATTCCTTTTCTTTCATTTCTATTCATCATTTCCATCATCTCTTGTACCATTCAAATATTTCACTTATATTTAATTATACCTTATTATGCAGCTTGTATGGCATATATTGAAAACGAATAATTAAAATAAATCAATCGCTTTTTTTCAATATATGTGTATAAAGTGTGCGTCTAATATTGAAAAAAATAATTACGAATCCACAAATTACAACTCTGTCTTCGCTAAAATATACAACATTGGCAAAATACTACTAATACGCCATAAATCATAAAATGAGTAAAGTGGTTTCTCATTTTGTCTGAAACAAAACAGAGAGCCAAAAATTCGAAGATGTCGCTCACGAAGATTCCTAATCTCTACGTTACAAAATGTTGAGGTAATCAAATGTTACTGTTATATCCATAGTTAATGTGTATCTAACTATATTCAATGAAGAGATTGAGAGTTACATCTATTATTTCTAATGAGAGGTAATAATAAAAACTTGTCTAAAAATCACTGACTGAACAATTATTTATTCGACTAGTTTCGCCTTTTACAGCATTATCAAGAATGATAATGCTGTAAAAGGCGAAACTAGTCGAATAAATAATTGTTCAGTCAGTGATTTTTAGACAAGTTTTTATTATTACCTCTCATTTAAATATGAACTATCACAGAGTAGATTCATCGTCCATTGAATCTATTATTTCTATTTTTCCTGGTCCAGATTGAGAGGGACTTGGAAAACTACGTGAAAACTATATTATTTGAAGGAAGAGTTAAACGCAAACAGGAGATCTCCTACATAAATTTAGGTGAGTACCAAAAACCATTCAACAAGAAAAGTATAAAACATGAAAGAGAACAAGATAAAATGTTTTGAGACACTTTCATCGAAAATAACATTTTAATCAGTCAAAAATACACGAGAAAGTATTTCTACAAGCTTGTAAGTATTTTGCAATTGAAACAAATAATGTTACTTATTTACTTGAATTTCATATTACTTATTCATAGATAACTATTCCTTCTTTGAACACATAACTTGTATCAAGGCTTCTAGGATGCTGGGTTATTTAATCAGAAATTGGAGTAGATTTATTAATCTTTGCACAATGAAAACGCTGTACTACTCCTTTATTCTTGGTGAACATTTGGTCTCCTGTGTACATTAATTCTATTGTCGACTTGGAGGCAGTTCAGAGGAAATGTTTGAAGTATATGTACTTCAGATGTCATGGGCAATAATATCCTTCGAAAGGCTTCGATCATTCCATCCTAACCGATAGGAATTGAATTATTGAAGTTGAGGTGTGAACGTTTCGGCCGAATAATATATTTTATGTCACTTACAGCAGATCAAATGTTATGTCACGTTTTCCTATCAACTGTATATGTACCTAATCTTCATGATGGGTGTTGCGGTCGATGTGATATCTATTTTGATCAATTTCCATGCTGTATTATATGATGATACTTATTATATTAACGAATTATACACGTTTGATGCGGTAAATGGAGATTCAGCGAGAAATAAAATCAAAATATCACAATTACCTGTAGCGATTGAAGGGTAATGAAACAAGTTGTAAGAAAGACAAGAAAATGGATATGAGAACATCCTGCACCCATACCCAGATGCATTTCAGTGCAAAGGGTTTGGTAGCGCGTGCCATTCCAACTGCCAACTGTTCTAAGAAAGAGAAAGGATGGAACAGAAGAACGGCATCATCTCAAACCGAATTAAAACACCTGCTGTACATTATCTTTGTCTGAAGCATTATTGGATAACTAATTGTGTCTCCTTTCCTCCCTCGCAACCAAGGAGAATAATTTCAAGGAACAGGACCGGAATGAAGGGTGTAATATGTCATGATTGAAAATAATTACAGGTTGTAGAAATCCGAATGGAATTTGATTTTCTATGTATCTCTGAATGAAAAAACATGGAAAATTCGAATTTAGAATGTTCGAAGAAGTGTTTTCTAAGAATGTCCTAAGAAAATTCCAGCGGTTGCATCAGAGACTTAAGAATGAAAATGAAAGTGAAATTCGCAGAATCCGACTTATCAATATGAATTTCTACTGAAAACAAACAGTAGTCATTCAATTATTGATCAGATATATCGATTGATCGCTATATCTTCTAGCCCTCAATAATTTCAGCACTTGATACAATGTTGTTAACAAATAATAATATCGCAGTTCTCTACTGATATGGTACTTCTCTCAATTAACCAAAAAGTTCATTGAAAAAGATTTTCGGATTTATAACCCATTGTCCAAAGTAAACAGAAGTATTTTTCTATTCATAGAACTAATAAAGTTAGTATTTTTCTATTTATAGTTCACAGGAAATACGAAAGTCCGTGATATCGTCGACCAATTTAATTAGGTGGTTTTTTGCTGATTTGATTCATAAATCCAATTGAAAGGAAATTCTTGAAGATCCATTCTTTTTCGAAAAATGTTCTGGGTTCTAGGTTTAGGTTCCATTTTTTGTAGATGGATACTTTCGTTGTTCTATTTTTGTGCCTATGTTTGTCCAGTTTATCCTCTACAAACTGCTCACGATCCTCTGATCATTCTAGAACAGTTTGGTGATGATTTTTATTGCCAAGAAAGCATACTATTCACGATCATCTTCACTAATAAGAAGGTAGTTTCAATATTGTATTTTTTGCAATCTATTTCAAGTTATTCCGCTTACTAGACGAAACTTAAAAACACTTTAAATTTGATTAAGAAGGTATAAACACAAACTGAAAAAGCTAGGCAACTTCAACTCCAAAATGAGGTTGATCTAAACAGAAAATTAAAATCCCCGAGAAAAAATTTTCACGTATAAATATTCAATATTTATATCAGGAAACGATGGTGAGAAATCTAGCAAACCTAATGGAAAACAAGCAATATTCTACATGAAATATCAACATTTAAATGTGCCTATTCAAATTTTCATTGTAAAAATGTTAATAATGATGGTTTCTCTTCAAGGATGACTTCACTATTAGTTCTATGAACTCTACGAAAATCGTCACTCAAAGAAATCAAATGTTTCCCAAGAAAATTTGGTTGTTTAGTTTATTTATACATCAGAAAAAAATACTTGATTTCACTTAAGATTATAATGTTTACTATGGGAGAACATGTGAAAACCTCATTGTGAATAAGAATACTATAAATGTTACACATAAACACAGAATGACCGAGAATAAGAAATTTAATTTTAAAAGTACAAGAGTGTTAACAACTGAAAAGGATGTATTATTATTATTAAGGATGTAACGCGGGAAGTATAATCAATGACAAAAAATAAAACTCCTTAGTTCAATTTATAGTGATTTGATAATTTCATAAACAAACACTTATGAAAACGAAAATTGATATTCAACAAACAATAATATTCTTGATATGCCATAAAATGAGTAGAAATTCCGAAAAAATTATATGAATCTCCGAAATGCTACATTAAAAAATATTAATATGAACATTATCATATGTCATTATCTTCCAATGTTTTGACAAATCTGTAATTTGAAGCGGAAAGTTAACAAGAAAAATTTTGCCACTTTCTATACATTACTAAGGATACCGGTTTTCGGCTAAGATATTGACAAGAAAACTCTCGAAGCTCTGGAAAAATTAATGAAGATTCGTTTTTTGTATATGTTCTGTGGCGGTACAAGCTAGCTATGATTCTATATTGTGCAATTATAAGGTTTTGCATCATTCTTCAGCCTTTGATAGTTAATTGAGTAAATATGGTTACATCGATTTTCAAATCATATTCAATTTTTTGTTCAGGGAAGTGGCCGTAGACCGACTTTTCTAATTGTGTCCATTGACAGTTCATGCATTATTAAATATTTAAAGTGAAATGCTTCTTAAATTATTGAAGGAATCACATACAAAAATATATACCAATTTTTTCGATACATAAAAGATTGTGCTAGGTGATGAATAATTGTATGGCTCTATAAGAAACCCCTTTTCTATTTAAAAGTGTCTGCCTTCTGATTATATAAAAATTCAGACTTCTCCAACTGTGACATAAATGTGAATGAAATTAAACATCTGTACCTCATTTTGAATTTCCCAATAGTTTTTCCATCTCCAGCATCTGCAGTTGACGAATCGATCTCAAATACGGTCCTTGGACCAACTTTTGAATTAAATAATTTATCAAAACGTTGCAATTTTTCAAAAACTCTCAATTCCAAAGTTGAATAACACAATGTTGGTTGAGATGTCAGAGCAAAACGTTTCAATATCAAATATTGCATTACATATATGCATTAAAGCCAAAATCACCAACAACTGTTCATTTTGTAGATAACAGTTTTCACAAACATTCTTCAATATCTCAACTTTCTTCAAGCTGTATTCTGCTCTACAGCTGCTAACGATTTCATGATCATCACTAAATTGAGTTTGAATAACATCTACTTTTGACGTACAAAACCTTCGAATTTTGTTTTTTTTTTGAAAGCCATCATAAAACCCTCTGGAAAAAGTACAAAAATTTTTTTTTGTAGTAAAACCATTTAGGTATGAAAAGATAATAGAAAATGAAATATTTTTAGCCAAAAACAATTCATTTTATTCAAAATATCTGACTTATCAATCTTCCCTCGTAGATTATCCAATTATCATTTTCACAGCAGCTCATCACATACATGTAAATGAATTACATACTCTAAATTAGCATTTTGAATACCGCCGAGTAGATTAATCCGTCCCTGAAGAAAGTCTGAAATTTCGTTATTGGCAAATCGGGTCCCGTTAGGTTTTCAGGTTGAACAACCCTTTACCTACTCCACAATTTATTTTTTGTTCGAGGTCCCCATCTTCCGGGGTTATTATATTATTAAATGCATTCGATGGCCTCTGCCTAATAACCTTACGGTATTTTTAAAGATGCAAGTGAGAGTTGCAGATGCCATTTCTCATTTGTAACTCATTCTCCCTTTTTTCTTTTTATAAAAATTTGAAATCGAAAGGGTGAAAACTACTTGGGAAGAATGAGAAGTGTCAAAACAAGGGGACTTATAATAATTAATCATGTCGAATTGAAGATTGAAACATCTGCTTTATATAAGAGAAAAATACACTTTGATTTTCATTACTATATTTATTAATTTGCGACTGCAGTTTCGAAGTATTACAAAATTTTCAAACACATGAATTCTTCTTGTGAGAATGTATGCTTCGTATTCTTCTGTTTCTTCGTAACATACTCAGAGTAGGGCAAACTCAGAAGATGAGAAAAGTGCAAACTGTATGGATGGTCAACACAGTACTTCTTTTCAATTAATCCCAATTTCTTTATTTTGTGCTTCTAACGTTATTCTAACTTCAGTTGCAAATTAATGAATATTAAAGGAATTGAAGAAACTAATGTGTAGATCATTTCGAACGGGTTTAAAGGACATATTCAATGTACATGATGGCTATTTCTATTTTGAAAAACTGATATCTGCTTTAAAAACCATAGTTAAGATGCACAACACTGAATTTTTAGAAAAACCAATAATATTCTAGGAGTAATTTTACGTAAATTATTATCTATTGGTTACACAATATCACATCCTACTATGAGAATATATTTGAAAAACAAAATTGAAAATAAAACTACTTACCTAAAAAGAATTGTTTTGTCAACACGTCAGCTACATCAGATGTATATTATATTACTATATTTATAATAACTTTTGAAGAAATTCAGAATCGAAACAAGAAATTTTCATGTTATATGAAACTTTAAATTGATCTATTAAAACTTAGTTTGTTAGAAGAGTTAGACCAAGTGGATATGAATAATATCACCAATAATGAATCTCACAATAAATATCAATTGTTACAGCAGTCCGTTTGAATCAGTAGTTCGAACGTATCCTAAAGACATTGAGTAGCTACCATTACAAGCCATTTACGCATAGACCAGAATGTATACTCTATCCATAGAACCATTGTTTTATTTTTATTATCCTCTAGGTATTAGTTTTCTGTGAGTGAACAGGAAAACCCACAGAACATACCCTTAATAGAAATGCAAACTCGGTGCATTTGATATGGAAACAAATATGGCGGAATTGACGTTTACGGCAGGCGGAAGTAATCTTCAAGCGGCAGTTTCAAATTCATGTCATCGTATGTACACAGAAATGAGTCCATTATTCTATGAACATTGAGGTATTTTTGCGCGGGAATTTCAAAACCATTGCTTAAAATATTAATTGATATTCATTACTAATGTACCCACCCAAAATTAAAAACAGTTTCGAATCAAGAGGATCTTTGTTATTTGAAAATTATTTCAATCATGTTAACAGTAACACCTCAGTAGTAATTGGAATTAAATTTTAAAAGATCTACAATACATAAACTGGTTTATTTACAAAGTTATTTCTAATAGACATAATATAATGAACTGAACATTATTCCTGGTACAATGTGAATAGAAAAATATAAACCAGATCAATATTAGAACAAAAATTTCTTAGGTATAAAAAAGTAACACAGCATTCATTTTCTAATTTGCTAAGTTTGAATGGAAAAGTTCGAAAGTTGCTAAAATGAATGATTTATTTCTACTTATTCTAAAATAAGTAAATATAAATTAGATCAATATTAAAAACTCAAAAAAATTCTTAGTGGTTTATGAATGAAAAAGAAACATAATATCCTCAAAGAAATAAAATTTTAAAATTCATTATCAATTGTCAAAAAACTAATTCATTGGTAGCATATTGATCAACAGCCATGTAAAGATAATCTTAGGACACTTGATTAAAATTTTTACTATTGTGATTGTCAATATGAACATTTGATTTCATCAACTGTTCTGCTTTCACACTAACTGATTATGTAGATGGCTGAGCGAAAGAAACTTCATGTAAAGATGGAATTGTTTCATACTTAATCCTTTTCTTATCCTTGTTCCAGAAATCTGACTCTTAAAAATGATCTTCGCAAAGATGGGAGCACTATAAAAACACTAAAACATGTCTTGGTGTTAGCACTAATATTACAAAATGCTTTCCATTTCATACTCAAAGCAGGATAAGATGGAAGAATAACTATCAGAATAACCCTCTGAAGAAATGCTTATTGTTTGCACCAGACTTATACAGAGATGGAAATTTACAATCACTATATTTCAGTCGCTCAGCCTGCATCCTTAAAACTTCTAAAATTCTACGATCTTATACTTAAGTCTGGAAATGTAATCGATCTTACTCAACGTCTGGAACCTTGTGAAGTAACGTGTGAAATCTTGTTGATTGAACTTCCAATAACGGTATAACCCAATAATCTACAATCCAAAGTTATTTAATAAAATAACAAAATCAGTGTTATGTTGTGTCAGTTTAACAAAAAATGCAATGTTTATGAAACATTTTTCACGGAACTACTTCAAAAATACTGGTTATGTTTGTTAGTAGGTATACTTACATTCCCTGTAGTAGTCTTGATGGTGAACTTTTTTACCAAATTGTGACATTCGGTATCGAACACTAAAACAAAAATATTTAACTATTTTCATTTGTTTAAACTTACTATTGTAAGGTGTTGACGAATCTATATAGATTTAGTAAGATATTTCTGTATCTGAAAGATATAATCACTCACTTCTTTGGATGAATTAACACATAAAATTAATCATTAAAGCATTGCCAAACAACCGCCAAAACCTTGAATGACGAATGAAATAATTTGAAGGCCAGTCCATTACAGTTTCCCTTGATTTTTTTAGCTGCAGCGCCATCTAAACTCCGGCAGGCAAAGCTCATTACTAGAAGTAAGGTTATGATTTCGTTTCCACTTTTGATAGGTAACTCGGCCTTCTTATTTGGTATATTCTGGGGGTAAACCCAAGTGGTGATTTGGTCATAGATACACTTATCTTGTTGTGGAAACAATTACTATGTCCTAACAAAATACAGTGAAATCACAGAACCAATTATTTCCATTTGCAATATAGTATTAGATTTTCATAAAATATTGGTCGAATCAATTAGTGATTCGTTACAATTTGTAAAACTATTCGAACTTATAATTGCTTCAGGGATTGTGTCCTAATGAAATTTTAAAAGGAATATCAAATTTTTAATAAATTCATCCTTGTGGTTAGATTGTTCGCTCAGATTTAACTGTTGAAAGTCGAGCTCGTATATCCGATAGAAATAAAGATTATACGATATTTCAACAACAAAAGTCGTACATGAGGGTCAAACTATGCGACGTAGGTAAAGTCTGTTCAATCGGCTGGGCTGAGCATCAAGTATTTGCACCTGCTATGTATAGTGGTACAGGTGTATAACAGGCACACGCGACGAACTTCTCTTCCTTTCAAATCCCTGCTGCCGTCGAAGTTTCAAAACAGACTTAAAATTTCCTGGTTGCTTTTTATGGTGTCGTTAAGTCATTTTTACTGGAAGCCTTCCTCGATTCCAGCTTCAGGTAATAATAATATAATAATAAGTTCTTCATTCTCAACAGGTATAACACCCAATTACACAAAATAATAACAATGTTGAATACATAACTAAATAATTAGAAAAAAGATTTAACTAAATAATTTAAAAAAAGATTTAACAAAGAGCTCATTCTAATCTAAAAAAATAGTAACTTATAACTACATTATAGCATTCAATTAAATATTACAAATAACTCAATCTAAATCAATTCATTTTAGTCAATTTCCGTTGTTCACATAACTCCTGATAATAAATTCTATGGAGTCAAAGTGAATGTCACAATTATTGGTAACTCTACCTATTGAATGTAGACTCCATAAACCTAATGGGGGATTGTATTAGGGAGTTGGTCCTCGAAAGCTCTAGGTGAAATAATTCTGTATTACGAGAATTTTGACTAGGAACACGAAATTTCAAAGCGGACAAGAGAGGAGGACAATCAATACTATTGTGCAGTAATTTGTACAAAAATTTGAGTGATAAAGTTTCTCTCCTGCTCTGCAATGAGATAAAACTAAATCGACTCAATAATTCGTTATGATTGACTCCTCTCTGTGGATAAACTTTATCCTCTCTCCAAACTAAAAATTTCAAGAACCTTCTCTGAATAGCCTCAAGATGGCGTTGATGGCAAGTGTAAATGGGATGCCAGATTGTGCTGCCATACTCCAACTTGCTACGGATAAGGGTATTAAATAGTCCTATGAATGTTGATGAATTATTAAAATATTTGACATTACGTATAACGAATCCATATATTTTCGCAGGTTATGAAGACATTTGGAAAAAGAGCAGTAGTGCCAGATATATTTTATTGGATGCCAATGATAAGTATATTCAATAAGAATCCGACACCTTCAAAAAGAAATTCTTAATTATAAATAACAGAAAAGCAAGTAAACTTCATACATTTACATTTGTTTCCACTATTTTCTGGCATGGAATAATTCTGAATGTAAGCAGTTAACTTGTCAGAAAACATTGCAAGAATTAGATTCGGAAGAGTATCACATCGAGTTCAAATGAAAGTTTGGATTGAACTACATTTGCTATTGCTACAAATTTTCATTCATTACGAATATGTTTGCCTGTTTATATGAGGTTACGGATTCCTTTTCATCATTACAGAATTATATTAAGTTCTACGAAGTAGAAAATATTCTTGCCTTAAGTGTTTTAAGAGTGGGAATAAAGAATTATTGAAGTATTTACAAAAACGTATTTGAATACTATGAACAACGACTGCTATCCAGAGGGTTTTGAAGAGCATTTTTCAAAAATACAAAGACAATTCCTGCTTTGAGAAATAAATCCGAGAATTATTCAATAAACCTAAAAAAAATTGTTTTAGGATAATTTAAGACAAATTGTCTTTAAATTAAATTCAAATTGGATCCTGCTGTTAAAAACGAATAAAAATTCGGCGTGTGCACATATTTCGAAGTTTTAAAAAAATATATACTATCTTTTATTTCAACCGTTGATACAAATTAGCAAAGGGACGTCCAGTAATCATGTGATGTTTTCACTGTTTAACAACAATTTTCAACCAGAAATTCACCTAAAATCATGTGTATTTTTTAAATTCAAATATTTTTAAAAATCAGAATAAGCGACGGGGGATGTGAAAAAATAAGTACACGAGATTATTCTTACAACACCCTACCCTCTTGTGATGTATCGTGATTTTTGTCCTTCTACCTCTTCTTCCTTTTGAACCTCACGTGGTTAATGAACAACCCCAAAATGAAAAAATATGGTTTTTTATTCCCTGATATTGATCAGTAAGAGACCAAGAAAAATCACGGGAAGATGTAATTTTTATTGATAATTATGGTAATTATGATGATGATGGTAAAACTAATGATAACTAAATGAAAGAATTAATTGTAAGTGGTAATTCGGAGTTGTAAACATATCGTTCAGCTTACGTTTGCACAAATAAGTTCATACACAAATTAAAGTATTTGGACCTTAAAAGACTACCCTTGTACCTTCTGATGAAGCCAACGTATTGTTGAAACAGTTGTTATAATTTTGGAAAAACAAGTGATAATTACGAAACTAAGTTAGTTTTATTTTAGAAAAATCAACATCTATTAAGTTGTAAAATAACACAAGATATAATATTTGAGAGTATGTACCCAGCAAAGATTTATTTTCTGATTTATTTCTCCAAGAAACTGGTTAATAATTAAAATGCGCGCATCTTCTTGAGACCGATGTCATTATTGGACATATATATTCTACGACAGTATGAGCTTAACAATGTTTGGTAGTGACCACTTTTTATGTCTGACAATAGCTGTATCACTGCAATATCGGGATTTCATAGTTTATTATTTTATTGAATTTATTTCGCAACGTGTGGTCGTTTTTTATGAAATATTCTTCCGAGCTTCATGTCACAATAACATCAAATAATTCATTCGGATTTCTACTCTCTTCAACCGATCGAGATATCGTTACAATTCATCGGTTTTTATAGAATTGTCGATCGTTCATTTTTTGCCGGCCGCAAATACGTTCCACCAGGAAGTCTTGCTGAATATGAATAAAGCATGGAAAATGATTAGTTGTCGTATTCGATTCTTGAATAAAATTTTTTCAGTTTACTTGTGCTTGTAAATTGTGTATATTACCCAACAGATACGTCCTAAAGAATACACATCTAGATATACAAAAAATGTCATACCTAACCTGGGATTCGAACCCAGAACATTCCCTACATATATATATATATATATATATATATATATATA
Organism: Henosepilachna vigintioctopunctata; assembly: GCA_030704895.1. Lineage (NCBI taxonomy): Eukaryota > Metazoa > Arthropoda > Insecta > Coleoptera > Coccinellidae > Henosepilachna > Henosepilachna vigintioctopunctata. The sequence continues at coordinate 19,237,190 of JARQZJ010000121.1, read as the reverse complement.
TATATATATATATATATATATATATATATATACATATAACGCAAAAAAATATAATTCTTGGTATAGTCCCCAACTCAATTATAAGCAGCCGTTGACAAGTGTTTCGAGCTTATTGGCTCTCCTCAGAACGCCGTTGCAACGTTCAAGGTGTACGAATCTGGAGATGGAATCAACAATAAAAGAACACACCTTTAAAGGCAGTCTCCACTGCTTGGCCTCCACGTGAACTCTCCTGATTTGGAGATTTGGTCAACGTAACACGTAACTCGAAACACGTGTCAAGGGCTGCTTCCAATTCAGTTGCCGGCTATACCAAGAATTATATTTTTCCTGTCGTTTGTACTTTTCACCGCAAGAAAATTTTTCATTCATTCTTTCTCGGTTGAATACTCCATAAAGGATAAATAGTCACCACAAAAGCGATACGTTGACTAAATCTCCAAACTCGGAGAGTTCACGTGGAGGCCAAGCAGTGGAAACTTCCTTCACAGATGTGTTCTTTTATTGTTGATTACATCTCCAGGTTCGTACACCTTGAACTTAGCTACGCCGTTCTGAAGAGAGGCAATAAGCTCGAAACATGTGTCAAATGCTGCTTCCAATTGAGTTGCGGGCTATACCAAGAATAATATGTTTGCTATCGTTTGTACTTTTCACTGCAAGAAAATTTTTCATTACATATATATATATATATATATATATATATATATATATATATATATATATATATATATATATATATATATATATATATAATTAATTTAAAATCTTCGTGTTATAAAATCTTATATAGTTTTATTTATGTACCTAATTTAAAATCTTTGTTGTTTTATTTATGTACCAATACTTTTTCCTATTGAACATCTCAATTACAGTTTTACAAAAATCGTTCGGTTTTCTTTAATGATACAACAAAAAAAAATTTTATCAATTTTTAATAAAAGTTCTATTATTATGTTTTTTCAGAAAAGAATTATTAAGCCATCGTAATAAAACATGATTGGACAAATAGTTGATCCCCAAATTTTGAAAATTCAATGGTTCAATTTCAACAATTTCAATTCAAAAATGTGATAAAAATATATTCTAACATGACATAAAAAAACTTCATTGAGAAAAATAATTTTTTTTTATATGGTAATGAATTTCCAAGAAGATCTGTGACTGCTTGCTAATAATATTTGTTGAGTACTTTCAATGTTTAATGAAAATTGTGCCGTTTTCGGTAAAAAAAAATAGTTTTCCTATTTCTTAACAGTTATTTCAGTTCATTACAAAATAATCGAACAATGCAAAACATCAGAAGTTAACGTTGTCATGGATGTGACAGTGGAAAAAGTTAATTTCAACAAGGCAGCTTCAAGTCAAGAAGAGTCCCTATTCCGTAGCTAATGATGTCTGGAAAACGATTAAAATTTTTTTGAAATATGGACATCTATTGTTGACCTTCTCAACTGACAGCATATAGAAATTTTGGTCAACTGGAGATGAAAACTGTAATGAATGATTAGAAGAATTCTTTAACTTATTTCCAAGACTATTGTCCTCCGTTGATAGATGGAACAACTTGGCCAATGAGTTTTTCATTTAAAATTATATTCGTTTGACAGCAAAATTTAGTAAATTTTTCATAAATTGGAGTAATATCAGCTGTGATCCGGTACTCATGGATGTAAATAAAAGTTTTATTTTCTTCCCTTATTTTATGGAACTTTCAACATCTGAAATTGCAAGATTATGCATGAAATTCGTAATTAGTACATAAATGTATATAGTATAATAATGTGAGCTGATTTTCAGTGAATATTCTTCTATAATTGTGTATAATTCATTTGAAGTGATATATTATGGATGTGAAATATATATGTTATATAATTATGTGTGTATATAATTTATAATATTCAAATGTTTACATATTAGCGAATATTCAAAAAAATTGATATACATTAATTAAAATGAACGATTTATAAATAGTAAAACAGACAATAATAAACTGATCAGCGATATATACATTTTGAGTCTGGAAGTGTCTTTCCTCAGAACCATCAAATTTATTTCAACTTTGCATACCGTTGTTTTATGCAACACATGCAACACCGATACATAAAGTAGTTACACCAAATATATGAAGGTTTTGCTGCAATAAAATTCATTTTAATGACCGATTGAAGATATGTACTTTATTTTAAGATTTGTCAATGTTTTCATTATTTCATTACTTGAATTTATTTTATTATATATTTATGAGTTTTTCTATATTTGTAACTAATTTCATTTGATTAATTTTTTTTTGTGAAACTTGTTATCAATTTTTGGTTTTTTTTTTCTGCCTATTTGTCCTTCTTAATCAAGAAAATATTCTCATATATATGTGTATATATATATATATATATATATATATATATATATATATATATATATATATATATATATATATATATAGGTATATATATTTTTAATATTTTCAGCAATACCAGGCTGCTTACAATGTTAAAAGCTTCATTTTGTTGACGTTTCGATGTATATCAGAACTTTGTCGAAACTATATAATATATAACTGTGATATACAACGAAACGTCAACAGAAATAATGCTTTTAACATTGAAAATAGCCTGTTATTGCTAATATTATTAAAAATATAACTATCTCAAACAGTATAAATATATATATATATATATATATATATATATATATATATATATATATATATATATATATATATATATATATATATATATATATATATATATATATATATATATATATATATATATATTGTCCATTTTTGGGTATATATATATATATATATATATATATATATATATATATATATATATATATATATATATATATATATATATATATATATATATATATATATATATATATATATATATAAAAACTTTCGAAATAAAATATTTTAAACAGGCAATAAATCAATTTCAAGAAATATATATATAGGTATATATATTTCTCTACATTGAAGTAATCAAGTATTTCAATTTTATAAGACGACAAAGACGAATGATAAATCGGTTGGAAAATAAGCTCAACTTGGTTTAGCTTGTGGGATGCTTTTGGATTCCGTACCAGCCTGTGTCGACATGCAAACAACCAGGTAAACTTTTATAAATGTTTCATTATAACACTAGAAACGCGAAATAGTTTGTGTACCCGTTCATGTTATATGTTTTCAGTAGGTGATGGAATCCTGTTTTGATGCTTTCGATAAGAATAGGTATTTATCTTCTTAGTTTAAGGTGAATAAGGACTATAGTGGATAAGTGGAAGTAATAATGAGAATAAATTTAAATATATATATATATATATATATATATATATATATATATATATATATATATATATATATATATATATATATATATTATGGTAAAATTTAATGCAATCACAAACAAAGTTCAATTTTTCTCAAGGCGATGTTTCTAAGCTTCTAAACTGATTGTTTCGAGAAAGTCATATTTCATTCATTTACTTTATTATGTAGGATTTTAAACATAAATACAGTTTTGTAGGTATAGGTAATTCCATTTAATAATATGTAATTAAAATTTGTTTCAAAAACTGATTATCTATATTTTGTTATTCATTGTTCAACACTTGCATATTTTAATAACGTCACGTATTTAGTTAAGTATGTTAATGTTCATTTATTTTGATTCTTAATAATTATGTATTTCTTATATAACTCTTTTCTTGTTAAATAATAGTATTCATATAATGTATTTGTAAAATCCATTTCCAAAATTTCATTAAATCGTTATAATTTTCAAATCAATAATGAAGAGTAAGTAGTTAATTTGGAATAGTAACCAGGAGATTCAAATATATGAAATAAACATAATACAAATAACAATAACAATTAAACCTTGATAAATATTATCATAACTGTATATATATATATATATATATATATATATATATATATATATATATATATATATATATATATATATATATATATATATATATAAAGATATTTCCTTGTGATTATTCAAAAGAAGGGTTGAAGAGTTAAAAGTTTTATTTATATCTACAATTGGGCATTGTTTTGTCAGTGTAATTGTCAATAGTGTAATGAAATTGATTTTATTTTATTATCTGCAGTCTGCATTAAATTTCAAATTTTCGATTAATTATCATGATTAGCTCATGAAACATGATTAAATAATAATTTAAATTGAACTCTTGGCTTAGTGCATCACATATATATTGAACATTACTACAATAAAATTATAAATATGAGTCGACATGTTTCGAGCGGTCAGCTCATTATCAAGACTAGCTACAAAAAAAACATAGTAAATTCACATTTATTATATAGAGGAATAGTTGAAATTTTATTTGTTCGTTGACAATTTGATTTTCATTTTTCCAAGGGATGCAGATTTCTAGAAACGTTTAGACTTATTAGAATAAATTAGAATTTCCATAGAAATCAGTTAGGTCGTGTTTACTTAAAGTACGAGTATGTACCTAATGTTATTGGCGTAATTGTGTGAATTGAATTAGGATATTCGAAGCAGTGAGATACGGAATATTAGAAAATCTGGAAAAAAGAAGAACCGAAATAAAATAAGTAAATGACAGCTGAGAAGTGATTTATTCTCAGTTTGGTTTGACAATTCATCATGAGCAGACTCACGCCTGAACAACGCTTGCAAATAGTGCAATTTTATTCCAAAACGAGATTGCCGTTGTTTCCGATTTTCAAAAGTATTTTGTTCAGCGATGAAGCGCACTTCTGGTTGAATAACTACGTCAACAAACAAAACTGCCGCATTTGGAGTGAAGATAATCCTCAAGTGTATGTCAAACAACCCTTACATCCAGAAAAACTGACTGTTTGGTGCGCTTTATGGGCTGGTGGAATCATTGGTCCGTACTTCTTCAAAAACGATGATGGCCAGAACGTAACACTATACCGTCACATGGTGATCGGTATAGAGCCATGAATACTAACTTTTTCATTCCTGAATTGAATAACCATGATGTCCAGGAGATGTGGTTTCAACAAGACGGCGCAACATGTCACACAGCTCGTGCCACAATCGATTTATTGAAAGACACGTTTGGTGACCGCCTAATTTCACGTTTTGGATCTGTGAATTGGCCTCAAAGATCTTGTGATTTAACACTTTCTGTGGAGCTATGTAGAGTCATTGGTCTATGCGGATAAGCTACAAACGCTTGACCATTTGGAAGACAATATTCGCCGTGTTATTGCCGATATACGGCCACAAATGTTGGAAAAAGTCATCGAAAATTGGACGTCCAGATTGGACTACATCCGAGCCATCCGTTTGAGTCATATTCCAGAAATCATATTCAAAATGTAATGCCACAAGATTATCTTTCGAATAAAAAAAATTATGTCAATCAAATGATCCATCGTTGTTTTATTGCAATTTAAAGTTCTATACCTCTAAAAAAACACCCTCTATAATGAAATATTTAATGAAACCATATTTAGAATTTTCTCATAATTTAATAAAAATGGTATTCTTATTTACAATGTTATTGTTATTCAGCATTTGATAAAGAAGTAGTACTTCGAAACGCGTCATGCGTATTTTTATTAAATTATGAGAAAATTTTAAATATTGTTTCATTATGGATATTAGTTTTCTCCAAGTATCGGCTCATCAATAATCAATTTCAATAAAAAAAAAAATATATATATATATATATATATATATATATATATTTATACATATTTCACATATCTTCTATATAAAATTTCGATGCTTGGTGTGTCTGTAATCTGAGAGAGGTGTTTTCTACTGATTTCTATAGATGGAATTGTAGAGTATTCATTACTCTACGATCTTCCACTTGAAGTCACAAGAAGATGCTTGGAGGTTGAAATCGTTGCCTCACTTCGATGGACGTGGTGCGACTGACGAGTTCCTTGCAGAACGAAACATATATGTCTCGCACTTCCATCAGGTGTGGCATCGATTTCAATATTTCTCTAACATTTATCCCTTGAAGGATAATGGAGACATCACATCGTACACGTTTCAGTGCCATAAGCACAAAAAAAATTTCATTTCCTTATTATTATTATATATATATATATATATATATATATATATATATATATATATATATATATATATATATATATATATATATATATATATATATATATATATATATATATATATATATATATATATATATATATATATATATATATATATAATAAACTAAAACTATAATATAACACATTGATAAACTTATGTCTTAATGGTGCTTGGTAGTATTTGTAAAAAGTAATGAGTTTTAGATTCAATTATATCATGTAGATCCTTTTTTTATTATGAAAAATAAGGTATTTAGATCCCAGGAACAACCGAAATATCATGACGTTTCATTAACTTTTCCTTTTTTTAAAAAATAAGTTCTGGAGAAATATCATGACGTTTCATTAACTTTTCTAAAAGTTCTGGAGGAAATGATACAACATTCTGTACATTGTTTTCGATAGTTCAAAATAATATAAGTCATATTTTCAACAAAAACTTAGTTTTACTTAGGTTACAGTTAATTACGAAAGGTTCAACAGTTTTGGAAATAAAAATACTTGTATTTACCTATACTACTTTTTTATTTTCAGTGATGGATTTTTGGATATTGAAGAGTTTAGGTTACTGACGCGTGCACTGTTTCGAAATGATAAAGGAAAAATATATACAATGGAAGAAGAAAAGTTCAAGGATATTTTCAATGTTTTCGACGTTAACAGCAATGGTTTGATAGACCCGAATGAATTCATTTTCTGCTGGAACCACTGGATAAAAATAGTGAGTAATAAATAAATAAATTATTATATAAATACCATATACCCACTATCAAGAACTATCATTATTTATAGATAAATCATAAGTTAAAAAATAAAACCTCGTATACCTACTTTTTTGACAACGTTTTAATCTCTCATATCCATTGGCAGAATATCTATAATGGAAACTATGGTCACAAAAGTTTTTAAACAAAAAATATTTATAATTTGAGAAAAATTCTTTCCATACAGAGATAAAGCTTCGAAAAATTGTCTTGTTTACTCTTATATCGTACGCTTTCTAATAAATTTGCAAAATGTTGGACCTACGTGTTTATTCCCCTACACCTTATTACAGAATCAGTATCAATGAACACCAATTCGACGTACAGAACCACAGAACATACTAAATTGAGGGTATGTTCTGTGAACAGAATACTACTCGTGCAGTGTTACCAACTTGGAGGTTTAACATATTTAGGGGTTTTCATATTTCTTACGTTTTGCGTTAGCTCAAGAACACTTTTTTCTACGAAAGACAACTGTTGAATAATGAATTTTGAGTTCAAATCTAATTAACAGTCATAAATTTTCCAAATATTAACAACAAAATATCTCAGCATTAGGTTTTAGAAACACCATTCATTAATTACATTTCAATATAAATAGTACCTAAATTAATTACAAATATAAATTTTCTATTTCTATCTCAAATGCATATTTTAAATACAAGTTAATTAAGTACTGTTCATTACTGCATATGCGTTTCTTTCAGATAGTCCGCCCCATATCAGCTTTTCTGATCGTAGATGTGCAGAATGACTTCATTAGTGGCACTCTTAACATAAGTAACTGCTCGGCACAACAAAATGGTTCTGAAGTTATACAACCAATTAACAGGATCCTAGAAACTGTAAATTTTGATGCTGTATTTTATTCTTTGGATTGGCATCCAAGCAATCATATATCATTCATTGATAATATGAGTTCACGCGATTTACATCCAACTAGCAAAGTTACTTCAGATAATGTTCAAATCTACGATACTGTAATTTTCAATGGGAATCCCCCTATACGACAGAGACTGTGGCCTAGGCACTGTGTACAGGATACTTGGGGGTCTGAGCTACACAAAGATTTGAAGGTAAAAGAATTAGTATCGAATATAAATTACAGATGACTAGTAATAAAAATTCATAACGAATCTATGGAATTAAAAAAACACTATGGAATTTTCAATTTTCTTAGCTTGTATTAATTGGAAGTATACAAACAAAATAGCATATTTTTCAATCATTTAATGAAAGGTTTATATGTGTAGGTGGTGGAAAACTCTCTAAAGGTTTACAAAGGCACCAATCCGGACGTCGACTCTTACTCTGTATTCTGGGACAACAAGAAGATGACCGATACAACTCTTTGTGCACAACTCAGATTGAAGAATGCCACTGATATCTATATTTGTGGTTTAGCATACGATGTATGTGTTGGTAAGCTCAATTTTGAATCACATTTTTTCATATTTCACTTCTTTTATCACGTTAAGGAAAAATAATAGCAGTGACAAGCGAATAGACCAACAACAAAACCCACACTATGTTAGTTGGTAAATATCATTCAAGCTTTTTGTGAAAAAAGTTACAAAGTAAATTGAATATTTCTGGCAAATATACTGAGTGGATGTGGAAACGTCATAAAAATATATTTTTATGAGGAGTTATAAAATATATTTTTTCACATGCACACAGATAATAGGAATTTCCGCACTTTTTTTGGCGCGGAAATTCATTTTTTCTCACAGGTACAGAAAAAAAATTCGTGAAATTTTCAAAAAGATTTAAAATGAAAAGCTTTAATTTCCTATATTCATTTTACTCTTAGGAACAACTTTTCCTGAAGTTCGCAGAAAATGCTCTTTCGTAAGTTTCTGCAACGTGGGGAAAAACCAGTTTTCCCCCCGTTACACTATTATATAAACATACAATTAAGTGTGTGTAATTATTTTTATACGCGCTATTTTTAATTATATTTTAGGTACGCACCATTTTTAATTTGAGTTAAATTTGTTTAATTGTTGCATCAAATAAGTATAGATAATTTCTTTTGTGTCTACATAGGCATACACTCCGCCACTTCGTCTCAATTCCTGGTATTTTCTCCTCAATTTAATTCCAAACATAATGTTGTTTTCATGTCGCACTTATTTTTTTTGCATATTCGAAAAGGATCAGTTACTTTACGTTTTCTTTAATAAATGACACGGAGGTTTCGCTTATCTCTTGGTAAAACATTATGTTAAAAACAATAAATTAAAATTAACACACTTGACTTAAGTTTCACTATTTCTATATACGTTTCGGGTGGTTTACCCATTATCAAGAGTATACAAATTTACATTTCAGTAATATTGTATACTCTTGACAATGGGTTAACCACCCAAAACATTAGTAGAGTTTTTAATATATTCAATGAAACTTAAGTGAAGTGTGTTAATTTTAATTTATTGTTTTTACGTTTTCTTTGTTGAATTAAAATGTTAAATTCTTGTTTTTTTATTAATAAAATAACGGCCTCAACAACCGTCATTAGCCAACATAATTCAGTCGATCTGGTAGAATCTGAAATTCTACTTCTGAAACAAGTAAAACAGACAAAAATCATTTCACACATAAGTGACTGTCGAACGTTGAAATTTTAAACAATAATTCTTCATTATATAACATAATTTTTTCCAGGAGCTACAGCTGTGGACGCGCTTGCCATTGGATACAGAACAATTTTACTTGATGACTGTAGTAGAGGAGTTGACCTTAAAGATATAGAAAAAACTAAAAACACTGTTACAAAGAATAACGGAATAATTATCAATTCTGATCAAGTAAAAGCTATGGTAGAAGGAAGAGACAGAAGGCCTGAATTAGGATATAAACTGGCAATGGAACTCAAAACAAACAGACACGAAAGATATAATGAATAGAATTTTTCATTATTATTTTCCAATTTGTTGATTAGATCAATATTAATGCAACATGGAAATTTCAGTGTACTCGTTAGAAGTCGTTTATATTGAATAAACTCTATAATGTTTTTATGTATTTCATTTGTGTAATAAAGTTTTCGTTTCAAGTTGCTGAACAATGCGAATTCTTCAGTGAACTGTCGGGTTTCTATTGTCTAAAAATGTTTGAAATCTAAATCTTTCAATCAAACAGTTGAAATTAATGTAAAAAAACAAAGTTAAATAAAAACGCTAGTTTAAATAAAGTGAGTGAAGATATACTTTTTGAATTGGAAAATTTGAAGCAACCAATGAAACTAAAAAAGTGAACTACTTCTAAAATGTGAAATAAATTATTATTAGTGTTGAGCCTGCAACAAAAAATGATAAAAATAAACGGTTCTTAAACGATAATACATTAGAAATCGAATTCGTTTATTAAATGAATCTCCAACCATACGTGAATAATGACAATTATATGTTATGTTTTGTGCTAATTTGTTTTTTGTAGCTAAATATTATTTTCCTCTATTGCCTTATATGCAGGTTTTCTGTTTATATTGTTGTGATTATTTTAAGATGCAGTTCATCACAATTACATGAAGAAATGGAAATACGTATATTCTGTGATGTTGAGGGTTCCTTTTTATATTTAGCCCTAACTCTATATTGGAAGAACGTCCAGTCCAATACCTATTTAGGTCTGGCTGAGTCCAAAATTAACCTTAGTTTATTTGCATGTTTGTGAGCTGGTACATTGATTATAGCTATTAATGAAAAGGTGGGAAGTTATGTGCTTTTCAACCTTCTTCAATGAATATCAGTAATACGATTATCAGTGGCGGCCTTAGATGGTGGCGAACAGGGCAATCGCCCGGGGCATCACTCTTGCAGGAGCCTTGCATCAAGGAAATTTTAAAAAAATACAGAATTTTTTAACTTTATTTTTTTTTTGAAACTTTTGATTTTTAATTATTCATTAAGGTTATAACGGTATATTAAAATAAAGTTTTTCATTCAAATCATAATTCATAAATTTATTTTCCTAGGCGCATTCACAAATTGGCTCGATAATTATCAAGCAAATGGTTTTCTGTCATCCCTTGTAACAGCGAGAGAAATAGCCGAGGAAAATGATATTACAGACAGTTTAAAGAATTCCGAAGACGACGTAAAATATCTATGACAGTAGGGGAATCACGTGATATTGATGCACATGAATTGTATTTAGAACTGAATATGTTCATCCGCGTGTATGACGGAAAGGATGACATTATTCGGTGCTGAAATACATAATAGAAAAAAAATTAACTGAAGTTTACCTGACTATCGAAATAGTTGTGAGAATTATTGCCACCACTTTTGTTACGGTTGCGTCTGCTGAAAGGAGTTTTTCAAGGCTAAAAATTATTAAAACATATTTGAGGAATTCGATGACACAGGATCGGCTTTCAGTCCTTGCTATTCTTTCAATAGAAAATGACCTAGCTCATTCGTTGGATTATTCTGCTTCAATTAAAGATTTCAGTCTTAGTAAAAACCTCAAACGTCAATTTTAAAATTGATCATCCTTATATTTGTTGATTTTGTAAATCTTTCAAAGTAAAATATTTTACTACTCAAATTTTGTTTATTTGTATAACTTTAGCATTTCTCGTCACACATAACAAGTATCTACAAGCAGACCTACTTTTACATCACATAGCTGTACTTTTCCGTAGGACAAAGGGCCTTGCAAAGGCCCACCCCGGGTTCCACTGACGATTATTATTCATATTCATACAAGTCAATATTCATTATTTTCAGCTTATCTTCATAGATGTTCAAGGACGTCTACAGTGCGCCATATTATAGGAAATATAGTAATCTCGTATGTATATATGAGTGATCCTATTTTATCATTGTTTCCTTGTAATAGGAGAATAAGGAACTTATAAGATATGGGTGTGGATAAGCAAGATGTTCCAAGTATTCTATATAATTCTAAGGAAAAAAATTCAATTCAGTAATCATTTGCTAATTCTTCGGTATTACACAAATCTCTTTTACATCTTGTGCAAGACACTAACGCTTTCCCCAGAGAGTTTTCTTCTGACGAACAGTAATCTTCCTTCCCACACCCTCTTTTCCATCTGGAATGATACGGTTGTGGCCAAGTTCCAGTTACAATGTATTCTTGATAGCATCTATTGTAGCCTTCTGCACACGTAAGAAAAAAATCGCACGTACCATATCTGCAGGCGCTTTGAGGATTGTACGACATACAAGTATAACACTCTAACATGGATGCTGTGAATGGAGAATGAAAATTGTGTTAATAAAAACAAACCTTGACAACCAAAACGTAGATTTTGTTAAGTGATATATTTTTAAACGTTATATAAACTGCTGTAACAAATTTACGTATCATTTATTAATTTTCAGTAATATCTATATTGCAAAAAACAATTGCATTAAATCGTACAAGATGAATTTGCCGAATATTTTACAAACAGAGTGAAATCTGAATTGCGGTTCATGCATCTGCATGTTCTTTATTCTCTCATGAAAAGGGGAAAAATAATTCAGAACTCGCAGAGGATCTAGCAATAATCTAAGTATTTTTTGAAGCTTCATTACAGTAACTAAAAAAGACAATATGAAATGTGATCCTAATATGAATGTTAGTCAATTCTGGAAGAAGAAATATGACAGCAAAATCATTCATTCACATAAAAAAAATAAACTGCCCTACCAAATTTACGTATCACTTATCAATGCTGAAAATGCATGTTAAAAGTCGTTACATATTTTAAATCCATTGCAACATTTGAATGAAAAGAAATAATATTTTAAAAACGTATACACTTTCTTGTAAAATATTTGAAGAGCTATTACGATCGTTTCACTAGAACAAAGGATTCTTTATTAGTTCGAAAAAGGCATGGTAATACGAGGGCGGGGTGAAAAGTTTTAGGCCTGAACAAGAGATGGCGCCACAAGGTCTACTTTTGCTATAAGCTTGTATGTTTCAGCCCAATCGCTGCGTTAGTTTGCGTTTGAGAGCACATTGCGCGAGACGCTTTCGTCGTTTTCGTGAAAATGGAAAAATTGGAGAAACGTGCTGTCATCAAATACTTCTGTTGGAAAGGTTTTACTCCAAACCAGATAAAAGGAGAGATGGATTCAACACAAGGAGACTGCTCCCCATCATATTCAACTATTAAGCAGTGGGTTTCGGAATTCAAAGTGGGTCGTGTAAGCACCACTGACGAGCCGCGCTCATGACGGCACTTTAAGGCCACAACTTCAGAAATGATTGAAAAAATCCATGAAATAGTATTGGAAGACCGCAAATTGAAAATGCATGAGATAGCTGAGACCTGTAGGATGTCATCTGAACGTGTGCGAAATATTTTGCACAAACATTTGAGCATGGAAAAGCTGTGTGCAAGATGGGTGCCGGGTTTGCTAACGCTCGGCCAAAAACTGATTCAAAAAAACATTTCTACCGAAAATTTGGCGCTGTATAGACGTAATCCAAACGAATTTTTGCGTCGATTTATTCAACTATTGATGAGACTTGGGTTCACCACTACACTCTTGAAAATATAGAACACTCAAAACAGTGGGTTGGAAAGAGAGAACCAACTCGAAAGAATGCTAAAACAATTTTATCGGCAAATAAGTTTATGGCTACTGTTTTTTTGGGATGCGAGAGGAATTATATGCATTGATTATCTTGAAAAGGATAATACCATCACTGGTCAATACTACGAAGACTTATTGCAAGGTTTGAAGGACGAGGTCCAAATTAAACGACCTCATTTGTCGAAAAAAAAATTTGTTTCATTTCTATAAAGCACCAGCGCATGCGTCGAATGTTGCCATGTCTAAAATCCACGAATTGAAGTTTGAATTGATGCCGCATGCTCCCATCTAACCAGACTTAGCCCCAGCGACTATTACCTACCTGTTTCCTAACCTCAAAAAATGATTTATTGTGATTGATACTGACTTATAGTTATCGAAACTATAAATCAGTATTTTGAAGATCTTGACGAATCTACCTTTAAAAGTGGTATAACTAAATAGAACACCGTTATGAGAAATGTATCAACGTTGATGGAAATTATGTTGAAAAATAAAGCAAAAAAAAATTTTAAAACATTGTTTTTCTTGGTCAGACTTGAAGCTCTTCTTTCCACACTCGTATGAAGCATTCTAGAGTCTACATTTTTCAAATGAAAGTGTATCTTTATATGAAGAAAATATTATTTTCTCTGACATTTCATGAATTATATGTTTAAAACTAAAAATTTTTGTTTTATGTAAGAATATCATCACCGTGATCTTAACTTATACATTATATTTCACTTAAAACATTATATTACAAAAGAAAAATACTGTCTGATTCAAAAGGAACAGAAACAGGAGGATTCATAAAAATTTAGCCTTCAAGCCTAACAGGCTCATGGATATTTTTCATAGCAACAAATAGGTATATAATTAACAGAACCATATTTAAAAGGAACAGTGGAAGCTTAAATTTCGAAAAATTCTTATGACACCAAACCAAATGAAATGACCTCTTAAGTTTTAAAATTGATATCTGGTATTGCTTGCAGTAGCTTATATACTTATTTGCTTTTGTAGTCTTTATTTGTAGTGATTATTACTTACAATTAGCTGCACCAAAACGGTCATTATTGCATTTATCACTTTGACAAGTTTTACAAAATTTCAGAGAATTGCCGTGTAGATTTCTTTGCCTGCTACACCAGTCATTAGGAGCACATCCTCTGCGATATAGTGGAACATAATCGCCATTCTTTTTTTCGGAACCTATCAAATATTCTTCATAGCAAGCATCTTCATCTTCAGGACACTCGAATAGATTTTCTTCTGTGCCTAGGCGACAGTCCGAATTGTAGTCCGTACTGCTGCATTTTCGGCACGACAATGTATATCCTTGAAAAACCAGTCAGATTGAATGAAGAAACGACCACAACAATATTTCTGAATAATTTGCAAACATTGTATTTGAATATATCCTTAAAATCAAGCACTGGAACTTATGATTTACACTTTATTGACTAAATAGCATGACCGTTTTGTCGTTACAAGCGACTTCTTCAGATGCTAACAGAATAATGTTACGATACTATGATGAATATGAATTATGATGAATAATTAATGATGAATAAAGTGTAAATCATAAGTTCAAGTGTTTGAATTCAAGTTTATATTCAATTATAATGAATTTACATCAAGTAAACGCTTGAAATAACATTGTATTTAAGGGACACTTTATTTTCATATAGATATATATCTATATATCGTTTTTTGTTGGAAAATAAATTTAGCGAGAAAACTAATCTTACCGAAATGAAGAAATTGAAATAACGTAAATACGAGTAGAGCAATTTTTTTGGAACCCATGGCTGGTCAGTCGAAGAGTTAAATAAAGTAGCCTACGCCTTAGTTTCTGTATCAAACTGAACATATAAAACTTGAACGTTCGAATATTCAATGATAAAACATAATTGACATATTGATAACCGAATTATTATAGTTTCGAACAATTATTTCAAATTACTGAAAAAACGATATTTGAGGAAAAATTTTCAGTAATATTTATAATGCAAAAACACTTGAATTTCATTGGGTAAGATGAATTTCGTGAAGGACAGGAGGCACCCTTTACGACATTACCCCACCTATGGCCAACCCACTCTAATCGATGAAATGAGTATCAATTCTTCATTCCGGTAAATATTAGTAGGTAATAAGTACCTATCTACGTTTCATTACGCAAAAGTAGAATAAAATGGCCAAAAGTGGGGAATTTTAGAGTTCGTGACAATAAATTCTCTAATAATTTTAATTGACATGAAATCTGTATTAAAACTTGATTTTCTGGAAGGGCAGATCTTGAAAAATTAATGACATTCAGTACAAATATCTTCATAAATTCAATGGACGATGAATCTACTCTGTGATAGTTCATATTTAAATGAGAGGTAATAATAAAAACTTGTCTAAAAATCACTGACTGAACAATTCTTTATTCGACTAGTTTCGCCTTTTACAGCATTATCAAGAACGTGAATTTTGAGAACGTTGAACGTGAGAATTGTTCAGTCAGTGATTTTTAGACAAGTTTTTATTATTACCTCTCATTTAATTACAAATATCTTCTCCAAATCCTGCATTTTTTATATTAGTAGAAAAAACTTTCTTATTGAAAAATTTTATGTTGTTGACAAAATCTTAAAGTAGCCATAAGTGGTGCCTCTGCCCTATATATTTCACAAATAGAGTGAAATTTCCTAAATTGAGTTTCATTAATCTGCGATGTCTTTATTCTCGTATGAAAAGGGGAAAAAAGAATTGAGAACTTTCAGTGGACCAAGTAATAATTCTGGATATTTTTGGTGAGCTTAATTACAATAAGTAATAAAGATAATATGAAATGTGATGCTGATATGAATATAATATCTTGTCTGAAGAAATGTGACAGCAAAATAATTCGTTCTGTTACAAAAATATGAAATCTGTGGAAATTCAAACTTTAATTATATCGTTCTTTCATTGCTATTCAAATAGATAGCTTAGAACAATGAATCAAGTGACATTGATGAGTTGCTTGAAAATCATAGAATACGTGAAATTTTATTATTTGTTTTTAAATAGTTTTTTTTTTAAAAGACCAAGTATTATTTGCCTTTCTAAAGCTTCTTTTCGATGTCATTGCTTTCCGATTTTATATTACATCCAGATATGTAATATAAAATATGTAGGCACCTACCTAACTTTAGTATTTCGTAGATTATATTCGTTCCTTGTATTTCGTTATGACAATATGTATCTTGGGAGACCAAAAAGTGTTTGGTCGATAAAATTAAATATGCTAACGAAATATTTCGAACACCATGAGAATTCCAAGTACTATCAATGTAAATACACTCAAATGTTATGAATTGAAAGAAGGATTTGGTTGTACCTCAAACCATGTGATTAACTGTCAAAATTACGGAATTTTGTGTGAAAAATCACCTTACACTTTGAAACAGTTATGTATTATATCCATTGCGCAAAATTGGACAGGTAAGAATTTTTATAATCAACAAATTATTTTGATTGTCGTATTAAGTTCTTTGAAATATTACACTGTGCGAAATATCTACAATTCCAGCTTCAACCACATTGGTAGGTAGAAATGAATTTAAAAAACGGCTCATTCAATTATTAGATAAGCATGTAGCCATTTTTGACTACCCTTCCAATACTCTGATGATCATGGTCAAATTTTTATACAAAATCTCACAAATTTTTCACGGCAAGCATATTTATCTCACGTAAGTCAACAATAAATAAAATACTTGTAGGAAGAAACAAAATTAATTGAAATAAATTGAATTGTTGTTTTAATTGAATTAATGAAAAAATGATATGAAATATCCCATTCTAAAAATAAATAACTTAAAAGCGCTAGGAAAGATATGTTGACAAACTTAAGGCTAAGTACCCTGGTATGGAAATAACATAATTTTTTTTATGTACCTATATTAAATAAAAACACTTGGCTTGGTTTCACAAAATTTATAATGAATACTTGACAATTGGGTTCGGAGTGTTACCCCATTTTCAAAAGTTAAACTCTCAGTTAGTTTAACCGTTGTCAATGAAACAATTGTCAAGTATTTATTTTAAATTTCGTAAAACCAAGTCAAGTGTTCTTATTTAATATACCTATTAAACAATGTTTCACCAAGAGACCAGCGAACATCCAATCAACTTTATTTTCATATGTATTTTCCAGTTAATATATCTTTTGTCTTTGAAAAAATTTTGGTATAGTTTTGATTTGCTTTGATGATGCCTCAGTTCAAACAAAATATTTTTCATGGTTTGTTAGTGTATTATTATTGGTCAAAGAGAGGTCACATACGTATAGAGCTCAGATTTTTGGATGTACAGTATGCCGATTCTGAACGACCCAAGTAAGACTATGAGAATTGAATCCACAACCACCAACATGCCGAAAGCGTTATAGGATGCCTACTCAGCCTTATATTATTTTTATTCTCATTTACAGTATATACAATTGTTTCATAATTGAATAGCTAGAGAAATATGTGGATACTTACTTTTCAGAACACCCAAAACTCGAAGAATTAGTCTTACCAGAAGACAGATGCATGCTGCTCAGTTTGTTGCCAGAAGATTTACCCTTAGAGCTGACAGTTCCAAGAATCCCAGATAACATGTATTGGAAAAAATGCTATCTTAAAAAGTGGCCATCATGTTTAATCCGGAATGTTATAGATAAAGATATGTTTTTACTACCCTCCTCTCTGGTAGCTAGAGATGAACATTCGTCTCTACAAAATGTTGAAATAAGTTCAACCAATTCGGATGAATACTCCGTGAAAAATGAATTTTCTCAACTTAAAACATGGAAACAGCATTATCTTGAGAATTATATGAAAGAGATGCTAGAAAACTTAGACCCTGTTAAGTACGACCCTGAGGAAGTAAGTGATTTGACTTAAAAAAAAAAGATGAATTTATTGAAAATTCTTTTCAATATCAATAATAAACAAACAGTATTCTTTTTTCTAGCGAAAAGTTATGTAAGTGGTACAAGAGATATATATTGAGTATATATTTGTATAATATTGATATTCGCTTCTTCCCAATACTGTTATAACAAAGTTTTTTCTCAAATTATTAAAATAGATACCTAGATGTGTAAGTAGGTATTGAATATTGCAGAATATAAATAGACATTCTTCGTAGTCGCCTCAGGCTACGGCCTTTGTGATAAAATGAAATATCTTTGTTTTCGCAACAAAATTGACAAGATAGATTTTAAAATTAGAATATTGTTTCATTTATAACTATAATTGTATTACGAGAATCTTCAATAAAGTTTATTATTATTAATATCAATGATAAATTACATAAGAATGGAATTGACAACTGCCTGCAACAAAAATTGTTGAAAAATTTCGAATCCACCAAATCATCAGATTCTTGGCTGAATTCCACAAAACTAGTTACCTAGTAACAGAAATAAAAAACGATTTATGTGAAATTAAGAGTGTACAGAAAAAAATACGGATTACTAAGATCACCAGGCCGCTCATTTCCAGAGTTCTTTGGAACTAAATATAACTAGTGCTTTTGCTCAAAAATTCTCCATTACTATATAAAATCCCTCCATCACAAAAGTATCTATAAGTGTACATTAGGTCTACTCAATAACTTACTAAAGAAATTAAGAACGGAACGAATAAAACTTTATAGTAATAATGTAAAGATGACTATTGATTTTACTTTTTTCACTTGTTAAATAATATTTAACAAGTATAAATATATTATATTGAATAAGAAATACTTAGCTCAGTTACTTATTTAAAATTAAATTAATTCCTGAAAATGGCTTCTAAGTACTGCCCAATATTCAATAGCTAAACTGAACACTTCTTTCTCATCATCACGACTCACGGATGAGATGAAAGTTTATTTTGCACCTTAATCTAAAAAAAACTATATACAGGTCCTTGTCAAAAAGCTTCAGTGTACAAAGTTATTTATATTTTCAAACATATTCTAAGATGGTATGATTTCAACTCAATAAATTGGAGAACAGATTAAGTAAAATAAGGAATAAAAAATTTATTGCTTCCTTGTAATTTATTCAATTATGTTGCAGATCAAAATATTATGTGATATTTGTGGCCCTTACGTTAAAATGCTTCACCTTGAACAGTTGAGATGCTATGATGGCAATGAATTAGGTCATGGTGGTACTCGAATTGCCTTAAATGCAGTTTTGGCTGGTTTGTCCAAATTACAAGAAGTGTCCATATGCTTCAAACAGGTAAATAAGTAAAAGATACTGTACATAAAAAATGTGATTATTAAAAACAGACTTCAATGTTTTGATGAATAACGAAGTTCAGTGAGTAAGAGTCTGCTCAGATAAAACTTTATCGGACTTCTAGAGGCACGATTACTTTGCTATATCTAGCATTGTAACATTTTTCAAAATACGTATAGTACAACCTATCAACCTATCAATTAACAAGGTGGAAAAATTACAACAAATCTTTAAAACGTATTCAATTTGAAATGATATGTAATCCAATATTTCATAACACTGATCATTACTTATAGGATTGAATAAATAAATACCTTTCAAATTCAAACATTTATTATCAACCAACATAAATAAGAATACATCAACATAATACATTTCAGAAATATGTAGGAATCAATAACTTCTCTTGGAATGTCATACAGTTATCAGTACAAGATATCAATTCCTTGTCTAAAGGTTTGGAAAAAAACAGACTCCATATTTTGAGGCAAGATCCTAACCATAGGAATGAACACATTGAATATACTTTTCTGTGTTTGTAGACTAATCAATTCTGATTTGGAAGGAACTAAATGCACACCGATATTAAAATCTATGCTCAAATATGATTATTTGAGAACATTAGACTTGTCCTACAGTAATATTGGAGATCACGGAGCGGCACTTATCAGCAAATTTTCGATGGAAGTTAAAATAACAGAGCTTCTGCTAGTTGACAATAACATTGGTGAAAAAAAAAACATTTCCATTTTTGTGTTTACAATATCCGAATAATTTTAGGCCCAATTGGGGGGGAAACATTTGCATATATATTAAATGAATCTTCTAGTACTCTAAAAGTTCTCAATCTCAGGATGAATCCAATAGGATCAAGAATAGGAAATTTGATTTTGACTTCTCTTATAGAAAACAAAAACCTGAAGTCTTTAAACCTTGAAGCTTGTAACATAAAAGTTGATAAAAATATAGGACAACTTCTGCAGACATCAACATTAGAAGAGTTATATATGTCCAATAATCTCATTGGGGATGTAAGATAAATATGTATTAGAATTGACTAAAAAGTGATTACACTTATTTTTTCAGGAAATTGGAAATATAATTCTAAATAGTCTCTACAGTAATGGAAGTTTAAAGAAATTTGATTTGAGAATGTGTTGCATACACTCAGACATCCAACAGAAAATTTCAGAAAGAGTAAAAGAAATTAAATTGAAACAATTTCATATTAGTCACACATGTGAAAAGCAGATCAAGCTTAATTTTGATCAGTCGTTCTTACTATATTTTGATAGTATTCAACTCAATGAAAACCTTGTACCAAAGGACGAAACACTTCCACTAAATATAGAATAAGTTAATTAATATTGAAGTAAAATCTATATATAATACTTTCTACTTTACAGTTGCTCATATTTAAAGCATTTTATGATGAATTTCCCAGAAAATAACAAAAAATTCTAATTCTTTATTCTAAAGCATATCAAGAATGTTCAATATCTCGATCTCAACAAGCCAAAGACAAATTCTACACAAGAGATATATTCATGTATCTATGAAGGGAACCCAAAATTTAAGTTTAATGAAATGCTAAAGTACAATTAAGAACTATTAAACAAGCAAATAAATGACTGGTTGAAAGTAGACAGCAAAAGAATAAAAATAGAAACAATTATAAATTCACTAGTTACAAAATATTCGACTTCAAAATGAAAACAAATCTTGTGTTTAATGAAAATTTAGTTATGTAAATATTAATTCTGACGGGAAGTTTTAATGAATCTGACAGCAAATTAAATCCAATAAGAACGTCAATATTTCCAATGAGGTTAACGAATTTTCAAAAGTAGATCTACTTTCTAAAAGTTTTAGTTGATAACAGATAAGTTTATAAACAATTTATCTTGTTTTATTCATTTGTATTTTTGTTGAAAGCTTATTATTCATTATTTCAATTTAATTTGTACTTTCTGGATTCTCAATTTCTTTTTATCCTTCACATCAACAAAAACTTGGAGTAATTCGAATATTTAAGCTTACATTCAAAACATTCACAAAATATGGTTATAGAAATTATATATCCCATAAAAATTTTTTCAAGAGAAAAAAGATAGGAGCCATATTTACAAATTATTGTCAGACAACTTAGGTCAGTAGTTGTCGACAAAAATTTATAATGACTGATTCATCAGCTAATGATCATCTAGTAGACACTATTTATCATTCTGTTGAAAATTAAATTGGAATGACACATTAAAAATAATACCTTCTATATTGATCCTTAAGATTCCATAATTGACCTAAAATTAAAAAAAAAAAAGTTGAAAGATCGAGAATTTACAAATAATGAGTTGTAATTGAGTTTTTATATTTATTCAGAGCTTTGAGTAAAAATCAGGAAAATTCATAAACACGTACCAAAGCAGACCATCAACTAATTCTTTCATAAATTCAATATTTAAATTCGATTCTTCAACCCTATCATATTATAAAACTTTTGGTTTACATAATATTTTATATAGTCATATTATATAACAATTTTTTTGATTTTTTACAACTGATTTTTTTGAAAATCAGTTGTAAACGTATTCTGGTTTCAATTTGAAAATTATAATTCTATGTTCTAATTCTCAGAAGCCTAGTATTCAAAACATCAGCAAACATAGAATTTACAAGAATTTTGATTATGTTGTTAATGAAAGAATGTAGACATTAATTATTATTTATTGTTCAATGAATATATTTCTAAAAGTAATTGCAGTTTAATTGTCATTTTGATTAAAAAAATCCAATTTTATAAAGATTATCAGGGACTAGAAAACTGAAAATGTCATTAAATCTTGACTTCACGATCAAGAAAAGAGAATGTCATATAAAAAACAGGTGTTTACCTTCAAATTCAATGTTTTTTGTACTCCTGTACTACAGTAAGTTTAGAAATCGTTCCTTCAAGTAGCAGTAAGCATTAGTCCATGAAGTCTATAAAGATAATGCCTATATTAGAAACAGCGCTCACAACTTTTGTAAAATAAATTTTGATAAGTATAGTCAGTAGTGAATGTCAACAAATAAGTAATCATGGTTTTTCATAACCCAGTGCTCAAAGCTAGTCATCATTATGATAACACTACAATTTAAACAATCTATAAAATTAATCATTACCTGTACTATGACCAATCCACATCTCAAATTTTCGAAAAATGATCTGAAAAAATATATATTTTTTTTAAATTGAAAAACTGTAATGAGTAATTGTACGTAATGAGTTATAATTGAGTTTTATTTTCTTTCAGAGCTTTGAGTGAAAATCATAAAGGTCATAAACACGGACCAAAGCAAATCATCATTTATAGAAATGTCGAATATATTTTGAAATATATAAAGATTACTATATATAAAAAAGATTTTTACATATAGAAATATATAAAGATTATATTCAAAGAAACTAACAATGTATAAAACATATAAAATTTAATTACCTGTTCGATAACTAATACACATCTCTAACTTTTGAAAAATGACCTGAAAAGAGGAAAGAATAAAATTAAGAAGTGAAAACTTGCAAGTATCAAGTGGTATTGATTTTTTTTTTTCAGAGCTTTGAGTAAAAATCAGAAAGGTTCATAAACACGGACCAAAGCAAATCATCATTTATAAGCTACGTGATATTTAGATTTAATCTTTCAAGTCCATTGAGCTGAAGTATTTGTTTCACTTGTTATCTTCATTACAAAGTTGAGAGTATTTTCAATTGATAAATAAATCAATAATAAAATCATTAAAACTAAATTATTTCAAATTGATATAACTCTAGTAGTATAAATTAAACACAATCTTACTCACCTTTCTCTTACACTGATCGAAGTGCATTCTGTCAAGCATCAGATATAACCCCACTATGAAATATAAAATACCTGTAAAGAAATGCAATTATAACAAATCCTTTACTGTGAATGTGAAATAATTGATGATGCTTTCAGTCAGTAGTGAATGTCAACAAAAAAGTAATCACGGTTTTTCATAACCCAGTGCTCAAAGCTAGTCATCATTCTGAGAAAACTACGATCTAGAAAATATATAAAATTCAATTCTTACCTGTTCCATGATCAAGCCACATCTCAAATTTGCAGAAAATGACCTGAAAAAAGAGAAAACAAAATTATGAAGTGGAAACATTCAAGTATCAACCAGTATTGATTCATTTTCTTTCAGAGCTTTGATTAAAAATCACAAAGGTTCATAAACACGGACCAAAGCAAATCATCATTTAAAGACAGTCTAATATTTAAATTTCATCATATAACGATGGAATGAAGTATATATTTAATTCACTTTCATCTTCATTTTATGTTCGAAATATTTTATATGGATAAATCATTAAAAAATAAGTCATTACAATGAAATTATTTCAAAATGATTTGATAATAAAAATTTATAATCAGAATACTAACCTTTTATGGAATTTCAAAGCATTTTGTTCAAGCATCAGATGTAACTTCCAACATGAAATACAAAATACCTGTAAAGAAATATAAATATAACAAGCCATTTAGAATTAATGTGAAATATTTATTGATTGTTTCAGTCAGTAGTGAATGTCAACAGAAAAGTAATCACGGCTTTTCATAACCCAGTGCTCAAAGCTATTCATCATTCTGAGAAAATAATTTAGAAAATATATAAAATTTAATTATTACCTGTTCCATAACCAATCCAATCTCCAATTTTCGGAAAACGACCTGTAAAAAGAGAAAACAAAATTAAGAAGTAAAAACATTGAAGTATCGACCAGTATTGATACATTTTCTTTCAGAGCTTTGCTTAAAAATCACTAAGGTTCATAAACACGGACCAAAGCAAATCATCATCGACTGATTTTTTAAATGAAAAAGTCATTCAAAGAAAAACTATAAAATAAAATTATAAAAACTATACAATACTACTAAGCACATTGTACAACTTTTGATAATGGGTTAGCCACCCAAAACATATATAGAGTTTTTAATATATTTTGTGAAACTAAAGGCCACTTAATTTTAATTTATTGTTTTTAGCATGTTTCACCAAGAGAAACCTCCGCGTCATCTAAAAAAAAAAACTCCTTACATTTAGATGTAAACTGCTAATTTCATTATTTGTATTAATTCACTAACTGCTATTTCTATTCCTTAAAATACTACTGTTCTGCAATTTTCATCATTATAGAGGTGGGATGTGAAATCTTTATTTTTGAAATTGAATTGTTTCTCGATTTTTATACTCTTCTGTATTGAAACTATCTTTCAAATTCAATTGAATATTAATATCAAGATGGCATTTAAGGCCAGTTTGAATAAAGCGAATTTAAGTGATGTTGCTACTATTGAATATTGAAAATATTCGTATCTCATCTTTGGCGAAAATGAATTTGAAATAACATTAAATAAGAATTTGTGAAGCATTACTATTTTTCTAATAATTATTATTCACAAAAATTTTGGATCGCCTAAAAATTGGTAATATAAAATTTTTTTCACTTTTCCTCAGTCAAATTTATGATAATTTACAAGGATTTCGTAAAAAAAATTGAATAATGTATACAACCATGACATTAAAAATTATTGTGGATTATTTTTGATAGCTTTGATAGTAAATGAATGTCAACAAAAAATAAATCACAGTTTTTCAAAATGCAGTGTCCAAAACTAATCCTAAAGAAAAATTTATAGAACAGAATATTAATTACTTTATGATCACTATATATCACCATGTATCTCAAATTTTCATCAATTTATAATTTAATTAATTTCAATGCATTGTTCAATTTTATGCAGAATTTTAAGTAAAAAAATCAGATATTCATAACCTCGGACTAAAACAAATCATCAT
This sequence comes from Henosepilachna vigintioctopunctata, assembly GCA_030704895.1. Taxonomy (NCBI): domain Eukaryota; kingdom Metazoa; phylum Arthropoda; class Insecta; order Coleoptera; family Coccinellidae; genus Henosepilachna; species Henosepilachna vigintioctopunctata. The sequence goes on along the minus strand of JARQZJ010000121.1, from coordinate 19,211,648 downwards.
TAATATTTGAAAATCATCAACATATAACAATAGAATACAGCAATAAGAATTTTAACAGGATTAAAATAGGGATTAGATACTATTAAAAAAATGGAAAAATAAATTTTACTCACCATAATTAATTGAATTAATTGGTTGAAATTTATAGCGTACCTCAAGTTCAAACGTACTATTATACGTCTAATCTGAAATTGTAAAAAAAAATACGTGAAGAAAAATTCACTGAAAGATTTCAAGTAAAAAATATTTTTTTCCTCAGTCAGAGAGTCACGATTTAATCATGCGGCTGGGTAATCATCAGGCACCTTGCCACCTTCATCATTCTGAGAATACGATGGCTTTAAAAGACAAAACCAGTTTTATGAGATTTCCGAAAAATCAGTTCATTAGAAGGAAGAAGTAACTTATTATTCAGCTTTTGTAGTTTCAATCAAATATTACAAATGAAACTAAGACCAGACATAACTCTAGCTCCGTAAATTTAAGAAACAATTATTTGAATATTAAGAGGAACTTTTCCTTCGAAAAAAAGCAATTGGTCCTACAAACTTCTCTACCAAAATTATATTTTCACTTTACTAGATAAAGGCAATATTCCTTGGAAAGCATCATTTCAAATCATTTATGTACATACAATGGCAGTTTGATAAGTCAGTGGAATTTTGAATACAATATATATTTTTTCGGCAAAATTGTTCAATTTTTCAACAAAATACTTCTGTTTGATATATTAATTCTAACGTTTTGTAATTTCATACAAAAATAAGTTTTTACTTGATTCTGTTAAAATTTCTTACCATTAAGCCATTCAGGATTGGAAAACTTATTTAAGTTTGAAAAAAAGAATTGTAGGGCGACAAATCTGAAGAAGATATTTGATGGGATGCATTTGTAGATCAATTAATGAATGCTTCTAATGGCGACTGCACACGTTTGCAGTTGCATTATTCTGGTTTATCTATATTTGTCAACAGTTACAATGGAATAAATATTAATTTGGTTATGGATACACCTCCCCATTCATTTTAAGTATCCACAAGATCAGGTTTATGGTCAACTATGAGTAACCGCGGCAAACGATGTGTTTATAGCTTCTCCTCATCAAAATGTTCATTGCATAGATTTCATTGATGATTTCTATTCGTCGTCACTTATAATGATACGATAAAAACTCAAAACTCATAAAATCACTCTATAACCGTTAAGATTGATGAGGCAGTTTCCATATTATTTATCAAGCCTTTCCTTAGTTCCGATGAAGTTTTTCATGCAATAAATAATGTTTAATCAGCACACGATTTTGCTTCTTTAATGTTGGTTAAAATTATCTACTTCCAATGGCTGTCCAGAAACTGAATGAAGCACATTGCTCAAAATTAATAGTTACCGAGTAACATAAAAACAGATGGCAGTTTGTGGTAGCTTAAATACACTCAAAGTTACTAACTAGAAGTCACCGACTTAAGAAATAGCATTCGTGTCGAAATGAAAACTAATTAAATTTTGATTTGACTGATACAACCGTTACTTGATTAAAATCCATATTTAAAAATGTGAGCAACACGTGTCTACTCGAAACTACGACGTCGTAGAAAAAACTGATGCAATAACGAAAAATTTGTCTTGAGTAATGCCGAAACGACCTAGCTCAGAAGAGCGTATCTACAAACAGAAGTATTAGATCATCGATCGCCACGTTTTTTTTTTTTTTCCGAAAATCAATTTGTACCGATGATCATCATAATGAGCGAGAACTCGGCAACGCTGAAACTACAATTATTTCAGCGACGCCTATGTTCCAGTGGAACATCAATAAGCTTTCGTTCTAGGGATGATCGATATTAGAAAAACATCGATGTTGACAGCGATGTCATAATCGAAAGCCCAACATCGATCTCGATATTTATCGAATACCGAACACCGATGTTCATGCTCTCCCTGAGCATCCCTATTGGTCGTGCGTGAGGCCTTGAGTTAACATCGATATCGATTTTCCTACAGCAACATCGATGTTCTTGCTTTCAACATCGATGATCATGGAGCACTAATTCGTTCGTCGAGGTAGTAAACTCCTGTAGACCGAGACGCTGTACCTGCCTTTCTATTTTGAAATGGAATAGGTATTGAAAGAATTCTTCATGAAGTTGAGAACTGAATGAAACTGCCCCAGGATTAAACCATTACACACAAGACTACGAAAAAACATTATGGGCGAGAGATTTCACTATGAAAACAAATATCCACCAACAAGAAATATCCCCAACTGAAGTCTGGTATCTACATAAGCGTACAGTCAAATAATATGAAATAATAACATAAACATAGCGACTTGTAGACGTTTTTTTCCTATTCTGGGCATCGAATTTCATTACTTATTAACTACTCTTTCTATTGATGTTGAATACCGTGTGAACACACAATATTGATTACGCAAATAAGTACAATCTGAGAACAATTAGCTTGCTCCATTAAATAACGTACTTAAAATAAAATCTCTCACGAATCAAACCAAACCGATCAGCTTGAATCATTTATGTCTATGAATAAATACGATAATTACAACATTTTCGATCGTTTCGGCTTCCAAGAAAATTTAATGTTACATCGTGTGGAACATTCAGTCATCAAATAAGTTACATTATCTGTTTGAATATTTCCACCCATTAGTACATTTGATTATGGAACGTAGATAATTTGGCTTTCAAATCGGGAACACAGTACCCTTTGCCAATCCGTATTTATAGTGTCGTGATGATTTTGATGATCGTGTTCGCTTTTCAACGAAGCAGGGATAAAGATATGCTTCTCTAGTCAAAATCTCTGAAACTACTAAGGATTTCTCTCGCATATGAATACAAAGCGTTCATGGAAAAATTCAAGAAAACATTTCAAATTGAACATGATCAATAAGCCAAGAAGTCTTGAACATGGACTACTTTCCAATCAACAGACCTCTTTTTTTTCAATTTGGGAAAGACTTAATAATTTTCTATTAATAATGAGGAAAACGACAAAGTTGACACTAAATTCAAATGGAAACGAAAACATTTTCTAGATTTACGGAAATTAATAAACACTTGTGACTTACGTCTCACCATTTTAATAGTTTCTTTGGACTGATTCAGCACAAAGAAATCATAAGGGTGAAACATACACCACAATTGTTTGATACAAGTGTGAAAACCTGAAGAACAGTTTCTCGTTAACCTTTTAATTTAGGGACTTAGATCAAGTAACGGTAGCAAATATCAAAGAAAAAAGTAAAAGTTCTGAAATAGTATCATTTGTTATTTGTGTTATATTTATACTCATTCTGAATATATATTATACTTATATACTTCATACTGACATAATCAAACTTTTGAAACTATTACATCAGAATTTAAGTGAATTGTAGTTTCAAATTGAATGAAAATATACAATTATCTACAAAAATTGAATTACCTTTTTTCCTAAGTTGCAATCAGATATGTAGAAGTTAGTGGTATTTTTCCTTCAAGTAAAAATATTTCGAATCATACAGAAAATCTGTAAAGAAAATAGAAATCTGTAAAAAATCAACAAAAAAAATTTCAATTAATACATTTCTAAAATTTACTTATTGCAGTTTAATTGGCATATCGATTAAAAAATCCAATATTATAAAGATTATCAGGAATTAGAATACTGAATATGTCATAAAATCTTGACTTCATATTTAAGACAAGAAAATGTCAAATAAAAAATAGGTGTTTACCTTTCTCTTCAGATGTTTTTGTACACTCAAGTTAAGAAATCGTTTCTTCAAGTAGCAGTATCCATTAGTTCTCTATGAAGTCTATAAAGATAATGCTGATATTAAAAACAGTGTTCACAGCTATAGTAAATTATATTTTGATAAGTATAGTCAGTAAAGAATGTCAACAAATAAGTAATCATGGTTTTTCATAACCCAGTGCTCAAAGCTAGTCATCATTATGAGAACACTAGAATTAAAATAATATATAAAATTAATTACCTGTCCTTTGACCAATCCACATCTTAAATTTTCGAAAAATGACCTGAAAAAATAATTTTTTTTAAAAGTGAAAAATCCTAATGAGTTGTAATTGAGTTTTATTTTCTTTCAGAGCTTTGAGTTAAAATCATAAAGGTCATAAACACGGACCAAAGCAAATCATCATTAAGATTAATATTCAAATAAACTAACGATGTATAAAAGAAAATTTAATTACCTGTTCGATAACTAACCCACATCTCTAGCTTTTGAGAAATTACCTGAAAAAAGAAGAATAAAATTAAGAAGTGAAAGCCTGTATCAAGTATCAAGTCGTATTAACCTAGTTTTTTTTCAGAGCTTTGAGTAAAAATCAGATAGGTTCATAAACACGGACCAAAGCAAATCATCATTTACGGAAATGATATGTATTATATATGTATATGCCAATATATGTATTTCGAAATGAGAAATTGTTCAAAAAAATCTGACAACGTACAAAACCTTTAAATTTTAATTACTTGTTCTATAACAAATTCACATCCTAAACCTTCGGTTAATGAACTGAAATAAAAAAAATAAAGAAGTGCAAACTTGCAAATATAAAAGTGCTATTGTTTTTTTTTCAGCTTTGAGTAGAAAATTAAAAAGGTTCACAAGCAGACCAAATAAATCATTATTTATAAGCTATGTGATATTTAGATTTCATCATTCAAGTCCATAGAGCTGAAGTATTTTTTTCACTTGTTATCTCATTACAAATCATATTCATTACAAAGTTGAGAATATTTTGAATGGATAAATCATTCAACAATCAAATCATTACAACTAAATTAATTAATAATAATAATGTTTATTGTAAATAATTCATACATTCATAATTATCACAAAAAGGATCAGTTCAGTTTCCTGATCTTCCACCTAATTCAAATTGATATAAAGGTGGTAGTTTTAATTAAACACAAACTTACTCACCTTTCTCTCATGGTGTTCAAAGTAGCATTCTGTCAATCATCAGATATAACCCCACTATGAAGTATACAATACCTGTAAAGAAATACAATTATAACAGATCCTTCACTATGAATGTGAAATAATTGATGATGGTTTCAGTCAGTAGTGAATGTCAACAAAAAAAGTAATCACGGTTTTTCATAACCCAGTGCTCAAAGCTAGTCATCATTCTGAGAAAACTACTATTTTAAAAATATATAAAATTTTGTTATTACCTGTTTTATGGTCAAACTACATCTTGAATTATCAGAAGGCCTGAAAAAAATATATACTTAAGAAGTTGGAAGCATCAAGTAGTATAGACTTATTTTCATTGTGTTTTGAGTAAAATTATATAAAATTTGTTACTTCAAAATCTAAGAGCAAAGATTCACTACATTCTTGCAGGTTTAAATATAAAAAATATCTTACATATAATATATATGTATTTTATATACAAATATATTTTATATAATATATAACATACACTTATGAATTCCACTCACCAATATATTTCCACCAGTTACTCTGCGACTTCTTACATAGCTTGCTATTAATAACTCTCAGTGTGCAGAAATTTGAAGTAGTAACAGGACATGGTACGTAGCTTGTGGTCAAACAAATTGATAATTAACCTTAAAACAAAAATGTCATAATAGGAACTGAACCCTAACTACCTACAAAGCTTGTAGGCAAATCCATGATGTAGGATCACGAACCAAACTGAAAAAAATCTAAAACTTCATTAAAACCTATCCATATTTTTTGCAAATGTTTATACACAGTGTTTAGCAATAATCTTTTTCTTATTTCTAAATCAGAAAAGACTAAGCTCATATATTGAAAAGAATATAGCAAGAAAATTTCAATTGTTCTTACTACATATTATCAAGAGTACAAATTCAAAAAAACTCATCAAAATACTTATTTTTAAAAAAATTATACATTTAAAATTCAATAAGATATTGAATATGAACAAGACAACCTGTATTTCAATAAGAACCACATTTCTTTAAAATTTTTTATTTCCTTATAACAAATATTCAGGATATCACCAGTCATATAAAATGTACATTTACTAAACCTATGATATCACTGACTACTTTTTAGATGGTGCTGGGGCCTTTTTTGTCTTCTTGGGTGTTTTGGCCTTGGCTGCTTTCAATTGGGCCGCTCTACGAGCCAATAATTTGGAGGTCCTGACAGCTGGATGATCAGCAGGCAATTCCACCTAAAAACATTATGAAAATGGTATTCATTCAAAACTTCAATAAACATTAGTTTTTTGATAGAGTACTGAATATAAAACTTTTATTTTTTCACACTTAGCGCTGCCTATAAAACACAATTATAAGTTTTTAAATGAACAAGAAACAATATTGATTACAACTCAAAAGATTATTAACAAGTAGTCTGACACAAAAAGTTTTCCTTAAAGCAAGTGTTTATACGTGGTGTAATATAATAGATGTAAAAGGTATTTAAATTTATACACTACAAAGAAATGAAAAAATAATTGATGAACAAAATACTTACTCCACGTTTTTTAGCTAAAATTTCTGCCCTTTGCAACTGACGTTTTTGTGCCGACAAAATAGCTTGACGTTTAAGAACAGCAGCATAAGGATTGAGACGTAACATCGCTTTGGTGTTGGTTAATGGATTAAGACGACGTACACGACGCACAACCTTCTTCCTATAAAATTCAATGAGAGAATTAACGTCTAATACATCAAGTCAAAAAACTGACGTCTTACATGTATTAATAACATAATACTGTATTCAGTCATTATACTAGAGAGAAAGAAAGTTAATATTTTAATCAACTTACTGTGGAGGACGTAGAACTTTTCTGATCTCTTCAGATTTGAGTAGCCTGGACAAGTCAGTGTTGGCCATTTTTGGCTGGGGCAAGGTGTAGCCCTTCTTTTCAGCAGATGGAGTCTTCCATGATCCAAAAAGTTTGTCCAATCTCTGGAAAGCCGAATCAGTCCAAATGACAAAACGTCCTACATGACCACCTGGCGCAAATTTCAGCAAATTAAGTTTCTCTACACTCAGCAGGTCGATACCAGGAATATTTCTGAATGCGCGTCGCAAACCAGAGTCTTTGTGGTAGACAATCAGTGGTCCTCTACGTTGAATGCGTCTGCGGTTACGCATTTTTCCCTTTCCAGCACGAAGACGTTGGCTTTTATAAACCTATGAATAATATTTACATGAGTTTCAATAAATAAATTTTAGAAGAGAAAAAAAATAGAAATTTAGGGCATAATAGAACGCTCTATAGATTTGAGGAAAATTTGGAAAATATAAGAGATCGAAACAAGCCATGAATCAGTTATAGTTTACATAAATTTAATTTCAACTCGAAAATTTTCAGCTGCAAAATTAAACTCACAATAAAAGTAAGAGAATAGTAATATAAAATTTTTTCTACTCAACACACATGAGTAATAACTACCATATAATATAAACTCGTAAGTACAACACATCCCACCATTATAATGTAAATATATATCCCATATTAAATATAATAAATAAAAAGTGCATGATTTCTACGCTCATATAAATATCACCTAGAAATATATTCACCAGATGTATGTTCTAGCATACACTTTTTCTGAATAATCACCTTCTGAATGTCTGCCCAGGCTTTTATCCTTCTCAAAAAGGCGACAGCCTGCTTAGTCTTTGTTAGTTCTTGGACCTTGTCAGATACCACAAGTGGCAATTCCGGTACTTGATCAATTACATGGCCCTTGCTCATCACCAGGGCGGGTATACCACTGGCTGCGATGGCAGACGCAAGGGCATAACGCCTCTGGTTGATATTGACCCTGCGATGCCAGCGGCGCCAAGGTTTGGTCGGAGCAAACATACGTCCTCCTCTGCACATGTTGCCGAAAGCACCCTGTCCTGAACGGTGGGTACCACCTCCTCTGACACGGGGAATACGTGCCACAGCCCTGCCAGTACCCCATGATTCAGCAGAAGTTTGATGACCTAAAAGAAAGAAATTTTTCATGAGTAATCACATTGACTGCAGAATTCCATACAGTGTCTTATGAAAAGTTTAGTAGAAAGTAAATAAAATAAAATTTTTTGAATGCAAATTAGATTATTAAGAAATGTAAATTAGGTTAAGAGGAATGTTAAACATGAAAATTATTATCTTGCAATACTTTCATGTAATTTACAAATTAACCCTATGCAGCAGCAACTGATCTCACAGATTCACTGTAAACATGTCTTCAATATCTACGGTTAACCTTGAATATTGTCACCAATTGTTTTACAATCTTTGTTCTGCATCATAAAACATCATACAAAATGAGAATACTGAAATTTTTTTTTACAATATTTTTCCAAGATAAATGTTAATTTTTGTTTTGCTGTATCTCGCCCACGTACTGCATGACAAAGTTGATACGAATTGGTGGATATTTGATGCTTGTGGAATAGATATGTTTAATTTTATAATGAATATAAATCAATTCAAGGTTTTTCTCCACTGAATGTTTGAAAATTTCTCCTTGAAATTCGAGAAAATAGAAGAAAAACACACAAGCTGGCATTAAAGAAAATATTTTAATGAAAATTTTTAATCCATAGGCATTCATATTTGATTTAAAGTAATTTTTATGAATGATTTTGAACAAAACAGCACCACAACCTGAAAAATAATAGTTGAAATACATACATATCACATGCACATATGTTGATATACTTGTGTAGATCCAAAAACATTTACCCACCACATTTTCTTTTTGACAAGACAATTGTGATATAAACACTTCAATAGAATGCAGATTGAAAGGTGGGGACTATAAAGAGGGTTTACAATCTCAAGAAAAACTTAAACAATTAGTTTCTTGAATAGTTCTCTCTCAATTTCACATTCAGTTAAACGTGTTTATTTTGTGTCCATAATCCATTACAAAAAATTCAATATTTGGTTGATACTGCTCAAATAGATATATAAATGGATATATATATATATATATATATATATATATATATATATATATATATATATATATATATATATATATATACACTACCGCTCAAAAGTATTAGGCCACCTGCAATTTGTTGAAGTTACAAGCAATAAGTTTTAAATAGATCAAAAATACTTATCTACATTACAATAGTAAACAGCTTATTGGTATTTGCTGACTCTTGAACATAAAACCATAATAGTGTTATCCTCTGAAATTATTTAAAGTTAATCTTTCAAGTTGCAATTTTGTTTTGATTTAGTTACCAGGAAATAAACACAAGTAGTGTATTGAATAACTACTACAAATATTTTTACGTTGGTTATCTGATCTCATTCGAACAAAAATCACACTCAGTACTTAGAGTCTACCAATATTTCTTTGTTTTTCACGTTTGAGTTGAATTTTTGAAAGAATATGGGTAAAACTAAGTAATATTCCCAAGAGACCAGAGGCATAATAATTGGTCTTCATAATTCAGGTAAAAGTAATCGTGAGATTTCAAGACTACAGAAGATACTAAGACAAACTGTTGACTTCATCGTTAAGAAGTTTGCGGCTGAAGGAACAAGTTGCAACAAATCTCGTCCAGGAATACCAAGAGCTACAACTTCGAGTGAAGATTTGAGTATAGATTTAATAGTAAGCGAAATAGGCGATTAACTGCACCGGAAATAGCACCAGAGTTTAATGTGAGTCGTGATAAACCAGTCAGTGTATCCATAGTTAAAAGAAGACTTCGTGACGCAAGGGGGCGGGGTACATGGCGGTCTCAAAACCACTTATTAAATCTATCAATAAAAAGAAGAGACTTAATTTGGCGAGAGAACACAAGAATTGGGTAATTAGAAAAGATCCTTTAGTTAGATGAGTCAAAGCTTGAAATTTTTGGAACCAAACGGAGTTTTTGTAAGGCAAGAGTCAAACTAGAGGGTGAATGACGCTTGTACTGAGGCACCAGTAGAACACGGTGGAGGGTCCGTGATCGTTTGGGGCTGCTTTGGTAGCTCCCACGTTGGAGATCTTGTGCGAATATAAGGAATCTTAAAAAAAAAAAGGATACAAAAATATATTGGAGGATAGTGCAGTTCCTTGTGGAGCCCATTTAATTTGTGTGCGATTCATATTTCAACAGGATAATGACCCGAAGCACACATCAAAACTATGTAAGGACTTTTAAAAACGAAAAGAATAACAGGTGTTGAAACTCATGATAGAGCCCCCACAGTCCCCTGATTTAAACCCTATCGAACTACTGTGAGATCAGTTAGATAGATAGGTGCGAAAACGTTGTCCCACAACTCAAGAAGACTTGTGGAATAAATTGCACGAAGAATGGCAGAAGATAACAAAGACAACATTGGAAAAATTAGTAGCCAGGTTGCCGAAGCTTTGTGAGGTTGTCATGAAAAATAAATGGGGACACATAGACGAGTCCAAAAATTTTGAGAGTATATTTATGTTATGTCTAAAAATGATTAATAAACATGTTAAAATAATTATGACGTCGTTTCACTCAATCAGACTTTTACAAAATGTATTTTATTAGGTGGCCAAATACTTTTGATCAGTAGTGTATATACATATAAAGCAGATAATAACAGAACAAATTATTGCTCACCAGCTTTATCGCTAACACAGTAAGGTTGACGATGGTTCATGGAAACTTGCTGATGAACAAAATTTATTACATCAGGCCTGATTGGGGTCTTGAATACTGCTGGCAAAACAATATTTTTATCCTTGATGGCCTCTGATTTTTCATCGAAGACGCTCACGAGAGGTCTCGCTGTACTGAGCGACTGAAAAATATTCACATTAAAAAAAATAGGTTAATGGTGAGCTTCATAACCAATTTGTGTTTTAAATGATGAAAATTGAACTGAGAAAAAGATAAATACATTACAAAACAAAAATTTATTGAATTATAAATTCATCATCAATATTTTTATAAATATTGATGATGAAAATTCAATGAAAATGGATAGAACAATAAAATAAAGCATATTGCCGAAAACACGTGTACGTAACTAATTTCCAGATTGAATTCATATCGACATTATTTTTGGTAATTCCATTAACAGTACTGGATATTTAAAACGTTTATGAGAATGAAATCCATTTGAAACTTGTAACTTACCATTTTAAACTCTTATATATTCTAACTTTCAACTTCTTCAACTAACCAAGCGAACACAGTATCCGCCATAAAAAGGAAGTTAGCACTTGTCAAAAACCCAATACTAAAATTTAGTTATCAGTGTTGGCACCGATGTCGCTACAGTTTCTGAATATATCCGTAATGCAGAGCGCGCTTTTTGAAATTATTTTTGGAGGCAATCACAAAAAAGTATTTTCTAGAATACTATAAGTATTTCTGTTATTATTTCACTATTTTGAAATTTGTGTGAACTATTCGAGAGATTTTTACTCCAATTTGTGATCATTCAAATCAATATATTTCAAGCGGACGAAATAAATCAAACGAGGACTTTTCTTCTTTCTGAGTTTTGTTTAAATTTGATTGCAGCCTAGAACAGGAAAATCAGTTAAATCTGCAGTACTTTCCAAGCTTTCGAAAATATCTATTTTCTTCTTCATGGTTTAAATTGTACAATATTGACAGTTTACCTTAGTAAATTTATCAAATAATTAAGAGAATAATTTTCGATAGTACCTTGTTAGATGAAATTGTCAATATTGTACAATTTTATCCTTGACTGCAATCCCATTTAAATACTAATATATATATATATATATATATATATATATATATATATATATATATATATATATATATATATATATATATATATATATATATAGTTTCAAGATTAACGAATCATTCATACAAGTAAATACTGAGACTCTTAATCGAAATATCGAAATAATTTCAAATAAAACTCACAGGGAGCTGTCTACACAAATGTTGTCAACGAGAACGTACCTATCACTATCACTTTCGAGAGTGAATATTAAGCGCGCATCGAATTATTTCGATTAAGAGTCTCAGTATTTACTAGTTCAATTATTTGAACAAGTTTTTTAAAAATTTTTCAGACCTCGCAAAATTATATTCAGATTATTATAATAAACATCACAAAATAATATTAAAAGGAATTTTCTTGAAATGTCTAATATCAATAACTTAACACATCCGATAAATCAGAAGTTAGATACTGATAAACTCAACATAATATATGCTTACTTGATTACAGAAGGCTGTAGGAGAGTAACTAACAAACAAAAAGGACTAAATATATATACTATATATATATATATATATATATATATATATATTTTATTTTATATATATATATATATTTATTTTGAAAGTTTTTAGCAATAACCGGCTTTTTTGACATGAAAAAGTTTATTTTTGTTAACGTTTCGTTGTTATATTGCTATTGCTAAAAACTTTCAAAATAAAATATCTTAAACATGCAATAAATCAATTTCAAGAAATATATATATATATATATATATATATATATATATATATATATATATATATATATATATATATATATATATATATATTATCCCTGTAATGAAATAAATAACAATACAACATATTCTACAAACAAAGACCTTCAGGAGTTTTGTTGTTTAACTTGGTTCAATGATAATCATATACAACAATAACAGACTTCCCTATACTTTTGATATTGAGAGAATTGATTAGTTGTGAATGTGAACGTAAATTATAAGACTTAATTATAGAATTATAAAATGTTTGAACTTTCAAATGAATGCAAATATTCACTAAACAAATAGCTTTCATCATCCATTTGCATTTGATGAATGAAAAATATATCAATATCAATAATTTTATTCGCTGGAAAGAAATCTAGTCAAATATACCCAAAATTTCGAATATTTCCAAAAGTAATGAAAATGGTAGTGCGGTATAAAATTTTAGGTGTTCGAGGCTGAGTAGATCAACGAACTAGAACTACCTCAATCATGACGTAGAGATGAGTGAAGTGACGTTGACAACAAAACGAATGAAACAACTACTCTTAAATCTGTAGTCAATTTATTAACCATATTCCCGTATTTAAATTGTAATTTTTGACACGTTGATGTTCATGGTGTTTACTTGTGCGGTCTTCAATTATGGGGCAAAAATTTCAATATGATGAAAGTGGCGGAACCTTTTTTTATTTTCTTCTCTCATTTTTAGCATTAATATTAATACCGGCTACAATATACTATTGGCCGAAAAAGAAAAAAAGAGGTTAGAGTAGATGCCTTTAAACATTATCGAATTTTGTTGAATCAAATTTACCATATTGAATATATGCTTTCAGATCCCGAAGAAGATCTCAAACGATGTAACTGTCCACCTTGTGTCCAGAAGATAGAATATTTGAAAAATGCCGAACCTTGGCGAGGACCTAGAGACCTATTTATTAAACTGCTTATTTTAGTTGGTTGGGCTATCCTAATTTTATTAGCTTATAAAGTTTCGCAATTCGATTATGAAATGGCAAATTTTGATCCATATGAAATATTGAAAATACCACTTGGGGCTTCTGAGTCAGAAATTAAAAGATCATATAGGAAGTTGTCACTCATACTGCATCCAGATAAGGATACAGGCAATGCAAAAGAATTTATGAAATTAACTAAAGCTTATCAGGTCAGTAGAAAATATGATAATATTTCAGGTATACTAATTTGAAACATTAAATTACTTAAATATTTTAATATTCAAATTAAATTCCAATTTTCATTTATTTTTCAAGTGACTCTTGAAAATTTTGGTAAATACCCATTTTGGATGATTGGGTAATCTTGTTGGTTTTAAGAATATTTTTGAACAAAAAATTTTCAGTGTAAATTTCAAGGAGGTTCTAATGAAAGTTTCAAATAAACCACTCATAATTTTAATTTTTTAAAACATGGGAACCTTTTTTAATGGCAAGGAATTACCTACATATCATTCTCTGATGTTTTGAGATAGTAGGAAATGGTGAATTTTACTGCATGCCAATTTTTTTTAACTATATAACAAGTTTGCTTGTGTTGTAAACATCTGAAATAATTATCTGATGTCTAAAAACACACCTCCTAATCCATGTCAAATAAGGGAGTTTATTTGTCTTACCTAATTTTTGTAACAATTCAATTGCCACTAATTATTTCTTCAATTTTACATTATTAATTTTTTATGCCTGTTTTCTGAGAGCTGTATGTTAACAGGCATTGACTAATGATGAAGCGAGGAAAAATTGGGAAAAATATGGTAACCCAGATGGTCCGGGAGCAATGAGCTTTGGTATAGCTTTGCCATCATGGATTGTAGAAAAAGAAAACAGTGTTTGGGTACTGGGACTTTATGCCTTAGTTTTTATGATTGCATTACCAACTGTGGTAAGTTGAAAATTACAACTAATAGTAATTATGTTTATAAACTAGTGTTTTTTTAGGTTGGAATTTGGTGGTATAGAAGCATTAAATTCACCAGTGATCAAGTCCTATTGGATACTACACAAATGTATTACTACTTCTTTCATAGGACACCTAATATGATTTTGAAAAGGGTTATAATGATTCTAGCTGCAAGTTTTGAATTTTGCAAAAAAAATAATTCAGAAATCATTGAGAGGCACACTGACAATGAAGAAATACCACAAGTATGTTAATAGTAATACTAAATCTTTTGCATTAATGCTATGGAAGCTTTTCTATCTTGTACACCAAATATATTATAAACATTTCAAGAACAGGTTACGAAAGTTTATAATCGAATGTGAACCCTATACTGTTGATGAATTCTATGAGTACTGCTCTTCAGTGGTATAGATTTCTTAAATTGTTTCTGTTGACATATTTTCATTGTATTGTATTTCAATAATTGTGAAAGAATAAATTATCATTATTATTATTATTATTAATTTGATGAATTTAGCTCTGCCAGCAAAGGTATTGATCAATAGCATATGCTTATTCACTTGAACCAACTACTAGCTCCAAGGGAAGGTTTTGATCTCAATTTTTTTTTCAGCTATTTAAAAAACTACCTCATCTACAGGAAAAAAATAAAGAGCAACCTATGTGTAGAATGTACAGCATTAAAGCAAGAACCATTATCCATGCTCATTTAATGAGAATTCCACTGAATCCACTAACACTGGAGCAGGATAGAAGGTACATTATAGCAAAATGTCCATATCTGATCCAAGAGCAAGTCAACTGTGTCAATCAATTGATACTTTTAGCTTATGCAAGAAGAAGTAAGTATTTGTAAACTAAAGTGCTTGTAAGCTTTCAGTAATTTTGATTTCAAATTTAAATCAAGAAATACAGACTTGATTATTCTTTCATTTTATTTCTAATTGCAACTCAGTGAAGCAATGTAAACAAACTTATCATTTTTAAGTTCAACATGTGCCTACCATTGAAACGATAGAGAACTGCATGAAATTATGTCCAATGATAGTTCAAGCTTTGTGGGAACACAAGTCACCATTGATGCAACTCCCATATATAAATGAGGATAATTTAAAATACTTCATGTCAAAGAAACGCCACATCAAGTCTTTGCAGCAGTATGCTCAGCTTAAAAGCGAGGAAAGGCGAAGTCTATTGAGGAGTCTATCTGATCACGAGTATGAAGATGTAATGAAAGTGTTGGGAAAAATGCCTTATGTTGATTTTCAAGTCAAATGTGAAGGTGAGACCATTTATGTAGTTTCAAAAGGAATGATGTAATGTTATGATGTATTTTGATTTATTTAAGAATATGTGAATTGAAATATATAAATACATTTGGCATAAGTTTGATTTCACATTATTTTTCATAGCATTCAATTCAGCAATGTCCATGTTTTATATTCAATTCACAGAAATTAATTTTGTAATCACTTGCAATTCGTCATTATTTTCAAACTTATTTGTTTTCAGTTATCGATGATGAGAACCCCACAGAAGTTACGGCTGGCGCCATTGTGACTGTTACCGTAACTTTAACTCGTCAAAATATGAGTGATTTATTTGGAGATGAGAGTGCAAAGGATAATAGTCTTATAAACGAAAATGGTGTTGATGCCGAAAATAAAGAAAATGGCGGCGAGGGTGATTCTGAGCCTGTAGTGAAACGACGGGCATGGATGAAACAAAAGAGAGGTATGAGAGACTTGTATTACTTTTGATGGTACTAAAGCTGTTTTTGAGAAATAATATATCTTGGCAATAATGCACAGAATAGTAACAGGGTTATGCAATAAAGGACGAGGTTTTAAGTATGACCTGGCCATATATACACACATTTTTAGCATGGCTGAAACAGTTTCAGCTTTTCAAGCAAATTGCTGGTAGATCACGTGACAAACGAAATTATTTGCAATATTACTTTGTTTTAATGATTATTTTTTTCTTATTTTGGAAAAATCGAAGGAATAATGACAAGTACTAGGTTATAGACTTTATTAATGGAATGCATGTACGCCCTGAACTGTGTAATGTGAAATCTGCTTGAAATACAAAGAAAGGCAGATATGGTATTATTGCGAAGAAGGTTGAGCTCTTCAGTGGTAAGGCCTATGAAAAATTCAGAATCTTGCGGATGTAAGCAACAAAAGGGAAAAAATTAAAAGTTCTAATGTCTGTGCAATGTTCAATGCAATTTCGTTAATTTGTTCTCAAGATACTCCAAATAAGTCTGGGGTAATCCAAAAAGTTTATTTACATTTTCTTTAAATACTGATATGAAACCTGTGTGGCAGATTCAGAAATATTTTAACCACTATATTGAATATAATAAATATAAAATAACTTTATTTTTCATAATGATCATTTTATATTCCTAATTAACTACTTGTGGTATATACACTATTCACATATTTGACATTGTAAAAAAAGGGAAAAACTTCTAGATTTGGACTATGGCTGCACTAGTCCATATTTATCCATATAATTATTCCTTTTCCATATAATTATGACTTTTGTTCACCTCATAAACATATGTGCTGGATCTCACTTTCATTTCATACCTAGGTTTTTATACAAACTGTTCATCAACCAAATTAGTGGTATGAATTCAAATGATTGAAACAAAGAGTAACATTAAATCAATTAACCAAGTGATTTTAAAGTATTTGTCAGTTATTATCACGTTTAACTATGGGTTGAAAATATTAAGTAATTTTTTCTGAATCTTGAAAATTGATAAGGATAATGCCACAATATGCGAAACAGATGTACAATTAAAATTTTCAGTGATTTTAATATGTAGGTATTATTATGTTTAAGATTCATCTATGATTAATAATTATTTATTCATGTCTACAACTAATCTATTAATTGTAATTATTCTTGTTTTCTTTGATAGGTATTGATTGACTTAAAGGACACTTAATTCTACATGATATTCAGTATTAGCACCAAGATGTTGTCTTAATTAAAATAATTAATTAATATTTGATTATTTAACTAAATATTACTTTTATATTACTTTGATTCATAAATAATATAGGTAATGTTGAATATTTCAAAAAGTTGAATAAAGTAAAAATCACTGAGATTGAATTCTCGCTTAACTCTTGGTGAAACGTAATTAAATATTAAATTAAACTAAACACTTGGCTTAATGTTTCACGATTATATTTAAGAGACTAATTCATAGATTAATTCATATTGTTAAATATAATCGTGAAACATTAAGCCAAGAGTTTAATTTAATTTAATATTTAACAAGTAAAAATTTTTTTAGTGACTTTGTTGTTTCTTTTTTGTTCAATGGAATGTGAATAAAAACTTTTGAAAATTTCCATTAGAAATATGAAATTACATTGATAATTCAGGACATTCAGACTTGATTATTTCAACATGTCTTCACGTTTATTTAAAGAGTTTTCTATGATATTTATTGTTGGCACTTTAATTTAATCTAAAATAATCTATATTTTATGTTTGAGATATTTGAATTTGTCTGAATTTTTATCGTTTAAGAATTGCTATTGCTTCTGAATGTTTTTGTTCTGTTACTTTTAGATCCGCCGTGTAGATATATATAGGTAGTATGAATCTTATGTAATGTTGTATAGGTGTTATTCAATTGTTGAAGTTTGAAAGTTGTAAAATATTAAGTGTATTTGTTGAAAATAAATTAAATAAATACATAATCTGTGCTGTACTGCATAATGTTAATAATTTTCACAAATTGTGGAAACTACACTATGAAGTTTCAATACTTTTTAAGCAATATTGAATCATATTTTCTTTTTGAGGCGGTGGTAAGAAAACTAAAAAGACAGCCAAACAGAGCAAACCCATTAAACACAATGCAAAAGTTGAGGAATCTCCTGTGTTATCTAATGATAAAAGGAAGCTGAAAGAGGAAAAGGATAAACCTCCAAAAGAAGATGCTACTGATGAATCTGATGATAGTGAAGGTGAAACAATTGAAACAAATGACAAATCCACAGATGAAGAAAATGAAAACAATCAAAGGAGTGAAAACAGCGACGACGATGATCAAGTATGAGTATAAGATAACTAATGATGAATAAATTAATTAGTATCAGTATATAATTAGTTGAATTATGTTTCTTTCATTATTCGAATGCTAAACAATAGAAACATTAAAATTAAATCGAATATATTCTTTCAAAGCAACTGAATTCATTTTTATAACTTTCAAAATCAAGTTATTTCTTCAATGCAACTTTTTTAGGAATGGGAAAAATTCAAGAAAATAAGAGATCGTGAGAGATCACTTGACGGAAAATCTAAGACCTCGCATCAAGTTCATTGTCCATATTTTCCAGCAGAAAAGCAGGAATATTGGTGGACATATATTTGTGATAGAAAATCGAGAACTTTGCTCACTGCTCCATATTATGTTACCAGTTTAGTGAATCAGGAAATTGTCCATCTCAAGGTAATGACTTTAATGTTGATTATTTATGGAGTATAGTATATTATCTAAACTATTATGCATGAATGTTATTTTTTATTATGATTTTTCTAATTGCAAGCACAGCGCTTTTTATAATTTCAACTTTATATTAATAATTCGTCACACAGTATGCATGCCATCATGTATTGCTAAATGCCTTCATTACCATCTATTGACAATAAAATTTTTGTTTCAATTTGTCGGTTTGAGGTATATCTAATATAAATGATAACAATTCACAATATATTAAGAAAAAATTTTCCATCTGAAATTTCATCTATATTGCCACCAATTTATTCAATAATGACAAATTAATGATATTACTCATTATGACGCATTAGTAGAATTCAGTCAAATATTTCGATCGACTTTCCAAGTTCTCATTTATGCAGATTAATGCTAAGATATTCGGTAAATTTCTTACTTTTATAAAAGATATATAAAGACTATTAAAAGGTACAATAAATTTTCTAAAGTGTTTTCGTAATTGAAATGACTTTTTAGGTGGTTTTATGTGTGGTAATGGTCATTCTCGTATGTCTTGAAAACTTATATTACAAATAAGTATCGACTATATTTAAAGGAAGTTTTTAACTTACTATAATATGCGATGTATTTTCATAGAAACACCATTTTTCTGTGGAAACACCATTTTTAATGAATGATTACTACTTCTCTATTAAATTTTATATTAGGAAGAATATATTTTAGTTATTTGATTGTGGTTTTAGTTCACCGCTCCGAATTGGCGTGGCGTATTCACGTTTACAGTCTGCCTAAGATCGGATTCCTACATTGGTTTCGACCAGCAGAAAGATATCAAACTTGATGTTAAGGAGGCCTACAAAGAGATCGTAGATCATCCGCAGTGGGAATTCGAGGACTCGGCAGACGAAGGGGTCGCTGAGAATGACGCCCACGAATCCGAATACACAACAGATGATGATATTCCAGAGGAAGACGACTGAACTACTAAATTTTTGCAGTAATGTCGGTAGGGTTGTATTGAAAATCTCTCTGTAACGTGTGAATAGTCTTAGGAAGGTTTGAGGGGAATAATAGACAGATTTTTGATATTTATCATATTTTTGTACTGTAAGTTTCATATTGAATTTCGCACTTATCGACTTAAAGTAGATGGAAAAAAATATTTCATTGTTTGATACTAAATTAATGGTATATAATATTTTTTGTGGCCAGTTCTGTTGAATGATTATATGGAAATTGTGAGGAATTGTGCTTGAAATAGAAATTTCATCAATTCTATTTATTTATATAAAAATCCTAAACTATTATGAACTGTTTGTTGAAGTTGTTGAATATGGTTTCTTCAGTAGTTTTATTTGTATTTCCTTATTGTCTATACATTTTTGCTCTAAATTATGAAAAGGAGTAAAGAAGAAAAAAAATTCAAAGAAATATTCAGAATTTACTGCTATAAGAAAAGAAGATTTGTGGTTAAACGATGAATAAATGAAACTAGATAAATAGGTTAAAGTTTTCCTATCATAATCGCAATTCAAAATTGATAGCTTTGAACAAATAAACAAAATAACTTGTTAAATAAATTATCACTAGTTTTTAACTCAATAGAGGTTTGAAACCATTCAAACACTTGTTTAAGTTGTTCCAAGTATCTATCTTTAACTTCAAAGTCAATTTATGAAACTTGAGAAGGGTTAGATATTCTTTATATTGATAATTCATTTTCTGAATAGTTCTTATTTGTGTATTAAGAATTTTTAACTTTTCATCTAACCAAGGTTCAATCTGTTTCAGAATTTTCAATTTAAATATATAGGCAATGGAAATAAGGCTATATTTTAGTAATATTTTTCCAAGGAAATGCATTTTCAGTAATTGCTACTTTATCAGAGGAAGACCTTCAGGTTAATAAGGTCATTTGTATTTGTATATTTAAAACATAAGTTTCTGATGTATGTTCAATGTTCATTTTCACTTTATATCTGTGAATTACTTTTTGAACCATCAAATTCTTTCACTTGACTAATTGATGAATTTTTATATGAAAATTGTTCATAAAACATGTGAAAAATTTAGTTTCTTATATCATATTCATAATCGATGTATTTAATTCTTGATTTTATAATTGTGTTCAAAAGTTGTATACATTTTTCCTAACCTCTTCCACAAATGTAATGGAAACCAATAATCAACATTGTCATGGAATTACCTGTGTTGTAAGAAAGTCTTTATTTTTAAGGTAATTGTTTTTGACTTATTTCTCTAATTGCTGATGGACTGTTGTGTCCTATCTGGAGAAACCCTGCATGATTTGAGTAACTGATTTTAGTTAATATTGAATGTTGAACTAATTGTGAAATATGAAAGAAATGCAATTTATGAGTGAAAGATAGCTTTTCTATTTTAGTTCTTTTCATTTTAACATTATTATCATAAATACTGTATGATAATTGTGTTGAACTTTTCACAGGACACCATATATGTTATGCAAATATAAATTATTTTATTTATTACAAATAAATTCTTCCAAACTGCAAATACGAATTATTTCTACTAGTCAATGACATAAAATTCAATATTTTCCACTTTCAAAATTCTATTAGTGCATCTTTATAATAGTATGACATCTTCTTCTTTCATGTGCCTTGTCCGGTCTCCCTGACGTTGGCGATCACCATGGCAAAAGCTGTACATTATATATGTACATTAATTAATATGTATGACATATATAACTATAAAAGCTTATGTTATATTCTCGATGATCTTATGTGTTAAACACAAGTAAATATGCCAGTTTTGTTCTTAGATATATCATTTTCAATTTATTTTCATTTTAGAAAATTTATGAAATTGTTGGCTTTTTGTAATCCCTTATGGAAATAGTGTGAAAAAGTTGAAAAACAAATCTACGTTCAAGAAAATCAGATACCTAATGGAAGTTTTCCTGGATGTGATCATCCTCGAACATTTCAAATGCTTGGTGTAATAAAAATCGCGTATTCTGTTATTGTCAGAATATTTTAATCATTGTCAGTTTTTAAGTAAATGATCACGGCATTCGTGCCTGTTATTCGGGATTTGATTTCTTACGAATTGGATATGGGAAAGAAACATAAACAGAAGTCTAAAAATAATGCAGAAAAACATGTTGAAAATGATAATTCCAATTATGAAGTGAGTCAAGCAACAGAAGAAATGTTACTAGCTTTATTGAAAGTAGAAGTTTCTGAGACAAATCAAGAAATACAAGGTACTTCAAGTAAAACTCACAAGATATCGATCGTCCGTCGTCTTAAAAGGCCTTCCAAATCGTGGTTTTTTGACACTCCTGAATATTTTGACAAAGCTGTCAAAACATTTTGTGAAAAATTAGAGATTTATGATGACGTGACTCCGTTGTTTGGATATTATGCCGACTTGAAAAAATTCCCAAAAACTAGAGAATAGATTAGCACATATCGAAACAGAAAAACGCAATTTGAAAACATCGAAATTTTCAGTTGTTCAAAATACTTGTCAATTGAGCACATTAAATTTTTGTATGGGATGCTTGATGGGGAATGATGACTTGATTTATGGGAATATTTGATTATAAAAACTTTATTAAAAAAATTTGAATTATCTTGTTTCAAAATTTAATTAAAATTGGTGACTCATTAGATTTCATCCTAAATCTGAAATATTTGGAATTGCTTCTATTCTTTTGCTTTTACTATTACCAGTTTTGGAGAAATAAAATGTACAGTTGCGGATTAATCATTTATTTTTAATATTAAATTTCAAGTAACATTATTTTCCTAAATACTTGGAATACCCGAATAACCTAAAACTATTCAAAAATATTCACTCATTAGCGGAAGAGTCTACATGAATAATTTTAAGAAACCTGAAGGCATGCCAATGTAAAAAAGGATTTACATCCATTTCATAACGCTGATGAGCTATTTTATAATTCAAAAGACAGAAAAACAGCTGAATTGTAAGTTCGGCTTACATTAGCATTCATAGTGTTCCATACCTTAATTAATTTGGAAATAATTTGCAGAAAGTAGAACGTTTACTACTTCAACAATGGGTGGCTATAATTCAAGAGTACTTATGTTAAGCATTTTGATTGATCTAATTTACACATTTTCCTTTGTTTATTTAGTTGCAGTTGTTGATTTAGTTAGACAATTTGAATTTAGTTTATACAGCTGGTTGTAAATCTTACAGTTCTTACAATCTTCTTACTGTTTATTTTACTGTAAGAAGAACAAGTGTGATTATTTGAATGATAGTTTCTTAAAAAGTTGCTCAATTTTTAGCATTTAGAAATTTCACTAAAAATATAATTTTATAATGAAAAAAGTTTATAAAAAATAATTGAAACGAAATTTACTATTTTTATATTATGAACATAAGTTCATGATATATGTATATATCATAGTTTATGATAGTAATATAGTGACTGAGATTGAATTCTCGCTTAACTCTTGATGAAACATAATTTAATAATAATATAGTAACCACATTTCTTATTATAGTTACATTAATCAGGTGCGGATCCAGGAAATATTTTATGGGCACGAAACAGAACCACACTAGTTCAGCACTATTACATATTGTGCGGTCTACCTCCTTTTCGGAGGATATTATCCTAAGATCCCTGCCACTGTTTGAGGGAATTACTTGGTTTTGAATATAGGAGGTTATTCTCTTATATGTACCTAGTGAATTTTAACGTTCTTAATTTGAAATAAGTGCAATTTGGTTTAAAATAAAGAATTGATTAGTTTGTGAAGACTATCATAGCACTTCTGTGTGTTATTTGTTATTACAAAACAAAATTTTATATATGGGATTTGTCTCTTGTTTTTGTAACTATAATAGTTCATAAATTGAATTAAAGGTTGTTTATTTTCTTCAATAATGTGAGTAAATGGGAATTATCTCAAACATCTTTATACTTTGAACTACTGTACCTTAAGAAAAGTACTGCAGTACTTGTCCTGAGGGTTAAATAAGAATAGGGAGAATAAATATAATTTCCCAGTTATTTCAAACTCTTAAGGGTATGGAACACAAATAATTCTGCATATGTAATTTCGAAATGTTTCTCCTATTTGAAGATTTACTAAAAAGTAAATAATAATATAGTGAAATTTGAAGCTTTAGGTATCTTTACTTGAAATATTATCACTAAAGTTCTTAGGAAATATCATATAATTGTGTAGGAAGAAATTTGAGGAAGCTGATTTTAAGCAGCATTAACGTGGGTTTTATGCATTGGTAATTGAATATTTGTTGAATCGAAAAGACTCCGTTCAAGAAAGGAGGATCAGGCTTTGGTTCAGAGACTCTTCGTTACAATTGCTACATTACGTTTCAAGGAATCTGAATTTCTTCTCATCATACTTATCTCTAAAATATGTAACATTCACATAACTTAAACAACATACATGAAACTTCAGGCACTGATGAATATAGAACATAATTTATGTAGTTGAGTGTATTTACAAGGTGCGATCGAATCGCTTATAAAAACACACAAGAAATCTAAAGTTATGCTTCAATTTTTATACAGAAATCGCAAGGGATACATATTTGAAGAAGAAATTAACAAATTCAATTCGGGGTGATTTTATCTCATTTTACATGTTTGAAGGCATCCCAAATATCAAGAAAATATCCTGAAGAATACTGTGGGTATGGTTCCCAAGATTGCAACTTTCGTAATGAGTCGCTAAATTTTAAATTCAAACAACCGATTAATTTTTACATTTTTTTACACGAGTGATCATTATAACTTGATAGAAGTTAAAACTTATTTATGTATATACATTTTCACAGAAGAAGCAGATGAATATGTTTTTTGACATTTTTCTCCTTTTTTTTGTTATAGGTACCCCAGAAAAAGCTAGGAGATCGATGGTAATTTTAGAATATGAAGAAACTTTTATTCACTCAAATTTGAATAATGACTAACTACTCCACATATTTACTTAATATCAGTTCGGTAAATATATTTATGCTAGAGACAATAACAACCATATTATTATTTGAAGCTACCTAGAAAAATTCTTCTCTTCCACAGTTAAATTTCAAAACGTACTTAACGACGAAAGAATCACTCATTCATGCTATTTCTAAAAATCATTTGATATGTTTTTTAGTTCTTGAATTCTTCAAGCCTACAGTGAAGCATTATGAATTCAATTTGTGCTTTTTAAGCTGATGTGTGTATCAGTCTTCCCATTGTTGGAATAAATGAATGCGAAATATTCAGACAAGCATATGTGATGAATTCAGAAAGTAATACACTTGTCCCATGTGTTCTAAATTGAAAAATACAAATATAAGGATTAAAGTTAGAATGTCCATTTGAAGACTGCTCTTTCTACGATATTGTAGTCAACAGAAAATTGTATGTATTTTTAATTGATAAATAATATATGAACAGTTGGAGGACTGTTGAAGGTCAGAATATCAAAAATGTTGAGTATATTTGTATTGTTGTTGCTTCTTCTTATTATTAAGAAAAAGCAAGAATATTAGATGATTAACTTCTATGGTTTCTTGATACTATTCATATACAGTAACCAATTCAATTATTTATTGTATTTAATTATTTGTCTTAAAACTGTACAAACGAGCAATAAGTTCTCTGAATATATTTAATAGAAAGAACTGAAATATTTCATTTTTGGAAATTTCCTCATGAAAATCTCAGCAAAATATTATGCGAGTATATGCATTTGCAGGGCTGCTGCGACAAGTGCATATTTTCGATTCATTTTCGCAATGTTTTTAGGGACATTTCAATACTAGTCAAGCTAGTCTGCTAATTTTCCTCTTTATAAGCTACATCGTCTGTTCTACCAGTTTGTAACCCTGTCCCGATTTCACTTCAGTCATAACGTTCGAATTTAATATTAAAAACTAGATTATTTTAGGAAGATATAAATTTTATAACAATTCAAGAAAAACTAATTCTCCAGGTGCAGAAATTTTCCTAGGTGTCCTCTTGATTCAACAACCAACTCCGTAGGCTCAAAAATTCTCTAGTCGTCCCACGTGGGAAATAAGTTTTCATCGACGAACAGATCGTTTTTAGTTGAAGAGGGTGCTTTAGGAGGCGGCACGTTCCGATTTAACACCGATCTGGTATCGTTTGTGTGCACGTCGTAACGCTGTTCCAGCTGAAAACGTGCTGGTTGTTGGGGTTGATGGTTGTTTTGAGCCCATGACGGCTGGTGGTCCCAGTTCATGTTGGGCTGCCAGTCGTAAGTTGAATGGTCCTGACTGAAAATTCAAACGAAAATGGAATTAAGATGTGTAATTCACCATCTTTGGAAAGAAGAATGTTTGAATGATGAATCTTGAAAGTTGAAACATGCTGCAACTCATACAGATACCACAATACAAAATTGTGGTATCTTCGTTTCACCCTTTGACTTATTAATTGTGGGCGTACCAATCAATGATAGATTATTGAATATCCCATTAAACAAAGAGAAATTCAATCGAGAGTTGAATATTATTCATAATAAAGCGATTAACAACGGATACTCCAAAGGACTTGTTAATAATATTCTCATAAAAAAACAGAAATCACTCTCCTCAGAACTAATTTACCCAAGAATTAAAAATAATAACCCTTATCAGTTTACATCTATTATATACATAAATCCTCGGATAAAATGAAAAACTTCTCAAAAAATACAGAAAAGCTCGTCGGCTACAAAACAAACAATAGTTTAGGAAAAGATAGAACTAGTAAGGCATCGAATTCGGGTGCCTATAAGTTAATCTTTGTATGGAAAATGTTACATGGGGCAGTCGAGTAGAATATTTGATACCACAATATGAGAACACCCAAGAAGTTACCATAACAAAAAATCAGATTCTACATTCCAAAGCAGTGTATCGACAACCAACATTATTTCAACAATTACGAGATCCTGTACATAAAAGAAAAGTTCTGAAACTTAACTTCCTGGAAGGTTTCGAAATTAATAGATACAAGAAAACCGGCTCAGCACCTCGAAGTTAACAACTCCTCCTACTAAACCTTAGGTTCTGTAGGAGTATATAAGCTCATTCATTTCTGTACACAGTTTTCATCCACATGATGAAGATATCGTATACCGTCAAGTTTTTTTGTAGACTATTGGTATTGGTACTACCGTCAAGTTTTTTCGTAGGCAGATATGGAGATTTCCAATAGTTTACAATAATTACATCTTCCACAAATTCCCACTGATGCACTATCATGGAATGAATCCAAATAATGTTCCTCTAAGAAGGTTCTTTTTCATTTTAGTATAATTCCCTTCGAAAATTTTCATATTTTACAAGTAGGATTATCAAAAATTCTCATGATTTGATAGAATTTATCGAATATATGGCATAATGTGCTCATTATGCCATGTGTATCATTACTAGGAAGAATTGACAACACCGTCTATAGAGAAATATCCTTCATAGAAAGTCATCTGTCATAGAGGAATTCTACGCTATATCAGAATGTTATGTTTCTCTTACTCTTCAGATTAGTCGGTTTGTTGCTTAGGTCGAAGATTACGCCTCTGGTTTAGGTTTACATTGAACCATTCAACTTGTAATCAAACTCAAAGCACAAAATACCTCTGAGTTCATATCGAGAAATTGGAAAAGTACAAATCAAAAAGTTAACACAGCAAAGCTGTCCAACTCTTTTGTGCCATATCTAAAGAGGAGACTTTCAATTTCATAAACTTTCACTATAGTTTTGTTTTATACCTATAATAGTTTTGAAGTTGTCATCATTGTGAATCTATTCTTTATTTCAAAAATTTCACCCCTACAAACAAAATGCTACGTTAAAATAGAGCTGGAGAGTCCAAAACAATGAAAACAAATCTAATTTCATTTGTTTTTTATGCAAAATAAGATGAGGAGATTTACCAGCCAGTTACACCCTCACTTTTCAGCTGACAACATCTTTCGAGACAGAGTTGATACACTTCATTCAATACACATTCGTTAAATACATTGAAGTTGAGTATTAACCGTATTTTCTACTTCTAGTCATAATTTTAACTCTACTCACCTGAAAATATTAACACTTTCGCTTCTTTTCGGTTCCTCTTGGTCTGTTACGGTGAGCTCTATGTTCTGATCTGATCCGGCCTCCTCCAACGTACTGTGATGTATTCCGTAATAAAAGTACATGATTAGGCCTAACATCATCCATATCGTGAAGCGTACCAATGTTAATATGGAAAGCTTGAATATTAGATATATGTTGACTGTGATTGCCACAGCTGGTAGGAAAGGTAGTCCTGGAGTCATAAACATCAACGTGTTCCTGTTGAGATTAAATTTGATATAGTCTGAATTTGTAAGAGGTCAGATCTACATTTAAATGCTATGACCATATCGACTTGTAAAAAAGAAAACTACTCATATATGACTATTAATACATTATAACATGTACACCTTGAATATAACTTAAATTCAAACACTTGAACTTATGATTTACACTTTATTGACTACATAGCATGACGCGTTTCGTAGTTACAAACGACTTCTTCAGATGCTTACAGAATAATTCTGTAAGCATCTGAAGAAGTCGTTTGTAACGACGAAACGCTATTAAATATGTACACCTTGACTGGCCACCCATGGCATAAGCTTTATTCTGGCTTGATTTCCATCAAATACGAATTAGTTACTGTATCTGTAACAGTAACTCTTTTAGATTTGTCCATCGAAAGCGTCTAACGAATACAAATAAATATACAAATAGCAACGAAACCTCTGCCAGAGAACGAAAACTAGTGATCAATTCTCATTAGCCAAAAAAAAATTCACATCATATTTAAATATTAAAGTTCGGTCGTCATTTCTTTCGAAAAATAACGAGAATAATATCTATTTTTACCCAATGGAATAATATCACTGATGTTCGGTATTACCAAATAAGTCGAATAGGTACCCTAGACGATCTACGCAGTTGCTGACATTAGCATAATTGAAATAAAAAGGTATGATACGAGTAAATTGAAGGAAATACTTAGTTATTTAACTGTTCATCCTGCATAGAAGCTCTAAAAACTAGGATCGAGTAGATTTTGAATAGAATAATTTTTTCTATTGACTGTTGGTACTTTCATTTCTCATAAACATGAGGTCTTGGGGGAACATCACTGGTAACAAAGAGCTGCACGTCTTTTTAATTCCCTCAGTGAGAATAAGAATACTCTCAATGATTAAGAAATAATCTTTCTTGAAGAATAAGAATATTCTCAAAAACGGGACTTTTCTTTATTCCTCATGAAGTGAGGTCATAGAAGAAGAGCTGGAGACACATAATACGATATAACACTAATAACTGTATGTATAGCACTATGAAGTTCATGAAAAAAGTAATATACACCATAAAAAAGCAACATGTCCTCCCTAATTCAATTAAACACAACTTTTTCCTGATAAAAAGCGCATTTGTATTTTGTATTCACTAATAAGGGCGAATAAAATTTTCGAGAGAAATCATATTATGTGTGTGATCTTAGACTCAATATTTAAATGGAATCAACACATTTTTAATGTGAATAGAGCAGGTAGTAGTTTTGAGACGGATTGCAAACCCTCATGAGAAAACAGCATAACATTACTGAACCTAAACTAAATTTTAAAAATCTATCCGAAGAATCTATATAAATCGAAAAATCCTACTTTAAAGGTGTTAACACCAGTTTCACCAACATTACATTTAACATAGCACAACCTTTTGCTATGAGGAACGGTTATGAACGATTGTGCCAAGGAGAGAACGGTTGGCAGATCATAATTTTTAGCCAAAGAGGATTTAGGTATCCAAATTACAACTCGAAATAAATCTCTTGATGATGAGATCGGTAATGAGTAATTGTAATAATCGTTTTTCATGAATACATATAACTGTATTTCATTGCTTACCTATTTTGAGGTTTCCTTGATATAACTAATAACACTCCAATGATGGCGAAGAAGAACAGAAAGAAGAAGAAAGTTGTGGTTCCCGTCATATTGTGCATTGCGCACACTACTATTAAATCAAATACTATGATGAGAATGTACAAATATCCAACCATTTTCATAACAAATATTCCAGACTCTTCTGTAGCTGGTCCTGTATCCACCCAAGGGAAAATCGCCGGACACAGATACGTTGCTGCCTGAAAATTACCAAATAATTCAACTTTCCCAATTCATTAATATAACGTTTTAATTTTCTAATAATAAAAATGTCTTTCTTAATACTTTTCTTATAATTCAATCTCTCATCGAAAAGTTTCTGAATGTATTCAATACTAAGACAACACAATGTCCGCAATAAAATGGTTGAAGAAGATTAAAGCTATAATGAATTAGTGTAATTATGTAGAATTTTTCTCATATTGTTTAATCATGAATTTCAAACATATAAATTGCTTACTTGTGGACTTAGTTACTGTGCTTTTATCAAAACTTTCTGAAAAAGTTGAGAATACGAAATTGAAAGGTCTAATTGAATAATTCATAATAATTTTCGAAAGTATTATAATCAACTTCTTCAAAGTTTTCATAAAACTGAACAAGGAAGTAAAATATTTTTTTAAGTTGAATTGAAAGATATATAAATATATAAATAATTTTTTTTTATTATTTCTTATTTTAAAATATTATTGAATGAAAAGAATTATATCGGACATAATATAAAAAACATACTTGTAACCGACGTCCCAGGTTACCCAAATTAGGCCCTACTGTTGATCCCATGACTCCACCACAAGTTACGCTACTTGCACCATGAAGAGTTCCTAGAAAGAAAGTTCGATTTCCAGTAGTAAATCAAAAAATTTCTGAACAAAACTGAATCCTTACCATAAAATTTATTTTCAGTGCGGTCTGAAACAAGAAACTGGTCGTCTCTGGTAGAGAAATCTTCATCAGGCTCGTCACCACCAAAAGTATCATCGCTATCTGGTGAACTGAAAGAAAATGACACCCGTTCAAATTTACCGTAAAATTTTAGCATTGGCTTGTTAGTTTGATAAATCAGTGACTTCTTGAGAATATTTTTTTATCTGAAGTGTTTCCAATGCTCCCCTCTTTTTAAATAACATGTTTTCTTAAGGCTATCGAAAGAGGTGCTTGTTTCATTGATAAACACTTCTATCGACACAAATTTCTTACAGTGCAGCTATTTCTTTAGGTTTGTAAACCGGAATTAGTAGAAGAACTACAGATGAAACAATAGTTTTTGTCTGTTCAGACGCTTTGAATCATTTTCACCGATAGTTTTACCATTCTTAATGTGATCGATATGAATGATTCTTCGTAAATTTAAAAAAAAATTGTACCAATGGTCGACCGACAAACATAATTTGAGCTTTTTTGGTGCACATTAACTTCTAGAAACTTTCTTTGGTCTCTGGCGTATATCCAACTGTCATTTTTTCGTCAAATCACGAAACATTCGGCTTATGTTGGTTGAAAGTCAATAAATAATCCTTTAACATTTTCACAAGTGACGTTTATGTGAGTGATGGAACGGAATTTCCTATATATCCAAATATTCATGTGAATGAAATGCACCTGTTTAGATGGGGTGCCTACAACGATTTCGATACGACCGTTTTTGAGTGATCTAAACGTTAGGATTCACTTGTGCTGATACAACTACTACGAAACTTTATATGTCGTAGCTAAAACCAATGACAAAGCTTGCTCAAAAATCGACAGTAGTCTATTATCAGATGGTAGCTGAGGGCACCAATGATGTATTTAAATTTAATGCGCGAGAAATTCGAAAACTGATCAAATCGTGTTGTACCCACCTTCTGGTAATCCTCCTGATCATAACTCTCTGAGTCGTTTGAGATGGTATCGGTGAAGGAGCAGGAATTATCGGAACGTTAGTGTCTAAAGCCTGTTTTATTGCATCAGGCTGCAGTCTAGATCCGTACAACGTGGGTTCTAAGTGATCCTTAGTAGGAGATCCTCTGATTGGTGTGCGTAGACTCTGTGGAAGTAGTTCTACCAAATTTGTGGAATGTGGTTGATAACGAAGAATGAGAACGCAAGTAGAAACGAGAGTATATGCCAATAAGGTACCTGTTA
This sequence comes from Henosepilachna vigintioctopunctata, assembly GCA_030704895.1. Classification (NCBI taxonomy): domain Eukaryota; kingdom Metazoa; phylum Arthropoda; class Insecta; order Coleoptera; family Coccinellidae; genus Henosepilachna; species Henosepilachna vigintioctopunctata. The sequence continues at coordinate 19,179,676 of JARQZJ010000121.1, read as the reverse complement.
AAAAAGGAGATATTGTGCAATTAAAACGTATTCAAAATGTTGAATTTTTAAAAAATATGAATTTGTAGCCTAACAGATTGAAGAGGGTTATGCAAAAGAATGAAAAAAGTAAATATCTTTATAATACGTGAGAATATTTAGAAGAGAATATTTAGATGAACATAATGCATCTAGTGTTATCTTTTACTTTTCCCACACTTCTGTACATGTCAGTTTAGCATGTTCTTTCTGTCATTTTATAACAAGGAGTTAAGCTAAAAATAGCATGGAAGCACATTTTGTGCTTCTAGTCTGTTTCACTGTTTTTTTTGTCTGCAATTTTACTTTTATCAGATGTTTTTTCTTCATGGCTGATATGCAATCGTATGGTTACAACTGAAATTGCCTTTACTTACCTATCGACATCATTTCAACAAGAATCTCCAAACGAATAAACAGTGCCGCTGTTGCAGCCGCCAAGCCACTAACAAATGTAGCGAAAGCAGGTGTTCCTGTGCTTGGCCAGACTTGAGAAAAATTCCTGCAATCGAAAACGAATATTGAAGTCAAAAAAATTTTAGAAATTTCAAATTGTAGATAAAAAACCATTTGAAGACCACAGGCAAAGAACATTCTCAGTCACTTTTGAGTAAATTGAAAATTAGTCTTTTGAACGTCATATGAAAATTGAGGATTGATATTTATTGAACAATAAATTTTTTTGTACTGAACAAATAGATTTAAATTCGAAATAAAACTGTTCAATCTCCATTTTTGGTTATATTTATTGAAAAAAATAAATCAAACATAATGTCATAAAAAACAGTGAAAAAACAGTCTAAGTCAGTTGAAACATGAAAATAACATTCTATGTTCATACATAGGTTATTGGGAATTTATAAATTTTACATAAGAACACATTAAAAAGTCAAAGAATATAAGTAAATATTTATTATTATAAAAGAATAAGTGAATATTTAAGATTATTCAATACAAATTTTCATTAGATTTCTACGGTGTGCAACGAATTGTCATTTTAATCAATTGGAAAAGAATCAAATGTCCATGTATGGAGAGAGTTTTAAAAATACTGAAATACGGAAAAGTTTAAAGATACTGAAATACATATTATGAATTATCTATTCAAATGTAATATTCTAAATCAGAAAACAATAAAAATCGTTTTCAAACTGCCAAAATTACTGTTACAGCTAATGTTTCAAATTTGTCAAATATGTTTGTGTTTCATCTCGACAGAATATCTTTAAAACCTGAAGATCATTGTATTTTTCACTTGATATGTTCAAATTTTCAGAGTAGGCATTTGCTGGAAATGAAGTTGATAATCTTGATCCACCCTTATTGTCTTTGATGATAAACGAGCTCCAAATACCATTGTAGGTGGTTAAAATTCAATGAATTGACTTAAACAACCCACAATCACTGACAACAAAGTACGTTAAACTGAGAGGTTCTGTTAAACATAATATAATGTTATTTCAAAGTAACTTGAACAGCTGATAGTGACATAGAATATTCTTCCACTGTAAATCAATCAGCTGGTTGAACATAGAATGATATTTCCCTGTATATGATTTTTCCAGCTCTAATAACAGTGACACAGAGTGTTCTTTCCCCTTGATGAGTAGACTAGGTTGTAGTACTCGGCCTTAGCTACTGGATAGCGCCAAAACCTCATTTTTGAAAAAAACTGACTTAGAATGTTCTTTGCCTGTGGTCTTCATTTGTTTCAAAAGGTGCACATTAGCCATCTCAGTAAACGCTAAATGCCAGTTAACCATTAGTCATCGTTATTGAATTGAATTAAAAATGTGCGGAACTGCCTCTATTATATATGGCGAGTATGATACCAATGCTTTCGTTAAGGGATAGGGATAATATATAAAGATATTCTTTCTTTTCCCTTTTGAAAATCAATAGAGCTACCAAAAAAATATAGTTTTTCACTTACGCTGGCTTATTACAATCCAGTATTTTATAGCAACTTTGCGTACTAATGACGAATCGGAACTCCTGTTATTACACACAGTATCATACACTTTAATAAATATTATAATAGGCAATAAATCCAACATTTATAATTATGATAACTGTGTCGGATACAATTTGAAAGTATACAATTCATGAATATTGCTGTAGTTTCACCTCATAAGAGACAATTAGGGGTATAAATTTTTATCCGATCCATTCGATAATGAAGCACAAGTGTCAAAGTCAAGAAAATCGATATCATGCCGAGTAAAATTTACATTTTGATGAGTATTTGTAATAGTATAGTAAATCACCTGAGAATAAGACCATCTGTGGCCATTGCGTAGATGATTCTAGGCATTGGGAACATGGAACCGAACATGCTAACGGTTAAGCCGGCAAGAGCGCCAGCAGCCACCACGTATTTACTTCGGAAAGCTCCCACTTGCCCAAACATTTCGACTAGTGCTGAATCTTCATCTACATCTGTATATGGAACTGAAAGAAAGTTGAATATTTCACCAAGAATATATAACCGACAATCTATATAACGCTCGCGATGATTATATAATGGGTGATTTTTTAAGCGTGGTTTTTTTTGAATAGAATAAAACACTCAATTTGCATCATATATTCAGAATTTTTAGTGAAATTGATAACTTGGCCTTGGCCATTTACTTTTTAAAGATAACTTCATATAAATTTTGTTCGCGGCTCCGTATCGAATGGTCCATTCGGAAGGTACCAATTTTGCGTCACTTTTTTGAGCATTTCGGCCTGCATCCCACGGATTACGCATGTTATGTCATCCTGTAAGGCTTCAATCAAGTACGACTTATCCACATACACTAACAACTTTACATAACCCCACAAGAAATAATCCAGAGGCGTCAAATCGCATGATCTTGGCGGCCAATTCACAGGGCCATTTCGAGAGATAAGCTGCTCACCAAATTCATCCTTCAACATGTCATTGTTTCACGAGCTGTGTGGCATGTGGCACCGTCTGGATGAAACCACATGTCAACCAAGTACAACTCGGCCAACTGGGGCAAAAAAAACTGCGTATCATGGCTCGATATTGTTCGCCGTTGACGGTAACGTTTTTTCCCCGGTCGTCTTTGAAGAAAAATGGACCGATGACGCCACCAGACCATAAACCACACCATACTGTCGTTTTTTCGGGTTGCATCGGTAATTCTTTTATAGTATGTGGCTGTCATCACTCCAGATGCGACAGTTTGGTTTATTTACATATCCGTTAATCCAGAAATCAGCCTCACCGCTGAACACAATTTTTCGATGAAACAGCGGATTTTCATTAAGCTGTTCTAAGGCCCATTCTCCAAAAATTAGACGTTGTAGTAGGTCATTCGGCTTCAATTCTTGCAGAAGTTGAATTTTATATTCTTTGAAACCCAAATCAACACGTAAACTTTTCCATGTGGTTGAGTAACACATGCCCAATTGCTGAGAACGGCGACGAATTGACATTTCACGATCCTCATTAACACTGTACGCTACGGCTGCAATATTCTCTTCAGTACGCACTGTACACATGCGAGACAATGGTCTAATGTCCAACAAAGTGAACTTGGTGCGAAATTTGGTGATAACAGCACGAATTGTTGATTCACCAGGTCAATTATGACGACCATAATATGGTCGTAACAAACGATACACATTTTTCACAGAGCACGAATTTTGATAGTAAATTTCAACAATTTGCAATCGTTGCTCGTTTGTTGGTATTTCCATGATGAAATGGCAGAGTATATTGAATACTTTTCATTTTGACAGATGACGTTTGGATTCCATTATCAACCAGTGCCGCCAACCTGAATAACGTAACTCTTAAAAAATCACCCGTTATATATAATCATCTGCAGCGTACTACAAAAGCTATCTTTTGAAATGTGCCTAAACAAATACAAAAATACTTCGTGCAAAAATGGAATTGCTTCACGTTTTATATGATATGTGACATGTTCTTGCTGAAACCACATATTTGTCATATAAACAATTGTGTTCTTTTAAAGCGATATCGAATACTAGTAACATTAACTGCTTGACCAGTATCTATAATTTTCAAACAAACATTTTACAGCGATACTTTCTGTCTACACTCTGTATCAAAGAGTGACATTTGTTTTTCGTCAATCACGAGTCGGTTCTCTGTGATGTACAATTTTCTTCGTGCTGTATGACACTTCAGTTATTGTGTTGATTGAATTGTGTAAATATGGAGACTTAGGTGTTTTGTTAACAAAATCTGCACAGGTGGCTATGAAATTTCTTGTCCACGAGTTCGATTTAGTTTTTTCAGATTTTAACAACACTGTCACGCACTTCTTTGTTGACATTTGAACGGCTCCGCTTAGGACTAACAGTGTTTAGCGTCTTCTACTGAAGACTCCTTGAAATCTTCGATTAATCTCTCCACAATTGACGAAGTTTTAACACTACTCCACTCATAATTTGTATTTAATTTTCGAGCATCGGCCACCAAACTTTTTGAAATAATGACAACACGGTTGTCGTATTATGAAACCTCCATTTTCAATATCCACAATATTCCCAACTATCCCCAAAAATTTCAATATTCCCAACAATAGTTGTTTTTCTGGATTGTCAACAATTTACTGCATAAATGGCGGAAATGCAACAATTGCGGTAATTCTAGGTTATACAATAATATGCTGAAAACCGTTCTCAATCGTCGAACATTCTCGACGTATTATTATATATAGATATCCAATAATGATAATAAATTATTTTGGCACCTATGATACGCTTATGGTCACCGATAATCTGTTCAGTGTAGAATTTGAAGGTCTTTATTCCTGCAGGTGTAATACTTGGAGATCTAAATATTGCATAGTAGGAATATGCCGAAAGAGACGTTTGAGAACCACTGTCTCTAAATTTGAACCCTTCGTTTTAATTCGATTTGAAGCGAATCTATGTAGATCGATATCAACGTAATTTGTTTTGATTCATATCGAAGCTCATTTATCCCTGTCTAATTCAACAGAAATTTGAGTCTCGGTTATTTTTAATAGATAATTACTATCGTTCAATCACAACGCTAAGTGATGTATTAACGATTCGGTGTCTAGTCCATTTATTTACTTACCAATTAATGTCAGAATCATGGAACTGGAGACGTAAGCTATAAGAATAATGACTAAGCTGGAAACAATGGCTAGTGGAATAGATTTCTTCGGGTTTGTAGCTTCTTCGCCAGTAGTTGCTATGATATCGAAGCCTATGAACGCGTAAAAACATGTTGCAGCACCAGTAAATACCTGCAAGTTTTTAAATTTTAGCAACTTACTGAGAGGAAATGCAGTCATAATCAAATGTGTATAGAACAGAACGATGTATGGGGTATATATTCGGAAAAATCGTGAAATTTCTTAATATCTAAATATTACGATCCGAGATTAAATAATTACTTCATTTTCAAATTGCTCTCTCGAAAGTGAATCTATTGTCAAAAGCAAAAACTTCTCAGAAAAAATTTTGATAAACTACAATCTATTGAAAAAAACATATTCACTTTGTATTGCGACAATACCTTGAGCTTGACGTAATCTGGATAACCTATTCTTTGATCGATTTAAAGTTTAGATCTATAAAAGACGTTGTAATATAGACTGGTTGTTATTCGTTAATTTTCAGTTCTAATGACTAAAATGGGCGAAATCAGTCGTATTTAGCCTGGCTCAGATTGGTCGAGGCAGTCTCATATTATCGACATGTTTTTGGAAATATTTATAATTTGCCGTGCCAACTGAACGACTTCATAAGAAATTCACTCCATGAAGGCAGTTCGTACATTGATTTGTTTGTTCCAACCATGAATTTGCTGAATAATCATTCAGCAAATTGTGAACCAAAAACCTTCATTGCAAAAAAAACGGCTTCGATACTTTTACTGTTGTCTAAATCATAATTAAAGTAAATGGTAGACACTGAGGAATTTTCAATAATACATTGCTACTTGTTTTTGGTCCAACAAATATTTACAATTATCTTATAAGAATGCTTGTTGATACACCACGAGGTATAGTCAATTTCACTTATTTTTGTGTATTTTTCAAGCACAAGTTGTCAATTCAACACAATTGGACAGTCTAAAAGATATTCCAATCATCAGCATCAACTTTATTTGAAGTTAGGTTCAATTCATGTTCGTTTTTATTTAATATAGGTACATATGTCAAACTGAATATCATAGTGACATTTTTCAGGGTGAAAATATTCCAAATATAGGAATGGAACAACACAAACAAAAAAAATAATGAAAATTAAAAAATAAATAAATCAACAAAAATAAATAGTTTTTTCGAGAAGGAAATTGAATAGCATGAGGGACATTTAGAGAAAAGGAAACAATAACAAATTGAATGCCAAAAAAATCTATGAAATATATGCAAAACATAAGAAAAATATTAAGTAGACGAGTTATATACAAAATTTTTGATGATTGATGAGGCCGATACTTGGAGAAAATTATTATCCACAATGAAACAATATTTGGAATTTTCTCATAATTTTGATACTAACACGCATGACGACGTTTCGAAGTACTACTCGAAGTACTACTACTGGATTAATACCAGTATTAATCCAGCATTTGATAAAGAAGTAGTACTTCGAAACGTCGTCATGCGTATTTGTATTGAAATTATGAAAAAATTCTAAATATTGTTTCATTATACAAAATTTTTAAAAATAGGAGAAAACTGGACTTTATAATTGTATAAAATAATTTCTAAAATATAAAATGTTTCTAAAATATCTAATTGAAAATTTTTCTCTACTCATTCGAAGCTAACTACTTCGAATTCTTTGCTAGATATACAACAAAGTTTTCTCTTCCATTAACTACCAGAAAAATAAAACTAAACCTTGCATAAACTTCACCTTGTAGAAATAACACGTAGGACTGAATTACATCACCCTCAGTCAACATTAATTCGTTTGTCCAGAAGTCGTTCGGTTGAATTAACGTCAGACCCACAGCCATATAATCCTCTTAATTCTCTCCACATGTGCGATCTTACCGACTACGCTACCTGAACAAATATACTCACCCCTGACCATCCGTGAGGCAGAAAACCACCGTGCTTTGTCCAGTTATCCGTGGAGATGTAAAAGAGGCCAGCAGTCATTATGAAAACCCAGACCGATAGGTTGATGGCGTTTAACACGTTGTTGAAGATGAGAGATTTCTTGACACCAGCAACTAATAACAACATCATCAGAAGTGTTATAACAAAAGCCAAGAAGTCCGGAGCTCGCCCTTGAAAGAAAAAAATGAAATTTTTTTGTTTTTTTAAACATGTGTGGGTGAAACATTGTCGAAAAGAATAAAAGTGATATTAAAATCTATTGGATAACATTCACAGATTTTATTTTAAACTTCAAAACAGAACCTTTAAAATTTAAAGGTTCAGTAGCCGTACGGTATAGTGAATCAATACGCTTTCGGCCCACAAGTCCTGGTGTGTTGTGTTCGATTCCAAACGTGTTTTCGGCCGTTCGGAATCGGCGTTGAAATATAAAGCATCATTCGCATGCTTTGAAATTAAATTGAAATGAATTTTCCGCTATATGTTACGGTCTGTTAATCCTTAATGATGTAAACCGAATAACATATAAAATCAATAGATGTACCGAATTCAGAGATTTAGGAGTAAATTTCGACACAAAATTAACTTTTGGTACTCACATTAATGATATTGTTTCAAGTTGTTACAGAACATTGGGTTTTGTAATAAGAAATTCCAATAAATAACACGGAGGTTTCGCTTATCTCTTGGTGAAACATTATGTTAAAATAAATTAAAAATTAAACCAATTGACTTAAGTTTCACTGAATATATTATTACAAACTCTACATATGTTTCGGGTAGTTAACCCATTATCAAGAGTATTCAATATTATTCTTATTGTATACAATATTACTCTTACTGTATACTCTTGAAAATGGGTTAACCACCTGAAACATATGTAGAGTTTGTAATAATATATTCAGTGAAACTTAAGTCAAGTGGTTTAATTTTTAATTAATTATGATAAATTCCAAATGGCTCTCTCAATCTGAATCAACCATGCTCCTATACAATACCTGAATACGTTCAAAATAGAATATGCTAGGGTCGTTTGGAATCCAGGATACTTGTGTAATATATGGAATCTTGAATCCGTGCAAAGACGATTTTTGAAATATTTATGGTTTTGCTCCAACGGTGTGTATCCAGAACGAGGTATAAATCATGAGTTACTTACTACAAGATTTAATGTTCCATCACTTGAAAGAAATATTTGAGAATAATGTTCCTGTACAAGCTGATAAGGCTTCCTGTTGATTGTTCTTTCTTCTTTCCCTCATAAATTTCCGTGTTCCGAGATTAACTTGTAGAAATATGAACATTTTTTATCCACCTGTGGCTCGTACTAATGTTCTGGTTTTTTCACCACTTCATAAAATTTGTGGTGACTATGAGCCTTTTCATGACGTCATCGACATATTTGCATGCGTGCCTGGTGATATCAGACGAGCTCTCGCCTGACTGTTTCTTAGTCATAAGTTCTTTAGATATTAGTTTTTCATGTATCTTGTGAGTGGGCATATCAGCTTGTCCACGTAGTTATCGTTCATATTTACTGTTTATACAGTATATTTTCTACTTTTATTCTAAATAAGGTGTGAACTATGTTGTATCTTTCCCCCTCTGTAATTGTCCTGCGCTGTTGAGTGGTGTATTTTTTTATCAATAAATAAATAAATAAACTTATGCATATTGTTGATTTTGTGTCCATTCATTAGTTGAAGAATTTAGTTCCTTCCTTTCTGGCAAAAAACTCTATAATAGGTACTGGATTCAATGATATTGTAAGTTGTTGACGTACCTTAGAGTATGTATTATTGGAAGACAAAAGAGGTGAGTGGTGTAGATACTACCTCCAATAAACCAAATACAAAGAAACCAAACCATTTTTATCTATTTATTGTCCACATCTTTTTACCACATCTGACTTATCATATTTTATTAAGGCATCCGGAGTTTCTTACATTGTTTCTTTTCTGATTATTTCTACAAGTATCTACAGCGCTCTGCCCAGATTAGAGAACGTTGATGTGAACTTATTTTGAACTTTTTATAACATAATTCAAATTGCTGATTTTCAGCTCCGTGAATCATTTAAAGAAAATAGCTGATAAATGGAGTGGGATAGAGTAAGAAACGGAAACATATAGAACTCACAAAACAAACATAAATTATGGAGGAAATTGAGAAAGAGCAGTTAAATTGCTACGGGACATAATGAGAATAACTGTAGAAAAAATAGCCACAAAAACCAGGGATATATGAAGATCAAAAAGAATATAAGAAGAAAAAATAAGAATATAATTAATAGATCAAACAAACAAAGTAGAGAGGAATAAATGAAAAACACTAGATGAAATGAAAAAGTTCCCAGAAAGAAATTGGCGAATGACCCTTATGCCTGAACAAGCATAAGGGAGACGTTAAGAAGGATCAGAAAAAGAAGAATTTCAATTTCAGTTTTTGCACTGAAGAAGTATTTTATTCATTCACTTCATTTTTTGTAAGCTGGTTGTATCTTGACAAATAGTTTTATGGACGTGTGGTCTTGAAATCAATAATGAATATTTTTTTACTATTTATTCGCCTACCTTTTCCATTCGTAACAGCTCTATATTCAATTAATCAATTATTCAATTAATGAGAAACCTCATAATTTTAGACTGCTTTCTTGTGCTGAGACTTACGTTTAAAGCTGAACCATCAATGGACATTTTTGTTCACCGTCTTCGAAGGGTGTCTTTGAAAGAGGCAAAGGTAGCATTTCTCGACGATGATTTGTATAGACTTAACGTTATTGTATATACTAATGATATAGACCTGATATAGCAGGAACTCTTTATCAATTCCGCAATACAGTAAATCCATATGTCTCCGTAGCTACTCCTATTTGGCACCAAGAATTTTAAATGAATTGCCGTTTGAATGGAAAGCTATGAAATTGAAAAATTCAAATTTGCCATAAAGAACTGGACAAAAACAAAGGAATATGATAGTTTTACACATTTTTATAATATTGTTGATCTTTTATATTAGGTATTGTTATAAGTTTTTTCTCTAATTCTTGAAATAGATAACTTTATATATATATGCATAAAAGTATTTAAATATTGCAGAATATAAATAGACATTCTTCGTACTTACTACAGGCTATGAGAAAATGTACTATCTTTGTTTAGGCAACCAAATTGACAAGATAGAATGAATAAAGATTTTTATTATTATTATGTTAACAAAAAATGCGGTCCACTTGTCCAACTTATTATTATATAATAATAATAACGAGAACTTTATTAAGCAAAATGCTACATAAACAGAGTAATTACATTATACATTATAACACATGTCTCTACAGAGAATTCTAAGTCTTGTGAAAGCTACCTTGCTTACTCTTTGGAAGGTTTGTGAAATTTCGACTGACAAGATCCACTTGAGTACAAACTGAAATTCATCTGGCAAATTATCTCCTTCTTTTCCGATTTTTTCAGAAACATGTTTTGTATCTGAAACACCATATTTCGCTTTTAGCATGTGCTTTACATCTGGTACCTAATAAAAATTTTCAATTTTCGAATGATTTTTTCCACACCCGTCACTAATTTTTTTGGTATATTGCTGTTAGCAATATACTAAATGGGGACATACAAATGTCCAACGGAGCTGGTTGCTCCGTTAAACATGAAGATATAATCAATTACTCCATTTGCTTATGAGCTAATCATTTGTTCATGTTGTTAATTATTTATGTATATCTTATACATAGATTTGTATTAGAACTGCATCCATTTCCCTTTGAGTTTTTTGACCTGATGAATGGAATTGAAATACCGGTGAATGTATAATATCGTATCAATGCGCAATATTGTACACAGGAATATTAAGTTTTCTTTTATTTTGACCAATTAACAAACCAAACTACTATTGGCAGACATTTTTCCTTATCTAACTACATACTTACCAAAAAATGTTCCTATGCTGTTTTCTACAGTATGGCTAATAGCACCATTCGAAAGGGCATCGAAGCAAGCACTGAGCGCACACGCGCATGCGCTCGTTCCGATCAAATATTCTAGGATCATATTCCAGCCAATAACGAAAGCTATGAATTCACCCACTGTGACGTAAGAATACATGTATGCCGAACCTGTTGTATGAGGTACACGAACTCCAAACTCCGCATAACACGCCCCTGAAATAAGTATTTCATGTTAAAACAAGCATGAACTATTCGAAAAAGTTTTAGGTAGGTACAATTGGTCGTAGGTATAGATATACGTACTGTATTCGACATTTGAATTTCAGCGAATGATTACAAAGCTTTGAAAACATTAATTTTCTGCTCAAAATTTCCCAGGAAAGCGTAATTTCGTGTATTCTGCTCACAATTGACATGAAATCTATGCAAATGAGCTAATTGTTATTCCAGTTAGTTTGCATTCCGCTAGCAAAATTTGGAAGTTAAAGTGATGCAGTTAGGCCCTTCTATATATAACACAAAACATTGAGTTATTGGAATATATATATATATATATATATATATATATATATATATATATATATATATATATATATATGCCTAGAAGACCTCGAAAGTTTCTTGAGATAAAGGAAAAATAGAAGTTGTTATAAAAATGTTAAGGCTGTAATGAACAATAATGATTCCCTTAAAACGGCCCAGGAGTAGCTAATTAGGTCAAAATAGAGATTAACTATTGTTAAAAGTTTATTAATTTCCACCGCTAAGCCAGAATGATTTTTTTTGTTTGAAGGTGCAGCACCTACTTTACGAATTATTAATCCATTATTTGATGCACATTTCCAAAGTTCGTGCAGAAACAAGATCAAGTTAGTGCAATGAATAATCTTTTTAAGTTTACCACAACAAATTCACATTTCCTCGAAGTTGAGATACTTATTTTTAAAGTGGCGATTTTAAAAAACAACCAGCAAGGACTGCAATAAATTACTGATTAGATAGATGCAGAAAACTCTACGTGTTATCAGCTTGGACTACGTATTTTCTGTAGTCTTACTGAAGAAATTATAATCGGCTGAGACAGAGAAATGATATAAAATTAGCAAATATCAAAACATTAATTCGATTTTGAGCTTTGACCTTATGTGAACTTGAGTCCATTTAAAGAGACCTAAATGAAGTGAAATGCTTGAAATATTCACCTGAGAATATACTGGCTACTGCTGCTATGATGAAGCTGAACACGACTCCTGGACCAGCAACGTTCTTTGCCACCATGCCGGATACCAGGTACATTCCAGTTCCAACGCAGCTGCCAATGCCAAGCGATGTTAAGTCCAAGGTAGTTAAGCATTTCTGCAAATATCGGGATTAAATTGTTGTACAGTTTCAATTCTTCTTTGTTGTTGAGTAGTTTTTATTAATCTGAGTGTCAACCGGAATAGAAAAGAAATAATAGTAATCAATGACACCTCTTTTGGGTAGCGCGAATTAGAAGTATATGATTTTATATTTCTCAGTGAAAATATATAGGCAGTGAAAGCTTTATTAGGAGCAAAGTTATATCATAAAAAGCAGAAATATTATAGTAAATTTATTTATAGAGTTCACCTTACTTTACTTTATTTTTCGAGTCCGATTATCAACTATAATGTCATCAGACAATGTCTTCCCAATATTTTGCTACATCTACTCCCGCTTGGCTTGCAGAGATGAGATCTTCTAAGGTGCATGAAACATCTGCGTGAGGGCAAGCTAGAAGGTGGTTCATGGTTTGGACAGATCCACACTCACACAGGTTGCTCCCAGATAGACTCCATCTGAACATATTTGAGGCACAGCGGCCGACGCCCGTTCTCAGTCGGTTTAAAGATCTCCATGTTTTGTATTGTAAGTTGGAGCCACTGGCCAGTTCTTCATTTATCTCAATTATTGGATCCGGCACCTCCTCTTTCCAGAGTTCATTTCTTCTTTCTTCCGGGTTCAGCTGAAGCTCATTTGATGTAACAATGAAACTCTTTCTTGACTTTAACCTTCAAGGGAATTGTGGCTGATATTCCGCCATGGGGTGTCTCAAGTCATTAATTTGTTTTCCCCTTTCTATTTCAGCTGCTGTCTGGCGACGAACAGAGAGCAATCTCCACAATCGGGTACAATTTGGCCACTGGAGTAGGTTTCAGACATCCCGTGACAATGCGTACAGACTCATTTATGTCCACATCAACTTGTTTGGAGTGGTCGGAATTCCTCAAAACGGGTGCTGCATATTCAGCAGCAGAGAAACATAAACCCGAAGCGGAAGATCTAAGTACGCTTGGATCTGCATCCCAGTTTGAACCAGTTAGTTTGCGGATGATATTATTTCTGGCCATTACTTTATTCTTTGTATCCAGGCAATGTTGTTTATACGATAGGGTTCGGTCGAGTTTTACACCTAGATATTTTGGTGTAGTACAGTGTTCAAGTTGTTCGCGCTTCCATATAACATTGAGTTTGCGACTTGCCTGGTGGTTCTTTAGGTGGAAAGCACACACCTGTGTCTTCTGGGGATTTGGCCGCAGAAATTTGTGATGAAAAAAAACTGATAAGGTGCTTAGGGCCACTGTAAGAGAGTGTTTCGCCTCCTCAAAGGAGTCCGCTTGCGTTGCCACTGCTGTGTCGTCAGCATAACGAAACTGCCTAGTTCCTGGGATCATAGGTTGGTCGTTACTATAGATATTGTATAGCAAGGGGACAAGGACGCAGCCCTGTGTCAAACCATTTCTCTGTGCTCTCCATCTGCTTTTCTTATTTTGGAAAGTGACGTAAAACCGCCTGTTTGAAAGGATACATTCTATAAATCGTGTTAATCTGTAATTAATTGAGTTCACCAATTTAGCGCAAATCCTTTTCAATCTAAATTAGAAAGAGATAGAGATGGAGTGAACATAATTGTTCTGATCTGGAGTTTAAAAGTAAGCAGATAAAACGTTTTCATTTCTAGAACGCGACGATTTCTACTAGTTTCGGTTACTCGCAAGCAGTTCCTAGAAACTTTATTCCGTAATGAATTATTATTACAAAATATCCGCTGAATATTCATACCATATTTTCGTTACTTTAATCCATAGTAAATACATATGTAATAACATCATTAAATATTCTTTCATAATGAAACATTGTACAAGTTATAATGACCGTAATTTTCCACTATTGATCCATTCTGTCTTATCCTCAATATCTTTGACACATATATAAAGCATAGTATATCAGCGAAAAAACATTTGAAGCATTTTTTCACATGAGAATATATAAGAATTACAACAACGGACCTAACACAGCTCCTTGAGGTACGTATACATCCACTTTCCCGCTATTCGACAGCATGTCATTAAACTCAACTTTTTGTGTTCACGAACCCAAATAAGAACCAATCCTTCACTACTCTCTCAAAGCCAAGTTTATTCCTTTTTTCCAATAATAATGATCTAATAATGATCCAAAAATCCGAAAATAATGAGTTTATTTCGAATTATGCATACAGAAAAACTCATACAGAGTAAAACCACAGTAGAAGTAATTCACGAAAACATTTCCTGTGCGTAGTGCTTTCACCGCTTGAAATTTCAGTAAACATTTCATATAAATAGACTATAAAAATGAAATAAAATTTCATTAGACATATCATCTACGAAAGCTATAAAAAACAAATAAAATTTCAATAACAAGTTCAGAAGTCACATTAGGTAAGTAGTAACTTTCACATTTTTAAATTGCCAATAGAATTAGATTCAAATATCTGTAATAAACACATCTGTACTGCCTGTAATAAAATTTTGAAAATACTTCTTGAAATTTATTTCAATTTAATTTCCGAATCCCAAGTAATAGCCACTAACGGCTTCCTTCTTTTTATTGAACTAATTAGAAGACATAAGTTCCTCCGACACTTTCACGAAAATGCCAGAAACAATAAACATAGCAACGTTACTACTATTTTTATCCGGTTGAACAGTTATCGATTTTCCCAATCTCTTTCCTCTTTTTCTCTGATTGAACAGTCATTCACAGTCGTATGAATTGAAACGTTAACTATTTTTAGCTCACTTTATACAATTGGAGTATAGTGTTTGTAACGAACCTAGTGAAACAATCGAAAAGTATAGAAAAATTATAAATTGGGATTACACCAAGCAGAAAATTGAATGGACTTCACGAATAAAAGGTGAATGATCCGATAAAGTCATTTATTTATAGCTGCTTAATTTGTTCGATAGAACACAATATTACAACAGCAGTAGTACAATTCAGTTATATTGAACTCTTGATGATGACTTTAAAGACTGAAACAATTGTTATATTTGGACACTTTTGTGGAATTGATCCGAGTGTTCATAATTTATTTATACAAAGTGGATTGCAGTTCGATATAACAATAAAAATATTGAAATCGTCTAGGCTTTCACGGCCGTTGTCCATTGTAAAACATGGTGATATAATCTTCCGGGCTGATTGGTCGTGGTCAACTGGAACTCCTCCTCTTCCAGACGTTTCGTCTGTAACTGCGAGAGACATCTTCAGTGGAGCAATCAGTTGCTCTAAAGTACAAAGTTACGTCGAAGCACCGGCCGCCACTGAAAGTGTCTCTCGCAGTTACAGACGAAACATCTGAAAGAGGGGGAGTTCCAGATGACCACAGCCAATCAGCCAGGAAGATTAAAAATATTCGTCATCGAAGACAACTTCTGCATCAAAATATTGAAAACAAGCTGACCCGGCGAACCTTGTACGCCTATTTATTTTTCTCTGAATATTTTTCGAAAACCCGGAAAGACATGTTCTACTATTTGTGCTACACTATCTTGTTTTTGATATTTATCCCGTGAGCAATACTTCCTGTTATTTCAAATCAGTCGAATTATCAAAAAATTCCTATATTAATACGTTTGATGTGTTTAAAGTGTCCCATATATGCCATCATTAATTATATGAGATATTTGTTGAATATAAGTCAAAAAATGTCAGAATTTAGTCCATTCCCGGAAATCAATGAATAAAGTGGCTCTGGGGGCTGTACAGTAGCGTCTATTTCAATTGACTCTTCGCGCAATATTTTGTTGCATCATTGGAAGTATTTTCTTATCAATAACAATTAAACTTTGCCTTGCAGCACTGGTACACAACGTTCATTGAATAATAGCAACGATTTGCTGTAATCTATTTCAACGTTATAATTGAATGCAAGTCGATAGGTGTTGAACGCAACCTTTTCATATTGTTAATTTCGATTACATCGATTCCGTTCAACTTCATTCCGAGCTTCGCGTTGCTCGTCAGTTTGACTTGATCTTTTATATCTCTGACTTGCTGCATCTCGAGTTCTACGACTTAAATTTGTACATCTAATAGCTAGTATTTTTAAAAATGAAATTTCAACTGTAAAAAAAAACTATGCATTCTTCTTTATAATCAAATATACTACGTGCTATGCTGTAACGTGTTTGTTATTCTATTAAATTGAAATTTTAATATTAGTCGTGATAGCTCTGAACTAACCAAGATGTGTGATACGATATTCAGTTTTTTTACATCCTCTTTTTGATAATTAATAATTATTTCCTACTTATATTATTAATTAAATATGCTTGAATTTTCTAATTTTACACGCAATTTTTCGAATTTTTTCCCTGACAATAACAAACACAACACAAAAAAAAGTGAAATCGGTCCAGCAGTTCACGCGTGATGGCGTGACCAAGAGAAATAGGAATTCATTTATGTATATCTAAATAATTAGAAATAATATATATTGATGTATATAGTGGGGGAAGATTTACATCAAATGGTATCGGATATGAACATTGAAATGAACAAGTTATTCGCGTGGCTGTGTGATAATAGATTAAGTTTGGATGCAGGAAAATCAAAATTTAGTATATTCGCCAAGTGATAAATGTGCAGGTTGATAATATATATATATATATATATATATATATATATATATATATATATATATATATATATATATATATATATATATATATATATATATATATATATATATATATATATATATATATATATATATATATATATATATATAGTAACGGAGAAGCTATATTCACGATATATATATAAATACTATGAACAATTTTGGATTCGAATTTAAACTTTCACGCACAGGCAGATTAAATAACGAGAAAATTTTCGAAAAATGTAGGATTCTTATCGGCAAATCTTTGTCTATGAGTACAAAGTTGTCACTCTATAAAGCCATTGCACTTCCTCATTTACAATTCTGTTGTTCCTTATTGTTTAATTGTCCTCAATACAAATAAGTCGATTAGAAAAAATACAAAATAGGGCTATGAGATCTATATTAAAATGTAATAGATATACACCGGTCAAATCCATGCTTAATGTGTTGTATATGTTATCTGTTAGCCAAAGAGTTGTGTTTAATGTACAAGTGTTCATTTTTAAACTGAAAAGAATTATGTTACCAATTATATGAGATAATTGATGGATATAAGTTGAAAAATTTTCAGAATTTATTCTATTCCCGAAAACCAATGAATTAAGTGGCTCTGGTGGCTGCACCAATAGCGCCTATTTGAATTGGCTCTTCAGCAATATTTTGTCGCATCATTGGTTGTAGTTTTTTATCAATAACAAATAAACTTTGCCTTGCAATATTGACACACAACGGTCATTGGTTCAATAGCAACGATTTGCTGTGAACTGTAATCTATTTCAACGTTATAATTGAATGCAGGTCGATAGGAGTTAAACGCAACCTTTTCATATTCTTAATTTCGATTCCGTTCAACTTCATTCCGAGCTTTTTCCGAGTTTGACTTGTTCTTTCATATTTTTGACTTGCTGCATTGCGAGTTCTGCGACTTAAGTTTGCACATATAATAGCAATCATTTTTAATATCGAAATTTCAATTGTAAATTGAAGAAAACTAAGTATTCTTCTTTATAATCAAATATACCACGTGGTATGTTAGTAACGTGTATGTTAGTCTATACAAACTTACTAAAATTTCATATTATATTGAATATTATTATTGATAGCTCTGAACTAACCGAGATGTGTGATAAGATATTCAATTTTTTCACATCCTCTTAAACATAACTGGTATGTTCTGTGAAAATAGCTATAAGTATTGAGTTTGTAAAATTACACCAAGTATTAATCCAGCATTTGACAAAGAAGTAGTACTTCGAAACGTCGTCATGCGTATTTGTATTGAATTATGAGAAAATTCTGAATATTGTTTCATTATTGATATTAATTTTTTCCAAGTATCGGTCTCATCAATCATCAAAGAAAAAAATAGCGAAATCGGTCCAGCCGTTGACTCTACATTTTAGTTGGAAAAGGTTTGTACGGGAAAAAAATGGGCTGTTTTTATGGGTTTCCCAGCAATTATTTGAATTGTTCTTGCCGTAAAAACCATCCTTGGACTTCAACGAATATTACAAAAAAGAATTATGCGCTTACCAACACAATTTGCGATACATTTTTATATTATAGATTAGATTCAAAATAAAGCTTAGTCTTTCGTTTGATTGAACTGGTTATTTAGTTACACCGAATAGAAGCTTTGTGTCATCTGTGTGGGAGGTTTCATTAGTTGAGGCAAACGAAGTCTTTGAATATTAGCGTGTTATATAGAGAGACTAATTGGTATTGCAGATCACAGGCGCTTACGGAGCTGCCTGGTTTCCTTTCTTCTCATCCATTTAGTCACATTCAGCTCAGACAACGCGACAAATTTTGCATTTGTATAAGGTTTGGTATAACAAGACCATTTAAATTAAGCGTGGTTCAAACTGGATTATTAAACCGTCTACCAATTTAATTTTCGTCTACGACTTGACGAAATTATGTGCATAATTTACACCCACGGTTATAAAATTTATTTATAACTGAGAAAGAATTATCTGTAGGCAAATTTAGAGCCTTTTTTGGATTCTTCAAGTATTTGAAAAGTCATAGATGTTTCGATATGCAATTTTATTTCAGCGAATGCCGCCAAAATATGATCTTCTACATGTTCTGTGCGTTACATACTGCTCTTTGCTTCCAAAGAACGTCATTCTGATCTGATTCGGTGTTCTATGCATTGTTCTATGTTCCAGAAGAATAACATTTGCTCTGTACATGTTTGTGTCTTGATTTATTTACACTTACAGAAGACGGACGTTAATCGGAAATCCGTTCGTGTAGTGTTTTGATAACAGTTTATGATAGTCATTAATTGATAGGGCAGATACTTGATGTAAATCTAAATACATAATTTAAATAAAACGAAGTAGTTTTTTTTGATTTTTAATTGAATTAATATTATAATTAATAGCAACTTAAATTATAGTGAAATCAAAAAACTGCTTAGTTTAATTTAAATTGAGTTTATGATAGTATTATCGTCAAGTTCGTTTCTATTATTTTTTATATATTTGAAAAATACATAAAACTACACGGTTTCATTATGAAATATCAAGAAGTAGCATCAGAATGAATTTAATCTTCAGTAAATTTGTTTTAAATACAGAGAATTTAAGGAGTAAAATTTACACAAACGAAATATTTGAATGTATTTGAAGATAAATTGAAAACATAGAAATATCGAGAAAATTCAACGAGAGTACGTAATCGTGTATAGATGGAATGTGTATACAATTGTGTATCGAAACTGGTGCGTGATGTATTCGGGATAAGCTGCACTCAATTTCGACCTAGTAATAACAATTCCAGTGGATGGTACGTTTAATCAAAAATTTTATACCCTTAATCACAACGTTGTATACATTTATAACTTTTCAATTCGAGAAGAGACGATTCAATTCTGCGGGACTTTGATATGAGGGATATTTTATATTTTGAATTGAAACACAGAAAATTATGCGAAGTTGAATCTACTATACCTATATTGAGATATTTTCAATTTGAAATCTGTGTCCATTTTATTCTATGATGTTACGTTCCACTCAAGGTTACGCAATTCTATGATCGAAAACGAAAGTCAAACAATATTGTTCAGATTATCGCATGATGATTTTGAGAGTTAACATGTCGTTTACGCTCCCTTGTTAGGAATAAAGAGTTGCGAAACTCATTTAAAGTTTTATCTCTATCAGAAGCTCAAAATCTCACAAGGATAGACATAATATATTTTACTGATATAATTTTCTAGGAAAATGTTCGTTTCGCTAACTCGATTGACCTAAATACTTACTGTAAGTTTTTGCTTGTTATCTTGTGTGGGTATTTTGTTGTGCTCTTGTAGGTTATTGACGTTCTTTGTGCGGATCAGTTTGCTGAACAGCACCAGACCGTCGGTTCGGAACCATTTTCTGTCAAACGACCACGAACCCAACTTCATCCTGAAACAATACAATGTGTGATATCAAATACTTTCGGATGGATGTATAAATGGAAGAGATAGATGAATATTTGTGTTCTATTTATCTCTTTTTTCTTTTAGAATTTCTCATAGAACTTTTTCTCACTAGAATCCGAAAATACAGAGAACGTATAGACTAAGGTTTGTCGGTTTTTGAAAACCGGTTTTTGGAGAAAATTATGAAATTCGAAAACCGGTTTTTTAGTAGAAAATATCGGTTTTCAATGTATGAATAACACTTTAAAATGTTAAATAAAATTTTAAAATGACAAATGTAGCCAAATGTACCAGATTGATGAAAACAATGTTGCAAGCGATTTGGTTCTTTGAATCATATAGGTCCAGTATGATATTTCCGAACAGAGAGTATCCGAAAACATATTTCATTAAACAAAAAAATAAATAGAATATTTGAGTTTGTATTAAAATTACCCGGAATAGAAAATGCTCGGTGCTTTGCTTAATTGTCTTGAAAAGTAAAATTTGTATTTGAAGTATGTATGTATAAACTTTGTTTACTCTTGTCTTTCGGCTTTGATTATAATTTATTTCATATAATACACAGTTATATATTTTCTAATTGTTTTTAATAAGTATTCATTTGTATCTAATAACATTGGTTTTTTAAAAAAATAATATGGTTTTCATAAGAATATGAAAATATATTATTTTTATTTATTCGAACCCTTTGCTGAATAACTCGTTTCACTATTATGAAAATATTTATACCCTTATATGTGAAAATTATGCATAAACAACGAATATTTGTTTTTAAGTTATTTAATACTGGTCAACTATTATTTATTTTTTCTACTAAATTGCATGAAAAATTTTACTATCAATAAATTTAAACAGCAAATAATTTCAGTCAAAAACTGCTTTTAATCACTCTAAATTTGCTGATAGAGTTATGGACTGGTGGAATCATTGGTCCGTACTTCTTCAAAAACGATGATGGCCAGAACGTTACAGTCAATGGTGATCGGTATAGAGCCATGATTACTAACTTTTTCATTCCTGAATTGAACAGCCATGATGTCTAGGAGCTGTGGTTTCAACAAGACGGCGCAACATGTCACACAGCTCGTGCCACAATCGATTAATTGAAAGACACGCTTGGTGACCGCCTAATTTCACGTTTTGGACCTGCGAATTGGCCTCCAAGATCTTGTGATTTAACACCGCTAGACTACTTTCTGTGGGGCTATATAAAGTCATTGGACTATGCGGATAAGCCACAAACGCTTGACCATTTGGAAGACAATATTCGCCGTGTTATTACCGATATACGGCCACAAATGTTGGAAAAAGTCATCGAAAATTGGACGTCCAGATTGGACTACATCCGAGCCAGCGATCATATGTCAGAATTCAAGATTATCTTTAGAATAAGAAAAGTTCTTGTCAATCGAATGATCCATATATATATATATATATATATATATATATATATATATATATATATATATATATATATATATATATATATATATATATATATATATATATATATATATATATATATATATATTACACAATTATTTGCAACGAACGTTCATAATGAATGTGCCTATGATATGCAATGAATGTAAATTACATGAAGCTTTGTGGAAGTAAATGGTGTGGTTAGAATTATATGCCATTAACCAAAGTTATATCAAAACAGGAACTGTATAAACCGAGTTGTTTGAATCAATAGAATCGGAAACACATGCAAGTTGATGATAGCAGGTACCGGAAACTGTTGAATTCCTAATGTTATCGAGTTATCCTTGTGGTAGGACACGAAATAATATATTAGAATATTTAAAGAGAACAGTTACTGGGATGCCAACTTCAGAGCTACTACTCTCTGCTCTACACTTTATTACACTTCACTTAAAAAATACGTAAAATTATTTTGTTGTTGGAAGTAGTGCGTTAACTTATGAGGACGATAAAATTTAAAAAATCAAAATGTGTGTCCTTCTTCAGAACATGTAGAGTTCTTCTTCTTGTTAACTTTTAATATAAGTCTTGTTAACAACTAGGATTGAATTCTTGCCTACCTCTTGGTAAAACCTGATTGAAGAAGAATTCAAATCAAACGCTTGGCTTAAGGCCAGCTTACTCCACATAATTTTGAAAAAATCGAAATTTTTTTTTTCATAAATTGCTACTATATACTCGTAGAAATAGTATAGAATTGATCCCGAAGGTCAGCAAGACCGAGAAGCAGTTATAAAAGATTAAGGAGTGCTGCAGTAAATCCGGCCGCTCGAACGCCTTCGGTAGCTTCAGCTGCTGCATGACTTCGGGTCATCTTATTGTTTTGTTCTTTGTTTTATTGCTATTGTCTTGTTATTTTGTTGAACTGCTTTGAGAAATGCAAGAATTCTTCAGAATGATGCTTACGAAGACCAGAAAGGAGTTGTGTATGAAGCTGGAATGGATATGAGTAAAATTCACTTTTTTTACGATTTTTTACGAATAAAAACTTTGAACTGATTCTTTTTCCATTTTGTTTTTTTTTTATTGAAAATGTTTCATTCTGCTTGAAGTCATAGCCAATTCGATACAGAACATGAAATCGTTTTGTTTTTCGCTTTCAGATAATTCTTTTCCAAGAAATGATTTCAGCAGCCATTTTCAGGACCTCCATTTTGAAAAAAATTTATTTCTCAAGTAATTTCATATATGTGCTTTCATATGTAAATAAATTGATTACTCAACATGTTTTGTACTATAAATAAAATATATTGAAAAAAATTACGTTTTTTGGAGTAAGCTGGCCTTAATGTTTCACAAATATAATGAATAATAAAATAATATTGCAAAGGTGAATCGGCATGTTTCGAGCGGTTAGCTCATTATCAAGACTGGGCATGAAATATTTGTGAAACATTAAGAGTTTGATTTGAATTTCAATAAGTCTTGTTATTTGAAAATCTCAAAATTTTAGCTGATGCTTGAAAGGGACATCTTTATTAAAAATATTTCTCAATTAAATTTGGTCAGTTCTCAATATTGTTTATGGATTGTTCAATGAATAACAAAAAAAAAAAAAGAATATTTAATGTGAATACTTTACAGTCCAAGTTGAAAAATAACAATTTTTCGAGAACGAAAATGTCTCCATTACATATACTTCATCATAATCAGACTAAACAATGGTTTTATATTTTCATAATTTTCGTTCTAGCACAAAATTTGGTCCTGAATCAAAATAACATGAAACAATTACTATACCTATTCTTTCATGAAAATCTAAGGCAATATACGATCATTCTGTTAATAATTTAAATGATGCAATAACTTTTAAAGTTAGGTGGATATACCTCTATAAAGGACTTCCTTCAGTATTGTTAGAAATATTAAATATTGATCATATTCTATTCTGTTATCGACAGAAGTATTCAGCCTCATATAAAGTTGAAATGTATTTTTCAACATAGCTGTGCATATACCTCCAATTTATTTTGAAAATGTTGGGAATCTCTAGGGGACACGTGACGTTATACAATTCATGTCTGGTGTAATAATGAATTCTCACCCTGAAGATCTCGGATGAATAAATCTGTTCAGAAGGCACGCAGAGCATTTTCTTATATTCATTCAACTTAATAGAGCTGTCAGCAGATGTGATAGAGAATTGATTGCGCAGAGATAATTTGATTTTCATCGTTTTCTATCGATGAATATTTGTGTAAGTTGTAAAGGTTTCCCAACTTTTGGTTCAATATGGAAAATATTGATTAATTAAAAATAAGTTGAATGTTTAGAATAATTAGAATTATTTGACTTAATGGCACAAAAATTGCATAAAAACACATCACCAATAATTCATTATAATCGATATGAAAAGTGAAAATCTATTTACTTACAATTTATACTTACTTACATATAATGTTACTTTCAGTTGTCAGTTGATGCCAACACCATATTACATAAGTTTTTTGAATCTGGGAGGTTTGTTCACACACAAACTTCAAGTTTAGGTGACAAACAATGTAATAGTAAACAGTTTTAAAATTTTTGAGAAAATTATATTCCCAGATCTAGGTTAGGTTACGATATAAATTTTGAATATATACTCTTGTTGCTTGTGACAAGGGTGTTTTGTGTTAGGTTTTCTTATGTAATTTGAATAAGTGTCATATATTTTTTAATAAATTTGAATTTGAATTACAATACCTACTGAATATGGTTGAAATCGGAGTTTTGGACATTGAGCTGAAGTCTTATTCATTTCAGTAATTAAATGAGAGGTAATAATAAAAACTTGTCTAAAAATCACTGACTGAACAATTCTTTATTCGACTAGTTTCGCCTTTTTACAGCATTATCAAGAAAGATTCTTGATAATGCTGTAAAAGGCGAAACTAGTCGAATAAAGAATTGTTCAGTCAGCGATTTTTAGACAAGTGGACATTTTACAATTACTCAGGTTTTTATCATAGAATTTTTTATTCAAAAATATAAATTGTAATTTTGGTACTTTCTTCTAATTACTGGTAATAAATTCAATTTTTTTCTTTGAATGTATGTTGAAAGCAGAAAATTGAAAACTGCATCTGAAGATTAGGAATTCATAGAAATATATGGAACGTAGGTATACATTAATTATTTATCATGGTTAATGTATTAGGAATTTTGAATAGTGTTAGCGTTTTACTTGATGTGAATGAATTATAATTGAATATAAGTTAAAATTCAAACACATGAACTTTTGATTTACACTTTTATTAACAACATAGCAGGACGCGTTTCGTCGTTACCAACTACTTCTTCAGATGCTACTAGAATACTATAGAATATTATGTGTACATGCTTATACTATAGAATAAGACGCTACTAGAAGTATTATAGTAGCATCTGAAGAAGTCGCTTATAACGACAAACGCGTCACGCTATGTTGTAAATAAAAGTTTAAATCAAAACTGAGTCTGAGTTGGGAGGCATAGTATGGCTGAAGTTTTGTTTTGTCTTGTTTCTCTGTTATTTTTCTTCCAATTTCTAGGTTGAAATAACCAAACTGCATTTTATGAATAGTCAAGTTGTATGTCTGATTTTTGAAACATAGTTATTAAATTAATATAAACAAAAAAGAAGAAGAAGAAGAAAGCAAGTTTTGTTTTGACATTCGCGTTAGTTTTGTTTGTTTGTGAAGTCCTAATATGTATTTGAATTTAGGGAGGTTTGTAAATATTTAAATATTGAATAAATGATAACGCTTTTAGAGCCCTGAGGATGGCGCTATAAGCAGCCGAAACTTTGGCCAAATTGAATTGGTTTTTTCCATTCTTGAGACCCCTACCCATAAACTTCTTTGGCAAGTTTAAATCAAAAGTTCAAGTTTCTAAATTTTATCTTATATTCAAGTATTAGAAATTGTTAATAATTAATTCAATTGATTTCATCAAGAGTTTCGATACGATGTGTAGTGCAGCTAAAATTGGAAATTAAATTACAAGAAATTTATTTTTCAACAACTCAAAACGTGATGGCGGTTTTCAATCTAGTACGAGGAAGGAAAGAGTATGTTTATGGCATTTTTGAAGAGATTTAATGAGAAAAGTTTTCAGTTTGCTTCTCATACATTTTAAACAGTACATTTGCTTCTAGACGTGTCCAATATTGTTCTTTTTTCAGAGGAGAATGTATATACATATATATATATATATATATATATATATATATATATATATATATATATATATATATATATATATATATATATATATATATATATATATATATATATATATATATATATATATATATATCCGATATATGATATATATCCTATACATATTCAATTATATATATATATATATATATATATATATATATATATATATATATATATATATATATATATATATATATATATATATATATATATATATATATATATATATATATAAGGAAATGAAATTCAGAGAGGTGTTTTCTACTGATTTATATAGATGGAATTGTAGAGTATTCATATTACGATCTTCCACTGAAGTACATCTTTTTAAATAACTTCGATGGACTTCGACTAACGAGTTCCTTGATATGAACGAAACTTATATTCTTCTTCAATATATATATTTCTCTAACATTTATCCCTTGAAAAATGGACATATCACGTTCATATAGTATAACATTCTCTTGATTAATTATATATATATATATATATATATATATATATATATATATATATATATATATATATATATATATATATATATATATATATATATATATATATATATATATATATATATATATATATATATATAGTATTAGATACTAGTTTGAGATTTGTTTCAAAATGTACCAAAATATACTATAAAATACGACTTTCCAAACTGTGAGCAGAATGATTTGAAGCATCGTGTCTATTATTACAGAAATATCGAAATAACCTTGCTCACATTAGAAACAAACACATTATTTTCACATTAGTAAATCTGACTAATGAACTAGTAATAAACTAATATAGTCTGACTAATAACTAATAGAAAGGGGTGAGTTGTGAGGTACAACAATTGTCTTCGATTCTCAGTTTTCTTAATAATAACTATAAATGGGAAATGATCGGGTTTTATTTTCCTATATTCACATTATCAATAAAAGGTAGTAAACAATTTGTGAAGGGAGTAAAAACACTCTTCATAAAAATGGATCCCTACTACATAAACGAATTCTTTTATGGTTAAAAGATGATAGTTGTTTATTTGTAGGAAATTTAAACCCATTGTTTGAGCCGTTTGTTTAATACTTGAATGTTGAATATTACTCTGATATTATATGTGAAGATTATACAAATGAACCTCAAAATATTCATTAACGCTTTTCCTAACATTAAAGCTTCGTCAAAGAACGTTTACAACCTTCATTTTGTGTGAAATAAATGACTCTATATAATAAATTTCCATCAAATAGATGCTATATTCACTTGCATTTTTTCTTTTCGACTAAGATAAAACATTACACTTTTGGGAAAAAGACAGGGGTTTCTCAAAGAAATAACAACCTCTCAAGGCCGCTATTTCACTAGGCCCGGTGAACATACCGTAAAGCCCAGGTATACACGTGATCTGCAAAGTAGCAAATTATATAAACTTCTACATCTTCATTCCCGCGAAATATACTCTGCTATGTCATTTATAAAACTGAAATTACATGGAAACTTATCGACTAATCAAAACTTGTATTTTTGAACCTTATAAAACTAAAGAGATTATTACGGTACGAGAGGTCATTGTATTGTCCTTGGTATCGATTCGCATTCATATGCCCCAATCAACCGAATAGTTAACGAATTATTAATGCGTTATGCTGTTTATGTATTATTCATTTATCATCTATTGATAGATTGGATATTTTTTTATAAGCACGAATTTATCATTGTTTATAGACATTTTTCATAGTTCAGTTGGCATTAGGAATTCTTCCTATAAATATTCTCAAATTTTGCTATGAATTAAATGCGTTCAGTATGTTCTGGTTTCATTTGAAAAACTTTTTATTCAACTCTCATTACGTTCACCAGAATTCAAGTTTATTCTCATCATAAAGATCATTTTTGATTGAGTTTCTCTTCGAACATGCCAGTGTTAACAAACATGCCAGGACAGTTATTGAAAAATAAAATCGTCTTATCTTCCTAAACAGTTTTTTTCATATATTTTCAATTTTTCACCAATATATATATAGCTAGTAGATATTCAATGAATAAATATAATTCATGGAAAAATATTCGAATGTTTTTCATGGATTTTACTTTTTCCGGATTAAATTGTGATGTCCTAGGACACATAAATCGTATATAGAAATCATTTCTTATGTTTATTATACGGGATTTCTATATACTTTATTTAATGTGATTTTTATTATTTGACATCTTCTGATAGAAGTAATGATAATATAGGGATAAAATAGTATGAAAAATTATTTCAATCTGAATATTAAATCTGAAAATAAGAAAATAATACACAAACTCCTCATGCCTCCCATATCAATATAAAATGGCAGCGTTTCAAAGTATGATACACAGATTAACTAATATATCCTTATCAGAAGAAAACTTCAATGAAGAACTGAACATCAATAAAAAGATTGCGGTTAATAATAATTATGAAAGCGAACTAGTGTCAAAAATTCTTCACAAAAATCTATCGAAAAGCTCTACGATAATTATTTCCTTATTAGTCGAATAGAAATCGTAAATATAATAGTTTAACATACTTTGGAACCGTCAGTCAAAATGTCAAAACCTTTTTAAGAAAACATAATTTTAATATTTCATTTAAAACGAATAATAATAATTTATCGGGACACATTAAGAACAGTAAAAACAAAATTAAAAGAGAAGATAAATCAGGTGTTTACCAATTGAATTGTGGAACATGTCCCGGTATATATATATATATATATATATATATATATATATATATATATATATATATATATATATATATATATATATATATATATAGGTGAAACTAGTAGAAATTTTGGTACTAGAATACAGGAATATAAATATAGCTTCGCGCATAATAAAACTTATTCGAATTATGCTAACCATTTATTAACAGAAAACCATACTTTTGATACGAATTTCAAAATTTTACACAATATAGATAGAAGTGGTCAATTAGATTATTGGAAAATAGTGGAAATAAATCGGCTTAAAAATTCTGGAAATTTGCTCAATGAACAGATAGAATTAAACAATTCACCTTTGTTAAACCTTTTCAAGTAATAAAAATTATATGTCAGAATGGAATATTTTAGGTAAAACCCAAAGTTAGAGAATTCCAAATTCTCTGATATTTATACCTGTGTTTTTCAAAATGTTATTATTCTGTAAGCATCTGAAGAAGTCGTTTGTAACGAGGAAACGCGTCATGCTATGTAGTGAATAATGTGTAAATCATAAGTTCAAGTGTTTGAATTTAAGTTTATATTCAATTATAATGGATTTACATCAACTAAACGCCCACACTTTTGAATATAAAAACTTAGTAATAAATTAAATGAATATTTTTAAAAATATTTTAAAAATATTTCATATATTGTCCACTCACTATTATTATCTCGGTATACATTACCTTCATCAGATATTGTATACCGAAGGAATATATTTATGAGTTGACATGAAATTTCAAGACGTATCTACATCCTCAATCAACTACTAAAATTACTAATTTGGGATCACAAATAATAGCAAACATTAAATAAATTTGTGTGAAATGGCGAATGCGCTAGATAATAAAATTGGAAATAATGGTGTAACGTTGGCAAATGTATAAGTAATAAATAATAACTTTTTCGAAGATGCCCACTCAAACTGCTACAAAAACTTCGATAAACCAGGCGAACATGTCCGCTAATATCAAGTTTCAAAGTCTGAGTTTAATACTTTTCGAAACTTCTTTCTCAGAATATTGATGAGAAAGAAGAAATATCTGTATCGTAAAACATTAACTCCACATATGTTTCGGGCTACTAACTTATTATCAAAAGGTTATTAAAACTAATTTAGAAAGTGAAAAGCCTCCTTTTTCAAAAGTCATCAAAAATAATAATTTAAAATTTCACTGAATATAGTGAAACTATATTCACTAAATATTTAGTGAAACTTAAGCCAAGTGTGTTAATTTTAATTTATTGTTTTTGACATAATAATCTTCCATTAGGAGATAAGCGAAATCTCCGTGTCATCTGTCATCAATATCCTTGATCTATTAATATATTCTTTTTTATATAATAATTCATATTTTTTAATCGATTGTTGAAATCGGAATCACACATATTATGGATATGTGTGATTTATTTATTTCTAATTTCGTAGTAGGTGAAACCTTTTTTCTATATTTCTCCACATAGAGTATATGAAAAACCTAAAATCCGTAATTTCGTTCTAAAACTGAATGCAATTTTTCGTTTTATTTTCCAAGTTTGTTCAAGAATGTTACATTTCTAGAAAATTTATAACATAAAAGATTTTGAATACAATGTTCTGAAATTCTACTTATTGACACTTTTGATCTGTAAAACGAAAGTTAGACTTCTTTTTTCAATGCATTACTGCTTCTTTCATTTCGTCTTATGTGAAACATCATCATTCGCACACTTCATAATGAAATTTGGAAACTCTCTGTCTAAGGAAAAACAAAACGAAAATCTTCATTTGCGCTATTGCTAAAGATAGTAGAACAACACAAGCTTATAGTGTGAATTCCATATTGAAAATTATACAAACATATAAACACATACAACATACACAATCAAACAAATATTTTCATGGAATTGTTTTGAGAAATGCTTTTTTTATGCTCTCCAATTTTAAACAAAATCATAGAATGGATAGTAGATTTTTGTATTTTTGAAAAGATTTGAATTTCAGCTTGTTTCGTCCATCGAAGTCATTTGTAAGCCATTCTTTTTCAGTTTCGGCGACCACAAGGTCTTATAAGAAGTATACCTTAAAAAATTGACAACAATGATATACTTAAAACATTTGAAAAAACAGGAAATATTTCACCGAGTTATTAATTTAAAGTTGATCTTCGTATGTAACGCTTTTTATGTATGGTGTTTTCAGTTCAGTCCGGTCACCACAACGTCATATATGAGGCAAATATCAAAAAATTTCTATTTACATCTGAGGATATTCTGATAGAGAGAAAGGACCAACTACATTAAGCGATGAAAACGGGTTTTCAAAAATCATTACAAGTCTTGATAACCTGGAATAAAATATGTAACTGTAAAACCTGAATTTAGCAATGTAGCTATACGGAGAATGCTAAAACACTTGATTGTTTCAAGTGTCTTCCTCTTGGTGGACTAAAATATGATACTAAAAACAGTATCATATTTATCTTGAATATTTTCGACATTTACGATTGCAGTATTCAGGACGTAAACTTTCAAATAATTAAGTTTTAATCGTATCATGGAATTCTCTGGACAATTCACGTCTAGATAAACTTCCCGATACTGCAAAATGAATTGATCGATAAATTATTCTGGAACAACAAAGAGAACTAAATTCAATATGGCATGTCGTTTCCGAAGCTCCAGAAAAGTTTTGAAGATCATTTACAGGCGTTTGCGTGAATTTTTCATTTCAACAATCGTCTCTATTTTTCTTCAAAGACTTGACGAAAGAAGAGAAAGTTATGAAAACTGGAAGCCATTTGGTTTCAGCTTTGTACTGAAACTCTGTAGGAAGATTGATATCGAAAGAGAGAGTAAGTGAAAAATATAGACGACTCTCATAAGGACACAATAAAGAACATATTGTACTTACAAATATGGTATATAATCCTCTGGGAACGATGCAAATGAGCATAATTATCAAAAATTTCCAGGAAAAAGAAAAATTTCTCTCATTGATCGATTGAGCCGATACTTGATGAACATACGTAATTTAAATAAAACTAAGTAGTTTTTTGAGAAAGCTGTGAATCTATTACGACGATTATTATTATAGGTGACATCTATTACGACGTTCTGAATTTTAAACAGTATCACTGAAAGGGTTACAGAAATTACTCGTTGAATTTCTGAATTTAATAAATCTCTGCAAAATGTTGTAAATAAAACTAAGTAGTTTTTTGGTTTTCACTATAATTCAGTTGAATATAACAATATTGTTTCGCCAACACAGTGGCTGCATCAGATGTAGATAACAAACTGAGTTAATAATGGACTGATGTCCAACAACATTGTGGAGAGTCCACAATGTATTAGCTCAGTTTATCATCTACATCTGGTGAAGCCACTGTGTTGGTGAAACAATATTGTTATGTTTAACTTAATTATAGTGAAAATCAAAAATTACCTAGTTTTATTTAAATTAACAATTTGTCAGTAATAAATAATATATAAGCTAAAATTCAAACACTTGAGCTTTTGATTTACACTTTTATATATTCAATTATAATGGATATACATCAAGTAAACGCCAACACTATTCAATATCATGAATAATATAAATGAACGATCTTGGCAAAACTAGGAAAACTTAGAAATTCTTTTTGAAAATAGGGCTTGAAGCAGATTTCGCAAACTTGAGAAAACTAGCAGTCATTCTTCAACTCACAAAAATAATAATGCAAGAAGTTATTGAAATCGAATATCACATCTACATGAGAAATACTGACAATGAGACTTCACTCTCAATCTATTGGAGTCAGTTTCAACCCCGCCATGAACACGGTGTAAAACATATTGTCAAACCAGAACAGCTGACCACAGAGTTGAGAGAACATGAAATAGATAATACAGAACCCACCACTCATACTCAACTATGTAACGCTATGTGAAACTACCGTAAAATATTGTTTAACTAAGTGAAACTACCACATAACTACGAACATAGACTACACGCTCCTTTGAACGTAACCACATATTTTGACTAAGAAAAATGAGAACTTTTGAAGTCTAATACTCAACAATGCAATTCTTAGCTCACGAAAGAAAACAAAGAAATATAATTATGTATATTTTGCATGTTTATAACTGAACTTATACAATGTGAAACTGTCTTGAATATTTGAAATCTTTTGACAATCTGCATGAAGAATTGAACGAATTCAAATTGTAGATAGATACAAATATGATAATAAAGAGTCTGAAAATTAATTTGAATAATTTTTGAGAATTACTTATCAATAAATAAGTATCATCGACTACGGAAACTATTTTGAATAGCATTAGGAATGATATAGGCATTCATCAAAGAAAAACAGAAACGGAAAGAGAAAATAGCACAGTTATGAATAAATTGAATGGGGACATTTACGTTAAAGGCTCTTAATACATTTTCATTACATAAGAGTGTTAACAAACACTTAATAATGGTTAGAGAGCTAGAAACATACATCAAATGAATAGAGCAATGTAAAGGAGTTGAGGTAACTGTTGTAATTAAGCTAAGTTATATTATATCAATAATGTTTCATCAAACTTTGAGAAAGCTTTTAATTAATAACTACTCAGACATAAGGGCTAATATTACACACTTGGCTTAAGATGGTTAGCTACAAATACTATCACTTTTGACATGGTTTGAGGTAATACCTCATCTTCAAGTCTTGAGTAATTATTTTTCACCAGATGTTGAGCCAGTACTTCTTAATTTATTAAAAGGAACAGGGATTTAGATATGGTGAAATAATTAAAATACGTTTCAGTTAAGTTCAACGAAATCAATACCTCAAAAATTAGGGTGATCAATTCATAAGTACGTTTATGGAATTTAATTTCAATTAATTTTGCTCTTGTTCAATTTTCTTTCGAAAAGCAGTGAGAAATTTCAAGATATTTAGGAACAAGATGTTGCACTGTTCAAAAAGTAATTGATAATTATGATATTACCGCTATTATTGTAGCGGGAATGTTAAACGGATAGTAGAGAAAATATTTTATGGTTTGCTAAAGCTTAAATTTCCATGTCTTCGTTGACATTTTCCATTTTCATTTCGTGTTTTTGTGGAAATGCATAGAGGTTACCATTACGTACGGCGATTTCCCAAGTTTAATATTTTCAAATAACTTTAAAAATATCCTCAAATAAACGCAATCATTTCAATATTTCTCTATACTGATTTGGAAAATGCTGGCGCCAAAAATAAATAGTCGAAATTAGTTTTCAGTAAGTAATTTTTGGCGCAGACAGATAAAGCGACACACTGTTGAACAAAGCGGCAGGTCATGCGAATTTAGAACGTATTTTTACTCACTCTTAACTCTGGGTTGAGTTTCTTGACTATTTTCACGACATAACGAAGGATACGTTAGAGTTTTCTAAGAAGGAAAAAATTGGCACATAACTTAAAGACACTGGCATGAAATGCACCACCGAACTGCCGATGAGTTTCGTCCTGAGCTTTTAATGACGAACTGAAAGCTTCCAGAGATTTCGCGACCCTCCGTTATCGACCGGGGCGCCACAGAAGCGGCCAGAGGTTCCAAATCGGCGATACGCCATATTTTCGTCAATGGACGTTTGAATGCAGAATGAAAATTAAGGAACGAGCGCGCCAACGTCATCGAATAATGAAGGGGAAATTCAACACGTCTCTGCAATTTGTCACGAATATATTGCATAGCAGAAAAGAGGACCTAACTTCTGTTAATTTAGAGTTTTAGAAATAATTAAAGTATTTTTACTAAATATTTATTATTATTATAATACTGAATATAATTTTGTTAAATCCATTCTTTCCAAAATTTTGACATAACTACAATTTGTAAAATCTTTCGAATGAAAATATACATCAATTAGTGAAACTTGAAAATTGAAATTGCATTTTCAAAAGTTTACGAACTCGACTGGGATTCGAACCCAGGTTTTCAGGTTTACGCCCCACTGCTTTTTGACCGATAAGCTACAGAGGTCTATACTTTTAGAAGTAACTTCAATTTCGTTATTCGACGCTTGGATTGTCGTCTTCGAAACTGCATGCGAAAGTGAGTGAATTCAATTAAATTCTAAAGTTTCACTATAAAATAATTCTTGAACATTCTTAATGTCCGCAAGTGGTTGGTTAACACAAAAAAAATTACGGTACTATATATATATATATATATATATATATATATATATATATATATATATATATAATCAAAAGAAAACACTGTCGGCAAATCTCGCAATTGGTTCTCCTCAAAACGGCGTAGCCAGGTTCAAGTTTTACGAACCTGGAGGTAGAAAAACAAGAAAGAAACAGACTCTAGACTCTCCACTGAAGGAAGTCGGCACATTTTAGGCTACTGCGTTTTTACTCTCCTGGTTGGGAGATTTGAAAAAACTACTTCGCCCGCGTGGCGACTATTTATCCTTCAAGGATGGCTCTAGCCGAGAAATTATAAAATATATGAATGATGTTCATCGCGGGGGAAAATTTCAATCAAAAGTAGACACTGTCGGCATATCCCGAATTATAAGCAGACGTTGACACGTGTTTCGAGCTTATTGGCTCTACTCAGAACGACGTAGCCAAATTCAAGTTGTACGAACATGGAGATGAAAAAACAAGAAGGGAACAGACTCTCCACTGAAGGAAGTCGACACATTTTAGGCAACTGCGTTTTTACTCTCCGGGTTGGGAGAACGGAAGAAAGAGCATTCAGAGAGGATGAAGCGTTTTTGGGAGGCAAGAAAGATGAAGCAGAATTCATAATGATTGCGAATTCATTGTTCAGTTCAGTCGCTCTACTCATGGGGAACAATCGTAATAATAATAATAATAATAATAATATATATATATATATATATATATATATATATATATATATATATATATATATATATATATATATATATACGTGTGTGAATGTTTTCGGTTGATATAGTGATTTAATATATAATGCATGATGTATTTCATTCTTCTTATCATTGGGATGACTCAATTGATTCTAAACCACATACACACAGATATCCGAAATGAAATTTATTCTCATTCTAAATATACAAAACCAATGGATTTCGTAAACAGATCGAATGAGTGTTCAGCAATAAGATTAAGCTTTATCAAACTCTACAGTGGTTGCAGAAGTGGTTACTATTGCTACTCTAGAGGAAATGTTCAGTACAAATATTTAATCAACAGCTTTACTTCAAGTAGAATCGATGAGTCTGTTGGTCGGACCCAATTGTTCAAACAATTATTCAAATCTGAGTTTGTTCTTTCTTGTATGTGAAATTATTGAATATCAAACGAATATCACTGAAAATTGTTGAAATTGGATGTTTTAGGTTTTTTAGATTATATGAATTGAATAAAAAATTTAATGAAAAATATCTAAGGAGCTGACAATTGATTAGCTGTTTGTGAAGCAAATGTCTCGTTTACGAATCTCGGGCAAGATATAATAATAATAATAATAATCTTTATTTAAGGTTCTCGTAATACAATTATACTGGTAAAACAATAGTAACTATTCTAATTTTAAGATCTATCTTTTCAATTATGTTTCCTAAACAAAGATAATAATTTTCTCACAAAGACCATAGCCTGTGGTGAGTACGAATAATGTCTATTTATTATTATCTGCTATATTTAATACTTACATACATATCAAGGTATCTATTTTAATAATTTAATAAAAAACTTATTAATCTAAAAATTTTATAACAATATTGGGGAGAAGCGGATATCAATATTATAAGAATGTGTACCACTATCATATATACAACCATTTTAGCTTTTACATGTTCACCAGTCGATGAATCATACATCTCTCCTTTGTTTTCATCCAGTTCTTTATGGCAGACTTGAATTTTTTAATGTTAATCATATTTTTTAATTCAAATGGCAATTCATTATAGATTCTTGGTGCTAAATAGGAATAGCTTCGAAGACATATAGATTTTCTGTATTGCGGAATTGATAAAGAGTTCCTGCTATATCTAGTATTCACTTTATGTTCTAAAAAGTAACTACTGTCTATTTTCTTTTTCGTGAAGATTAGCAGCGATTGCACAAACAGCTGTCGTATATCCAGAATGTCAGCCTCTTTATTAAGAAAAGTCAGTAGGATATCTGATATCTCTTTTATGAAGGATTTTCAGCAACCATTTTTGTTGAATTTCGAGCTTTTTTATTGCTGTATCATAGGCACCACCCCACGCAACAATGCCATATCGTATCAGAGACTCCGCCAGTGCTTTGTAAATTATCGTTAGATGTCTTATGTCTAGAATAATTGACAGTTCTTTAAATTTGGATATTAATCCTCTAAGCTTACCAATTAAGCTTCTGACGTGAGAATCCCATTTAAGGTGCGAATCTAGTATAATTCCTAAGTATTGGCATTCGTATGTGCAAGGAATATTAAATGTCTTTTCTCTTCCTATTTTAATTCTCAGTGGTTCACTTGGTGGAAGTAAGCGCTTATCTACACCAAAAGGAATGTATTTCGTTTTATCTATATTAATGGTTAAGAGGTTATGCCTTAACCAATTATAGATATTCACAAAATCAGATTCAGCTTTGGTTTTGATATCGCTCCAGTTTGCTCCTGAGTAAACTATCGCAGTATCGTCAGCAAAACTGATTATCTTACCTTCACTCTCCGAAAACAAAAGTTCATTCATATAGATTGTGAATAGTATTGGCCCTAATATTGTTCCCTGAGGTACTCCATATTCTATTATCCTTGTATTACTGAATGTATTATTCACCTTCACTGTTTGGTTTCTATTTGATAAGTAGCTTTTAAATATATATTCTATAATTATAATAAATAATATAATAAATAATAATATGGATGTAAGACTCATTGGATCGCTGATGTAATCAGATTAGGAGTAATGTGACCGTTTGAAATTGCCATTCAACTATAGGTCTCAGTCTTATGACTGCAAATTCAAAAGAACTCTTGAAAATTTAATGACTTGAAATAATAGATGAAGTGAAAATATCTGAATTGAACATAAAAAAAAACACTTCTTCCTGTTTGATCTTTTGTTTCACTTGTTCATTTATGGTAGATTCAATAAAGTGTCCCTAAAATGAGATGCAATTTAATGAACTGAAACTTCGTTAATAAGACGTTATAATATAGAGAAATTCACATATTACTATAAAATATAAAAGGATAATATTTTACTCATCGTTCATGATGGTTTCTCAAAAACTCTATATGTATAAAATATTAAATTGAAAATTGATAGAAATTAACACAAAAATTTATTATTTCTGGCAAGGAGAAATTATGTGGAATACATGGAAGTTATTTGAGGAGGAGATTACATGTCAAATGATTGATAAATAGAAGAAATTCTAAGGATTTAAAAAATGTTATATATGCTGTTCACTACTTTATTTTTTGGTATACAATACCTTCATCAGGTGAGTGTTCAATTGATGAAGATATTGCATACCGAAATAATATTAAGCTGGACAATATATCCATAATTTAAAAATGAATAGCAAAATGTGTTGGTGAGCACATAACGCAAAAACGCCTAGACCAATTTTGCCCGTTTTCAAGGATGTCCAAGTCCAAGGATGTTTTTTACGGCGAGAAAATTCGAATAATTGCCGGGAAAACCCTAAAAACAGCCCATTTCTTTTTCCCATACAAACGTTTTATAACTAAAAAGTAGAATCAACAGCTGGACCGATTTCACTATTTTTCTTGTTGTGTTTTTTATCGTCAGGAAAAAAATTTTTAAAATTGCGTGTAAAATTAGAAAATTTAGAAATACTTAATTATTAATATAAGTAAGAAATAATTATTAATTCTCAAAAAGATGATGTAAAAAAAGGAAATTTGTTCACACTTCACGGTTAGTTCAGAGCTATCACGACTAATATTAAAACTTCAATTTAATATAAAATTTTGGTACGTTTGACTAGACTAACATACACGTTACAAACATAGCACGTGGTATATTCAAATATAAAGAAGAATACATAGTTTTCTCTAATTTATAGTTGAAATTTCGTTTTTAAAAATGATTGCTACAAACTTGAGTCGCAGAACTCGCAATGCAGCAAGCCAAAGATATAAAAGAGCAAGTCAAACTGACGAGCAACACGAAGCTCGGAATGAAGTTGAACGGAATCGAAATTAATAATATGAAAAATTGCATTAACTCCTATCGACCTGCATTCAATTATAACGTTGAAATAGATTACAGTTCACAGCAAATCGTTGCTATTGGAACAATGAACGTTGTGTGTCTATATTGCAAGGCAAAGTTTGATTGTTATTGATAAGAAAATACTACCAATGATGCGACAAAATATTGCGCGAAGAGTCATTTCAATAGACGCTATTGGTACAGCCACCAGATTCACTATAGAGTCACTATATTCATTGGTTTCCGGGAATGGACTGAATTCTGAACATTATTTGACTTACATCCAGCAAATATTTCATATAATTAATGATCAGCTATATCGAACAAGTAGGTACTTGCTACGAAATTAGGATCATGCCGTTCAAATATAGAACGGACAGGTTAATAACTTTCGATACATCATTCGTGTTAATATAGGAATTTTTTGATAATTCAACTGATTTGAAATAACAGGAAGTATTGCAGTCCAGGCAGTTGCAGGTGAGTAAATCCCTGGTTCCACAGGGGATAAATATTAAAAACAAGATAGTGCAGCACAAATAGTAGAACATATATTTCCGGCTTTTGGAAAAATATTCATAGAAAAATAAATAGGCGTACAAAGTTCGCCAGTCAGCTAGAATATTATATTTTTGAAATTCTTGAAATGTGTTTAATTTATTAAATTACAAACGAAAATTTTAACAACTAATTTTAGAAATGTTTAATTTATTAATTTAAAAGCTTACAAACGAAAATTTTAACGACTAATTCTATAAATTTCCAAATTCACAAGAAAATCCGTGCAATATTGTTCAGTTACAATGAAATGTTAATTATGAGATTGTGCTACAATTTATATCCAATTAGGTACTAGATATGTTTACTTTACAGTACACGTGGCTATATAATTCCTTGAAATAATTAAATCTAGACGAATAATTCAAGTTATCAACGTGCTAGTTTCGTCATATTCTCAAAATGATAAGAATGTATGTGAATTCCATAGTAGATGAAGTTCCCAAGAAGTGGTATTTCCACAACAAGAAAATGCGATGCGATCAAAACAAGACCTAAACATAAATACCGATAGCAGTCTTGACCAGCCAGATTATAAGTATTAGTTGCCACGGTCACTTCAGACCGCGAAGAACAACAAAGCGTTCAAGGTGTCCTACCATCATGAAACAATTTATCTTACTTTTAGGTAAGTGCGCTGTTTTTATGTACTTATTGTTTAATTATTATAGATTCATCTTACTTTCTCTCCGAAATGGCATTAGAATTTTATAATACAAGTTTCAAGTAGATAATTATTTTTTTGAAGTTTTGAATTAAGTACCAAGTTACTTTGTTAATTTATTAAAATTTTTTGTATTTTTTGACTGCAGAAATCATTATAGATTCAAGAAGAACTAGATAGTTAAAACTAAAACAATCTAGAGAATTGATTATTTTAACAAGTGATTAATTCCAGTTCATCATTTCTTTTAGTAGAGATGGAAGCAAACACGATCATTCAACTGAAACTGCAATTGTAAACTTCTACAGCACCTGTTTTCCCTATGTTTTGTTATAATTTAATGATTGTTTTGCCAAGCACAGCGGTTTTCCTAAATGAACGTTTGATCACAACTAATTTTTATGAAAAAAAATCGTCTAAGAAATAATTAGTTAATACATTGATGTTTTTCAACGATCATGAATGTAAGATGAACTAGTAAAATTCTAGTATGAAGAATTGTAGATATATTGGTGCAACTCAAATTACCATTTTCATGACAAGCCATCCATATAACAATTTGAATTAGCATATCAAAACAAATGATATCAAAAGTCAACCAACAAAAATAGTTAATAAAATAAAAATAATTGTAAATTGAAATTAAAATACTTGGCTTAAGTTTCACTGAATAACTCTACATATTTTTCGGGTGATTGGCCCCAAGAGTATTCAACGATATTAAAGTTGATTTTTTCAATTTAACTTTTGAAAATGGGGTTACACCCCGAAACCATTGTCAAGTATTCATTATAAATTTTGCGAAACCAAGCTAAGTGTTTTTTTAATATATTCAACAATACTACTACATTTCAAAATCCAAAACTTTCACTTATATATCACAGAATGATTCTAATTAAAATTTTAGTTGACTATTATTTAACAAAATGTTTCACCAAGTGATAAGCGAAACCTCCGTGCAATTTATTGAAAAGGGTTCAGATTTTAAAAAAAAAAAGAAAGAATAAATAAAGGTGTTCCAGTATCCGTGCAGAATCTGTTGAAAGTAATAAATATTTATCGATAGAGGTGTGACAACCTGAAACATACTCTTATGTATATTGAATTGAGTAATTTCTGTGAAATTCAGCATAGTGTTTTAAGTTACATTATTATACTTTGACAGGAGGGTGCAAGAACATCACATGAACTTGGGACAAGAAATAGCTGAACCCCTTCTCCAAAATCAATTAAATATTTTCAGTAGTGTATTGTTATCCTACTAATTCAATTATTCTCATAACTTTTTAAAGTTATGTTATTCCTTTGCTAAAAAATATTGTTCTCTGAAAAGCACATTTCAAAAAAGTGACAGTGTCTGACCTTCATGAAAAGCTTCGGATTTGGAATATAACGTTTGGTCATAATTAAAATAAAAGAAATATTAATTTTTTTTCATGTAATTATATTAGATATACCACTTGTTCATTCTTTGACAACTAGTTTATACACTTATAAATTAAAATGAATCTCTAATAAGCATGTGAAAAACGTTTCTGGTTCTTATTTGAAAGACAAAGTATCACTTATTAAATGACAAAAATAGCAAACGGAAGAGAATATGCAACAACATAAAACCTTGAAGTGTGACTGGATCATTAAAAACATATTATAATATATAATTCGAAAATATAATTAAATATAGTGACTAATAATATTTTACAAATGATCTATGTGATTGGATTTTCACGAAATGAGCTACAATTTTCTGATTCCAAGTATTATATTATAATTTTCGTATATGTCATCACTTTATTCATTTTGAATCTCAGTTTGCAGAAGAACATGAATCGAATTAAAACTCAGGATGTAATGGAAGTTTTGAGTTACTTATTTGTGGTAACATTTATTTCTTGAGCGTTTGCATTTTTACTCTCTATGTTTTTCGGTGAAGGTTGTCTGTGTTCCGACAGTCCAGTTCTTCACTCTTTTATAATTGTTAGAATTCCTTTTCATTTTTATATTTTGTTAGCATTTGGTTTTGTGCATTATTATATAATTGTTTCAACTGCATATAATGCTTCTTATAGTTCGGTCAAATATTCAGCCTAATTAGCCTGTAAACTGTAATACATTTTTCATGGCCCTATTATTTGCCGTGAACTTATAATTTTTTGAATTAAATTATAGGTCGATACTACTTCTATTATATATATATATATATATATATATATATATATATATATATATATATATATATATATATATATATATATATATATATATATATATATATATATATATATGAAATTAATCATATGAAAAAATATATAAAATATTCAAATATATACAAACCATGACCTTTCGAATTCCTCTGGGCAAGAATTGTTCTACGGAAATGATAATATCTAACCTCTTCAATGTGAAGATGTGTCGGTCATGTTGATGAAATGAATGAAGGTTATGGACGCCAAATATCTGTGAAGGTAACAAAGTTCTATTTAGAGCAGATATTACTGAATTTGTCGAGTTTAATTTATTCCATTTTTGAAACATTGCTTATGGATAGAGAAATGATATTCTAACATTTCATATTTAAAATTAAATATGAAATGATATATGAAAATATATTAAAATTGATTTCATTTTCAACGATATGTTCATTTCAATGAATATGGCAACGGACGTTTCTAAAGAAACGAGAAGTTTTTAAAGAGAGATCCTTCCTTCGAGTATGCATTGGAAAGACCAAGTCATGATTACTTCATTCATTTTATGTTTTTTCTGTTTGAATGCAACAAGCATATTAACCAGATGATTATTTATTTTCAATCTGTATTCAATATGATCGCAATGAGAATTATACCTTGTTTTTATCGAAATATTGCGACTCAATATTCCTTGGACAATGGGCTATGAAAAATCTGAATTAAAGTTACATGCATAAATATATTACTTATAGAATGTGATCACTATGATTCATAGTAAAATATATTTTCTCAGTAAAATAATAGATATCTTCTATGACCCCAAGTTCATGTTTGTTATTGAATTTTTGATGAGTTATCATTTCTCCATTCCGTAAACTAATTACTGGAGAGAAAATAATATAACTGAATTATTACCACTAAACTTCTTCGTTTGTTATTTCTAGATTATTTCTTTTCAAACACTCTTTGCGATGAGAACGCCTTTTTTATAATATTTGCATTGGTGTTAATCGTCATTCATTCAGTTGATTTTCTCGGGATATCATATTGACTTATTCGGAAAAAATAGACCTAAAATTAATGAAACAATATTTAGATTTTTCTCATAATTTAATACAAATACGCATGACAACGTTACGAAGTACCACTTCTTTATCAAATGCTAGATTAATACTATGTGTAATTTTACAAAGTCAGTAATTATAGCTATTTTCACAGAACATACCAGGTATGTTCTATGACTAACTTGGAATGAGGACCATAGAATACACTGATATTTAACAACAGGATCGTATACCTGGATATGAACAATAATGGAGATGAACAACAGAAAATCAATTTCTTAAGTCAGGTATCCCAACTGAATGTAGGAAAGATACAAATATACAACTAAGATTTCTAAGAACAAATAGAGGCAAGTTGAAATTTTTGAACATAAAACATAAAATTGAATGTAAATTAACTAAGACGTAGGTAATCAAATTAGCTAATTTATATTCAATTTTGTTTTATGTTCAAAAATTTCAACTTTCCTTTATTT
The DNA here is from genome assembly GCA_030704895.1 of Henosepilachna vigintioctopunctata. Classification (NCBI taxonomy): domain Eukaryota; kingdom Metazoa; phylum Arthropoda; class Insecta; order Coleoptera; family Coccinellidae; genus Henosepilachna; species Henosepilachna vigintioctopunctata. The sequence goes on along the minus strand of JARQZJ010000121.1, from coordinate 19,135,680 downwards.
TTTTCTCAGATATCTTAGTTGTATATTTGTATATTTCCTACATTTAGTTGGAATACCTGACTTAAGAAATTGATTCTGTGTGTTCATCCCCAGGTATACGAATCTTTTGTCAAATATCAGTGTATTCTATGGTCCTCATTCCAAGTTAGTCATAGAACATACCTGGTATGTTCTGTGAAAATAGCTATAAGTATTGACTAGTAAATTTACACATAGTATTAATCCAGCATTTGATAAAGAAGTAGTACCTCTAAACGTCGTCATGCGTATTTGTATTAAATTATGAGAAAATTCTGAATATTGTTTCATTATGGATATTAATTTTCTCCAAGTATCGGCTTCATCAATTATCAACCTACAATTATGTTGTTCACAAATTCTTCGAAATATGAAGGTTTAAAACTTATGTTTGTGTATTTTCAGTTTTAGGATTAAGCTTAGTAACTGCGCAAAGATGGCGACAGAACCAATGGAATGGACAGGGTGAAGAAGACAACAATCAATTTAATCGACCATGGAATATACCACAAAATAATAATAACGAAAATAGGCCTTGGAACAACAATCCAAACAGGCCTTGGAACAACCGACCAAATCAGAATAGGCCGTGGAATAATAACAGGCCTGGAAATAACCCGCAAACGACTGAAAGGACATCAACTAGTACATCTACTTCAACATCTACTAGTACAGTATCATCTCCAACAAGTTCCGACTTCACGTCAACTGCTTCACCTGCATACACAGCTTGTATGGCGAATTGTCAAACGCCAAACAATTATAATCCAGTTTGCGGAACGGATGCTAGAACATACGAAAACCCTCAAAGGTTGGCTTGTGCCGTTAGGTGTGGACACAGTAAGTGAGAAGATAATTATTTATTTGTAACTAGCGGACCCGACAGACGTTGTCCTGCCATGACATTCCAAGCTATTAGGATAAACGAATGAACGCATATACAAAAATTCACTCAAGTCGATCCAGCCGTTGAGTTGCAGTATTTTAATAATAAATTGAAATTGAAACGCTATCAACTCTACATATGTTTCGGGTGGTTAGTCCCTTATGATGAATAATACCTAAATTTCTGATTTGATTTTAGAAATGACGTAAAATCAATATGCATTATTTCTAATTGTAAATTCCTGATTTCAATTTATTTCAAAATTAAATCAGATCTTCCTCAATTTCTGAAATAATTTTGAAATTTCAGAAAGCATAATTTCTACTTGAAATCAGAAATTTTCAAATAGAAATGATGCATTTTAATATTTCGTCAATTTCAAAATTGATTTATAATTCAAGTTATTACTCTTAATAATGGGATAACCGCCTGGAACATACTCGTAAGTAGAGTTGTTAAGTTTCACTCAGTGAAACTCGATCGAAATGTTTTAATTCATCATTTTATTATATAATATATTATATCGTTAGGTAGCTCTTCGCACATTTGATTGACTGCCACGACCTAAGTCAGGTCGTCTTCTCCTCGGCAATGTAAATTGTAATTAATCAAGCTGAGAAAAGTTCTCGCGCACTTAGAGCTAAATTGTCACTATCACAAAAGGTCAACAAAAAAAGAGCACATAACTTGAAATGTCACTATCACAAAGGATCACCAAAGTAAAGAAAGTTCTCGCGCACGTAGCGGTAATCGCCACTCACTAAGATAGAAGGATGCACTCTTTGTATGAGGTATCGATCGACATAGACTCTTTGTCATAGAGGATAGATCGATATATTAGTTGGTTGTCAAATGTCAAATATTTTGGTAGCTTTCAGAAATTCAATTTGTAACAAACCATAGGATTTATCAATCTACATAAAAATAATCTGATAGATAGTTAACAACTGAAGTTAGCTAAAATTTAGTTTATTTTTTACCCCCTAAGAATAAATATGTAGTAAGAAAGATATAAAAATTCTAATTGGTTATTCATTTTGAACTATTCTTTCAATTTGATTTCTGAACGACGGGGGACACATATTTAATTTCGAGCATTTTCATATTTATTCACCTTCTAAATCTTCTCTGGACTTCAACAAATAATTCAAGACCAAAATTAGCTCTAGAAACACCGCTCTAGAGTTTTAGCGAGACTAACGAACAGCAATTCATTTTTATATATATAGAGATTTACCTGTAGATTCGTGTGAGTAGATATCTTCGAATTCCTGAGAAACGATTGCGTTTGTCTTCATCCTTAAAACTCAATGAAAGACGCAACTATCAATTGAAATGATTTCAAATATTTATACAGATCTGAATTCCTAAAGAGTAAAGAAATCATTAATTGAAGCTCTAACTCCTTCACCATTTTAATTCCATGTCAGACGGCCCTTTGAAAGTTATATTTGTATTCCAAGGGACCTGTAGTTCTGTAAACATTTATAAAATTCTTCTTTTCATTCTGAGATATTTCTGAGCTTTAGTTGCTACTATTATTTGAATATTATGTTCAGGAATATATGTCTTATTTTGAAAACCTAGACATTAAACATTTGACGAAAGATACCTTTATAAATGTCGTTTTTTATTTCAGCTGTATCAGAAGCATTTGGAGGAACATGTGTACCTCTTTGAGCAGGATAAACTCTACAAGTATTGATTCAGAGCCTAATAATTTATCAAATTATAAAGTACAATCTCAATGAACTGACTGCGCTATTGGAATTTACTTTTGGTTACGCTTTTTTATTTCTTATAGGAGAGACGCCATATATTTGTGTTTTGAAATTGTAATTTTACCATTTATGAGTACTTAATAAAGAATAAACATTTCTTATGATTATGTGAACATATTGTATATATATATATATATATATATATATATATATATATATATATATATATATATATATATATATATATATATATATATATATATATATATATATATATATATATATATAGGTTACTGAAAATTATGTGCTTGAAAATTGGGGAGGATAGTTGCATCAGAGCAGCTAAAACAGAATTTTGAAATCCTCTGATCTGTTGATACTAACAAGCCACGTTTTTGCAGATTGTCAACTCATGAAATGAAAGAATTATTATAGGAAATAAGACGCCTAGTTCACTTTCAATCGGACCTTCTGAACACCTATTTTTTTTAATTCCTGATCAAGTCAAAAAAATGTAAATAAATATTCTATTTCCTTATCAAGTTCTCAACAGAGATAAACACAATCATAAATAAATTTCTGATAAACTTTGATGAACAAGGCTTTTACTAATTTGGGTCTGAGGACCAACGTGGGTTGGAATTACTTTCCATCGTTTCTCTACCAGGAATGACAAGATTCTTCAGAGATTTCATTTCTGATTTTGGATACAGTCTATGCACTTGGGAAATGAAGATGCATTTTAAGAAGAAGTTTTTTTGGAAGAGTCCAGTAATTAATTTCATTTCATCTTTCCCTACTTCTTTTCAAAGATCATTTTCATATCATGGTGATATAAAATGTTTCTCTGTTCAAAAAGTAATTTGGAGGTTCAGAGAACTTTATAAAAAAATTAAGGGGTCTATGAAAGAAACTCGCTCGTAAATTTTATTATCCAAAAGAAATTTATGAGTGAAAAAATTTTGTAACTGTTGCATTAGACAGTTATACATTTGGCAGCGTTATGAATAAAACTTATATTATTGATAAACCTTATTCCTCAAATTATTCCACAATTAGTTATTTTATTCCGTTATATCACTCAATTAGAAGTTTCATGTACTACATAGACTGGTGAACACTGAACATCCATGTCCATTGACATTCACACTTGAAGTTCAGTGCTTATATTTCTGTGTTCTGTGTAGTCAGACTATTTGGTTTCCTGTAATAATACGTGCTTTCAGTCAGTATATGTTTAGGTTTCTAACCCATTGTCAAGAGAAGATAATACTGATTGAAATCTATTCACAATCTATTCAGTTACGAGTATATTGTTTGGAAAATTTTGGAGTTCGTAGACTTTTAGCAAGTTGAATTCATCACTTTATTTTATTATTATACCTATAAATTTTCATTTATATATTATGAATTATTCAGTCACTCCAATGGTGATAGGATTGGATTGCAAAATATCCTTGAGATTTTGGATATAATTAAATTTTAAGGAGTGGTAATAATTTAATTATTCATCGATTATTTCAATTCAAGTTAATTTCAATGAATTAGTTTATTAACTCCTGATATTTGGTTGATATCTAAAACGAAGAAACAATTGAATTATTATATTTTGCAACAATTAATTATTAACAAAATGTGATGCGAGAGATGAGTTTACGTTACTTGTATTTCCGTTAATTCACAAATTCTCCGAGGCAACGATAAAATCAGATTTCAACAAGTTCAAAAAAAACCAATGCGGGGATAATTTTTCAAATCAATGTGCATTCACACTTGAAAATGGTGAAAAGAACGGTATTCAAATATTCCCACGGGAAGTGCAAATTGTTCGCCATCTCTATGAATGGAGATTATTGAATAAAACATTCAGTAGGCCTACAGTCAATAGGTTTGCGCAAGCGGCTTAGTATAAAAAAATAAATCGCCGAGAGGTTTTCGGAATCATCTGACAGGAATCAGAAGGACAGATTTTCATCCATGTTTCAAATTGCAATAAAGGCATTCTTTCAATATTTCATCGTTTAAACAAACTACAATTCACATTTTACCTGTTGAAATATCCCAACTATAATTGATTAACTTTGTTCATCGCATCATATTATTATTATTATTATTACGATTGTTCCCCATGAGGAGAACAGCTGAACTTGAATTCGCAATTACTATGACTTTTGCTTCATCTTTTTTGCCTCCTAAAAACGCTTCATCCTCTCTGAATGCTCTTTCTTCCGTTCATCTGTCCATTTTACTCCAGGTTGACGATTTGACTTTTGCTCAAACTTCACATGTGCCATTTTAGAAGACATTATAGGAAAATAAAGTGAAAAGACAATGAAGTTAATAGAATATGATATTGTGTAATTTTTTCACATGATTTCCAGTGTTCAGCAATCGCCAAAATATCCACTTCATTCTCTGACATCAATAAGTTCAGTTTTTTCATCGCTGCATTCAAGCACTGTACATTTTGAAATTTAAGAGAGATAAAGGTTTAAAACCTATATTTTTTAAAATATTTTTATAACCAGAGTAACCTCTCGTTTTTGAATTTTTTTTTCCATAGGAATTATTTACTCTCGAATTTTCTATGTCTAGGAACACCTTGCGATACTTGGGGTGTTCCCTTCTTGAATAAAAAATATCTAGATACGAGAGCTCCATTTGGCCAAACATCCTTGTTTCACGCTTTTTCAAGATTATGCTGATAGGTGGACACCGTAGCAGATGTGTATATAAGTGGATATTTAGATCGTAACGATTCATATTGAACTTCTGGAAATTTTTTAAGTAATAACCTCTTCAGATCTTCCGGTTTCGTATCAGGATGAAGCCTGGATACATGAAAAGGAACGTATTTAGGAACCGTTTTCACTTCTGAATTAATCCCACCACATCCCATCATGAATTTTCTATTACTATATATACATATATAGTTTTTGTGCTAATTGCACAGAATGAATATTTGTAGAAAATGAATAGTAGAACATTCATTCGAAAAATTCAAATTATTCAATAGAATATTATAGTAGAGCTAGCTTTGTGAACGTGTACTATGTGATGCCTCCATTATCCTTCAAGGGATAAATGTTAGAGAACTATTGAAATCGATGATATACCTGATGGAAGTGCGAGACATATGTTTCGTTCTGCAAGGAACTCGTCAGTTGCACTAAGTCCATTGAAGTGAAGAAACGATTTCAATCTACAAGCATCTTCTAAGAACTCCAAGTGAAGAATCGCCAAGTGATGAATACTTCACAATTCCATCTATAGGAATCAATAGAAAACATCTTTCAGATCCTAGATACATCAAGCACCGAACGTTCACACGTCTTCTATACGTGTAGGTATCTTCTAAATTTCATATTAGAACAAGGTAGTAAACCTTTAGTTTTAAAAAAATTGTGCAGCGATAACCAGTCGAAATTTCGACATTGGGGTGTAAGAACTTTCCACGTTAGAAGAATTGATTTTCGCTTCAACACTGAGAACTTCGTTATTTCGAACCAAGAATGCGATTGAACATGGGAGTTTATTGCAAAATTATGGAATTAGCTGAAAAAGTTACCAGTTGTTAGCTTTAGGAGGAGCTGTTTACATGTGGTTATAAGATCTTTTTTTGCTTATAAAATCTCGTATATCCCAGAGTGATTTGTAAATACTTCAAAATTACTCATTCAAACGGAATCCTTAGCAAAGGAAACGCTGGTATTTGCTAATTCCGCATGATCTTTTCAGATTGGGGTATGTAATTCAATGCTCACTACGAACTAAGACTCTCACAATATTTCAATGATAAGTGAGGTGTAAGAGTTATTATGTTCTATATATTTCATGTTGTTATTTTCTAAAGACATTGCTATTTTCACTAGTTCATATTTCGAATTACTTCGAAATATGAAACTTCGTCCTATTACTGATATGACACCAAAAATACAATTATTTTTTAATGCATTGCTATTTTATGTATCCGGTGGATGCGCCAAGTTAACTACATCCTGATTTATATACAGTAAGTTCTATTTATTGATTTACAATATGGTTTTCTAACAGTATATATAATAAGTTATTTATAAATGTCAGCCTATTAAACTTTTTAGGTAGGAAATTATTCTCACATTATATTTTATTATATGTAGGTTAATCGATAAGCAATAAAAAAACCGAAAAAAATAACATTATGATTTCGATCTTCTTAGAGAGTTCAATGATTTTCAGGCTGTCTTAAACGTCAATTGTAAATATTTCTTGCAGGAAAATTTAACAGAAGCATTTCTGTAACTAAAAGTCAATGATTTCGCAGATTCAATAAAAAATTGTTGGTTAAATTGAAAAAATATTATAGCTTGTTAATGCTTTCTTCTTTGAATTATTTGTATTGTTTTTTCTTTGAAAACAAAATAATCTAAAAAGATATTTTGTTCGTTTTATACGAGAACATAATCCATTATTACAGATACATTACAAATTACCTGAAAGAAGGTGAATTCATTATTATATTGACAGTTGTACCAATAGAGGTGTACCAATATGTGAAGAAAATATCACTTCTGTTTATATAATTAAAGTATATAAAATTGCAAAACAAAATCTACAAAATGAAAATTCAATAGATATCAGAGGATGAAAATATTTTCATTGTTGAGCAGTGTAAGCAATAAATATCGATCATTGTCAATAAATTTATTGCTTATTTTTCCCACGTTCGAATCTATTTCTTCCTATTCCACAAGTTGTTTACATACATATAACAGAAAATTAGTTTCGTTGAAATTGAAATAACTTCGCGTTTATTTATTTACATCGTACCTTTACTCTGAAACATTGATTTTCATTCTGAAAATGTGCTATATATAACTTGTAGACGACTGAACTATTCAATAATTCAACAACAGTACAGATGTTTTACAAAACAACCGATAAGTTATTTGTATTTACAGCAATAGAGCAGAATTGAATCAATCAATATTTATCAATTTTTCGTTCGTTATTCATACTTCTTTTTAACAATGAATTATTTATGCATATTTCATTGAAATTTATGTATAAAGTTACAACACTGAATAAAGTTTCGTATCAAGAAATGTGAATTTATTTCTCACTATAAAAACGAGCAATTTACACAAAAACTGAACTTTCTTTACTTTCGCCTAACTAGTCAATTTTAATACTCGAAAGACACACTTTGCTGTCATTAATTTTCACAATAGATAATAACAACGAAAATCTCATGCGTATGTGTATTCAAATTCGTTTTATGTGGACAGTTTGAACACTTTCTCTTTTTGCATCTTTAATAGAATAAATATAAATGGCTTCTTGGATAATAGCAGGATTATTAACCATTTTATTATTCGGAACTCCATCAAGATTGATGAATATGAAATCCTAATTATTCTATGAAGTTTACAAATAAAAACACTCGCCCTCCATCAATGATATGAATAATAAATCATTCAATAAATATACTCTGAAAGTATATGTCAATCTTTACTATGAAAATTAATCAATATATGTTTTTAAAGTGAACTAAGTTATTGAAATAATAATTTGAAATATCATGAATAAATTTGGGGTGCTCAACTCAAAATTGAACCATATATTATATATAATAATAGATGATGAGTTCTCGGCAAAAGTAGAGCCACTAAAATTGATACACAACCCATTTATTAACCTTGTCTATATTTTGAATATGTTATATATATTCATATATATACTATATAAAAATATATATATAATATAAATATAAAATATTCTAAACAAAAAAAATTACATCTTACGGTTAACTGTGATGGTGTGCATCAGGGAAGATGAAGAAGAAGGTTAACTAGACTGAAGATGTAGCCAGATTGTACGTAGCAGTAAAAATATTAGATGGTAAACAAATGTTGAAACTTACAGAACTAGATAAACTAGAACACAGATAAACGTTACTAGAGATCACAGAGGATCAAGTGTAAAACCCTCTGGCAATTGTCACCACAAGTGAAAAAACACACAACTTCAATCAGACCTCAGGAATTGTAGCAGGGCTTATCGAATTTTCTTCGAGAGTAGATAACTATAGATGCAGCTGAGCCTAGCAATATCTGTTTGTTCATTAATGCTATTGCCATTAACATTAATATGGCACATTTCCAAAAATAATCTTTTCTATATTTACCAGCTATATCCAGTATTTCAAAATTTTCGAAGTCAAAGTGATGTCCCATCTTAGCCGCATGGAGGACCAAAGCACATCTGTCACGGTGGAGTCTTACATCACTTTTGTGGAGAGTAATTCTTCGCTTGATGTTCTGCGAAGTTTGACCTATGTACATTCCTCCTTAATCTAAGCATAAATATATATATATACCATATATATATATATAAATATATATATATATATATATATATATATATATATATATATATATATATATATATAAATATATATAGATGAGTAGGTAATTTCGTGACCGAGCGATACTTAAGTATGTAGAATTTAGGTAACGAGAATAATCGGTCTAGTGAAGTATTTGAAAACTCATTTATTCATTACAATTCTCAATATTTCGACACTTTTTTTGTGTCTTCTTTAGGAGAAAAAAGAATCTGCAAAGTAAAGACTACATTGATCAAATTCAACATATAAAAAAATATAAAACAACTTATAATTAGAGTTTTTGCATTTATGATAACGTTTAAAATTAATATTAAAAAAAATGTACATTGCAGACAGTTTTCTATAGTGTTCGAATGAAATTGTCTACAATGCCTTACGCACTCGCACTACTGTTGTCATGGGTAGGAATCTAGAACGCTAGGAAGAGTTAATACTTTTTCTCCGATAGAGGGAGCTCACGTGAATTTTCCCTAAGAGATATTCCCCTTATTCCGGTATAGGACCTGTGAGCGTTTTGAAAGTCATCGATTGTTGATTGATGGATTCAATATGGACTGATGATTTATAATAATGATGAATCAATTGTTTCCTGTTATCATTCAACAAGATCGATGAATTTTTCGAACACACTTATATCCACTCTTGAATATGATGGGTTCGTTCTTGTTGACAACATTTGGGAAGACAGCTCCCTGAGAGTTTTATTTGAAGAGTAATAATATTTACTTTCTATATATATATATATATATATATATATATATATATATATATATATATATATATATAATATATATATATATATATATATATATATATATATATATATATATATATATATATATATATATATATATATATATATATATATATATATATATATATATATATTCGAAACCATCGTTAAAAATGAATAGATTCAATGGCGTAATACTTCATTAAGTTTTAAATTACATTATTATGCAGAAGTGAAGAACCTCTTCGTGTATTTGAGTGATCATATCTATCTTAATTTTCTATACGTGAAGTATTATTCTGCGTCATTCTGTGTTTTAATGTTGCTTCTTCAGAAGTCATCACGAAATTAATTTCGAAAAAAACATAATTTTATTCTGTATTATTTCCCTAATAGGCTGGTATAATTGTTGTTAAAAACAACAAACAAGGTCGCCAAATTAATATATGAAGAAGATAATGATTTTTTACTTTTTGAACTACAAAAAAGTTATTATTTACCAGTCAATATTGAGGAACCTTGAAGATGAAACTCGCTGTCTGTGACGATGAAATGATTATTATGGAATCATTATGTTGCCAAATTAATATATAAATTATACATTATGAACTTAGTTTCTACGTTCAAACGTTCAACTGTTTGTGAGAGAAAATTTCCAATATACAATCTGATTGTTCTTTGGGATTCCTAGTCATCCTTTTATTCAGAGGAAAATGTTTTTATTTGATAATCATTAGTATGTCTAGTGGACATCAGGTTTGTAATCTAGTATAACAATCTTTATGATAGCCAAACACGAACGCCCTCGTCTCATTCGGGATTCGAATCCAGATCTCTCTTCTAGTTGAATGAAAATTTTCTTAATTACTTTACGCAAAATATCGAAACTGAATTAATTCAATGAAACCCATTTTAGAATCATAACTTCAATGATAACTTCAATATCTACTAACATCATTTAACAATAATTGGTGATTATATGGAAATTCTATTCTGAATTGATGATATTTCATTCAAACTGAACGATTTCCCCAGTTATACAAGAACAAAATATACCAAATGCAGCAAGTCGTTATTATGAGTACTGGGTACTGCAAGATTAATCATTCAAATTATTGGATATAATTCATAAGAATAAGATTTCACGAGAATAAATTTGTAAGCAAATTTCTTCTCGTTTTGATAAGGTGAGAGATCTTGGTGTAGTCTTTGACCAGAAGCTTTCCTTTGTCCCACACATCACCCAACATATTTCATCTGCTGCGAAAATATATGGATTCGTTATATGTAATGGCAAATATTTTAATAATTGCTCCACATTCATAGGACTATTAATAGCCTAATCCGTAGCAAGTTGGAATATAGCAGCATAATCTGGCGTCCCATTTACACTTGCTATCAACACCATCTTGAGGCTATTCAGAGAAGGTTCTTGAAATTTCTCAGTTTGGAGGGAGGATAAAGTTTATCCACAGAGAGGAGTCAATTTGTCCGCTCTGAAATTTCGTGTTCCTAGGCAAAATTCTCGTAAAACAGAATTATTCCACCTAGATACTCCGAGGACCAACACCCTAATGCAATACCCTATTTGGTTTATGGAGTCTACATTCAATAGAGTTGCCAATAATTGTGACATTCACTTTGACTCCATAGAATTTATTATCAGGAGTTATGTGAACAAAGAAAATTGACTAAAATTAATCGATTTAGATTGAGTTTTTTGTAGTATTTAATTGAATGCCATAATATAGTTATAAGTTACTATTTTTCTAGATTAGATTGAGCTCTTTGTTATATCTTTTTCATTTTAATTATTCAGTTATGTATTCAACATTGTTATTATTTTCTGTAATTGGGTGTTATACCTGTTGAGAATAAAGAATTTATTATTATTATTATTGTTCTAGTAATCAGCAGCCTACTCTAAAATGGAGTAAGCTGTTGTGAGGTTTGCCATGTTTGTAGCATCTAGTTTCTACCATCGTTTGCATGGTTCCTTATTGATTTGAACACGTCTAAGTAGACGTTTTCACCCGTCGAGGTAGACCTCTAATGCGTCTCCAACTATCAAATCCTCGGCATTTTGAAGTCGTCTGTTGCTGCTTGTCTTTCGAAGACATAAAATCATTTTTGCTGAGGTTTTGCTGTGTCTGTGTTTGTCGCCAGTGTGTTAGTTTGGTTATCTTGATTTTGCCAGACCGCATCTTCTATTAAAGGCTTGAACCGTTTCATTATTTCTGATCTGCACCAAATTACTCAAGGATGAACTGGTTTCTTGATCCCAGTCTCCTAAGTAATTAACAATTCAATTCGCTCTTGAATTATTTTCCTGTCAGTTATGATCTCATCATTTACTTCATATTATTCCATTCAGTATTATATTTTTTAGTGATGAAGAATGACTTCATGAATAGAAAGGATTTCAATATTTTGTAATTTTCAGGAACAAAATGTCTTTAAAACTGTGTTTCGTGTTAACGATGAAGTATATGCAAATCATTATAGTTTTGTTTCTGAATACTCAGAGTTTGCTGTTTTTGATTTTGATTTTTTGATAATGAAAAGTGGCTATAAGACTCTAATCTCTACATGAAAGTTGAAAATCAATAGAGACTTTTCAACTTTGCGATATAAACTGTATACAATGCGATTTGTTTATCGTTTCTGAGAAAGATTGTATTTGAGAAGAAGTGTATTTCGAGTTTCAATTATGCCAGATGGCTGTTGCGGAGCTCAAATTCTACAGCAGCGATTTCCAATCTTTTTAATTGGTGGGAGCACCTAATTTGAAAATTAAAATTTGAGGCCCACTTACTAAATACACAAAAAAATAAATAGAAACTGTAACGGAAAAGGAGAATATATATTATAACCAATATACCCTATCTATGGTCTATGACGTGTAACTCTTAGTTAAATATGTATACAAAGATTGAACAAACAACAATTTTAAGAATTCATAGATAAAATACATTTATTTTATTTTCTTTATTATTTCAATACTTTTTTATTCTTTTGAACAGAACCCGCGGCCCAGTACCACACTGCCCGCGGCCCACAGGTTGGGTACCGCTGTTCTACAGTATTACATTCAAGGCCATTATTCTCAAATGTTTACTGAAATATTCTCAGAATATTTACTGAAAATTAAAATGAAATATGAAATTAGAAATCGGTTAGGTAAAGTATTTGCAAGTCAAAGTCTTTATGTACGTGATCTTCATCTATGTATTATATAGGATATTCAGAATTTTTATGATTTTTTTCCAATTTTTGCAGTCATAATATATAAAAGCACACGAAATAAATTTCCTCCATAAACATAATATTAGATTAAACAGAACTATGGTACTCAATTATTATCATATAATATTTTCATATTGTAAAAAGTATGGCACATGTAATTCAATATTCAATGAATATTAAAATCTGAAATTTGATCAAAATATAAAACGCAGCAATGGATACTATTGCATTAATGAATATACCCGCATAATTCACTTAAATCCTCGCATTTACCTTTTGATTTATAGTGCAATAAATAATGTCATGAACATTGTTAGAGAAAACAAATGCACCTTATATTTATAATATTTTCTAATTTTGCGTGTTGGCCTTGATGAATGAATCGTTAAAATAATTTTGTTCACAAACTCAACAGATGAACCACTAACTTCAGCCTTGACTTTGAGTTAAACAATTCATGAATAATCCATAATGGATATAATATATTAATAATAATTCATGTATAATATGGATCGAAAAATTTATATTTTTGACAATGCTATGACAATAGGAACACATGACAGTTTATTGAGATTCTCTTTCGGAAATACACTTAGCTACTGTTTGTTGGCGAAAGAATTGTGAATTCAAAAATAGAGAATTGAGATCGTTGAGTTCAAAATTATTAACACCTACTTTGGCAAAAAAAAATTACAGGGTACTCACATGAGTAGTTGACTCAATGCTTTCTTCATTTCGAAGAGATAGGGTCTTGACGTGTTTTGAAAGCACAACTGCGATTCCCATGATAGGATGAAAAAACTCCGTTATGTAATGGGTGTTTTTTTCAGAGGTATAGAATTTTAAATTGCAATAAAACAACGATGGATCATTCGATTGACAAGAACTTTTTTTATTCGAAAGATAATTTTGTGGCATTCCATTCTAAATATGATTTCTGGCATATGAACGTCAAGGCTGGCTCTGATATAGTCCAATCTGGACGTCCAATTTTCGATGAATTTTTCCAACATTTGTGGCCGTATATCGGCAATAACCTGGCGAATATTGTCTTCCAAATGGTCAAGCGTTTGTGGCTTATCCGACTAGACCAATAACTTTACATAGCCCCACAGAAAGTAGTCTAGCGGTGTTAAATCACAAGATCTTGGAGGCCAATTCACAGGTCCAAAACGTGAAATTAGGCGGTCACCAAACGTGTCTTTCAATAAATCTATTGTGGCACGAGCTGTGTGACATGTTGCGGCGTCTTGTTGAAACCACAGCTCCCGGACATCCTGGTTGTTCAATTCAGGAATGAAAAAGTTAGTAATCATGGCTCTATACCGATCACCATTGACTGTAACGTTCTGGCCATCATCGTTTTTGAAGAAGTATGGACCAACGATTCCACCAGCCCATAAAGCGCACTAAACAGTCATTTTTTCTATATGTAACGGTGTTTTGACGCGGCCATTCGACCAGAAGTGCGCTTCATCTCTAAACAAAATTCACTTATGAAAATCGGGAACAACGGCAATCTCGTTTTATGTCCATTCGACGAATCTACGCCTTGCTTGATGATCGTTTGGCTTCAATTCTTGCACGAGTTGGACTTTGTAAGCACGCAAACCAAGATCCTACCGCAAAATCTTCCATAAAGTGGGTGGACACAGATCCAATTCCTGTGCTCGATGGCGGATGGACTTATTCGGGTCTTCCTCAATGCTACGCTCCTAAGCAAAAGTCCTAACAAATGCGAATTCGAGTGCAATCACTCTCCTCATGGGGACCAATCGTTATAATAATGATAATATCAATGTTTATTTATACTTTATCCAAACTATTGAATTTTCAATTCATTTATGAATTATCATGGACATCAAACTAAGTACTAAAAGAATAAATAATATACCGAATACTGAAGAGGCATTAAAACGATTTTAAATAGTATATGTGTATATATATGCTATATTTACATATAAAATTACAATTTATGTGAAGTTAGTCCGAAAATACATTAGTTTTTTGAATTTTGACACTTGTACTTATTTTCAAAATCCAAAAAACTAATGTACTTTCGGGCTAACTTAACAGTAATTGTAAGAAAAATTTTCTACAGTGCCTTGCTATATAAACTGTTAATTTTTGTACTATTTTAGCCCTGAAGAAGGAAATAAACATTTTCGAAAGCTTGGAAAATACTAAAGAGGTAACTGATTTTTCTGTTATAGACTGCAATCCCAATTAAACACTAAATATATATGTATATATATATATATATATAATTAAGAACAAGGTTTGTCAGGCTGAAAAAGGAGTTAATAGTTTTCGGTATTTACCTGAGATTTACGTTGCTTGTTTATTTGTAACAGCCGTTTACATATGTTTCAAGCCAATTGGCTCTCATCAGAACGGCGTAGTTCAAGTTATTAGATGTTCACACTTGAAAGTTGATTAAAAAGAAAAAACACAGAACAAAACAACACAAAATTCCACGTGAGGAATCTACATCATTTTTGGTTTAAAATTGAATATCTTGACCAAGCTGTTAAAGCTATATTTTCAGAATGAATCAATGTCTACCTGCGATGAGATATTTATACCTTCTAGAAATTTTTTACCGACAATATGATAAATAATGATTCAATTTTAAACCAAAAATGATGTAGATTCCTCACGTGGAATTTTGTGTTGTTTTGTTCTGTGTTTTTTCTTTTTAATCAACTTTCAAGTGTGAACATCTAATAACTTGAACTACGCCGTTCTGATGAGAGCCAATTAGCTTAACGTTAGTGATATATATATATATATATATATATATATATATATATATATATATATATATATATTCATATAAATAAACATATATTGTCATGTGCGGTTTCAGGGCCCCCATATAATTCATTCATGAATGAGCCACCATCAACAGGCAGAGTTAATAACATAGGTGCTGCCTAGTGTTATATCACATGTCTGGGGGCTTTAGTATTAACACAACTAGCAAAGCGATCCGATCAGTCAGTTTCCTTCGTGGTACGATCGCGCTAAGAGACCGGTTTTTTAGTCGTATCAGCTGTTTTACACTTACTTTCTGTTATGTTTTGTGATCTTGTGATTTCGCATTACGTTGAATTGGACTATTTTCAAATGTCCTCAGGTAACTGATCATGCTGATTAATTTTACATGTGACAGTTTGCCTAGTATTAAATATTGGTATGGCCTACTTTTATTGAATATACTTCTTTCACTGATTGTATTGAGTGCACTAGCATGTGTGATTTGAATGTTGCGATAAAGACATGAGTTCAATGATAAGATTTTCATTTTTTCTAACTTTAAATGCACATAAATCGACAATAATCGATACAGCCAATAATCTTTCGGTTTTTTGTATTTCATTCATCATTTTATGTTTTAATTTGAGGGTGTCTTACACATATTTCATTTTCGAAATATTTAAGTATATAAAAATCAGAAAAACATGGTATTATTAAGTATTCATTACTCTCAAATTCCACTCTGCAAATGTGAATTAAAGGGAATATGTGCTGATAAAGATAACGAATAAAATTGAAGAATACTCGATTAATATCAACTATCGATGACAGTTCAGAGAAAAATAACTGTTAATATTATTTATAGGTAACAGAATGAGAATCATGGTTTAAATTTAGGCTATATTAATAGGTACCTTGAACACTCATGTCGAAAAACTCAAAGTTTTTGTTTATTAATCATTATAATTAATGAAAATTAAATTATTGAAATGCAAATTCCTCCGAAAATTTAGAAAAAATACCTATCAGAAAATATAGAGGATCTCACTTCAGTTTGTGCAATTTCATATTTTCGTTACGTACTTAATATTAACCAAACTGTTAAACCATGAATCAACATTCCCATATAAGTCATCTATTTGACTAATGAGAAAAGGATATCGAAATAATTATCATGAAATATTTTAAAATGGCATGTTCAACGTGAATACAGCAGAATTTACGAGTATATTTCAACATACAGTAGAATTTACGAGTATTGAAATATACTCGTAAATTCTACTGTATACATATATATACTACATATATATGTATACAGTAGAATTATATTCAATTTTATATACTCAAACGTTGATATTACGTGCGATCAAGTGATTTTTAGCGGTTCAGCAGTTAGTAATCGCTAAGTAACATGTGTAAATTCCATTATCTCATGAATAAACTACAAATTGCCCAATTCACCATAGTTTTCGAGAAGGTTTAGAAAACTTTTTGTTTAACGAAAATTGTATTTTGTCTTCTACTCGAAGCTAACTTTACTGAACTTTCATATAAATATCAATCCAGACCTTTAATTCATTCATATATTTTTTCAAAAAACTTGATGAAAATTCGTAAAACACGATAAACATTATACTCGACTGAAGAAATTTCTCTCAGAAACACTGGGTTGTCGTATAAAAAAGAAATTATATTAATAAAAAAGATAAGCAAAAAAATCAAATTAAAAAAAATTTAAAAAACATGTAAAACATTTTTTTACAAGATTCTATGTAATGATGAAAACGTCATTTTCATCATGATTTTCTTCGGTTGAATGAAAGCCTCCTTTAACTATAGCTTTTTCTTTATTTCTTGCCACTCGAATATAATTATTAATATACTAATAATTACAATAATACTCAGTATTGATTGTAAAATATCGATAGAAAAGTATTGTGTCAATATAGCTACACATATTTTTCAGTTTTATCCCCAATTATTTAAGGATACTAGTGATATTTCTTATCGGTACCGATAGTACCGATTGGAAATAGTAGCTAGTACCTTTGGTCCATACGCAGCCGATACTTTATTAGGTTTTTCATCCGTAAATGTTGACGTTCCATTTTTAGTTGCAGAACATCTTTTTTGAAAAAGTATCGGTTAATGCACTTGTTTTTTGGCATTTTGGAAGATTATATTTCAATATATGCCTTATCTAATGCCTCCTTAGTTCATCTATTGCCACGGCACCTACGATATAGTATTATCACAAACTTGTTCCAACTGCCTTTTATCGATGTTTCAAGTATTATGGAGTTAATAAAACAGTAATACTAGACGTTATTGAGTGAATTAGAGAATAAACGAAATGGTTAATATTATCATATTATAGCAGCCACTATCTATTTTATACCAATAACTCAAACTATTTGATTAAATTCCAAGAAAATTGTGTATTACATTCCCAAGTGTTTCGGCCTACTAATACAATATCAAGAATAATTCAACTATGTTAAACAATAACAATCCAATTTTTCTTAATACGACGTTTAAATTATGTGGTTAAACTGCGTGCCTCAAATTCTATGGTTATCACTCTTCACAATGGTGATTTCGCTATGGTGATCACCGCATTTATTATATGGAATACCCTAATATCCGTTAGTTCTTCGAAAATCTGAATATCTAACTTTACTGCAGACTTGATTTCAATAGATTCCGTAAGACCAATTTTCTTCCGGAGTGTTAAAAAATATATACTTATTTCAAATTTATTCATATCTATGAAATAGTTGTTTGTTACAATGATCGGAATGATTAAATATTGAGATTACAAAGATGCTACTTTGTAAATTACTGAGATTGAATTCTCGCTTAACTCTTGGTGAAACATAATTAAATATTGAATTAAATTAAACACTTGGCTTAATGTTTCACGATTATATCATATTGTTACATATAAAATTTTTGAACATAAAACATAAAATTGAATGTAAATTAACTGAAACCTAGGTAATCATACTTACTAGGTTCAATAAGAATATTCCAGTTAGCAGATCAGATTGATTACCTAGGTTTTAGTTAATTTACATTCAATGTTATATTTTATGTTCAAAAATTTTAACTTTCCTTTATTTGTTCTTAGAAATCTTAGTTGTATATTTGTATCTTTCCTACATTTCGTTGGAATACCTGACTTAAGAAATTGATTTTCTGTGTTCATCTTCAGGTATACGACCCTTTTGTTGAATATCAGTGTATTCTATGGTCCTCATTCCAAGTTAGTCATAGAACATACCTGGTATGTTCTGTGAAAATAGCTATAAGTATTGACTTTGTAAAATTACACATAGTATTAATCCAGCATTTGATAAAGAAGTAGTACTTCGAAACGTCGTCATGCGTATTTTATATTAAATTATGAGAAAATTTCAAATATTTTTGTATTATTGTTATTGTACAACATATTGACTGTTTGATATTGTTAAATATAATCGTGAAACATTAAGCCAAGTGTTTAATTTGAATAGTTGATGATTGATGAGGCCAATACTTGGAGAAAATTGATATCCATAATGAAACAATATTTAGAATTTTCTCATAATTTAATACAAATTACGCATGACGACGTTTCGAAATACTACTCCTTTTTTAAATGCTGAATTAATACAGCATTTGATAAAGAAGTAGTACTTCGAAACGTCGTCATGTGTATTAATTATTAAATCATGAGATAATTCTATATATTGTTTCATTATTTAAATATTTAATAGTGTTGGCGCTCACTTGATGTAAATCCATTATAATTGAATATAAACTTAAATTCAAACACTTGAACTTATGATTTACACTTTATTGACTACATAGCACACATTATGATACATAGGTTAACTGATATACCTTTATCAGAAGAAAACTTCAGTAAAGAGATTGAACATCATTAAACAGATTGCGGTTAATAATAATTATGAGATCGAACTAGTGTCAAAAACTCTTCACAAAAAATGCTATCAGAAAGCTCTGCGATTAGTATTTCCTTATCAGTCTGATAGAAATCGTAAATTTAATAGTTTAACATAATACTTTTGGAACAGTCAGTCAAAAAGTTAAAACCTTTAAATTTCGGTACTAGTATCCAGGAACATAAATATAGTTTCGCGCATAACAAAAGCAATTCGAATTATGCTAACCATTTATTAACAGAAAACCATACTTTTGATACGAATTTCAAATTTTACATTATATACAGAAAAGTAGTCAATTAGATTTTTGGGAAATAGTGGAAATAAATCGGCATAAAAATTCTGGAAATTTGCTCAATGAACAGATAGAATTAAACAATTCACCCTTGTTAAACCTTTTCAGTATAATAAAAATTAGATTTTAGAATGGAATATCTTAAGTAAAACCCAAACTCATAGAATCTCAAATTCCCAGATATTTATACCTGTTTTTTCAAATTTGTTGTTATTATTCGAAAATTTATTTTCAATTTTATTGTCTGTTGTTGTTATTATTATGTTTGGTGTAACTAGTGTGTTGTGTGAAACACACTAATGAAAGAGTTAGTTCGTAGTGTCATTCTACTGGAACTTTCTTGAATTCATCAACTTTTTCACAGTTAAAACTTATTCACTCAGGCTGCGTGTGAATAGTTAGGAAAATATCTTTTTCTCATCGGTAACATCTTCCCTTTATTCTCATCCTCTTCTCGCTGAGCTAGATTCAGCAGCAAAATGTTCGTTATTCACTATACCAACAGCTTAAAAAAATAATATGAGTTCATGAAACTCAGATACCAATTAATGTTATAGCTAGTGTCACTTATGCTCATTTCATGTGGAAACTACCGTTTTAATCATAATTTCTTATTTTATTTCGATTAGAGGCAAGTTGGAATCAATATCATTGTTATATATTTCTCATCATTCAATAAATAATGTACACATGTTTATCTGCGAAGCTATAAACATGTGTACATTATATTGCAGAGAATGAGATATGCTGTGATGCAAATGATTGAATCTTTATTTCGACGTTTTCTCTACCTTCTGTAAAACTTTAATTTTCACATAAACATTCTCGTTTGAAATGATTCTGATAATTAAATTTTTTTCTATTTCGTTTTGAGAATCAGAAAAAAATAATGATTAACAGAAAGTAGTAAGGGAACTGTATTGAATATGGCCACGTTTCGATCTCCTTTTAATTACCGTCATCCTTTATTGCTTGAAATTTACGTCAATGAACTATCAGTCACATTTATCGGTATTCATTTCACAACATTTGTGCACTGTACAGGAAGCTCTTTACTTCCTCAAGTCTAGAGTCCTGTGGCGTGTGCTTCGGTATGATCGTGATTAAAACCGGTCGAATTCTTTTTGAGGACGGTCAACAACATTCCTCCAGATTGAAGTCTGTCTCGAATATCCCTTACAATGGATTTCTTTCGATTAAAACTATGTGTGTTGACCATGATCAGTTATAAGACAATCTGGGTGTACTGCCAGAGTTGGAACTTCTTTTAGACTTTTTGAGCATCGAAAGATATTGTAAATCTATTTATTACTAAATCTCGTTGACGTTTGTACACTGATCGAATCGATTTCATAGTTTTTTCTGCTTGTACTACTTGAGAAGTTTTTATAGTTGAGGTAATATGTTACAAGAGCTAAAAATATTCAATTTGTATTCAATTATATGAATCTTAGACTGAACACGGGTTAAATGGAGCAGGATGGAATAGCCTAGGTGATTCCATCACTGGATTTAGCCCTTTTCCACATCTCATTTATCTCAATGGCACTCCAAATTGGAAATAATGTATAAGCTAGAAATGATGTGGAAATAAAGACATTATTATTATTATTATTATTATTAACTTCTATCATGTTATTAATCATCATTAATCGCTTGGGTCGATATTTGATGAAAATCTAAATACATAATTTAAATAAAAAAGCATCAACACTATACTTTAGATTGATTCTCACTATAATTTAGTTAAACATAAGAATATTGTTTCGCCACCACAGTGGCTTCATCAGATGTAGATAATACAGTTTAACATCTACATCTGATGAAGCCACTATGTTGGCGAAACAATATGATGTTTAACTAAATTATAGTGAAATTCAAAGAACTTCCTAGTTTTATTTAAATTTTCTATCATGTTGTTTGTGTACAGGGTGTTCAGATACTTTCTAGTCAATCGCAAACTACATTTGGAAATTGTGATTTTGTGTCGAGTATACGATTAAGGTATATGAGTTTTTCTTTACGTTTTAGTGCAACTTTGAATTTGCCGCTGTTGAGTAATTTTTAAAAGTATATTTATAAAAAAAAGGCTACTGCCACAAACTTAGTACATCTTATTAGTCTATAGTAATTGATTGTTTACTGTACACTCGCGATTTTATCGCCATCACCAGCGTTTATCTATAGAAATAGTTGAAGACATTTAGTACTTAGCTTGAATTCTGATCGTAGTTTCAACTTTAAAAAACATATGAAACGTAATTCATAAAATTTCCTTTGAAGCTTCTTGGCCAGAAACAATAACGGTGGGGATGAAAAGGCAAAAATAATTCTTTATAATGTGTTTATTCTTCCTCATTTACAATACTATTTTAGTTTCGTGTATTTTTCTTGGAAGGTCTTTTCTTCTAAGATTCAACAGACATTTCTTCTCAGAAAATGGAAGCATGTGCAATTTAGTGAAACGGTCATTAAAAGCACTAGATTGGTTGAATAAAAAAACTCCTCAAAAATCAAGTTCAGAAATATTTGGAAAAAGTGCAGGCGGGATTGGTTTCTAATGATACCGTAGCAAAAGCCGGCCAGCATTGTGAGGTACATAGCGATAAGACAACAAAAACAAATACTTTCATATGACAAACCATGGATTAAAAGTCTTTCGTTTGGGTATTTACCACTTAAATTTCCTAGTGGCTGAGTTGTATTTGAACACTTCGCTAGCAGTGTTTAACAGAAACCTAAAAGTAATAATAATAATAATAGAACTTTATTAATACCATTACAAAATTCATACAGGTTTGTTAACATTTTTGAAAGTAGTTTATTCAAATTGTATTAGTATAACTTCACATACTCTAGAGTACTGAAGGTGGGAGTTGATTAATCCAACCGAAATAAAACAAAAAAACTGTTTCTCAACAGTTTTCTGCGTTATAAAGAATAGAAAAGAATAAAATGAAATAAAATAAACAAGGCAGGTAGGGTGGTTCAGTGTAGAATACACATGAAGCACATGCTCAATATAAAAAAAATTAAAAACAACACAAAAAAAACTACCTAAAAAATCAACTCAATTATTTTCCTTCAGAAGAAATTGCTTTGAAAATTCTTTGAAACCTTTCGCTTTGTAACAAAGGAAATCATTCGGGATACTATTCATTAAATTAACAATTGTATAGGGGAAAGAACGTTTAAATAATACTACAAAAATATTACATAAAAAGTAATCTATAATGAAACTATTGAATGGTTAATTTATGTTAATTATGATTTTAAGTACTCAGCATGTTATTAAGTAATTTTTTAAATCAAAAAAATCAAAAATTTTTAAAAGGCCTCAGATATAACTAAATTCTAATTCACTTGCTTAACAAGGTGGTCCTAAAAGTGAATTTGGTGTAAATCATTTAAATGAGACGTAATAAGAAATACTTGTCTAAAAATCACTGACTGAACAGTTCTTCATTCGACTAGTTTCGCCTTTTTTTCAAGAATGCATTCCTGATAATGCCGTAAAAGGCGAAACTAGTCGAATAAAGAATTTTTCATGACTGAGATTGAATTCTCGTTTAACTCTTGATGAAACATAATTGAATATTAAATTAAATTAAACTCTTGGCTTAATGTTTCACGATTTATTTCAAAATATGAATAGTCAACATGTTTCGAACGTTAGCTCATTTTCAAGACTAGTCTTGAAAATGAGCTAACCCTCGAAACATGTTGATTATTCATATTTTTAAATAAATCGTGAAACATTGAGCCAAGAGTTTAATTCAATTTAATAAAGAATTTTCAGTCAGTGATTTTTAGACAAGTATTTCTTATTACCTCTCATTTAAATATGAACTTTCACAGAGGTGATTCATCGTCCATTGAATTTATTGTAAATTATTTATGTATGCAGTATTTGATATTTCATTTTAAATTCAAAAATTATGCACTATACTTGACGAAAATCAATTTGCTATAAACAAAAAACGATAAGAATAAGTAATAAATGTAAACTTATATCCACTCAAAGACTTTATATCCTGCACTTATTACTAATAAATTAATTAATTTGTCTATTAAAATTTAGAGCAAACTGTAATCGGTTGGTTACTGATGGTAAACATCATAACGGTGAAACGATCACCTTAATTAACAATTAAGAAGACAAGCAGTTGCTTTTGGGGCGACCGTTAATGCACTTTTCCGAAATGATTTCAAGATATTTCGTAAATCTACAAATTCATTTTGAATCATCATGATAATTGAGAACGCGTACTAATCAAAATGTATCTTCTTATTATCTTATCCGTTCGGTCATTGTCTTCGCATACAATTAATGTCATAATAATTCAGTTAGATTGCTTACTTTTGAACAATGAAGACGTCCGCCACCTACTTTAATTGAATCTAGTGTAATCGTTACTTCATTTATACAATTGAATGTGGGTGAAAAAGAGCAGTTATTACCAGAATTTCTCATAAGCTTGAAAGGAATTTCAATTAGAAACAGATGAGAATACAATTAGTTCTTTAATTTAAAGCAGTAGATATTAAATGAGTATTCTCAATAACTCGAAGTGGAGCGAATAATGTAATATTCATACAAATAATTTTCATTTTCCATTTCATATTCGATATAAATATCAAAGGTTTAATAATTCCCATTCACATTTACAATTCACATTTCAAATGAAAAACCTAATAAAATTTGATGGACTTGTCTTGTGAAGAAAAATATTCAAAAAAGTAGCCATATTAGTAAATTTTCTGTTACAAAATGTTAAACGATACTAGAACAATATCCATCATATCCCGAAAAAATCTTTATTAGTTTATATACAATTACTGAGCCTTCATCATAATTACTAGAATATATACAGAGTGGACTCAAAAATACAAATAACAAATTTGACATTTTACCAAATAATATGAAATCAAGTATACTTACTACACATATTTTGAAGAAGAATATACTCATAATATGATACACTAATATGAATTTAATGAAAAGTCTGAATTTCGAATCAAGATACCTCAAAAATTGCCATAATATTTAAATTATAAGTCAGACATAAACAAATCATATGAAAGTGCAAAGAATCAAATAACAGATATGCTATGATCAGAAACGTTATGTAAATTGACTAACTATAAAAAATATATATGAAAAATAATTAATAATCAAAGTATAATGATAAAAAACTTCCAAAATTCAAAGAATGTTATAACATGAGTGATAATTTACAGAATTTATCAATAAGAGAATACATAATAATCCTCCTAGATGAACAAATATAGTTAAATAAACTTTTAAAAAGATTTAGAAGGTTATAAAGATTCAAGGTTATAAAAAGATTTATAGCCTTCCAAGGAATGTCAAGCCAGTTTTTTCTATTGAAGGAAACGAAAAATCTTCATAACCTTTATATTTTTCTCAGAATATTTTTTAAAATATTTTGTTTTCCAGTCGAAAATCAAGAATCATTACTCAAATTTAAGTTCTCGAAAATGTTGGCTTCGCAGCTAACGCAATAAATACGATAACACCTATTTAAGGCTCTCATCAGTATAGGGTACCTACCTAAGTTTATGTATGGAACTAGCAAATTCCCAATATGAAGGAAACTAAAAATAAGGCAGATCTTGCGTTATAACTGTTATAATTTGAAGATTGAATCTCACTTCACTCATTCAATTTATCATAAAATATATAAACGAGAAAATATGAAACGATAAAAATATATGTAATGTAAGATAAAATAATGAAAGAAGCAAATTATAAGTTTGATTGTATATCTACTACATTTTCGAAACATGTTTCGATGTTGTTAGCTTATATCAGACCAATTCTCGCGAGAAATCCATCGCCATCAATTATGAACTCTAAAATTAATAATTCCTTCATATATTCTTTTAGAATTTCACGAAGTAACTTGTCGAACGGAAAATGTAGAGGCGATTATTTTATAAAACATCCAAAGATATGCATCGTTATATCTCTAATAATATTGAAGATTTAATAGTGTTGGCGTTTACTTTCGATGTAAATCCATTATAATTGAATATAAACTTAAATTCAAACACTTGAATACATAGCATGATAATTTTCTGAATATTATCAAATAGCTTTCAAAATATTATTCTAAAGAAGTCGTTTGTAACGACGAAACGCGTCATGCTAGGTACTCAATAATGTGTAAATCATAAGTTCAAGTGTTTGAATTTAAGTTTATATTCAATATAAAAGAGCAATGTTTCATCTCTAAAATGATTTTCGATTTTGGCTGACCCTGAAATTTTGTTGCCTTGATTTAAATAAATTATTGTTATTCAAGTGCGAGGATATGTGAACTGAATACCTAATTTGGGGAGGTAAATCATTCGTGCAATAATATTTTATTCACTATCTCATAATGCTGGAGTTCGGTTTTATGTTTACATTAGAATTTTCACAGCTGGTGATGAATAAAAAATCTATTTTATATGTAGGGTTGAAAGAACGGTAGTTGCCGCAAAAAGACTGACGCCATGCATTATTATAGGAAGTTGATTTCCGTGATTCACTCTCTGAATGCTAAATATATTATTACCCATCGGCTTAAGAAAGTCTTCGAAGAATCATATAGGTATACATATTTTTTAGGTGTTAAACATTAGAACCCAGCACTATGACTGCCGAATTTAGAAAAATGCATAATTTAATAAATATACGAAATGAATTTGTGTATTTGTATACGTATAGGCATATCTAAGCCATTCCCAGCGGTATTAACATATTTTTGCCTAAGATCTAGTCATGACGCATATTATCAGTACATTTACAATATTTTTCTGAATGTAGTGCACTGACCCTGCGGTCCAAAATTCAATAGAAGTTATAATAATCGGTAACCAGACCAAATTTAATAGTCATAAAATGTGAGGGCTATTGAATAATAATAATTGCGACTTCGGTCGTTTTTTTGTCTTGAAAACATATTGAACTTGAACAATCACGCAGGTTTTGAACGTTTGTGTCAAATTCATAGTTTCATTAATGTGGCGGCAGAAACTATATAATGCTAACATAGCTCCCAAGTTTAAATTCTGCCAGTTACCACAGTGGACATGAATCGAACCTTTTCCATTGACATAAATATTTTAACTGATCGAAGACATAATCATCCCCCTGGACATTTGGAACAATATTTGATTTTAGACTTTTATAAAAATATTAAGAAATTTTAATGTCATGAAATGTTGTTGCAATGTGTAATGTTACCAATGATTTCCTCCCCAAGAAAAATTTACTGGTTATATGCTGATTTTGAGAAGAAAAAAAGAAAAATTTGATTGTGGATTTTCTGCCAATTTTCCTGCATATTTCGACCATTTTTCATGCATATTTGTATGTATAAAACTGGCTTTTTATGTTGCATAAAATCCGGTCTTTGATTATATTGAAATTGGCATTCAAAATTCTTCGCTAAATGCAATTTTGAAAAAAATGTATAATTTTCAGTTCAAGGAAAGAGGTCACTGGGTGATAACCAATTTATTGTCTTGAAAATAAATCTATATAAACATTTCGATATGTCAATTATGTAATGACTAATTCTTTATAGTTAATGTAAAGAAATGTCATTCGGCTGACTAACTACTAACAACTATTTGCTATGTAGGTCTCACTTTTTCAGTAGGTGTGCCAAGTAATTACGCATAATATTTCAGTACCAGTTAGCCAATTATTGGAAAATGTTCATAAATGATTAGGTAAAATATTGAAAAAGGATTTGCTTTCTAAGAAGCATAAAATTCAGTTGTACTCATACAAAGAACTGAGAAAACTGAAATTAACAAAATTTAAGGCCCACTTTGGTACATCAATATGCAAAAATTAAATAGTTCACTAGCAGACACAAATACATGAATCAAAAACTTTGTACCCCTTATAATGGAAATTGCACGAACTGGTTTACGTGAAATTTGACCCAGTTTGAGTTTTCGAGAAGAAGGCTTGTATAAAGCTCATTTTTATATTGAACGGATTAGAGATATATTGAATTATTTAAAGTGGAACATTACACTAACTACTACATGAATGACACATCATACGACACATACGGACCATCACTATACAGTCAAATTTTAAGTTAACTTTTGGTTTCAGTGTTTATATTCTCGTTAGTCGTTTTGAATGTCAATAAAAAAGAGCATGAAACTTTGAGATTGTTTTCATGGATTATATTGAATAAAAATCTCTTATCTTAGTTTCAGAATAGAATATAAACTTAAATTCAAATACTTGAACTTATGATTTACACTTTATTGGTTACATAGCATGACGCGTTTCGTCGTTACAAACGACTTGTTCAGATGCTTACAGAATAATAACAACCTTTTGAAAAACACAGGTATAAATATCAGGGAATTTTGGTATTCTATGGTTTTGGTTTTACCTAAGATATTCCATTCTGAAAACCAATTTCTATTACCTGAAAAGGTTTAACAAGTGTGAATTGTTTAATTCTATCTGTTCATTGAACAAATTTCCAGAATTTTTAAGCCGATTTATTTCCACTATTTCCCAATAATCTAATCGACTTCTTCTCTCTATATTGTGTAAAATTTTGAAATTCGTATCAAAAGTATGGTTTTCTGTTAATAAATGGTTAGCATAATTCGAATTACTTTTATTATGTGCGAAGCTAATAAAAGTAATTCCTGTATTCTAGTACCGAAATTTCTACTAGTTTTACCTATATATATATATATATATATATATATATATATATATATATATATATATATATATATATATACATGTTCCACAATTCAATTGGTAAACACCTGATTTGTCTTCTCTTTTAATTTTGTTTTTATTGTTCTTAATGTGTCTCGATAAATTATTGTTCGTTTTAAATGAAATATTAAAATTATGTTTACTTAAAAAGGTTTTGACTTTTTGACTGACGTTTCCAAAGTATGTTAAACTATTATATTTACGATTTCTAACCGACTGATAAGGAAATACTAATCGTAGAGCCTTCCGATAGAGTTTTTTGTCAAGAATTTTTGACATTAGTTCGCTTTCATAATTATTATTAACCGCAATCTGATTAATGATATTCAGTTCTTTATTGAAATTTTCTTCTGATGAAGGTATATTGGTTAATCTGTGTATCATACTTTGAAACGCTGCCATTTTATGTAGATATGGGTGGCATGAGGAGTTATGGATTATGGTATCCGTATGGGAAGGCTTATGGAAAATAGAAAAATCAAATTTCTTATTTAATCTTGTGATTATCAAGTCTAAAAAATTAATGGATTTATCAGATTCTATTTCGGTTGTAAATTTTATATTAGGATGAACTGAATTAATGAAATTCTCGAAATTTGTTAATGAACGATCGGTACCAGTAAAACAAGTGATTATATCATCTACATACCTATACCAGAACACAAAGTGAATACTATTTTCCAACTTATCCATAAATATCTCAGCTAAAATAGGACTTAACGGATTTCTCATAATAAGACCACTCTTACTACTATAAATAATATACTACAATAAAGTGTAAATCATACAGTTCAACAAGTGTTCGAATTTGAGTTTAAATTCAATTATAATGGATTTACATCAAATAAAAACCAACACTATTAAATTAGTTTCAGAATTATATTGTTTGTTTGATTAATTGCTTAAAGCAATTAATATAATTCTATGAAACTAAACCAAGTATTACATTCAATTCATATCAAAACATGTTTCATTAAGGTATCATCGAATCATCAATCAACTTGAAAAATGAAATGTGAAAATCAAAATTTCGAAAGTTTTCAAAACTGCTGCAGACAACCAGTGAACAAATTCAGGGAATTGTTCAAAAATTTTTATTGTGCCCAGATAGGAATCAGTTGGTGTTATCATCGTATGTGTGATGACATATTCTGTTAGCTTTTCAAGACTCTCAATAATAATGTGTCAACATGACGATGATGAATTCAATCGAAATGAATGCATAAAGAGAACAAAAAGCGTACTATCAATCTCGTATTAATAACAAAACGGGTTTACACTAGTAATTATTAATAGCACGCCTCTTATCTTCGACAACAATTTGAATATTTACCATCACTTCGTATACTTGAACATATCTTTTCCAATATATCAGTTTTCTGAACGTTTCTATATGTAAACTATTCTACATGTAAACTTCTGCAGCTGCAACAGACTACATTTCTAGACAAGGTCATAATATGTTTTTGTTCAATTCAAAAGACTCGATATGCTCTCTGAATAATTCAATAACTGCATCTTGAAAAGGAAATAACTGGGATGTAAGGTTTGAATCTATGCTAAGATATGTACCAAATAATGTTTTATTTAATTACTGAATGATTTTTAATTAGTTTAACAGAACTCATCCCAGATATCAAGGCTACAGACACCATAAAGGTAAATTAGTACAGCAGACCTTATCCTGGTTATTGCCGTACGATATATGATTGTATGTGGTCTTTCGTCTGATATTCATTAGATGTTAATTATGTAATTAAAGAAATCTGTTTCGACTCCTCCGGTTATTTATACGTAAACTACGTCGCCGGTCTCAATAATATGGCCTAGTTCTATCTAGAATCGGAAAGGTGATGCCATGTTGAACCAAAGAGCGTATTATAAGTGAAAACATTTACCCAAATTCCACAAAATGGTTCGATATACTCGACATATTTGTCAGGCAGCCATCTATTTTATTATGAAGTCTCATATGTCAAACCAATTTTAGATTTTCATGGAGTTATATATAAGTATAGGAAATAAAAACAATTATAATAATCTCTTATTATAGCTTGCATCAGAAAATAGCCGTTGACTCATATTTTTGGTATCAAAGGACAAAAGTCATTTAACAGTTCCTCATGATATCTTCGAATTGAAATATTAGATCTTAGCCGCATAGGTGATTTATTTAGTGTGAATAAAGCCAGATTAGTTTAGTGATTTCTGCATATTTCGTTGTAAAATAACAATTATTTCATTCCCCTAAAAGATTGGCTTATGATGGTCTAAGAACGGATTTTACCACACATTTTAGAAGAAATCACAGCTCTAACGACAAATTTCGAATATTTCATACAGAGATGAAGAATGCAAATGTTTGTCAGAAGCTCTGAAAATTAAAAGCACAAAAAAGTCGTAAGATGGTGGTCTACGTTGCTTAGTCGGCAAAACAAGAGCGTTAAGATTCGGATTCGAGCCCCGGTGAAGGCATGGTTGTATGTGTTTATCTATGATTTGAATAGTTGAATGATGATAATTGTTGGGTGATGTACATTGATCACAAGCTCATTGTCAGTTCGGAACCGGCGTGAAATTCTAGGTCCACTTAATTAAGGTCGTAAGATAATTATAAACAAAAAGATAATTTTTCAAACAACCAAAGCAACTTAATACCTACTTCACCATTGTTAAATTTATTCTAGCAGTCAAGCTGAATACTGATAACTTGAAAATTTATGATGAAAAGTCATGATGCAGGTATCATTTTTCACCTTAGTTTCTTCAAATTTTCCTTGTTTTTTTATCTTATTTTTCTAAATAATACTGAATTTTTTGTACTATAACTATACTATAGTACTCATTTGCTTATAGTATAAAAGTCCATATATGTTGATTTTCTTTTCCTTCATTTCTTCTTTTTTGTATGAATTCGTTTTCATACAAAAGGTACGTTTTCTTTTATATCAAACAAGTGTATTATATATATATAGATAAAGCCAATGTAATTGGTGCAACAATTTTTCTATTTCACAAAATGAACTGAGAATTACTAATGTGAGTTTGAATATAAACTTAAATTCAAACACTTGAATTTATGATTTACACTTTATTAACTACATAGCATGACGCGTTTCGTCGTTACAAACGACTTCTTCAGATGCTTACAGAATAAGACGATAGACTGAAGACGACGAAACGCGTCATGCTATGCAGTTAATAAAGTGTAAATCATAAATTCAAGTATTTGAATTTAAGTTTATATTCAATTATAATGGATTTACATCAAGTAAACGCCAACACTATCAAATTATGTGAGCTTGTTTTATTTTAATTTAGTATTTATTTTAATCTAACCAATCAATTGTTATCCTTTACGTAAGTCAACATAGTTTGAAGGGAATTTCATTCGTTTGTTGCTAATACAAAAACTAATGAATGCAAATAAACTTTAAAATGTGTCAACGAACCATTCCTTTTCATAATTTTACATTCTGTAATATAAGGCGTCAAGTCGAAATTCTTTTCAATTGAATGATTATATACGTCTGTTTTCCATTTTGTTTGACATCTTAGATTTATACTGCGGAAGAAGGAGGAAAACCTCTGAAACGTTCTGAAGAAATGAATAATATCAATAACAGTCGTAGTAATCATACCCAGAACAATCAATAACTAGTGTGAATTTTTATATAATATATATATATATATATATATATATATATATATATATATATATATATATATATATATATATATATATATATATATATATATATATATATATATACATGTATTCAGTACAAGGTGAGATCCGTACATATGATAGACAACCTGAGATCCACTAGTAGAAATCACTTTAGCTTTGAATTGTTTTCACAAAATAGTCTAAAGATGCGTACTGATCAATAATATGAACCGAGGGGTAAGATAAATTAAAATTTTTTCATACACCAAGTATGAAGGTAAGTAGAGATCCATGATAAATGTAAGTAAGATGAGATCCGATATACTATTTGTATAGATACGCTGTACAAGACGGAATCCAGCGATGTTGCCACTTTATACAGAATTTCGTTTACAACTCAAAACAAGATGATATATAATTACTGTGATTATTTCTGATGGAAAATCAAAACGTGAATGATTTAGTCATTTAAGTATTTGACACTTCGCGTTGTGCATCGTGCACAACGTGGATTTCACAAATTTTTTCGGGAGAAGATGTGCGTTGTGATACTTGTTTTTCTCACAAGTTCTTTTCTTGATGGCATATATCATACAAAATGAAATACAGCTAACTTGTCACTTTATGCAGAATTTCGTTTATAAATCGAAAAAAATTGAGAAATATCTCGAATATTTCTGCAGGATATGCAAATTGAGAATATTCATTCATTGAAGTTTCTCATATATCACGTTGAGCATTGTGCTATTTTTCGTTATGTGTCGTTGAAAGAAAAATTTTGTTCGACTTTTGAAGGTAACTTAGTTCTTTCGATAACATATTGATTTGTTTAGATACATGGCTTTTGTATGACTTTCAATATTTTATTGATGAAAGGAAAATGCTACAATTCGTGCATTCATGCATTTTGTAATGTGTGTGAAAAAAGTATTATTAGTGTTTAATTTTTTTTTTATATGAATGAAGTTTATTTGGCCATATTATATGGATTACATTATTTCTTACAATAAATAACTTCAAATAAACTGATTAACTCACGGAAGTTCAAAACTTGTACGTGAGAGTAACTTCACAATACAAAAGGTATCATAATGCAAATTTGAGAAAAATTAATAAAAACTGAGAAAATATAACAAAATATGACAAGTGGTAGTGGTATTAGTTCATACAAGAAATTAATGTTGGAAATTACATTAATGTTGGGAATTACACTAATAAAATCTTCTTGAATGTGAATTCTAGGCTAAAATAAATGTAGCTTAGCTCAAAATTTTTCAAGAAATTACAGATAACAATGTGAGGCATATAAGCCTCAAATTTGGTACTATTAACGTTATCCGGAAATGTCCAATTCTATCCTGTAGCTTAAGAATTTGCTTTAAACGGGGCTCTTATAGGCACAGAATACTTTAAAATGAGAAACACTGTGGAATACCTTATTTCTTACTCATAGAATTGCTTTGAGTTTTCAGTAGAAGGCATACCTCTTGTATAATTTTTTTCGAATATTATCTGAAATTTCATAATCAGCTTGAAATAATAAAGGAAGAAAGAATTTGGTTATGAAATAAAATTTTCGAGCGAGATCATTGTGAAGATTATGTACTATCCTGATGAAGGTTTAGAAACAGAATAATGAGAGGAATTGCTCCAATGAAAATAATTCAGATTTACATAAATACAGAAGTATAGAAATACACATGATAGATTAACATAGAAATGATGATATTTTTACTGAAGAAACTGAACAAGATGAAAATGTTCATTCACTAACAAATTTCGGAGGAAGTTCCTTTACACTGAAGCTTTCATTTGAAGTTGATAATATAATTTATCAATATGTATGAATTATTCGCTTCAATAGTACCATTCTATTATAACAGCTGAAATGAAAGTGGAAACTACATTTTATATACCTATTTATGAGAAGGTATCAATATTTTATCAAGCTACTCATGAATATATAAACAGGAATTAGGTTGAAAGAACGAGGAAAAATTCTTGACCAGTTCAATATTCAATTACGAGATTTGGTAAATGATCAATCTGAAAAGATATCGTATGTTTAGTTAACTTGGAGGAATAGAACATATAAACATAAAGTCGGCGTAAAAACATAAAACCGTACAGTCATCGGTAAATAATCAAGTTGGAGATAAGGAAACGAAACAAAAATCAACAATATGTGAGCAGATGAAGCATTTGAATGAACTTAATCCATCCAGAGGTTTGAAATACAAGTGAGAATGAAATTTCTGAAAATGGGTTGAATTTTAAAAGAGGAACAAAAAAAATTATCGCATAGTAGTTCAACAAAAACACTCTCATTAGTTTCAGAATAGGTATTCGAATCAAATTGTGTATCAAGCCTTCATGTGTATAGGCCATTTTAATTGATCAGAAGTAATTCATAATGATATATACCTATATATAATGCTAATTAATAAATTTTTGATATTAAAGAATTGTTCCATTTCCATTTATTTCCAGATTTATTTTCCAGATTGTTGAATGGAATCACTCGAGATTTGAACACATTTCAGGAATTTAAAAAAATTGCATAATTATAAGTATATTGTCCACTGGAATAATGTAGTGGACATTATATATAATAATGTGAAATTCTTGAAATGTGTCTAATAAATTCATAGTTTTGACATGGAATTTCAACACGTATCTCTCTTCTTAATCAACTGTTCACTTGAGAATGCATTCGTTTTACTAAATTATAGTTGACTGCAAATAAATAATCTATAATGATGAAAAGCAAATGAATGATTTATTATGATGAAAATGAAGTTCTTTTCTGCTATAATAATTGAAATGATCTGATGACTGTTATAATATAGATAATTTGAATGAATGAACAAATGTTATTTGTTATGAATATTACAAACAGTATATATTATATTATATAGAATAACTTCTCAGGTTAGAACAACCAGAAAATAATTTTTCTCATTTTTTGTTCGTGATTAATAACCTACCCACCTATTATACTTTAGGAATTTTTTCAGGATCCATATAGATACAACGCGATCAAAATATTTCGCAAGAATTGGTAATAAATATTAAGTGAGCGTTTAGTTCAGTTTTTCTAAGAAGACGTACGTTTCCTTCATGTGACTAGTGCACTTTATAAGATCTGATAACACTTCGTTTGCTTTTCAGATCTGAAGAAGTCGTTTGTAAAGACGAAACGCATCATGCTATGTAGTCAATAAAGTATAAATCATAAGTGTTTGAATTTAAGTTCATATTCAAATATTTAATAATGTGAAATTATGATTAGAGTCATGATTATAGTTGAATAAATATAAAATACGAAGTGTCTCATATTCCTCTACAGTGCTAATTTGTGTATGATAGAATTGTTTGGACAGCGACAGTTTCTCTTTATATTAATAACATTCTGCGCGTGTACCGCAGAATGTTATTTCTTTCTTAGAAAAAAAAATAAACTGCGTGATTATTTCAATGGTTCGAAATCGATCCTATCGATCTGAGCGAAAAATTAATTCCAGGGAGAATATCTAGATATCATTTCAGGGTATTTGAAATTCTACAATTTGAGCGTTGAAATTATGCATGAACCTATTCATCATGGTACCTTATCGTCATTTGAAGACATTTGTTTATACAATTTTAGCAAATACACGAAACTGAATAGTTATTGAAAACAACGCATTCTTCAATCTATAGCCATTTCAGGAAACGTTTGTTTCTTAACACATCAGGGGCGCCATGAGATCAATGAAAATATTAATAAATGATTATATTATATTATATTATCGAATATGATATTATTCCTCATATATGTAGGTGTTTTGTGACAGATGAATCGAATTTCATTTGAGCGTGAATATTAAGAATGTAAAATTTTTCGAAATATGTTATGAATGTATTTTTGAAATAAGGACACAAATGTTTGATACTATTAGCATATACCCTGTATAACATTGAGAATTTCAGAAATTTTAGCTCTTTCATTTCATGAGCAATAAAAATCTGTTAAAAATGAATATTGATCTTTCAACTCGAACTGTAAGAGAATCTTGGTCAGCTGAAAGTTGTATTATCAGATCGGATCATTTAACTGATATCACATGATATATAAATACTATTCCGAAATATTTGCATTACTTGATATGGATTCACATATATTGATTGACCTACCGTATTATGCTGTTTCATTTTAGTAGAGTAAACATTTAGATTCTGACTAATAAAATGATATTTTGTCTGCTCAGCCTTCATCCTTAGAAAAGAGCA
Source organism: Henosepilachna vigintioctopunctata (assembly GCA_030704895.1). NCBI lineage: Eukaryota > Metazoa > Arthropoda > Insecta > Coleoptera > Coccinellidae > Henosepilachna > Henosepilachna vigintioctopunctata. The sequence goes on along the minus strand of JARQZJ010000121.1, from coordinate 19,098,968 downwards.
GTTTATATTATACCTACAAATTTTTTCGTAAATATGGAAATCTTGCATTCTATAATCTCTAGACATTTCACGAAATGTTTGTTCCCACATCAGAGACAATAGGAAATGAAAGACAATCGAAATTTAAGTATAATATAAAACAGGCTTAACAAAAAATATATTTCTTTTAGCTATCGATACTTGTGAGGATTTCATGCACCTTATGGTTAAAATTTTTGTCATTATTCTACAGAAAACTATATTTCAAATAAGTGTTTTCTGTCTTTGTTCAAATAAGAAATACTTGACCCGTTGTTCTACATTATTTCTGAATTCAATGTCAACTATTGCACTTATAGAAATAAATTGTGGAAAATTATATACCTACCTAATTCCTTATATATGTAATTGTTTCGCGAAATATGAATCAATTTCAGCGTGAATATTCGAATTACACAATTATTCTAAATATGTTCTGAATATATTTCCGAAATGGGGGTTCTAAATTTCGATTTAACATCATTTCTCGTGTATAACATCAAGACCTTCCATGAGCAACAACATTGTCTGAAAAATGAAAATCAAAAATATTGACATTTCGACTTACACTGTATGAGAATCTATTGAAGATTTAAGTTGTATTGATCTGAATACTTTACTGAATCACCTGGTTTATGTTTATAAACATTTAAATAATCATTTAAATCATTTGCTGCTCAGAAATATTTGCATTATGTATCGTTGACAAATATCGATTGTTAAACAGGATTATACTGTTTCGGGAAAGTTTCATATTATATATTATATTGAATGCTTGGTTCATATTTTGAAATTATATTCTCTGATATTGAAGATTTGAGTTGTATTGATCTGAATACTCTTCTGAATCACTTGGCTTATAAATGCTACTCAGAAATATTTGCATTATGTATCGTTGATAAATGTCGATTGTTAAACAGGATTATACTGTTTCGGGAAAGTTTCATATTATATTTTATATTGTATGCTTGGTACATATTTTGAAATTAAATTCTCTGATATTAAAGATTTGAGTTGTATTGATCTGAATAATTTTCTGAATCACCTGGCTTATAAATGCTACTCAGAAATATTTGCATTATGTATCGTTGACAAATATCCATTGTTGAACCGGATTCTACTGTTTCGGGAAATTTTAATATTATATTTTATATTGTACGCTTGGTTTATATTTTGAAGTCATATTCTCTGATACTAAAGATTTAAGTTGTATTGATCTGAATCACCTGGTTCATAAATGTTACCCAGAAATATTTGCATTATGTATCGTTGACAAGTATCGATTGTTAAACCGGATTTTACAATTTCGGGAAAGTTTCATATTATATTTTATATTGTATGCTTGGTTCATATTTTGAAGTCATATGTTACAATTCGTGCATTCATGCATTTTGTAATGTATGTGAAGAAAGTATTATTAGTTTTATAATTTTTATCTTATCAAGTATTATCATTTTTTTTATGAATGAAATTTATTTGTCCATACTATATCATAATGCAAATTTGAAACAAATTAATATAAACTGAAGAAATTACGACTAGTGGTAGTGAAATTAATTCATAAAAGGAAATAATGTTGGAAATAACATTGATATAATCTTCATGAATGTTAATTCTATGCTAAAAAAAAAGTAGCTTTCATACACACATTTTATATACGTATTTATGGGAAGGTATCAATAATTTATCAGGCTACTCATGAATATAGAAATAGAAATTACGCTGGAAGAATAAGGAAAAATTCTTGAGAGGTTCAATATTTAATTACGAGATTTGGTAAATGATCAACCTGAAAAGATATCGTATGTTTAGTAAACTCCGAGGAATACAACACATGAACATAGCCTCGGAACAGTCAGCGGTCGTTAATCAACATAAGGAAACGAAACAAACATCAATAATATGTGAGCGGATGAAGCATTTGAATGAACTTAATCGATCGAGAGATTTGGAATAGAAGTGAAAATGAACATTCTGAAAATGCGTTGAATTTTAAAAGACGAACAAAAAAAAATATCGCATAGAAGCTCAACAAAAACTCATTTGTTTCACAACAGGTAGGTATTCGGCTCAAATTGAAGCCTTCATCTATATTAGCAATAGTAATTGATACATAAGTAATTCATAATGATATATGTACATATAATATATTGCTCATTAATAAATTTTTGATATTAAAGAATTGTTCCAATTATTTATTTTCCAGATTGTTGAATGGAATCACTCAAGATTTGAACACATCTCATGAATTTAAAAAATAACATAATCATAATTATAATTATAATTATATTGTTCACTACAATAATGTAGTGGACATTATATATAATAATATTTAATAGTATTGTCTTTGCCTGATGTAAATCCATCATAATTGAATATAAACTCAAATTCTAACACTTGAGCTTATGATTTACTTTATTGACTACATAGCATGACAAGTTTCGTCGTCACAAACGACTTATTCAGATACTAATAGAATAATCATTATTTTGTCCTTTGTAATGACGAAACGCATCATGATATGTAGTCAATAAAGTGTAAATTTAAAGTTCACGTGTTCGAAATTAAGTTTATATTCAAATATATAATAATGTGAAATTATGATGATGTTCATGATTATAAATGAATAAATATAAAATACGAAGTGTGTCATACTCTACAGTTCTAATTTGTGTGTGATAGAATTGTTTGGGCTTGCTGCGACAGTTTGTCTTTATATTTATAACATTCTGCTTGTACCGATTAAAAATAATAATCCTAAAGAAAATCTTTTAATGGTTCGAAATCGATCTTAGCGATCTGAGCGGAAAATTAATTCCAGGGAGATATCAATTCAGTGTATTTGAAATTCCAAAATTTGAGCGGTGAAATTATGCATGAACCTATTTATCATAGTACCTTATCGTCATTCAAAGACAAAAAGTTTACACAATTTCAGCAAGTACACGAAACTTAATAGTTATTGAAAACAACGCATTCTTTAATCTATAGCCATTTTACGAAACGTTTGTTTCTTGCCACGTCAGGGGCGCCAGGAAATGAAAAACATTTGAAATTGGTAACTATATTTCTTTCGTGCTTTGCTACTTATCAGAAGTTTTTGCACCATATAGGTGAAATTTTTATCATCCTTTCTACAGAAAACCACATTTCAAACATTTGCTAACAGAGACCTGTATGTCTTGAAGACGTTTTCAATATAAGAAATAATTCACACGTTGTTCTGTATTATTTTTGAGGTCAACTATTGCACTTATTTTATCGTCATTTATTGCCAGATCAATAGAAATATACATCCAGCTGGTCAGTAGATCAATAAAAACGTATATCCACCTAAACAGACAGATCAATAAAAATGTAGATCCACCTAAACAGACAAATCAATGAAAATATGAATGAATAATTATATCATATTATATTGTCGAATATGATATAATTCCTCATATATGTAGGTGTTTTGTGACAGATCAATTTTCATTTGAGCGTGAATATTCGAAATGTAAAATTTTTCGAAATATGTTATGAAAGTATTTTTGAAATAAGGACAAAAAGTTTGATACTAACATCATATCCTCTCTATAACATTGAGAATTACAGAAATTCACGCTATTTCATTTCATGAGTAATAAAATGCTCTGAAAAATGAATACAAGAATATTGATCTTTCGACTCGCACTGTGAATCTTAGTCAGCTGAAAGTTGTATTATCAGATCTGATAATTAAACTGATATCTGATATGTAAATACTTTTCTGAAATATTAGCATTACTTGATATGGATTCACAAATATCGATTGACCTACGTATTATGGTGTTGCATTTTAGTAGAGTAAACATTCAGATTCTGACTAATCTAATGATGTCTGCTCACACTTGATCTTAAGAAAAAGCAGTTCATCAGATACCTGCAAATTTTTTCGTGAATATGGAAATCTTGCATTCTATAATATCTTTGCCATTTCACGAAATGTTTTTCTTCCCACATCAGACACAACAGGAACTACTACAACTAGTCATCTATTCGACAAAAAACTATATTTCAAATGGGTGTCTTCTGTCTGTTCAAATAAGAAATACTTGACCCGTTGTTCTGCATTATTTCTGAGGTCAATGTCAACTATTGCACTCATTGAAATAAATTGTGTAAAATTATATAAGTACCTAATTCCTTATGTATGTAATTGTTTCGCGAAATATGAATCAGTTTTAGCGTGAATATTCGAATTGCCCAATTATTCTAAATATGTTCTGAATATGTATATTTGAAATGAGCGCTCTAAATTTCGGCATTAATGTTATTTCTCGCGTATAACATCAAGAACTTCCACGAGCAACAAGATTCTCTGAAAAATGAATACAAAAATATTCACATTTCGACTTACATTGTATGATAAACTATTAAAGATTTAAGTTGTATTGATCTGAATACTTTACTGAATCGCCTTGTTTATAAATGCTACTCTTTTCTATTTTGTTCGGGGTTCATTTCCTCCAATTCAATAACTACACACTGCAGTATTGGGGGATACGTTTGCGATCACTCACATGTGCTTATCATTATCAATATAGTAAAAGTAAAATATTGAAAAGATTTTTTTCTACTATAACACACCTCATAAATATGTAAAAACCGGGATATGGCGGTATAATCTGTTGTCGAATGAGGAATATATGTTATATTCGGATAGGCATTCCAATTCAACGTTTATTCATGAAAATATATTAACCTTCTAACATGTCAAGACATAAATTACTTCAATTTGAAATTGATTAGATCTTCTTGTTCTGCAACATAAGCGGAACGCTACATTTTTAGCATTTCGATGCAGCTTGTCTAGGCATTTCATATTTCAACGTAATACTCATACCCGCCAATTTAAAGTATTTAGTCTATAATGGCTTATCAATGTATAAAATAAAGGAATATCTTATCCAAACAGCAATATATTTCTCAATGTTCACCACATAGGGAGTTTGGACTGTTGCATATGAAACTTAAGACATATTTCCGGGCCTCTATAAACTTTATGACTTTCGTCCAATTTTTTCCCTTTGAGTTAAAAATACAGATGAATATAGGATCTATGGATTGCGCAAGGTTGGCTATCTCTGCACCTGCTGTAATTGAATATCAAGTAGTTAAACTACTTCAACTTAGAAAAATTAAACTTGAAAATATTCAGGCATCTTATGAAAAGATGAGCGGACAATATTCCGAAGTCAAAAATTTTTATCGCGATTTTTCTATCAATTCTGCATCAGTAGATTAACAGTTTTCTCCTACTTGAACATGAAGGAAATTGAAATTTTCCTTTTCTGTATCTATGATTGAAGGTTTTCAAAAGAGATTTAGGATATGTGAAAATGGTTATTTATCACTTGTCATGAATAATTTACTCAGGTTGAATATCAAAAATTAAATCTAGAATTCAACCCAAGAAAATCATTCATAACGAAGTGATCGGAAGAATTTTTCCAACAAGAGTTTTTTCGGAAACCTTTCAAAAATAGCTCCAAAAAGGAAAAAAAGCGTAGATGTTTCATTTAACATTTTCGCACTAGTAATACTCATGCTCATGTAAGAAAAATAGTTAGGAAACTTATGCAAAACCAATGAAAACAATGTCACTTAATTTTGAAGAATGTTAGTTATTATTATAAACAGAGGCACTCTGTGCTTGAGCGAAAGTTGCACCTGCAGTTTAACGCCGTTTCCAAACGGCCCAAGATCATGATGGGAATAGAACCCACCAGCACCAAAGAGCCGAAAGCGTTTTAGAGTCACTACACCATTAATTATTTGTTCATTCATCTATGACGAGGGGACCATGGATTCGGAAGAGTATATAATATTATTTTATTCTATCAGTAGATTATTTACACTAATTACTTACCGGATTTTTATTATCTTATAGAAGTTGACGTAATATTTTTATTGAATATATTTGTATTAACTACTTGTATTAACTATCACTAACTTATTCTCATCTCAATAGAAAAATAATGAATTTCGTTCCAACAGTTTCGTGAAATGAGTTGTTTCGAGATAAATTTTTATTTCCTTTTGATTCTTTTCTAAAATAATCTAATGACAGTAATAATATACATACTCCTCCGAATCCAATGACCCCTCGTTCATATTTTAGGGAGTCATAGAAAAAAATTAAATCCAAAAGTAATTCAAATAAAAATGAACTTCAATTCTGTCCAAACAAATGTATTCTAAATGAATAAGTTCTGAAACTCTAACGAGTAGATATTGCTCTTCATGAATCGATAATGTTTACATTATAATACATTACTTTCGATAAACCATCAAAATCCATTTGTTTTCATACCTAAACACCGAATTCAAACGTAACGCCGAGATACAGTACAACGCGATAGTGTCATATTACAGATAACGACAAGAAGTCCAAGACGTGCATGTTGCCAAACCTTTGGATCTCTACTTTGCGTTATTTATCAAACTTTTATACAATGGCAGATCGGCCCCCTATAGGAAGGTTGGTGAACTAAAGTTGTATATAATGTGATATTTGGCTGAAAGACGAGATCCGACCGAAAATCTGGAAATCGGCTAATTCGGCCAAATTATCCACACCCACGACGATATACACGTTAAACAAGGTGAGATCCGAAATCGGATCTCACCTTACCAAACGGATCTCGACTTGTACAGAATTTGTATACAAAGGATCTCACCTTGTAGCGCTTATATATATATATATATATATATATATATATATATATATATATATATATATATATATATATATATATATATATATATATATATTAATAATCAGTTTTGTTTCCTGTAAAATATTAAGGTTCATTATTATCTCTCTTTACTTCACTTGGTTAAAACTCTTAAAAATGTATTTGCTTTTACTGAGCGATCTTTCTTTCCTTCTTAGTTATTCTATCAAAACCACAGCCTAACTCTACTTACAAGCCATGAACTAGGACTTGGCAACACCGCATCTGCTCTAACCGGTAGACCGATCGGTCTTCGAACATCGGTCTACTACATGTTAATAATTGCCTTTTCAGAGAAATTTTCAGCGAAACGGTACTTTGTATAAAAAAATAGTTTTAACAAAAATTGTAGATCATACAATTATCTATAGAAATCAATAATACACTTTTTTCTAAGAAGAACTATGTCTAAGTTATAGCGATTAAAATATTGTTTTTTTAGTATGCATATTAACAAGTTCACTTTATCAGTTAGAATTGACAATATGCTATAAATTACATTATTTTTCATTCTCAGGTGAGAGTAAGTTTAATGCGTCAATTCCTTTAAACCTTTATTGACATGTGTACAATAATTTGGACAATAGAATGATTCTGATATCATATTTGTAACAAGCAAGCAAATTTTCCAGTTGAGACTATCTAGTTAATTTCAGTTGTAAAATCCATTTTAAATCATTAGGAGACAGTTTATTTTCATTGATAAAAACATTTACATGCATATATGAATATACTAAAATCTGATTAATAATTTGTATACTGTTTATTTGTGAACATTCAGTTACGTTGGATGGAAAAACTAGAGTGTAAAAAAATGCTGTTAGTTTCAAAAGTTTTTATATTCCACGATTTACATATTAAAATCTTTATTTATAATTGGATGTTAAATCAACAAAATTACAAATTGAATCTGAGTTTTCAAAGGCTTCATTCAATTTCTCACAACGTTCCTTCAATGCTTGAAAATGTTTGGCACAAACTACAGAATATTTTGTGGGGTCCATTATGCCCTAGAAATATTTTTTAGCCATTGATTCATTAGATTTCCATCATATGGAAAACGAAATACAGAAACTGGTGGTTCGCCGGCCTCGAGGTAACTTTTGTAGTTCGACTTGCATCCAAGCACACAGCAATGACTTGGCATGTTAATTTTTGTGCTAATATCAAGAACAAGACTTATAAGAGATTAGTTCTAAATAACTACTAAATCTAACAAAGGGTAAGTAACTCTACTAATCACAAAAAAGGAACAATTCTAGCAAATAACGCTTTTGTTAATGTCTGAACTACTCAATCAAAACATCAGTAATCGGTAGCTATTTACATACAAATTTCATTACAAATCTATACATCACATAACAGCACAACAACTAAAACGCAGATTTTTGTTTTTACACAATTATGAGATGATAAAAGTTAGGTATTATTTCTACCTCTCCAGGTATAACCAAAAAAATCACAACTTATAACACAACAGATATTCCTGTTTAGATAAGACATTTGCGAGAAATTTCTTTTGCTTGTTCTTCACAACTTGAAACAATAGCACTTTTCACAACTTATTTTTGGATTTGAATGTTATTTCTCTCGTTAAATAGCGATTTATTCAGTAGCAATGACCAGAAACTATATATACATATTTTGTTCAATGACATATATTGTGTCCTCTGCGTCAGTACTTGATATAGGTATTATACTCGTAGTATACCGGATTAAATAATTTCAGATTCCTTTAGAGATCTTTTTATTCATATAGAAAATGGAAATTTCAATCGAAGAAAATTGTTGGAAAGCCAAGATTTCTCTGTTTCTCTCTTTACAAAGATACTAATACTAGGTTTTAATAGTTCCATCGATCGAATAGTTTCAGATTGTTCCACAGATATGCAGTAATTGTTATTCTTAAGCGCTGTTCCCGATACGGGTAAAGAACAAGAAGAACCATAGAACGGAGAATAAAATGTAGTTGTCGTCATGCTTCATGGGTTGCCTCGACCACGGAAGTGGCTTATTAATAAAAACATTTCTCAACATGCGAATCTCTCATCTCTGCACGTAGATAATCATCTTTCACGTGATTTAGGTATGGTTTTCAATGTTGTTTTATATATAGGTGAAGTTATCGATGGATTTTCAATCGAACAGGACTTCTTTGGTTCCAAACGTTCAAGTAAATTTATTTCCGATTGTTTCAGGTTGATTTATGTGTTGTTATCCTGCTAATAAAACTTATTAATATCTTTTATATTGAATAATGTAGGGATAGATGATTTTGATTCCTACTTTGACACGAGATGGTAGGCTGTTTTGATAGTTTTCTGCTTTACGAGTAAACAAGTTTTCTTGTAAAACTCTTGTTTGTTTTATTTTACATAAGTACTCCAGAGCAAGCAACAGGTATCATGAAATGATAAAATATTATCACTTATAGAACAAGACTATCAGCCGTATATCTCATCACTTTATCAAAAGTAATCATTGAAAATGGTTAATTAATAGTCCTAAATAATCCTGAAATAATGCTTGCAATAAAAAGAAATAGATAAAAATAGAAAAAAATTATGTGTTAAAGAAAATTGTGTCTAAATTAGGTCTAAGAATGTATCACTGCCGACTAAAATAAAGAGTCTTGAGCAATAAAATTTGTAAAAGATTACATAAAAATAACGTGAATACAATATGCACCAACAAAAAGAATTTGGGTTCATTGTTGGTAAATAACAAGGGCAAACTTGACTTATTTCGCAAGTAAATTCTTACTTGCTCTGAAGATAAAAGTGTGTCCGAAACCGTTCACTGAATATAAATGAAATTTTAAGATCGGGTATAGTTAACTCACATCTACATTAATCTCAACATTGATATTTGAACAGAATAATTCATAAAATAAATAACATATATGAAACTTAATAATAATATAAGAAGAACCACTTGGAATTGATTCAATTATATACTTTCTTTATCTGTTACGTTATTATCTTACGTTTTAGTAAGAATAGAAATACTTGTACAAAAATTATCAATTGGAATTTATGCAGATTCACTGCTTTGAATTCAGATACCTTGTCGGATGCTTTGAATTCTTCGTTGTGTAATGCGATAACTATAAGATATGTGTTGTTATTTTACCATTGAGGAAGTGCATAACACAGATAATGATATCTTATACTCAATTTCGCTGATATAACATGATACAATTCTCTCGAGTATTAAAATAAAATAAATACAATATCAGGTTATTTTTTTCTATAATATTTCACGAACTGAATTTCAATCCAAATTGAAAGAATAATAGCTGTCGATAAAATTGGCAGTTGTTTTGACTTGCGAATCTGATAAAATCTGGTATAATAAATGAAAAGATAAAAAGAGGAGTGAATCAAAATAAATTCAATTATGTCACAATGAAATGAAAACCTCGAGGGTAGTAGATAGATTCACTGTTATATATTGTTTGGTTGTTTTATTGTAATTGATGATCGGGTCAGAAGTGAGCGGTAAGAGGTTCGGTTGGTGAAATTCAACGTCGTCTACGGCCTCTTCCTGAGGCAAGAAGCAAGAGGCCGTAGTGCTATGAGATCTCGCGCAAATTGTGATAGCTCGTTCTTCCTAATATTTATATCCTCTTGAAACTTCTAGAAGTTCTTCCTGTTTCTGTCGCCAGCGTGAAGAGATCTTTATTCAGCCTGAGAAGGCTAAAGACTTACTTAAGAGACAGCATATCTGAAAAAGGCTTTTCCATCCGCAGGGATATTATTGTAAGTGACCAGGCAGTTAATGATAAATTATCGAGTACAATAAGAAACTGGAGTTTGTTCTGTAATCTCTGTAGTTATTGTTAACCTCAATAAGTCTTTATAATATATAATTTTTTTGACCTGTTTTTTTCCTTATCTTGTATTTACTTTGTTTTACCGTTTTGATACAATATTGAAATAATCTAGTTGTAATTTAATTATAATTTAATTACCCAATTTCAAGACGATTTAAACTCAATTTTCGAATGGTGCGTGGATTGGTTATTGCCTCTCAATAAAGACAAGTGTGTAGTTATGCATATGGGTAAAGACAATTCACGTTTTGATTATTTCATAGACGGACAAAAATTAAGCAAAGTAAATTCTTATAACGATCTCGGAGTCACAATAACTGAAGATTTGAGTTGGTGGGAACACATTTCTTGCATAACTAGAAAATCAAATAGTAAACTTTACCTTTTAAAAAGAGCATTTGCGAAAATATCCTTTCAGGCATCAATTCGATTATATAAAACATTCCTACGTCCTACTATGAAGTATTGTGGTGCTGTGTGGTGTCCGGAGTTGGTGCGGGGCAGAGATCTACTTGAAAACATTCAGCGTAGGGCTACTAGACTATCATTCAAACTTAAAAGACCGAATTACCCTCTAAGGCTTACTTCAGCTCGATTACCAACATTTGAAGCTCGTCGACTACGTGGTGACTTAATCATTACTTTTCGAATCTTGAAATATAATTTTGGAGATTTTGAACATTTATTCATTCTTGATGGCAACAGACTTCGTGGTCACAATTTGAAGCTGAAGAAGGAATCATTTCATACATCTAGGCGGCAGCATTTTTTTCCTAATCGAGTATTCAGTGCATGAAACAGTTTACCTGCTGAAGTTGTGAACTCTCAGTCAGTCAACGTGTTCAAGAGGGTGGTAGATGAATTTTTGTTTTCATTTTGAGAAATTGTTTTTGTCATATATTTTCATTGTCAATGTTTACTGATCACTATTTTTTTCCTCTCGTTTTTGTTATTTTTTCTTTTCTCAAATGTTTATCTAATGTATTATCCTCACATTGCAGGGCTTATGGGTCTTCAGACCCCTGCTTTTAATTATATTTAATAATAATAATAATTTGCCCACTGAAATCGACCTAAAAAACTAACGTGCAACATTGAGTTCACATAACTACTTTATTTCCCGAATCATATATCATTTACCTTGGTCTTGTCCTCCCCAAAAAATACTATGTATATCCGCCACTGATTCAACATATACTTTATCCAGTTCCGCTCGTCTTCTTATACGCTTGTATTGCCAACCAGAACAGAAAAAACTACCAGCAATTAGATTTTGAAACTTGATATTAATGAAAGAGATATTTGTAAAATACATTTCACTAATTTCATATCCTTCAAAACTGCCACGTCTTCATTATTTTCATCTAGTTTCATCCCTTTTGTCGTCTGGGAGACAATCGATCGAGAATAGGGTCTGCGTGTGCTCTCGGAGGGAGTTGATAATTGATAATTGAGAGTTAATTGATAATTGATTACATCATTTTGGTTATTGCTTTTGGCATTGGTTTCTTTCTACTTTTTCATTCTTTTATGTCTCGTATGTAGTGGTTTCCATATCTTATACGTTAAGGGTGAAGGCCCGCCAAGCGGAAAATCTGCATATGAAAAATGATATATGTATATATATTTATATTTAATAGTGTTTGCGTTTACTTGATGTAAACAGTGAATAAAATATTATTCACCTCTCCAAATTAGGTATTCAGTTCACTTATAATCGCACTTGAATAACAATAATTTATTTTAATCAAGGCAACAAAATTTCAGGGTCAGCCAAAATCGAAAACAATTTTAGAGATGAAACATTAGCTCTTTTATATTGAATATAAACTTAAATTCAAACACTTGAACTTATGATTTACACTTCATTGATAACATAGCATGACGCGTTTCGTCGTTATAAACGACTTCTTCAGATACTAACAGAATACTGACCTGATTATACTGTATTTTGCAGTCTTCAGTTTAAGTTTTCAATCCTTGTATAGCTCCTCTACTTGCTGAATTACTGGTGTTATCTCTTCTTAGTTTGATGTATTTAGGCAATACTTCTTTCTTCAGGCATGTTGTTAAAAACCATATATTCTACGTGTTGATAGCACTTCTAATTAACAGCTTGAAGTACCATCCTGCCAAAAAGTTGGTATCAGCTGCTTCAAAATATTTGATAGTGTCTAGTAAAGTATAGATATAAATCCATTATAATTGAATATAAACTAAAATACAAACACTTGAACTTTTGATTTATAGCGTCATGCTATGTTGTCAATAAAGTGTAAATCAAAAGTTCAAGTGTTTGAACTTCAGTTTATATTCAAATAGGTATATATATTTATAAGTTTTTTTTTAGCAAAAACAGGCTATTTTCAATGTAATATGCTTTATTTTTGTTGACGTTTCGTTGTATATGACAACTTTGCCAAAACTCAACAAAAATAGAGCTTTTTACATCGAAAATAGCCTGTTTATATTGCTGAAATATTTTAAATAGAACTATCTCAAACAGGCAATAAAACCAATTTTGTATATATATATATATATATATATATATATATATATATATATATATATATATAAACATATATACATATTGTTTAAATCAATGTTTTTAGCAATAACAGGCTTATTTTAATGTTAAAAAATTTATTTTCGTTGACGTTTCGTTCTATATCACAACTTTGTCAAAACTAATGAATAATTGAATTTTATGAATTACTATTTATATATATCAAAACGTCAAACTTATTTAAAAAAATCAATTTGGTTTTTTTATATAATTTTACAAAAGGTTGAATATAATAACCGTTTAAACAACATCGTTTGAAACGATGTTGAGAAAGGCTGATCAAAGTACTTATTACGATGCCACGAAAATATTGAAGAATATCATCAACAAGGTTACAGAAGTATTGCAGAAGAAATTCCATAGAACTTCTGAATTAAAAAGTTATGAAATCATAATGAGGGATATGAAAATAATGTTGATGAAATTAATTCCATGATTCAAAATTTAAATCAATTTATCGTTTCAGTTGAACTTCAACTTGTTACGTTCAAATACCAGTGTCTTTTATTCATCGGTCTGGTGCTTCAGTTAGAGCTACAACTGAAAGTATTGCAGAACTTGATTCTATACGAAAAATAAATACAAATCTATCTTGTAAAGCCATTAGATGATTAGTATAATTAAATGGTGAATGCGCTTTTTTCTGGGTTTTTTCGAAGACATAAATGTATTGTACTGCCACCAATTCCTTTAGTTCTCCACTTTTCGCCTATAATCAAGATACAGTCAGAAGGATATGTCATCAATACTCGAGAATATGATCAATAATCATTTATATTAATTATATTCATTAATCAATTGAATTTTTCAATAAATATTATAATTAATACATTATATTTTTCATATAATTTGTGTGCTATAAACTTTTTGTTTATCAAATCTTATGTAGCTTTCATAACCTCTCCTCGACATTTTCAATTTGAAATTATTTCAAATCACTTTTCGTTTTTGATAAATATTGTTCCCTAAAAACTAGATACTTGAATGTCGCATCAGTTCCTGTAACATATTTGTAGAAAAGAGTTTAGAGAATACGAGTATATGTGCTTGTGAAGCAGATATGCTGAATTCGAAACCCGGAGGAGTGAACATTTTTGTGTTTATAGTGCGGGGGGATTCGGGTTCGGGATCCCGATGAAAGCATGGGTGTTTGTGTTTGTCCATTATTTAAGGAATTTGTGAAAAATGATCAATTTTTGGATAATATACACCACTGACTCTTCGAAATCGACGTTAAACTTAACCTCCACTCAACTGAAAAAAAAAAGATTAATGGGTAAATTACAAGATACAAGCCCAAACGATGTTCGAGATCGGCGTTGAAATATTGGCCACACCCTCTATTTCAGTGGTGAACATGAAGAAGCATATAGAAATTATTTTATTGGGATTAAAATTTTCAGTAGCAGAGACATTACCAAGGGCGGCTGATAAGTTCCCGGTGTAGGGTACTTAATGAAAGAAAAGTTTAGTTTTTATTTTTCAATATAATCACCCTGAAGTGAAATACACTCCTCACATCGTGAATATAATGCCTTCAAACCATTGAAGTAATATTTGGAGATTTCTTTTGAAAATGGCTCTCCACGACTGACTTTATCTCATTGTCATCCGAAAATCTTCGCCTCCTTAACTCCGTTTTCCATTTCGAAAAAAGGATAAAGTCACTGGGAGCCAGACTATGGACAGGGATGGTCAATTTCTGCGAATCCAGTGGTTTTTAAAGCATCCTTCGAAACGCGAGCGGTGTAAATGGAAGCGTTATCATGCAGGAACAACACACCGCGCGCCAACCTTCCACGACTTGCAACTCTTCTGTACGTCTGCTTCACGTGCCTGACCCAATAAATTGGTCTAGTTTTGACCATTCATAGTAGTTCCTTTAGGCGAGTAATCAATTAATAAAATTCCTTCGCTATCCCAGAAAATTGTGGGACTAATCTTAGAGGACGACTTTTTATCGATTTTCATCTAACTTTAAAGTCTTTTGTTGGCATTTCTCCTTATTTAATCCACTTTATAGACTCTTGTTTGGACTCTAGATCCTACTGACAAATTCAGGTTTGTTAACTGTCACAATGCGGTTACAAATTTCGTCCGAATCATTCTGACACAACTCCAAAAACTCCTTACAACTCTCTTACAACCTCGTTATTCGTCGAGTGGTTTTTTCATGTGTTAATTTTGGTGTAAAATTTCTCCGATTCGCTCTTTACTAACCGGTAACTCTTCTGCCACAATTTTACTCTTCGATGGGCCAATACTAGTTTTTCAACTTTTCGAACACATTCTTCGGTCACTACTGTTACAGGGCAACACAGGCGGGGTCGTCTTGATAGCTCTATCTTCCTTTTTTAAAAAGTGGAGCCCATTTTTTCAACATTTTATATGATGGCCCGCAACCCTGAAGAACCGATGACATTACTTCAAAAATGTCTTTCGGCGAGTTTCCTTTTTTTACAAGGAATTTAATCACTGCGCGGTGCTCAAAATTGCGAGATTTTTCAGTTTTGGTCGACATGGTTGTTGCTTGTTCCAGGTTTGAAGTGTTAATGAACCAAATTGTACAAATGGTTGTTATTCAAACTATCAATTAGTGCCGCAAGTTGTGCTATCAGTCACGAGATTATACCTCTTCGGTAAGTACCTTAGGTCGCGATCTTGTCAGTCGCCCCTCGTATATTGGGTGTACTTAACAATTTTCTTGAAACCTTGTAGAACGTTATGAATATCGTTATATCTATTCTGTATATTTAAAAGATATTCTTTGCGTGAAAGTCAATTTTGGAACTTTTTCATCCGAAGAACCCAACGAATTGTAATTTTCTAAAAAATAGTGAAAATCACAAAGAATTCGAACTTTATTTATGATTTTATGACAGATTTTCACCATGTAACAGCTAAATCATCCAGTGAGAGATAATTTCAGTTAGTTTTTAAATTAATCGAATAGAAATTTGGATAATCTTTTTCATTTATTACAACAGCGATAGTCTAATCAGCTAAAAAACAATTCAAAACTAAAATACCAAAACTAGGTTCCAAAATCAGAAGCAAAAACAAGTGGCTTTCGGATATATTTCAATCAGAAACTCAATCATTCAGATAGCATAAAAAACATCTCGTATCTCTATACTCGATCGATGAAGGTTGAATTAATACGTTTTTAATCTTAAATGAGGAAGCAAGCATCACTAGAAATACCTGCTGGAATCATTGTTGCGTTTTTTGCTAGGTATGTCATTAATTTCGATTGTTTTCAATGAGTATGGAACGTTTCCGAAATGACAAAGGAATGGAAACAGTGTTGTGGGAAATACCACTGCACATATCTACAAACGTATTTTGATTGTTTCTAAGATGGCTGAATTATTTCTATGAACCGTTGAGAAAGAAAAAGTTGCAATATATCACAAGAAAAATATCTCATAAAATGACAATGTATGTTGATTATTAGATATCTAGCATTATAAAGCTCGATTTAACTATTTCCAGTGGCGTACCAAAACGTGAGGTGGGGATAGTTCACGTCAATCGCAATGTAAACGGAGAATCCAAGTAATTCTCATTTTTATGCGGTTTAGTAGCAATTCTTCAAACAAATTGAAGATGAACGAAGAAAATTGGAAACTGTGGTATTGTAAGTGAAACATATTATACCATTACTTTTTTCAATTTTGACGATAAACGATTTTGCAAATGAATCACAACTTTTTTTAATCTTATTACTAGATATTCCACAATTCATTAGATAATCCAGAATTTTTGGAATGTGCAAACTATGAATTGTTATTAGCATAAATAATACGTAAATTGATTTCATTTTTATGAATGATTAATACAATAATTTCGAACATTTACAATGAATTCTCTGAAGAACGTGAAAAATATTCGTTGATATTTAATAGTGTTGGTGTTTACTTGATGTAAATCCATTATAAATGAATATAAACTCAAATTCAAACACTTGAACTTATGATAAAACTTTATTCACTACATAGCATAACGCGTTTCGTCGTTACAAACGTATTATTCTGTCAGCATGTGAAGAAGTCGTTTGTAACGACGAAACGCGTCATACTATGTAGTCAATAAAGTGTAAATCATAAATTCAAGTGTTTGAATTCACGTTTACATTCAATATTCGTTGAAGTAAGAATTCACAATACAATCTTTAAATCGTTTAATGAATTCTATATTAAGGGCCCTACTGCCTCACCACTGGCCTATGTTATTATTTCTTCTCTTCTCACTTTCCATTTCATTGTCCATCCTCTTTCTTTCAAGATTTTATTCGTTATTTATGTCGAATAATTACGAATCAGAAAGACGAGAAATGAAAAAGCTTTTTCGAAGTAGATAATGAAGTATTTTTTTAAATATTTTTTTGGTTTCGTCATCTTTGGACATTACCCATTATATCATTCATTCATATAACCACTGAAATTCATGTTACCTACACAAACGTCCATGTCTCACCCGGGATTCAAACCCAGATCTCCCTAGTGAGAGTCCGTCACTCTCCTACTACTAGGTAGAAGAAGAAATAAAACATATTTCTGTTATTTGATGGCCTATCAATCGGCTTATGTCATGCTTTATTTTCTCGGATGTTTTGGGCAACATCGTTTTAACGGCGTTGCAAAATTGCTCAAAAAGGTCTTAACTGGCGAGGAAACGTGGGTATCGACGAAACCAAGGCACAATCATCCCAATGGAAGCGACTAAAAGAGCCAAGATCGAAAAAGGCACGCCAAGTTCGATCAAAAGTAAAGGTTTTGCTCACTGTTTTCTTCCATTACAACGGCGTGATGCACCATGGGTTCCCGCCAACAGGTCGTACGGTTAATGAGGAATACTAAAATGAAGTTATGCAACGTTTTCGTGAAGCAACACGGCTCAAACGATCAGAATTTCGGAAAAACAAATCATGGATTCTGCATCACGATAATGCACCAGCTCACACATCAATGCTTATTCGTGATTTTGTGGCCAAAAACATTTCCATAATCATTGCTCAATCACCGTATTCACCAGATTTTCGCATTCCAAAAACTGAAAAGACCAATAAAAGGAAAGCATTTTACAACAATTGATGAGATAAAATCGGAATCGAAGAACGAGCGGATGGCCATACCGAAAAACGCATTTCAGAGTGCTTCGAGGATTGGAAGAAGCGTTGACGTAAGTTATTAAATCTGTGGAGGGTTACTTTGAAAAGGACAAAATGGATATTGATGAATAAATGAATACTTTTCAAAAAATTCCAAACTTCTTTCGAACAAACCTCGTATTTATAAATATTTTCATAACTAGTGGGACCACTAGATATTAAATATTTGGAATAATGTATGTCCCTCGAATAAGCTCTTTTAGTATATGTAGATTTTATAAAACATTGGATTCCTTCTCTCAAACAAGTTGAAATTGTCAAACGAATTTCAAACCATGGCCTGGATAGGTATTAACGCAATAATAGATGTTTTTTCAATGAGAGGTATCAATACCTAAGCTGAATTCCATGTAGTATATCCATAATAATAATATAAATATGTATCATTACGTAATACCATAGAAGATGAACAAATTCAACACACGACACATCTATCAGGACGTGAGTTCTTAGCCTTCATGTATGATTATTCCATAACCGGATAATTTATGTTCAAGGTATCGCTATTACTTATAAATAATGCATCTCGGTACAGGTGACTAAGTGAAAAAATTAAATTGTGCACATTTCAGTTCAACAACATTCTATGAAAGAATCATTTTTGAATAGGTAGAAGGTGAATAGAGATTTTGTCACGTTCAGGCGTATTAAAATGTACCTGTAAACTGTAAAAACTAAACAATATGAATATGTTTATCCTACGTCTATAGCCAATTCCGTAATCAACTGAAAGTTTGATTCTTACTTGAGAAATCGGGATCATATACGATGCGAATTTCACATGTTCATGAAGCATGTGACATACGACCTATTTTTTTTAAGATTATACGAATCCGTTCTTCATAATTCAATTCATATACACGCCATAAATTGAGTATGTGCTCGCAATTTTGATGAACATTAAAAAAAACCTGGCAATTGATGTTTTTTTGGGTTCATCGCTGATTCGTCTACTACAAACGACAAAATAAGTATGAATCTCCTACGTTTCATGTTGAACTTCGATTATGTTAGTTTTTACTTGGTACACATAATAGTATTGGTGGTTGCATAATCAAACTATAATTTAAGTGACTCGTTTATTAATCTTTTACCGATCGCTGTAGGTATGATATGTGGGTATCTATTTATGTAATTCGTAGATATTAGCAGTTCTTTATGTATTTGAAAATGATAACTTAATATATCGAAAAATTTCAAGATTTATTCACAAATATTTAAGGCCATTTTGAAGACCTAATTATGAATTTTCGACTTGACATGATTTTCAGAATACTTTAAAATGTTTTGAAATTCGCAATTTAACAAAATTTCAGTATATGCAGTATTAAAAAC
Source organism: Henosepilachna vigintioctopunctata (assembly GCA_030704895.1). Classification (NCBI taxonomy): domain Eukaryota; kingdom Metazoa; phylum Arthropoda; class Insecta; order Coleoptera; family Coccinellidae; genus Henosepilachna; species Henosepilachna vigintioctopunctata. The sequence goes on along the minus strand of JARQZJ010000121.1, from coordinate 19,079,280 downwards.
ATAAATAATTGAAGAACGAAGTTTTCCAAGAATAAACAAAGTAAAAAGTTAATGAAAAAAGTCAATGAAAGTCGATTTTGATCGATCGATCCCTTATGTTTATCCCTGGAATGAAATATTAGATTGAAAACACATGCGGTTATGTCATATTCCCAGCAATTTTTCAATTTTTACTATTCATGAACTTTAATTGAACTTCTAGAAATGAAAAAAAATATTACCAAATTATATTGTTCCGCAAATAAACAATTTGCATAAACATAATATTATATATTGGCCATATATTTTAATTTTAGGTTATACAAGTTTCGAATATATAAATAATCGAACAGAAATATTCAGTTATCTCCTTTTTTCAGATTGTGCATTCCAAGATAGACTTCGTCAAATTGATGTTCAATTTTATTGAAGTCCTGAATTAACGACAGCGGACGGTGTGGTGTGTTCGGAATAAAATGTCTTAAAAAAACTGATATTTCCATCAGAACGATGTTAGCCGCTAACGTTTTATGTATTAAAAAGAAGAAGAAAAAACGAAGTTACCATTTCTCGGAGAATTTGAATACTTTATCCATTCGAAATGACAAGGAAAAAGGGTGAGTAATTTATTAATTTTTAGTTAATTAATCTAGGGAACTTGTCGTTATTGAAAACATGAGGTCTTGAAACACTTTTGAATATTTGAAGCCTTTCAAAGCTTTTTTGAGGTATTAGTTATCAGTTTGAGAATCACTGAAAAATGCTCATTTATGACTAATATAAATTGAATCTGACTAAAATAAAATGGAATTATTCATATACTAGATGTAGGCAACACATATCAACGGCTCTCGTATTTCCGGTTGCAGTCTCAATATACATTTAGGCGGCAACTTCATCAGAAAGCAGCTAAGGCATCCAGCAACGGTTATTACGATTTGAATTGAATCAACAGTGAACGAACCATATGAATTGTCCCATCGTACAATTGCAGAAGCCGAGTACCACAGGAAGCCACAGACAACTACAAAAGATGTTCACTACAGAAGAACGTTAGATTCATTCATTTAATTCGGCCGATTTAGTATGACAGAATGAGTTGAAATTAATGCGGAATTCGGTTTACATCATGTTACTTTTGATTTGTTTTACATACTTATTGAGTGATTTCTCTTTTGTGAGTTAGTGTGTGCAATACATTGCAGTTTCTTAGATGTTGCTTTTCAACAGGTTAGTTTCACTATAAAATCTACTGGTATTTGAAATTTGATGAAACTTCACTCCTTGTTTATTTCTTTTTATTATAGAAACTTATTTATGGGAAAATATTTCTTATTCAATATATTTCTTAATGTTATTATTATATGATCACTTTATGCAAAAATACGGTTTATGTATTGATATGAGAGGTTAGAACTGAACTGTCAACATTCATTTATGGTAACTGAAAAATTTTTATGACTGAACTTCAATTAGTTATATTACATTTTGAAAGAATTTTCGACTCAACGGAAATATGTAGCTGTGCACTATTTGGAAGTTTAATTTAAATCAACAAATGAAAATAGTTATTTAACACTAAATAGTAAATATAGTAGGTAAATGAAATTGGAATAACTAAATGATATGCGTAATGATGTTAAATTTGAAAACGTTTTTATTTTAGGTAACCTAGGTAATTCTTTTGGTAGTAGTAACTCCCATGTTTTAAAATGAAAAATTCTAGAATTATTAATAATTGACAAGTAGTTTTCGCTACACTTGGTGAAACATTATATTCAATAATAGTAAATTAATTTTAATTTTAATTTAATATACCTACCATTATATAATTTTAATTTGCTATTTTATTTATTATTAATTGATGAGGTCGATACCTATTTGGTGAAGTAAAATATGTGAGAAAAACATAAACATTATTTATGTTATGGAATTATACCTACAATCTGAAGGAAAATTGAAAATTCACTATTAATTTCAGAAAATTAATAGTGAATATGAAAGTTGCAGTTTTGAAAGTTTTCATAAGTAGGTATTTTTGTATTCTATAATGCAGTCTAATAGAATAATGTCCTGCTTTTTGACATGTTAAAAATTGTTGCAGTTATTGCAACTGATTTACAGGAAATCACGTTGTATCAGTTGAAAAGATTCCACAAATGACAATATAATTTCAATACGACGGAAGTTCTAAGTCGTGCAACGAAGAAAATTAACTCCGTTTTAAACGGATTTTGTCTTGAGGCAGCACATCTAGTTTCATTTACGGTTGACTTGAACGTGAATTTATCTAATGAGGTTAGTAACGTTATGTCAATAAAATCAATTCTTTCCTATCTGGAATAACTGAACTGCGGTAATATAAACTACGGACCGCGATAAAATGAAAATGAAGGAAGTAAAAACTATAATATTATTTTAAAGACATGCACGAGTGAGGATCCTAAGAGTAATGGAACTATTATTATGGGCATCATGGGCACTGATCGATAAAGCTGATGTGCTCAAGTTTTGTTGCTTGTTGATTGTCAGACTTCTATTATCTTGAAAAATATATGATGCTGCAAAAAAAATTGTTACAATTGGAAATACCTGTGAAATAGTAATAAAGCAATTCAATAGTTACGGTAATGTTGATATAGGTTGAAAAGTAAAATCGAACTTTGTAAATTGATCTGAGTTGAAAGTGACATAAACAGTGTTAATCCGTTCATACATTTCTTTTCCTATACTTGATGACTCTATGTCCTTCGAACCCCAATCATGGTAGCCTTGTTTATTAAAGATGTCAGGTGAAATTGTGTTTCAATGTTGCAAATAATTTTTCTTGAAAAATCAGCATTCACTTGTTGATTTTCAATAATCTATTCAAACATCTTTTTTGCTGTTAATACGATTGCTGTTGATGTCTTCATTCTGCAATCATGAACAAATATTGAAGAAGAGAAACACTCTTTTGTGAGCTTCTTGAAAATCGTATTTTTGGCTGATATTCTACGTACTGCTTCGATATTGTCACTATACGAATTAGTTTTGGCCGGTAGTGTTCTAAGTGTTTTAAACTGATACAGTTCACCTGGATTGTTCAATTGATCTTTTCTGAAATGACGTTCCAACGCTATTCCGACCAAATTTTGAAAATTTCTAAACAGTTGTTTTATACTGTAACTCTACATAATGAGTAACTTCAAACTGTCAGCTGTCACTTTGAACTATCACGGTGAAATGTTATGGTGAACTGTTTAAGGTTACTTGCATCTTCAATATCACTTTCTTTAGTGCATATTGATATTCTTTCATTAATGCATGCAGTAGAGAAGAATAAACATGTCAATTTTATGGCTTCAGTACCACTGATAATATTTCTGCGTGACGAAGTAAACAAGTAAGCTAAAATGGAAGATGGCTTCTCTTCTGAATTCTATAGAATGTAGAAAAGATAACATCGGAACAATCATTATCGAAATAATAAAAATGAAATGATTACAATTTTTTCATCCAGTTCCTTTATGTCGAGACGCCATAGCGACGTCGCCAGCTATATAATAATGTATACCTCTACCTCTCTTCGATTGCCAAAAGCAGTCGACATTTGTCATCATCCATTAGTCAGTTCTCTCAATTCTCTTGTGTCGAGAATTGAATTTCGACCACAAATTTGTCTGTATCGAAAAATTTTTTCTACAAAATAGTTGTGCTTTAATCTTGGCAGATGGTTTAACACCGACACCGATCTTGACGCAACTGTATACATTTTATTGGTGGTGTCGCAGCCATGCTAGGATTCACAAATTTGAATGCGAGTTAGATAACTACACCACAAAGTGACACTCTTGTTTTGGATACGCCTTCAAATTTGTGAATAGAGTAGAAGTGGCTGAGAAAAACATATTTCAATATGCATTTTTTGCATATGTAGCCGACGACGTCGCCATATAGTCTTAATGATATATGGAATATATCTATAATATAAAAATGAATCGCAAAATGTGATGGTAAGCGCATAACTCAACAACGCCTAAACCAATTTTGCCAATTCTTTGTTTACAATGTTTGCTGAAGTCCAAGGATGGTTTTTTGCAGCGAGAAAAATTCGAATAACTAGTTGCAGGGAAAACTTTAAAAACAGCCCATTTCTTTTTCCCATACCAACTTTTTCTAACATAAATGTAGAGTCAACGGCTGTACCGATTTCATTTTTTTTTTGTTGTGTTTCTCATTTTCAGGGAAAAAATTTTTAAAATTGCGTGTAAAATTAGAAAACTTAGGAATACTTAATTAATAATTTAAGTAAAAAATAATTATTAATTCTCAAAAAGAAACTTCAATTCATATAAACTTCAAACTTCAAAACTTCAATTTAATATAAAATTTTGGTAAGTTTGAATAGACTAACAACTACAACGTACTAACAAAGCACGTGGTGTATTTGAATATAAAGAAGAATAATAAGAAATTTTCTTTAATTTACAGTGAAATTTCGTTTTTAAAAATGATAGCTATTAGATGTACAAACTTAAGTCGCAGAACTCGCAATGCAGCAAGTCAAAGACATAAAAGAGCAAGTAAAACTTGCTCTTTTTTGAGGAAACGCGAAAGTCGGATTAAATTGAACGGAATCGAAATTAACAATATGAAAAGGTTTGTGTTTAACTCCTATCAATCTGCATTCAATTATAACGTTGAAATAGATTACAGTTCACAGCAAATCGTTGCTATTGGACCAATGAACGTTGTTTGTCAATATTGCAAGGCAAAGGTTAATTGTTATTGATAAGAAAATATTACCAATGATGCGACAAAATATTGCGCGAAGAGTCAATTCAAGTAGACGCTATTGGTACAGCTACCAATTTCTGGGAATGGACTAAATTCTGAACATTTTTCGACTTATATCCAGCAAATATCTCATATAGTTAATGATAAGATATGATATATGATTGGACAAGTACTTGATACGAAATTAGGAACATGCCTTTCAACTATAGAACGGACAGGTTATTACTTCCAATACATCAAACGTGTTAATATAGGAATTTTTTGATAATTTGACTGATTTGAAATAACAGGAAGTATTGCAGTCCTTCGTAATTGTGAAAGTTTCTGGCTCCACATGGGGTAAATATTGAATAATATATAAATAAATATATAAATTATAATATAGTAATATATAAATATTAAAATCAAGATAGTGTTGCACAAATAGTAGAATATGTCTTTCAGGCTTTTGAAAAATATTCAGAGAAAAATAAATGGGCGTACAAAGTTCGCCGGGTCAGCTAGTGATGATATAAAAGTACATGAAGCTATTTATCTCATATACGAAGAAGAATAAAAAGTATGCACGTATGTTAACATGCCGAAGATCTAAATTCTATCATGATTCTCAGCGTTCATTATCTTCCTATCTCAATATTATTTGTTGAAACCTCATGCCGTGGTTTATGTAATGAGTGTTTTTTTTCTTGAGGGATAGAACTTTAAGTTGGCATTACTGTTGAAGATGGCGACCGATTTGACAGCTGAGAAGTGATTTATTCTCAGTTTGGTTTGGCAATTCATCATGAATAGACTCACGCCTGAACAACGCTTGCAAATAGTGCAATTTTATTTCGAAAATAATGGTTCTGTGCGGAATACGTATCGCGCACTACGTCCATTTTATCGTCGACAAAATCGTCCATCAGAGCAGTTAATGCGATTAACCATGGAACGTTTTCGCACCTCGTTTACTCTTATTGATAACTCGCATCCCCAGAGACGCCGTACGGTACAGAAGAAGTTATTGCTGCTGTAGAGCGTAGCATTGAGGAAGACCCGAATGAGTCCATCCGCCATCGAGCACAGGAATTGGATCTGTGTCCATCCACTTTATGGAAGATTTTGCTGAAGGATCTTGGTTTACGTGCTCACAAAATCCAACTCGTGCAAGAATTGAAGCCAAACGATCATCAAGCAAGGCGAAGATTCGTCGAATGGGCCAAAACGAGATTGCCGTTGTTCCCGATTTTCATAAGCGAATTTTGTTTAGCGATGAAGCGCACTTCTGGTTGAATGGCTACGTCAACAAACAAAACTGCCGCATTTGGAGTGAAGATAATCCTCAAATGTATGTCAAAACACCGTTACATTCAGGAAAACTGACTGTTTGGTGCGCTTTATGGGCTGGTGGAATCATTGGTCCGTACTTCTTCAAAAACGATGATGGCCCTTTTCATTTCTAAATTTAACAACCATGATGTCCAGGAGCTGTGGTTTCAACAAGACGGCGCAACATGTCACACAGCTCGTGCCACAATCGGTTTATTGAAAGACACGTTTGGTGACCGCCTAATTTCACGTTTTGGACCTGTGAATTGGCCTCCAAGATCTTGTGATTTAACACCGCTAGACTACTTTCTGTGAGGCTATGTAAAGTCATTGGTCTATGCGGATAAGCCACAAACGCTTGACCATTTGGAAGACAATATTCGCCGTGTTATTGTCGATATACGGCCACAAATGTTGGAAAAAGTCATCGAAAATTGGACGTCCAGATAGGACTACATCCGAGCCAGCCGTGGCGGTCATATTCCAGAAATCATATTTAAAATGTAATGCCACAAGATTATCTTTCAAATAAAGAAAAATTCTTGTCAATCGAATCAGTGTTTTATTGCAATTTAAATTTCTATACCTCTAAAAAAACACCCTTTATTTAATGAGTATGAAGATTAGAATTGCTTTGAAGAGCTCCTAGATTGCAGTAGTGAGTAATGTGTAGTAAATAATGCGCCCAGGTCCTTTGAATGAAGTTTTTTGCATTTATGAATGAGTTATCATTCATGAATTATCAACTTTTGAAATTTAACTGGCTAATGACTTAAGTCAAAGCAAACTTGTGTTAACTGCTGGTTTGTCGGTTTCACTAAATAAACCTAACTAAAACTACTATTCACTATCATTTTCATATTTGTACTGCAGTGATATATTCCTCCAATAACCGGAAAACTTTTTCACCATGAAATCTTTGGAAAACTGTGGAGCTACGTGATGAACGTCTCCATTTATTCTACAGTTAATTTTTTCGAAACTGCTCGTTAAATTTCATACAATTACTAATAAATTCTAATTATTATTGATTATAATTTCCACATAAGAGCAGAGTGAAATTTCATAATAAAGAAACGAGCAACATATATGTTTGCATTTAATTTGCATAGAATGGTTCATTGAAAGACAATGGCCGTGGTGAATTTCTGAACACCCAGCAGCACATCGTTTGCCTTGATGAAAGTGTGAATTTGTAGTCGAGTTCACATGTTTTCTTTCCGCAAAATAAACATTTCACTTAAATGCGTCGCGTGGTTTGACGATAAATTATCAATTTCTCTTCCTAATACATTTGTTGACACGCCGTAGTCTTTTATGGGAAATTTAAATGTTTCTTTTCTAATTAATCCTTTCTTCCGAAAAGTAAAAGTGGCATAGTAAAAAAATTAAATTGGGCTCATTCTATGTGGTGGCATTTTACTTTCAATAGGAAAAATAAATATATGAGTACCTACGTAAGAGACAACATGGCATAATTAAAATTTTGACGTTTTTCTGAATTCGATATTTTTGTGAATATTCCTCTGTCATTCCGGAGAAGCCATTGTATTGGTAAAACGTACAATTGTTCAATAAACATATGTAAATCTGGAAAATGATGTTTTTCGTTAATTAACGTTACTATTTTAATTTTTGAAACGTATTTACATCAAGTACCGACAGTAAACATTGAAGCTATCATTTTTTTTCTCAACAAACAATCGCTCTGACAAACTCGCAATCCTTTGTCTTATGCAAAAAGAATTTCGTCAAAATCGATCAGATATTATCGAAATAGAAAACTCTTCTAAAGAGTTTCTCGTTCCTATTGAACAATGGACTTTTTCAAAGCAGTTTTCGACAGTTTTAGCATTTTGGTAGGTTAAAAAGATGACCGCTTTCACAATAAATTTTACGAGTGGTTTCAGGCATAATTTTCGTGGGTGGGAAGACCCGCTACACCTTCAGCCCCAATCATAGCAACACATCCGATTCGGATAAAAATAACCCTTTCACGTCTTTGGTACAAACTCACTTTATTTGTTCAATTAAATAAAGATACAAAATAAAGATTAACCGGACTAATTGTTGTCGTTGGGCATCCGGATAATCGAATGTATGAAGAAAGAGTTTTTGCATATGTAGTATGTACATAACATTACATTTGTTTCATTAAAAATAACAAATACTTATCAACGAAAATCAACATTTATTGAGAAATGGTCCATGTTGTATGTTTAATTTGGTAGTAATGCCATTTCCAAGGTATTCATTTAAGAATAAATTTTGACATTAAAAGACAATTTTGACAATTAAAGTATTTGACATTCGATTGAACTCATTCAGTCATTAGAAATAATTAGAAAAATTATTATTACCACTTTTAACTTGGCACTCCCAATAAAGTCATAATTATTATTAGAGTTTTTCAATGACAACAAAGTTTTCACCTGTTTGCAAAATATCTACAATAGATCGAAATATTTTTGAGTATTAATATTAACCATTCAATATTCAGTCGATATAATCTTCGTTTGAAAATTGTAAGTATTACAGTGAAGCCGATATGTACGAGTAAGTAACTGTAATAAAACAGCAACTTTCTTTCAAATTAACCGTAGAAATCTACCTAGTGAATTTATGTTTCCTCCATTCTTGCTGTTAACTGTGCGGTGGTACATAATTTAAAATTATTTCCTTTCTTGGTTATCTATTGAAAACCAATTTGAATTGGACAAAACAGATTAACAACAAGGGACAGAACTGCAATTATCACTAAAACTTTTAATTGGTTTCCGTAATTTATAATTGTTAGTGAATTTGACAATGATGTTCAACCAAACCTGGTTGTTATGTGACTGTACACTTGGCAACATTAAACTATTGAATAATTTTATGTTAGATTTAAAGATTCAATTTTCAATATATTTGGAAATTGATAAACAAATTTATCAAACTGAATAGATTGATATAAGTTTGTCCATTCTCAGTAAGATCCATGTACCTATATGGATATAGAACCTGTCAAAAATATAAAAAGCATAAAATCTAAATATTTACAAATTATTATTAATTAAAAATGTTACGTACAAATTCTTAGTGATGTACGTAAGTAAGGATGGGAATAAAACGTCTTCAATCGTAAACTGTAACTGCGTTTGATTTTATTTACATTGTGAATGAATTATACAATGTTTGAGGGGATGAAAGTCATTTCTGGTGAAAAGAAACAAGAAAGTGTTAAACAAACAAACAAACGAAAGTTGAGGCACGTACTTATTTCTGATATTCTGAAAAACAAATATGGCATTTTGAAAAAATTCTATCTAGGTCTTCCATATAAGGATCTTCAATATCAGTATCTTTTCTATCTTCTAAAGTCACATACATAACTTCAAAAATTCTATAATAATAGAAAAAGTAATAGTTTTTACGAAACTGCTGAATGAAATATATGAATGAAATACAATCAAAAGAAATGAATTTTTATATTTATAGTTGAAATTGCCTTATCGAGAAGGAATGGATATTACAAAATTTGTTCGATCAATAAAACATAGATTACTGGTGGCTGATATTAGCAAAAGCCTACAAGATCTACGTAAAAATTAGTTGCCAGTTTATGAATTGAAGTAGCTCCTCATCAATTGGAGCTTTTGACCGTATTTTTGTATTGGAATGACCTTCGAAATATATATCAGATGGCTATTGGCAGATAAACTGAATAATTGGATCTCGTTTCATTCATTAACCAATTTCACTAAATATTAATGTACTTCTTATTCTAAATTTTTCAACATTTCTTTAAATATGATATATCACGACTTCATTGTATACTTGATATATTGAGATATATCGTATTGACCACACACAGTTCTGTGCCAATTGCAGTAAAAATTACGAAATTATTCTTCACATTCGTCATTAAATATTTTTTGAACGCAAGTATTTTCGCAAAAATAACGATATAACCATATTAAAGCAGGTTTTCAAAAAAATTCTTGAATTAACTTTCTTGAAAATTAATTCTTGAGTTAAATTAAATCTCTCGTATTCTTTCACCTTTGTCATTGTAAATATATTTGTACACGTTTGGAATCTGATGATTAAATACAGCGGCTTATTATTCTAAACACAAAGAATTCATTACAAATTGAGAATCATTCCTTTTATTGGAAAACTTAAAAATAGAATGACTTCATACCAATTCAGAATTAATTGTTTTCAACTCATCGTTTATATTCATTGCTTTGCGGTGTTCGCCATGCTTCAAGGATAGATCAAAGTCAGATATATAAAGATTGCATTTCCTTTCTCATATTACAGAAATGTTGGCCAATCGTAGGATATATGGTATATGCTCAAATTAATTACAGTATTATGTTTCTCGTGTTGAAAATATTCTATTTAGATTTACCGTTCAGTAGCCCCCAAGAAGATCGTTTCGGGTTTGTCAACTTGATTTATAGTATTGATTACATTAACTACAATAGTTAATTAATTTCTTGATTGGTTTTTCTTCACTTATCTACGAAATTCTCCTAGAAATCTTGACTTTCAATTAGAAAATACGGGAGGTAACAATAAAGAGTTTCAAAAAATTACGAAAAATTCGAATTTAAGAAAATATTGTGTTTATTGTTCTGTAGTTCCTGTTATTTTTATTATTCGAATTGAAATTTTAAGTTTTAAGAATTAAAATTGAAGTATTTAATAGTGATGGCGTTCACTTGATGTAAATCCATTATAATTGAATATTAACTTAAATTCAAACACTTGAACTTATTACACATATTTACACTTGATCAAAGTGTAACAATAAAGTGTAAATTATAAGTTAAAGTGTTTGAATTTGAGTTTATATTCGAAATTTAAGTAAATTAAATAAAATATATATATGGCTGAACCTCATTGATTCATCGTAAAATTTCCTCATGTATCGCTGGCGTGTTTGTGGGCTCGTTAACGTAGACCTTCACTTTGGAATAACCCAATAAAAGAAAATCTAATGGTATCAGATCAGACAATCGAAGCGTCCAATTTCAGCTTAAAGAGATCAGTACTATTGTGTAGGTAGTAATTAAGTTGTTTCAAGGGTCTATGGCATCCTCGTATTGAAACAACATTCATCAGTATCATCCAATATCAGCTGACAGACGATCTATTCAACTTGTTTGACAAGTTGTACGCATCATCTTGTTGAAAGAACGTATTGGTTTTTAACAATATCGTACAATTTCGAAAAAAACATGGAATACATACTGAATACTACTGAATAACCATCAACCACTTTCCTCATCATTTTTATAGGTGTATATCCATACATTGTTCATTTTTCAGGTTCGTAACTTTCGAATTGTTGAACGTTGATTATTTAAAAAGCTGTACGAAATTGTACGGCAGTAATGAACCCAAGATGAAATTAAGGAATGGATTATTTTCAGAACCGCCTGTATGATCTGTTATCACCCAATTCTTTCCGTTTGCCAATCAAACACCCTCTTATATATATATATATATATATATATATATATATATATATATATATATATATATATATACCTATATATGAATATATATTGTTATGGTAAAATTTCATGCAATATTTATAATGATATAGAAGTAAATAAAGTTCAATTTTTCTCAAGGTGATGCTTCTAAACTGATTGTTTCGACAGTCATATTTCATGCATTTTATTTTATTTTGTAAAATTTTAAACATACATACAGTTTTGTAGATATAGTTCTATTTAATATGTTAATGTAGTTAAATTTCTTTTAAAAGTTGATAATCTTAGTTTTTGTTATTCACTTTTCAACACAGCACATTTTAATAAATCAGTTTTATTTAGTTAAGTATGTAATATTCATTCATTTTGATTCTTTAGAATTATGTATTTTTGTATCTAATTTCTTCCCAAATAATAGTATTCATATAATGTATTTGTAAAATCCATTTCCAAAAGTTGATCATGAAATCGAACCAAGTTTCAAATCAATAGTAAAGAAATAACTTTTAACAGTAACCTGAAAATTTAAATATACGAGGATAAAAAATAAACATAATTCAAATATATTCCACCTTACCAAAATAATATAATTTTATATTAGTATTTATTTGAAATGTTCAAAAATATTGTATACATGATTTCCTTTTTATAAGTATGAGATTCTTGACATCTGCAAAATCATAACATAACCTCAATTATGAAGTTCGGACGTTCAGAGACAGAAGCACACCATAGACAACAAAATTGAAATTGAACGGAGAATCACAGAAGTCAAGTTAATGCACGAAATTCGAAAATTTGACATCAGAGATTGCTTTGAAATGTATCAGACTGAGAATTAAGAGGAATTTAAGAACAATCGATAGAGGGACGCCAAGCCGAAAAGCAGTTTAGAGGGAAGCCAGGAGGTTTTAGAAGTTGAGTTGGGGATTGAAAATAAAATTTCTAAGAACAAATGGAAAAAAAATTAATTTGCAAAGTAGAAGTATAGCAAATTTATAAGAAGTTTGGAAGCCAAGTTGAGGAAAATAAAATTGGAGCTGAAATATAAAATTCATGAAAATTATTATAAAGAAGTCTGGAATCGTAGAAATTCGTGGAATTCTCGAAAAAAAAGGTACTTAATTAATTAAAAAATTAATTATCGATTAAATAGAAAAGGCTATTTCAAATTATCTATTAAGTTTATTTTAGTTGTAGGAAAAGTTAGAATTTGTTCAATATTTTTTTATTTCTTGTTAAAATTGAATCGTAGGTATGTTTAAAAATTCATTAGAAATATTATTAAAAAAAAAAATTAAGATTTCAAAAAAAGAATCCACCCTGAGAAAGAGTCAACTAAATTTAATTCAATAAAATTCAAAATTTTTTAGAAAATTAATTCAAATAACAATAACAATTGAATACTTGATAAATAATATAACAATATATAATAATAATAATAATAAAATTTATTTTAGCATTAGCTATTACAAAATCATACATACATTCAGATTCAAACTATATTATTTACAATTTTATGTTTAAAACGAACTTAGCTAATTTACGCTTGAATACCTTAAGGTCTCTAATTGTTTTTATGGAGCTAGGCAATTTATTAAATGCGTTAAATCCTTCGTAAAATATACTATTCCTATGTTTAGAATGCTTAGAAACTTGCATGTAGAAATTGTCAGCATTTCTTGTGTTATGACTGTGCACATCACTGACACATGTTTCATTTTTCATTACTTTATATGGGAACAATTTGTTTTTAAATTTAAATATAAATATATATGTAGCAAAAAGTATTCTTTGTTCGACTGACATCAATTCTAAACAATTTAGCATGCTTTGGATTGGGGTATATCTATTACATTTCAAAATTGTTCGCATAGCTCTATTTTGTAACTTTTGTAACTGTTGAGTTTTTTCTTTACTCAATCCCAATAACAGAGTGGAACAATATTCAAAGTTATATATATATATATATATGGATATTATATATATATATATATATATATATATATATATATATATATATATATATATATATATATATATATATATATACAATATTTATTTGTAAAAGCAAAGGATACTTTTCATATAACGCTATTTCATTCGTGATAATGTTCTACATAGCACAGATGTCTGATACAATCATAATACTAACTTCAAGCAGGTAGGTACGGATAAAATATCAGTTATTCCTTCGGAATGAGAATGAGGATAATTATAAATTTCTAGCTAAAAGGAAATGCACAGTATAAATTAAACTCCTGTTACTTTGCATGTTTCTTCTTTCTGTTGACACTCGAGATTACTGTTTTGCGTTGTATGTGTTTTATTTACGTTATCAATTACGCTATCAATGAAGTAAAATGGTGGTAGTGACAGATACGACAAGTAAATATTGTTTGAAACCATTTCGTTTGTTGTTTTTAGGAATTAAGTTAGTGGGGACTTCGGTATTTCAGTTATATTTGTGTACTTACGTGTGGAGCTATCAGTGAGATGAAGGATGTACCAAAATCATGCACTAAATTGTTGGCTTCTCTAAGAAGAAAACAACTCTAAATATTGTTTGAAACCATTTCATTTGTTGTTTGCATGAATTAAGTTAGTGAGGACTTTTTTTTATATTTTTTATTATATTTCTAATAACCTGTGGAGATCAGTGAGATAAAGGATGTACCAAACTCATGCAATAAATAGTTGGCTTCTCTAAGAAGAAAACAACCTTATAGCGAAAAGTTTTGTGTTAGAATGAAAAGTTCAATAAAGAAAATAGTATGTTCAATATTGAAAATTATTCAAAAATTAATGAAAGTTAATCTGCGATAGTTCGAAAATTTTATATCAAATATCGGCAACTGTAATGATAATTTGAAAAGGTCTGGAATGTTGAATTGGGGACAATAAACACACTGGTCTTAGATAAACAATTCGATGAAATGTCAATAAAAAGTAGTGGGTGAGAAAATTTTGAAAATACCGAAACATCAACGTCGCCAACAAAAATGCAAATTTCAAGAAGCTCCCCACAAAGTATTTTCATGAAAAATCGGCTAATGTTGGTCATTTACTCCTCATGATTGCGTGAATCAACAGAATGGGCTAAGGACTCGAAGAACCCTCATGTAAATTCGGAATGTATAGAGATCGTATCTTTATTTTCTGCGGAATTAAGAGCAAGAGGCATAATTCGAACATACATTTCTTAACATGAGGTCTCTCAAGCATTAACTGCTACTTTTGCTCGATACAGGTTCTTTCCTGCCGATGTTTGATGATAATAACATGTATTTTCAATGAGACGTTGTCATGTGCCATACATCTAGTGGAACAATTCAATTATTGCATGGGACATTTTTGGTTATATACCTTCGCGTTTTGGTTATCGGAAATGGCATTCTAGAACGAGTGATTTACCACTATTTGATTTAATTTCATGTATTTAGTTGAAATCAAAGATTTATGTAATTGAGCATATGCTAACTCGTGCATTACTGAAGAAAAATAAACTGTACAAAACGAAATTCAGCGACGGTTTGCAGATTGGTAACATAAAATTTCGAGTAAAGAGGCTCCTCAACGAGAAGGTCGTTTCCTGGAGTTGTTATTCGATCACTAATCTTATCCTGTGAAATTTTTGATCCAATAATGAATTTTAATCTGAATACATGTTTTTATTCGGTTCAAATGTTAGGTTCATTTTATCATGAAGTACATTGTAAATATTCAAATTCAATAAGTTATTGTGTTAAAAATCGAGACAGTAATATCACACTAAGCAATAAATCATGTTCACTATACAAAATAGAACATTCTCATTAACATAAACTCCCTTGAACCTACTTTCACGTTGCCATGCATCCATATTTGTCTTGACTAAATTGTCGTAAGTCAAAATAATAACTATTGGCAACAAAATATTTACCTACAAAATTTTTCAAGGTTCAGGATCCTTTGAACTGTCGTACAGTCGACTCTCGTTAATTCGAAACTCGAGGGATTCTTAAAATATTTTGAATTATCGAGTGTTTGAAATATCAAATGAGTGGAAATGTGTGAAAGAAAATAATTGAACCTTCGAATTATTAGGCGTAGATCATTTATTATTTATTAACTGCTCGTTTTGTAGACAGAAACTTTGTAAGGTATCGAAGAGGATCTTGCTTCCTTAACTGACACCTCTGCCAAAGGTTCTGATGTATCGTGCTCATCTTCTTCATCGTTGCTTTTTTTCATTCGTATCTGTCGCAGATGAAATTTCTTCATCGGTTAGTGAACCTGAGACAGCAACATCTTCATGCACTCGAACAAAGTCAGAAAAATTCACACCGCTGATGTCAACTAATGGTTCTATTGCTTGTTCTTCATAATAAATAAGTATTAGAAAATTTTCCTGATCTTTTTTTAAGAAAGTGGATTTTTTTGAAGCAGTTGAGAATCGTTGGTGGTGTTACAGCTCTCCATGCCTTGTCAATCAGTAAAATATCTGTCAGAACCGTGATATTCGCAGTTAGCTGTTTGTCGAGAAATTCTAAAACGAACTTAACAATTTATTATTAATGACTTATTAATAATAATATTAATAAATTATTAATTAATAATTTATTTTTATAACGTCAAAAATAATAATCTAAAATTAAACACAAAATTAAGTCAAGTTAGCGATTGTCATAAATACTCCATAAGATCAAAACAACAACTGAGAACAGGTTTTTACAAAACAGCAAGATCGCAAAATAATCCAGTACAAAACAGCACCATTATATATAACACCATACCACAAGATCTCACAAATCTGAAAAATATTAGAAAGATGTGCCACACCCTCCAAGTTTACTTAAGAAAATGAATTAAATATTATTTTGTGTTTTTGTAAATTTGCATTTTGTTCTAAAAAAAATTTTTTTTTCTTCTAACTCATTTTGTAATTATTCACTTGAAGGCTCTGCTACCAGTTCTAGAAACTGTATTTGGAGTCAGAAATAAAGGAAATTTTATTATTATTATTATTTGCGATAGATCGTCTTAAAATTATGGATGATCCCTTGATCCAATGCTTGCAATTTGGAAGTTGTATTAGGCGGAAAGATGAAGAGTTCCACGTTCGAGAATGTAGGAAGACTACATTGTGGATAGTGCTAATTATCTAAAAATAGCAAAATTTTCCTCTTTTGTCGTTTCATGTCGCCATTAACTTTGAATTGTCGAGTGTAGGACGCCGATGAGTTCGAATTAACGCATCGTTTTGTTATATAGCAATAATTTTTTCGTTCGAATTACCAAGTGCATGAAAATGTATTGATTTTGTTCGAAATATGAAGAGATTTTGTAGGGAACTCGTGATAACTTTGAATTATAAAGAGGTTCGAATTATCGCAGGTTGAATTAATTGTATTATATTTTCAAATATTTTCTAAGCTACTTTGGTTATAAGCGCACTGTTTTAAATTAGAACAGTATGAAATTTCACTTTGTTATTTATCTAGCTAATTATGAATAACGTGAATATGTTGATGAATGATTGAAGAATGTTTTACCGATTATTGAAAAGAAACCTCTCTCAAAATATGAATATTGTTGAAAAAATTGCACGAGCGTGAAATCACTTTTCGTCTCTAATAAAAAAACATTTCTTCAAAGAAAGTAAGAACTGAAGACCGTTAATACCGTGACATACCTGCTTTAAATGTAATGAAATAGCCCCCAAACGATCAATTACATGTCAGAAATAACAAGGTATCTTAACAATCAAGTAATCAGACTATAAAAGTCATAAATTCCTTTGTAATCTAACATGCGTTTCAATCATTAGACATCTGTTGTTATAAAGCTTCTTCGCTAACCACTTTCTACTTCTATTTGGAAAACGTTGGTTCGTTGTAAAACCTTCTATTATTCGTTGGAAGTAATTACTTATTTTGCGCATTTACTCTATTATTATAAACCTGAATAACCGTTCAATATTCCATTATTCGGCTAATTTTATATGTTTCGAACTACTAACCCAGTGTTTCCCAAACTTTTTTGAGCCATGCCCCACTTTAGCTTTGCTAAAATTTATATGCCCCCGAAAAAAGTAATGAAGTTAAAATTTAGAAGTGGAAGGATTACACTTGTCGAGTCCGATTTTCACTTTCTCCCCTCAACAATCAAATTGCTCCCTGCGGGGAGTGGGCCCCACGTTACTGTACTAGCACTGTAGTAATAGTCTAAGAGCTAGTAAACATTTGACGACAGATATTTTAGGAAAACTAAAAATTTTCTCAGTGAGACAGTTGTACCTATCATCATACATGAAAAGGGAATTAGTTAAGCGAAGGTTCGGTACTGCGCAGGCATAACAGGTGTGATAATTTGGAGAAAAAATGACATATTTTAGGAAAGCTGCCGTTTTGATATGTTGAAGTATATTATTATACGTACTCGAAAACGAAAGGGCAGACCGTTCCCGCAGTTATTTCCTTGTGGCAGACCATTTGAAAGTTGAGAAAAAAAACTTCTTTCTTTTGACATATTTTGGGAAACTTCAAATTTTTATGTTATTCTTGACAGTATCAGAAGCATATATCTCTCATGGCAGACCGATCTGGCGGTTGCTTTGGCCCAGTAGACCGAAAAACACTTTTTCCCGTGCAAATTTACCTGTGTGTAGTATATGAAATGAAGGGATTTTCGTTTTCTCTTTCTTCTTCCTAATATATTACTATCGTATTCCTTCTCTTTCAATTTTTTTTGACGGCAAAATTGACATATATTAAAAAAATGTGAGACGACTGTCTCACTGAGAAAATTTTAGGTTTTCCTAAAATATGTGTAGTCATATGTTTACTGGCTCTTAGACTATACAATACCAATAGACGCATTGTCAAGGATTTAATAGAACTAACTGCCTGTTGTATTGTTTTCTTATCTGTCTTGGGATAAAAATTGTTGTCTTTATTTTTTGTAGGTTCATTTTTTGTACATGTATATGTTTAAAGTGAAATTTTTTATTTTATGCTCCAACTGTACTATCAAATTTAATATGGTCTGACTCATCATTAGGAAAATGAAAATATCGACAGCAAAATTTGTGTTTTTTCCAATAGACTTCGTTATATGTTTAGTAACAAGATATATGATTCTCCTGGCTAAATGAAATTGAAAAGTAATGTATGCATTACAACGCACTACACTGAAGTAAGAACACCTGTTTTGATCTAATTAGATATCCAGAGTTCAGTGTAATAGAAGTGCAATGAATGGTTAATCACTTCCTTGTTTATTTGTACTAATAAAGCCTAAGCAACGTTGTATGTTATTGAGCACCTTTTTGTGAAGGGAAATGGATTTCCTGCTGCCGGGTACCAACTATACACAACGTTTCTGAAAAGTTCTGATTTTTAAATGACCTTTGATGCACAGCTCGCTCATTTTTTCAGAGTATGCCCTTAAATTTTCAGACATTGTTTCTCTGTGTACAAGTTGAGAACAAGATTCGAGATAGATTGAAATTATCTGAATCAAGAAACTGAAAATAAGGTACCTATTATTAATGATAATGAGACTTATTTATCGAATGGTTATGAAAACCAATCAATAAAACTAATGGATCGAAAAAATTGCAAATAATTTTCTCAATGCCTTAAAGTTCTTCAGAAAAAAAATTTCTCTTATAATTTGAATGTAAATTTGAAACATTTTTGAAAGAGATGAAGATTAATTATCGCCGAAATTTAGACTACTGCGAGATAATTAAAGTCGAAAGTTTTGTAAAAACGAATAATATGCAAAATTAAACATAAAATTCTTTGAAAAGTATGTGAATAAGGAAGACAAATACCTACAGAAACTGTGAACAGTAATTTGGTTTATAGTAATTAAATTTTGAAAGTTGAAGTTATTTTTTTCGAGAATATGTGAGAAGAAAAGGCAAGTGTCTAGAAAGAAATTATGACAAAAAATATGTGAAATTGAGAGTATTTTAAGTATATAAGTATAGGAAGGGAGGTATTTCGATTGAGATATATCAAAAAACTGTGGAAAAAACCTTATGTGCAGTGAACTAGAAATCAACTTCATATTTTGAAGGAAGTAACGAGAAGTATTCTGTAAAATCAAAAATACTTTTTTTCATTATTTTAGAAGCGGGCACTGTAGTTCTTCGATGAAGATAAGAATCTTAGGATTGGTCCTTGATCATTTGCAAAATTAGAAGTTTTATTTATTAAAAAAAAAACGAAAGTAGTCTATAATTTTTCATAGTTCAAATCTGCTTGATATTTTGTTATGAAAAACAAATGATAAACGATCACAGGCGAACAAAGTTGAAGCGATTATTCTTTATATTAGTATTTGGCCGGTCGTCGACTTCAATGATCTAACATAACGAGGAGGGAAGAAAGGAGAGCGCAAAGTGGGTTTACGCAAATTGCGGGCGTTCTCTTCTTCTTCACGAGTGCAAGGCCATGGTCGTTCGTTTACCCGAGCAGCTTACTGTTTGAACCTTATTTCTTTGTGCTCGCTGATGTCAGCTAGAAGATATTTTTTGTAGGAAATCACTCTAAATGTTTTAATATGTTATTTGTCGAAATTAAAGAAAGATGAAAATTGCCCAGATCACCTAAGACGATTTTCAAATTTGAATATTTAATTAGAAAATGATTTCGAACTGCTTGTGGGCGATTGCGTTTATAAAATTTAACTTGATATTGGATTTTGTGGAAAAGAATTCAGTGTAGAAATAGGTTAAGTAGTTAATTTAATTGGCTTTAGTGAGTAATTTTATATTGCTGTTTCATGGAATTATTTTCAATGCAAGTAATTCTATAAAATTTACAGTAGAAATGAAAAGTCAACAACACTCGTCAAACATAGAATTACAGGCAACCAACTTCGATAATAGCTTCAATATTTACAGGAAAATTGTCTATATTCGAGATCTGTATTATGAATGCTAGGCTATTTTTTCAAAAGCTTTGCTTGTCTTCAAGTATGATCTATAGCTTAACGCCGATTCCGAAGGGCTCAAAATGACGGTGGGAATCGAACCCACCTTCACCAGTAAGTCGAAAGCGTATAGGATTACCATATAGTTGGCCACTGAGTCCCAACTAATAATATTGATATTATCATTACCGAAAACAGTACTAAATCGTATCATATCAGCACTGAAGCCTTCGAAAATGGTGAAAAGTGAAAAAAAATTATAATAGTAGGATGAAATCTATTGGAAAAAGAGAGTTATATCCATTGGATATAACAAAAATTAGAAATAATTTTAAGGGGTTATCTGAGGTCGGGAAGAGGAAGGGGTGAGTTTTTAACGGTAAAGAATGGTTTATCTCGACTTCGGGCAAAACTACAAGTCCTATGGAAAAAAATTGAATTACGAAACTGTAGGTATTAAGAAGATCTACAACTTTTATTTTCTCAAATTTTTCATATAAACTCGAAATTTTTGTACAAAATTCAAATAAGCAAAGTTTTTCAGAATTTTATTTTCCTCTTTTATAAAAAAAAAATTTCTTCACCTAATTTGCTCAAATCTTACGTTTTAATGTCCCAAACATTCTGTATTTTTTTATTCAAAATATTAACGTTTTCACCTGATTTTGACGCAACATGAATAAGGTAATTTTGAAGCTTAAAGGTTTGATTCCAAGATTCAAATATCTAGCCAATGTAATTGAGAATATTCTTACCGAAATGGTATATGAGACCCTTGCTGAGTCAGAAATATTTCCCAAGCACAATAACTACTTGGGAAGGACTTATTCAACTTCGTCGGATAAATCAACAATACTACAGAAATGATACTTAAAATAATACACAAAAATAACATACTAGGTACATATAAACGAACAAGTTGTTAATGCTACCTGATGTATGGGATTTGCTGCAGTTATATTGCTACATACCTACTCATGAAAGACTTCTGAGATATTCAAAAAATGCAAGTGGTTCGAACACCAGGTATAATCGTCTTTGTCTGGAAGTTCCCCAGGTTTAAATACTCGTATCATGATATCAACGCTGCTCTGTGTCTTTGGTTGCGAGGATATTCAATGAATTGTTATTATTATTAATATTCTAAAATAAATCCATGAAGATAGATCACATGACAAAACACTGAATAAATAAATCACTGAACAAGTATGTCGAAGGATATCAACAAATATTACATTGCTGGTGCACATTAATATCCTTGTACGAGGATTGATAATATTGTTCTCCCATTTTATCACAATTGAAACAATACACCAAATATACAAAAAACCAATTATATCAAAAACAGTTATAACGGGTGATTTTTTAAGACTTAAGTTTTTCAGGTTGGCGGCACTGGTTAGTAATGGCCTCCAAACATCATCTGTCAAAGTGAAAAGTTTTCAGTATACTTTGCCATTTCATCATGGAAAGACTTACAAACTGGTACTGATTGCAAATTGTTGAAATTTACTGTCAAAATTCGTGCTCTGTTAAAAATGCGTATCGTTTGTTACGACCATATTATGGTCGTAAAAATATGGAAAAAATATCACAAAAATCTTTCACCACAGATATTGTACCTTTGTCAGGGGTTTTCAAATGTTCAAATTTAGTGAAGTATTATAATCCACTCAGTTATTTATTTTATTCAACGTGTGTTTTTTTTCAGGTAAGTTGACCAAGAAGTCAACCTTCACCAAGATGTCAGAGTTGTAAAGGTTACTTATTGAAGTCGTAAGTCACAGCTATACATAGTTATACTCGTATGCATTCCATTTTGATTGTGTAAATAGACTGCAACTTTTTAAATGGACCGTTAAATCATGTCTTCGATGGTCTTGATCCAGGAAATACCAACTTGGTTAACACTTTATCAAATAGATGTTAATAAATGTACAGACATGACGACAATCTTGCAAATTTGTTTATCACATTCTTGTATGAATTAGTTGTGCCAGATTTCGCTATATTCTTCACCTCGGGTTGTTTTCTAACAATTTTCGTTGATACTAATAATTAAAATTTGTAGTCATTGAATATTTTCTTTGAAATGTTTCTTCATACTGAAAGTCATAAACTTGAAGAGTTACTGCATCAAATATAATGTTGAGGCTCAATCCCGAAGATATCTCTTCATGTGGTTTTTCACTGGAAGTTGAAAGAAGCGTGATTTTCAGAGGCATTTCAAGTGATAAATACTTCACACTTCCTTTTATAGGAAACAATAGGAAGCATCTCTTACATCAAACCACCGCACCAAGTACCAAATGTCCACACGTTCCTACCAGTAGGTATCTACCAAATTGCAATGTTTATTTGACATATATTATCGTACGATGTTTTATGATGATTAATTTTCAATAAATTATGATGCAAGCTTTCGGTGATTGACGTCTCTGTGATCTGAGAGGTGCTTTCTATTTATTCCTATACATGGAATTGTGAAGTATTTATTACTTGACGGTTTTTTACTTTACTTGAAGTCAAAGAAGGTGTTTGGATATTGAAATCGTTGCCCCACTTTGATGGACGTGGCATAACTGACGAGTCCTTCGTAGAACAGAACAGTTGTCTTGAAGTTATTATTATTATTAAAAATAATTAGGGGTCTGAAGACCCATAAGCCCATTAAGACTTTTTACAGAGCACTTCAATGTGAGGATAATACATTAGATAAACATTTGAGAAAAGAAAAAATAACAATAACAAGAGGAAAAAAATAGTGCTCAGTACACATTGACAATGAAAATATATGACAAAAACAATTTCTCAAAATGAAAACAAAAATTCATCTACCACCCTCTTGAACACGTTGACTGACTGAGAGTTCACAACCTTACCAGGTAAACTGTTCCATACACTGAATACACGATTAGGTAAAAAATGCTGCCGCCTAGATGTATGAAATGATTCCTTCTTCAGCTTCAAATTGTGACCACGAAGTCCGTTGCCATCAAGAATGAATAAATGTTTAAAATCTCCAAAATTATATTTCAAGATTCGAAAAGTAATGATTAAGTCACCACGTAGTCGACGAGCTTCAAATGTTGGTAATCGAGCTGAAGTGAGCCTTAGAGGGTAATTCGGTCATTTAAGTTTGAATGATAGTCTAGTAGCCCTACGCTGAATGTTTTCAAGTAGATCTCTGTCCCGCACCAACTCCGGACACCACACAGCACCACAATACTCCATAGTAGGACGTATGAATGTTTTATATAATCAAATTGATGCCTGAAAGGATATTTTCGCAAACGCTCTTTTCAAAAGGTAAAGCTTACTATTTGCTTTTTTAGTTATGCAAGAAATGTGTCCCGACCAACTCAGATCTTCAGTTATTGTGAGATCGATATCGATATCTCCGAGATCGTTATAAGAAATTAATTTTTGTCCGTCTATGGAATAATCAAGACGTGGATTGTCTTTACCCATATGCATAACTACACACTTGTCTTTATTGAGAGGCAATAACCAATCCACGCACCATTCGAAAATTGAGTTTAAATCGTCTTGAATTTGGACACCGTTTGAAACCGGATTTGCGAAAATTTTTATGTCGTCTGCATAAAGGCGTTCTCACTTTGAACATGTAAATGAAGATCACTGGCGTATAAAACAAATAACGATAGACCAAAAACGGATCCCTGAGGTACTCCACTTAAAACTGGCCTTGGTATAGAGAAAGAATCTCCAGCCCTAACACAAAAATGTCTGTCCGATAAAAAAGCCCTAATCCATTCAAGAAGACATCCAAGTATACCGAAATGTTCCAATTTATGCAGAAGCCGTCGTCTGGGCACTCTATTAAAGTTCCATTGGTTTGATTTCCATTGATTTCAGTGTATGTCTACCATTTATTTCCTGAAGGATAGTGAAAACATCACATCATACATGTTCCCATAGCTAGCTCCAACATTCTTTTGATTATTTCACATTGTTCGAATGGATGTTCTGGTATTTTCTGAAATATTAAAATTCTGTGACATTAGCACAAAAACTGTATGTGTGTGTGCACATATATGTGTGTATATACTTATCTACTATATATAGAACAAAATCAATTTATTGTAACTGTGTAGTTTCGACAGATATTGGTATGTCGATTCAATTTCAATGGGCATTCTGTAACATGTTTTGATATTCGTGTTTTCATTCCAACATTCGCGATGGCTTATTAATGTAACGGTCGCTTTCATTCCACAATATGAATAGTTTCTTGCTCTCAGCATGCTATAATTTGTGTCATCATTTCAGTACACACAGAGACACCAGGCACGCCTCGGGTATAAAAAGAGGTGTAGCAAAACCCAATTTTATTCACTGTTCGGATTAAGTTTAGTGAAAATAGCCTTCAATTAAAACTGTAACTGTTCTTGTCGATTCAATTGAGGCACATAGAAAAACACAATAATTTCATAGAGTTGTGCAAAATAATGTATCTGATGAAAAAGTTAAGCAACTTTTCCATCGTTTATCCGTCCGTCTATCGTAAGTCCGATCTAAAAAGCAAGTGAAATTTTTGTTTGCTTCTTACAGTAGATATTTACTAAATTCATTCAAAATCAATTGACTTTTTGAATATCTACTCTGACAATAAAATATTCAACGTTTTATTTAATTTAAGTAATAAATCGTGCTAGACACTTTTTAATAATTGATCACCGCAATACGCTGCGGCCCGTGGACCGCTAGTTTGACAGCCCTGATTCGTAATATGAATTGCTTTTCTCAAAGATAACACAATAATAGTCCAGGATCCCTGGAGCATTTTGGAACTTGATTACTATTAAGCTAATTTTTTGTGAGTATCTTCATTTTGATGAGATGCCGAAGAATTTTATGTACGAAACTCCGGTTGTGGTATCTAACAGAGATGGCAAGCATAAAATTTGTTGATTTCATCATTCTGAAAATATGTATTACTACCCGAATTTTTTTTTGTTGAATCTATGAAGTCACAAAATCTATGGCTTCATCAAAGAGTCCCCTTTTTTGAACATGTACAATAACGAGGTCATCATAAACGATTACTTACCAACTGATTTTTGTTTTTTTAGTTAGTTAAAGTTATACAATTCAATAATCTTATTGTCCTACAAATTGTGTTGCACGTTATTTAGGTCCTACGTTCAGAAATTGTTAATAGTACTAAACCATTTTTCGATTCGACTATTTTTGAGCGTAAGACCGGAATAACGTACCACGCAATGCGTAGGACAATAAGATTAGTATTGAATTATATATATTTTAATTAACTGAAAAAACAAAAATCAGCTGGATACTAATCGTTTATGATGACCTCGTTATTGATACATGTTCAAAAAAGGAGACTCTTTGATGAAGCCATAGATTTTGTAGGACAAATATTTTTTCGAATAAGTTAGATAATTATCTTGAGACTTACCTTGAGACTTTTATATAACAAAAAAAATTCGGGTAGAAATAAATATTTGCAGAATGATCAAATCAACACATTTCATGTTCGGTACCTCTGTTAACTACCACAACCGATGTTACGTACAGAAAATTCTTGGACGTCTCATTAAAATGAAGCTACTCACGTAAAATTAGCTTGATATTAATCAAATTTCAAAATGCTCCAGGGATCCTGGACTACTACACTTGTTTGATAAAAAAAGGTGCAATGTTGTGTTAACTTTGTCATCATTTGAAACATATGAAAGCAATCAAGATGAATTATACACGACAGGAGCCGTCGTGTTTCAACCTTAGCAGTTTTCATCAGATTATCATTACTAATTCATTTATCAACTTCGAAATGAACTGTTTTGAACGCTATAATGTTTTTGTGTTGAACAAAAACTGGTGATAGATTAAGATTGGAATAATACTACAGAATTTTATGCTAATTAGCTCTGATAATGTCTCAATAGGGCACGAGGAACGTTGGCGTTGGAAGTAGACAGTCAATATTCTATTGTGAGAACTGATAATGATCAAACATAATGTTCAAACGAAACTTCAACCTCGGTTTCCTTTAACGAATTCTTAAGGAATAACGAACGGCCTTCAAAGGCCGCCATCGAACACTGTTACGCTTTTGATCTTCATAACGTATGCATAAATGCATTCAGCGTTTGAACTACTTAACTGATGATAGTAAAACGAATTGGTCTTTGAATATTTTATGATTCTATGCCGCTTTTTATAAGGTTACTCTGCTCATGGCTTTTACTGGTAATTTAGATTTAAAAAATATATAATTGATTATTAAATAAATAATTTAATGATTATAATGAGTTCATCCTCAGTTTTTTTTCAATTGGATATTGGACTAGTTTTTCAAGGTCCCAATATAGTTCATACTATTTGTGGGTAATGTAAAGTAAAATTTCAGTCAACAAATTATTTTCACATAAATTTTTGGACAGAACGATTTAGTACAGTTTTGTTTCTACATTTTATCAATTCATACTATATATTCAATGAAAAATAATAATCATTAATCGATTGGGCCGATATTTGATGGAAATCTAAATACATAATTCAAATAAAACTAAGTAGTTTTTCGTTTTTCACTATAATTAATTCAAAAACATGACAATATCGTTTCGCCAACACAGTGGCTTCATCAGATGTTGATGATAAACTGAGCTATTACATTATGGACTGCGTATATTTATCCTGAAGTGCGTGGGGTGGGAATGACCATAGAACACTGTTCTTCTTTTACAGGGGAATGACTATTGAACATATTTCTTCTGAATTGTGAGGGGTGACCATAGAATACTTTTCTTCGATTGCATTTTTACTGGAATAAATTTAATAACGGAGAATTATTGATTAAAACTTGATCATTCAATAAACTGTTCGATTTATTCCTCTTATTGATTTCCAAGGCTTCTAACAGGGTTAGCTTATAACATTTTCGCTCTGTATGTAATATTTTAAAGTTGTTGTCGAAGACATGGTTCTCTTCTAGAGAATGTGTTGCATACATAGAATCGGTTTTATTTTTTGCAAAGCATCTTTGGTGTTCAGATATTCTCTGTTGAGGTTGAAGGTCGAAATTCTGTTGAGGTTGAAATTCCTGCTGTTGGCCAAACTGGCATATTATATCCCAAAACTATTAAGTTAGATTTTTGCACATTTAAGGATAAACTATTGTCACATAAGCATTCATTAATTGCAGAAAGATCTCTATTGATCTACTCTGTCATATTCTTAGAATATTTGCCTTAATAAGGCATAGTATCATCAGCGAATGAACGTATAGAGCATTTTTCATAAAAAAAGAAAACGTATTCAACACAAATCAAATTGAAGTGTTCGAGAACACTTCAGATAACTAGACTTGTTTGTGTTTTAGATTTAATTCATTTCAAGAAAATAAGTTGAAATAAGTGAATCTTCTCCCAAGGACTATAATAATTTTTGAAATAAAAACATGTGTTGGAAAAGTATTCTTGTTCGATTAAAAATGTTCCTAGTATGAATCAAGTTTATGAACAGCAATTATTTTCGTTATATTATTATTATATATAAAAAATATTGATTTTCAGTTATCTCAAAGATAAGATGCAAAATTGTAGAAATAAATTTCACCTATAAAGAAGTCGACTTATCTTATAATTATCATTCGGTATTAGTTAGTAATCTTATCAAAGTGAGAGTATTCTAGATATTTTCAATTGTATTCTTAAATTGTTATCATCTACATCTTACTCAAATTCCCCAATCAATGGATATTTCTCCATCAGATTTTTTAATTGTGTTGTGAAATTTTAATTTCTTGTTCTCTTTAAAATATCTTATGATAAAGGACTATTATATATTTTTCATTTAATTTTTTATTATTGCATCTAGTAATGAATCATATATAGACGAAATGTCTTATATGATGATCTTGAAAATTCAAACAACGAATGCACATTTTCTTTTGAAATTGAATTTTTCTCTACTTTATATGTTATTCTGAGTATATTTAGTGCTTTTTTGTATAAGTTGTGTCGTTATAAAAACGTGGAAGTTGTCAAGAGTTTTTATAGCAAATTTGCTTTTTATATTATCAGAGGGAGAAGTATTCAGTATAGTAATGCCAAATATCTCGAAGTGCAAAAAACAAGACGTCGAAAATGTTCCAGCATGAATAGTCTAAAAATAAATAGCCTTGGAAGTTGAAATACTCATGATTGCACACTATTGAAAGTCTTTTAATAACTCTATGAATATATGCATATTAATTATCCTTTTTTAAAATATATCTATGACAAATATTATCAAATTTACCATGAAGAATTTATCCGGGAAGGTCAATGAGTTCGTGTTTTGTTTTCTGATTGGTTTATTTTCTGCAATCACTTGAGACCTTCATCAAGGACTTATTTGAATACATTATCTATGAAAATGATCCTAGGTTATTCCATTTCTGATAACTGGGTAAATATGTGCATCCATCAGTGTCAATGAAATTTCAAACGAATTAAAACTCACAAACATTTTCTAGAATTGGAGCAATACTTTTGGTCAACCTTAATTACTTATAACAACAAAATTATTTAGGTTTGAGTATTATACGAAGCTATACTTGTCATATAATATACAGCTGGTACGAAACATTTTCATTTTCAGATTGTCGTGATAAAATCTATAATGTTAGTTCGATTTTGTCGAATTTAATATTTGTTACAAACACTTGGAACGTTTTGGAATATATAATAAAACCATAAACCCTCTCCGAGATTTGTTCAATACACTAGACATATGTTTCGAGCTACTCACTTGTTATCAATAGTTTAATACAACTGGAGGTGTAAAAAACTTTGGATAATGGGTTAGAAACCCGAATTTTATGTTGAATATATTATAGAATTTTGTGGAATACAGACAAGTTCAGTTTACGAAAGTTCACCAAGTTTACAAGTATTTAAAAAGTTTAAATGAAGAAATAAATTGAAAGTTGTTGATAGTATTCAAACACCTTGTACAGTAATTGTGATGAATGAAGTAAGACAATGTCTGAAAGTTGATATTTCGATTCTTTGAGAAACGAGACCAGGAGATCTATTTTATCGGTAATTTGATAATAGTCTACGAAGAGATTTCCACTTCAATGGTTTTGTTAATAATCAAATTGCCGGATATAGGCTACAGAAAATTCGAATAGCAGTTTGACCAACAACAATTTAAATCATTCGGCTGTGAATTTTAGTACGACTTAGCATTTTGAAGAAACATTTGCTATACTTTTTTGAACACAAAATTAGATATATTAAAATGAGAAAATATGATGAAAGATCATAAGCGGTAAATATGAAAATAGTTTTTCAAATTAGCTATCTTTTTGGATAGGAAATAAATATTTTTGAGAGAGAACAAAAACTGTACTTTAGTTTCAACTGTAAATATATTTTGTTATATCTCTTCATATATCATAAATTTTATCCTAATATTATTTTGTTTTTTGATTTAAACTTTATTGACAATATGACGCTTTTCGTCGTTACAAACGACTTCTTCAGATGCTAACAGAATACTAACAACAAATTTGAGAATTCTATGACTGTGGGTTTTACCCAGGATATTCCATTCTAAAATTCAATGTTTATTGCCTGAAAGGGTTTAACAAAGGTGAATTGTTTCTATCTGTTACCATTAGGCAAATTTCCAGAATATTTATGCCGATTTATTTCCACCATTTCCCAAAAATCTAATTGACTACTTTTCTGTATATTATTTCACATGAATTGAATAAAAAAAAAATTATGGTTATAAATTGAACCTGACCAATGAACAGTGAAAGCTCAGTTTCTCCCATCGTAAGGGCACTATTGCAAACAGATAGGCTGTTATTCTTTTAATTAAGTGATTAAACTGTTGTATTGAACTGTTGAATTGTAGTATTGAACCAAATGTTTAAATAATATTACCTTCTCAATGTGAAAGTTTAGTAAATGACACGGAAGTTAGAGTATATTAGAGTATAGTAATAATATTGAGTATAATAATAATAATACATTTATTCCCAACAGATATACATCCAATTACAGGGAAAAAATATTGAATTGTACAGCAATAATAAGAATCATTGACGAAAAAAAAACAAAAAAAATGGGAGTATATGCGAATATATACAACGAAAATGAAAGAAAAATAAATTGAAGTAGTAATAAACAATAACCAAATGGAATAAACTGAAAATAAAATATTATCTGTTATGAAGTCACACGTAGTAAATATAAGTTAATGAAATGTAGTTGATGAAGTCAACGAAAATAAAATTGAAATTAATTGCAATAATAAAATAAAGTAGCCAAATGAAAACAAAATCAATATTAAAAACTCTCATATGTTTTGAGTGGTTATCCCATTATCAAGAGCATCCAACAATATTAATCTCAGTGAATATGGTTTATTTTAATCAGTTAATATACTGACATTCCGTTGTTTTTTCTTCCCACTGCGTTTCGTTTTAATTTTCTTTCTTCGTTATATCGTATTCTCCTTCGCTGTCCTAGTCTTCGGTTAATTGTCTCTCTCATGCTCCTCTTCTGTTGTCCATCCCATTCCCAGTGTCCCCCTATGAAATGTCTTCCTCGATAAATACCTAAATCTTTTCCTCTTATTCGACACATAATAGGTACAATTATATTTGTTTTTCTCACGACTCAACACTTTCGGAAAATACAGCTTTTTCTGATTGAAAATGATGAAATTTAATGAGCCTGGAGAGAGCGAAAAATACACAATCATCAAAAATACACAATGTTTCAAAAATATCAGATATACTACACAGTGAAAATTTCTTGTGATTTTGAAAAATTCAATTTTGATCCTTTCAGTAATTTGCAAATAATTCAAAGATTCGTTTGTGAAAATTCACACCAATTTTCACGAAAATAGTTTTCAAACATTGAATTGGATTCATTTTTGAAAAAGGATTTTCGGTTTTTTCCCATAGTAAATCGTTTTGTAAACTTCTGAACTCTCTTTCCAATTGGCTTTTTTCAGATGAAATAGATATCCTTATGTATTAATAGCTTTTCCAATGATTTGAACAAAATAAACCGCGACTTATATAATCATATATAATTTATTCTGCACGTAATAATGATTTGGCATTTCAATCTCATATGACGATTAAAGATTATGATAAATCATTAAATTTTCGAATTAACGTCGAGTTTCCGTAGATAGTGTCTTACAGAATCTCACTCTCACTGTCGACTCGGCTTCGTAAAAGTATCGACAATTGGCATTCTTCGCCATGAAAGGAGGTCTACTTGAAAGTATCTCTCCGTTAAGAGAAATTACATTTCCAATGAGCACTTGCCTAATCACAAATTGAAGCCGCTAGTAGAAATACTTATGCGACTATTAGCGAGAATATACCACTTATATTCTGTTATATTACTGCAGGTTATTATTGCTTCCACCTTCGCAGAATTCAATCTATTTGGTAATAGAAGATTTCGAGCTAATATATTACGACTGTTTAGTTCAATTTTTTATATCGGATAAATGAGGTGGTTTTACGCAAACAATTTCTTCTTCAATCTTCAATATGGACAGACCGCCTGTTTTTTAACAAATTGGTTGAATCTATGTCCAGGTTCGGAAATGGAACATTCTCTGAAGAAGCTCGCCACTCGGCCCTTAGACCAGAACTAAGATCCCATGTTGTAACGTTGCTAAGTTTTTTCCTTATTTGTGCCTATTTGGACCTCCAAACTGTTGTTTTTTTTTCTTCGAGATCGTTCTTGTAGTGGGGCCCACTAGGCAATTTCGAGACCAACACGAGCGATGTGGTTTTACATAAAGAGGAATATCTTATATCCTTTTGGGTACTTCCATCATTACGAAAAACAGAATTTCTTTTCAAACTTACCGCAGTCTAGGAATTAAACCCCTAGGTATCAAGATAACAATATAATCAAAGTAATTGAAATCTACCAAAACGTAAATCAACAATTCAGTGGCGGCGGTAGTGTGGAGAATTCACATTACAATATATATATATATATATATATATATATATATATATATATATATATATATATATATATATATATATATATATATATATATATATATATATATATATATATATATATATATATATATATATATATATATATATATATATATATATATATATATATATATATGTGTGTGTGTGTGGCAGAGTACTTCGATGATTCGAATGCAGGCAATAATGTATGAATCATTTTTTTGTATCATATGTTTTTATATTTTTTTAACACAAATGTTTTTCACCATGTGAAATTGTCTCAAATGTCTAATATTTTTTAGGTAATTTTTTTCTTTTCTTTTCAAATAAAGTTGTATATTATTGTAAATATAAATTTAACCAATATTTTTGTTCGAACCAATATTTCTGCTCGAGGGCTGAATGGAAGATCAGACTCAAAACGGAATTCAGTCTTTTTGAGGGCATTCTTCTTAGTTGTAATTATTTCATCAATTGAAATGAATGTAATTTTACAATGTAAGGAATGTTCTCAATAAATTTATCTCATTATTATTACTATTATTATATAGAGATCAATGTATACGGAACATCGATCATAAACGTGAAAAAAAAAGATAAAAATAGTCTAGCGTGTCACTTTAAGGTAAGCTGAGTTTTCAGCGATTATATGATGAAAAATTTCCATTCTGTGAGGGGGTCACCATTATGTGACGCGTTATGCTTGATATGAGTGGGTCAGGTTACAAATTAACCAATAAAAGTATATGGTCTTGACATTCTCCAACTTCGTCAAATTATTTCATTCTTAAGTAAATAATACGCGAAATGAGGAAAAACTGTAATCATTTTAATAAGCAGAAATAGATTCAACAAAACGTACCGTTACAGCTGATCTCATACAAGGCGTTTTAATCTTCAGGTACAAAGCACTGGTTACTTTCTGTGTAAAATAAGTTTTGCGAATGAATTCAGTAGGTTTAATATTTGTTTAGAATTTTGAAAGAATCTTGTGGACAGAATATATTTCAATATATTAGATTTAGAATTTCAGAAATAGTAAAAAATTATGACAATTTATTACGAAAATTTTTAGAATTTTAGGTTCCACTCAAAACATTTTTAGAATTTTTGATGCGCTTGAATAGTTTTTAAATTTATTTCTTCCATTGACCACACTCCCTACTCTGGTGGTATGGTCACCCCAACGTGCAAGCTGATAGATACCTATGTTATCAGAGGCACATTGCGTACCTAAATTGTCAACATGATTTCATGTCCTTATTGTAAGTATTTATTTTCTTAAGTATTTTTACTCAAGATACTAAACTTTCTATAAGTATTCTTATGTTCTTCAAGACGCTACCGCACCTCTCAAATATCTATCCTTCAACTCATTCTATCATCTAATTTTTAATATATAATAAACGGCGTTACAGAAAATCACAATTGAGGATCATGGACTCCGATATTACTATGCTATCGACTTTTCAAATTTCTTATTTTCACTTTCCTCTCTGTCAAATATTGTTTCACTAAGAATTTCTGTGCTTCTTCGTCCTTCATTTCCCTTGTCTCTATTTATCTTCTTAGTTTTTGTCTTGCCAGTGTGTGTTTTCGAAGCTACATCATTATTGATCTCGTCGTTTTCTTATGTGGCTTCCTCATATGAAGACAAGCTGCTATCTTCTCTGCTTTGTTTATTTATTCTCGTGCCTCTGCTTCTCTGTCACCATAGTCGAAAATTTCTTTTAACAGATATTCAGATCTTTTGTTGCATAATGGTAGCATCAAACCCTAGTTTTTATCTGTTTCTTTTATCGCCTCTAGGATCTAGAGATGGACGCGAAGTTCTTCCAAAATGAGGATTAAAGTGTGAATCTCTTCGTCTTGAGGGATTCTTTAATTGTACTAATCAAGTAAGGTCTAAAAAGACAAATTGTTTCATTTTCAAATTAATCATAAAATTGTCAGTGAAAATCTGAAACATCCATCATTATAATATCATATAATAATATTAATATTATAGAATAATATTAAAAAAAGTTACCAAAGAAATTCAATAAGTATGGTATTTTCTACGGCTTAGGCCATAAGGATGCACTTAATACTTTTTGAATTGTGAATTACCGCCAAAAGTTCCTTTCAGCGCTTTCTCTCCTGATTGATTCGACAATTAGCACTATGTTAGACATAATTACTATTACAGAGATTTATTTGTGTAGAAGTTGGATTGTGTGCACCAAGATTTCTTTTTCAAGCCTTAAAATGGGCAATATGGACGATTATTTCGTCATGGCAGTTCGTAGTATATCCGGATTGAATGGACAAATAAATATGTCTGAAACTTTCGGATTGACGTTTTCAAGACAATTCGAAAAGTGTAATATGGCAATTGAAATCTTATTTTCATTACAGGATATTGAAAATCGTCTTGTTATGTCTACGAGTAACATTTGTAATTTTTGAGAAGTATTATTTGAGCTAATTTTTCAAATTCTCATTACAATTATTTTCTAGATGATCATGTCTTTCAAATATTTTCAGGTTCTAAAAGAATGTGATAATGTAATGTGACTATAAATAACACTAATGTACGCTTATTCTCATCATAAACTATGAAATTTGAACCCAAATTTATGTTTATTAAACTGTTGCTTCTTATGAGGACTATTCTCATTTCATAACTTGTGTGTTTTATTTCTCTTTCATCAACAATGTATGAATGAGTTGGTATAAGTGTGAGTTGTAAAAGAGTTAATACAACTTACAATTGTATCAAATCTTGACAATGTGTAGAAACTCCAAACATTATGCCCAGTAAATCACATTTTTTTTTCGGAATTCAATCGAGTTTTTCGTGAATATATTATTACACTTTATATTAAAGGTGCATGAAATGGTGCATTTCTTAACAGATTGAACATCACATCATTTCTTTATTTAAAACACGAAATCGTTATCATTGCATATGAATTGTTAGAGACAGATCTAGAAAATCATATTTTGATATAAGCCTCCTTATAGTCTCAATTTTCAAACTATTTCAGAGAAGTCAAAATATATTTAATTCTGACAGAATAAGTCAACTACATTCATCGTAAGTTCATTCGTTATGGCTTTATCAGCGTGGGAATCGATTTTGATAACAGTAACCATTTGCGGTGGTCTTCATTTATTAGTACTTATAACGAATATATTAGATGACATCAAAAAAACCAGTGGGGAAGATCAACGAGTCTTAAGCAACACAGTTTTGAGCAAGATAACAAGATTCAAATTCCTGCATGATGATCCTCTCATTGAAAAACCACATGTTTTCTATCATTGAAACTATAATTTTGTTGAATTGAAATATTGGAATGAGTTATAGCGTCATCCGTTAGTCATTCTGTAGAAAGTGCATATTTGGAAAATGACCTGTAAGTTACTTCAACATCCGCGGAAGATGTGGTTAACGAAATATTAAGATCCGGGAGGTGTAGTCTTCTGATATTTTCTGTTTTAATTTTTACTGGGTTGCCGCTTTTCTAATTGCATATTATTTCGCATTCATTATATCATTATATTCTGTCCACATTCTTTTTATTGTGTTTTATTCGTTCTTTGTCGATTATGATATTTGAAATGTGTATCTACATTTTTTCGTTATAATGTTGAGTTACCTAATATAAAAAAATCATATTAATGAACTTTGGGCTTATCGCTTGCATTTAAAATTACTGATTTCTTAGAGAAGAATAACAGATTCTTTACCATTAGAAGTAAGTCTTTTGTGTTGTAGATCAAATGTTTTAAATTGTCAATGTATCGGAAAGATTTCAGTTTATAATTAATATTTGTAATATGTGCTCTTTTTTACGGGACAGTTTCAAACTATCTGTTCAGTAAGCCCTGGTATGTAAAAAAATTATATCGGAAAAAAATAAAAAACATTTGAAAAAAAAATTTTAAAATACAGGCATGTGCCCATTAGGCTCTTCTGCAAATTGAAATCGCAGATAATTTGCAGACAAAAATGGTAAAAGTATCAAGTTTTCAATTTGTCGTTATTCCTACTGTTTTCACTTTGTTTCGCAACAGAATTAAAAATGTTTCAGTATATTGAAAATTTTAAATCAATAATTTAAACGTATGCAATTATTTTTCCAAATCTTATTTTATATATCGAATTGATTCAATATTCCAGTGCATTTCCTTTAAAGGTTTTTACTTTCGTTTCACGGAAGAATCTATCTGAAAATTGAGTACCGTTTAATTCTCCATTATATCGAGTTTTATGTGTATACACCTTTCACTAGAAATTTAATTTTATGGGTGATTCTCAAATGTTAACTTCTAATATTTTACCGAGAATAAAACATCGTCATCAAAAACATTTTTTCGAGTAGAATATGGTACATCCTCTGAACTTCCTGAAGTAATTTTTGTTCCTGGTTGGCTCTTCCACTAGTGAAACCCTTTAGTTACTCATCCTATCAGACGTTCTTTCGTCTGATAGGATGAGAAACAAGGTTATACTTACAAATTAAAGGTTATATTTACAACTATGTAAGTATAACCTTTAAATTTTGAGGATAAGTACAAGTATCTATATCTTACCTCGAATTCGAACCCAGATCTCCAGTTTGGAAGGCTTATCCAACTGAACTCAACAAAATTTCTATATACAGAAAATATTTACAATTTAAAGATAATACATGAGTTGAGTAAAAATTTAACCGCAAATAAATTAATTAGGTAATTCATTTTTCATTACAATAAAATTTTAACAGTTTCTACGTATTAGTTTCACTGTACTTTTATTTCGGTTTTGACAAATATAATCTTGATATTTATATGAGGGATCATATATGATCGTTTTTTCTCTAGATATTTAATTTTCTGTTATATAGTACATTGTACTTTATTCAGATATTTTAATTTTACTATGCAGAAAATTATTTTGAAAACCTGCTTTTGATACTTTTGTATTGGATTATGAATTAACATCTCTAGTAGAGAAGGACATCAAGGAAATTTTATGACCAGATCTGTGGCAATGTGAAATTTTCGTTCATATTGAAGTCTGATCCTTCAATCAATGCTCCACTGCTACAATTTCATTGAACTTTTTCATACTACGATTTGAGTTACTTTATGATTTATTCATTTTACATTAGGCATTATTGCCTTTTGTTATTTCCATAAGTCTACATGTTCCGTATTCCGTATGACGTGACATAAATGTATAAGACAGATCGATAACATGGCACCAATACTTAAAATAGAATTAACAAATAGAAAGAGCTGGTCTCCGTGCTTGGTCGGGAGAACACCCGACTATCGCGCGGTAGAACTCGGGTTCGAGCCCCGGTGAAAGGCATGGGTGTATATGTTTGTCAAAGATTTAAAGCAGTTTAAAGAAGATATTGCTGGGTAATGTACATTAATTACAAGCCAAATTGCCGTTTGGTACCGGCGTTAAACTGTAGGTCCACTGAATTGAAACAAAACAAATAGAAATTATCGAGAGATCTGTTCACGTGGGCTGTATATAATTTAAACTTTGATTTTATAACATTTATTGTGTTGAGATATATTGAATAGTTCAAGAATATTTATAAACATGCATCTGGGCAGAATAGAATGAAATAACTAAGTAGTGAGGTATCACACAACGTTGTCATATTTCAATAAAGTGAAATATTATATACAAATCTGTCTTCAACCGAAACAATCAATCAATAACTTGTTTGTTGTTGACAAACTTATTCCTACATATGATAGACATAGCCCAAGTCCAGAGGACCTATGAGAAGGTATTACTAAGCCTTGTTTGTAATTGTGATAACTGGAAGTGCTCGAGAATCGAAGAAAACCCACCAGTTTTAGTGGTCCAGGGTTATCTTATCCTTCAGCAGTGATTTGGGTATAATAATGTTAAACTAGGAGTCTGTATTTGAATTCCTGGTGATATATAAATGTATGTAATTTTCTCTGTTTTAGAAGTGGCCTGCGTGTCTCACAACAATGTCCCTCAACATTGGAGGCCCCAATTAGCTAAAAACTTTGTGATATTTTGTCGCAAATAATCAGTTGAAATATACCCTCATCGGTATTTCGCCAAGTGTGTTTCGAGAAGTCCACTGAAATTTTTTCGAATTTCTGCATTCTTATTCCATTTCAAAGGTTTACTACGTTTTGAGAGATCAGTTTGGTCTTGATGTCGCCTAGGATAGAAGTCCATTATATTCGCTGTACTGAAACAGTAGAATTAGACCATAATATTCCCTAGTTATAGTTGAAAAAGATCTGAATAATAATATTAATAAATCTTTCATATTAACCCTTTACTTATTCAATGAAACGAAACAGAGGGAGGAATTTCTTATATCAAAGCCGTTAACGTGTTAATTGGAAAAAATGACAAGAAAAGAACCTTGCAACGAACTTGTGCCAACGGAAGCCCCACTTCACAAACGAGAACGCGAGCGGGGCTCTCGCGAAGCGAGATCGAGTAGGCCAGTAAGCTGTCAAGATGGCGAGGTCGAGGTAACAGGTGCTCCGGTATCGCGGCAAGCCGAGCACACGGTGCGTTTGTTTTTCCGATACGTTTAGTGTTTTGTTTCAGTGATAAACGCACTTTAAGTGCGCCATTTAGCCCGATTGGATTACGCGCTTGAAGCTTCGTAAATCGAGTGAGTAAATAGAAAATTCGCATTATTTCCATTGCAATTATTACTCGTATTATCGATATGATGGGTATTTCACGGTCAGGTCGGACAAGTAATCGTCCTCATTTTTGTTAACAGCGTGACTGGGACGGCGTACAACCGGTTCTTAAATGTGTCATTTGACGAATAATAATTTTCGATAACACCTAGTTTTCATTCTACCATATGATATTATCTCCTTTTTTTCTTACTCATATAAAATGAATATTCCAGTTCTTCCCAAATTCGAACCAACCGTTATTTTGTTTTTATGTAAGCATAGTTTTTCTGTCTATTTTCAATACAGTTGATAATACGATGAAGCATGAAATTCAGTAAAAAAGAAAGTGATTTGCTCAGCATGATTGTTGAACATAACGTAAACAGGTAATTAAGTATTTTCGCTAAATATTTCATGAAGAAATAAATATGCTTATATTTCATGAAGATATTGGTATGTTGGAGTTTCTGTTTTTCACGAGCTCAATGTTGGAAAATCGCAGACATTACTATTTCGTCTTGATAATGAAAAACATGAGGAAAGCAGAAACAGGTTTTCTTATTTTTAAAAATAAGGCCTTTTCAATGTAAATCATAGCTAAGTACGATATTTACGAATAATTAACGAATTTCATCGTTACTACGTGATAATTTACAGTGATGAAAAACAAACGATTCGAATTTTATCAAGTTCATTATCACTCTATGATTGAGAGTTCAGAGTTCAAGAAATTGAGGTATCATCTCCAATTGTCAGAAGATTGTCTCGTGAACGAAATTGCAATCGTAGTTTTGAAATTTCATGACATAAACCTGGTAAAAAGTGAATTGTTTATTTGTCAAAATTACTATGTTTCGGCTGTAGCAGTAAGATGTCACTCAATTTTAACATATTCTGTGTTTTCATTTCAACTATGTCACTCAAATTTATAAAATACAATATTAAAATATTAAAGACGAGAGAAAATATCTTTGCGATCAATAAAAATAATGCGCCAATGATATTTTTGATGTTTAAATAAACATGAAACACTGCTTGGTATAAGCTTGGTATATTTTCGATATTTTTATGTACTGAATAAGTACCATCTTATATATTTCATTGGAGGATGTGTTAGCCAACAAACGTTTCACGTATGGTTTAATCAGCAAAAATTTTATATACCTATTGTTTGCATTAATCATGTTTATCAATTTTCGTTAATCGTTGCGTTGAAATTATTATTTAACCTAATTGAAATCGAAAATATGAAGTATTTATTGTTACTCATTCAAAATGAAGTCTCACAGAAATATTGAAGTTTGTTGAATTATTCACTTACATAAAGCACATTCTGACATACAGTCTATAGAATGAGAAGAATCAAACAAGAATAAAAAAACCAGAGATCGTTCTAATAACTTAGAAGTGACTGTGAGAGGTAAGTTCAAGAACAGATAGGTAGGATAAAGATTCTGGACAGACCTCATAAAAATAATTCCGAATCAAAAACTGGCCAAGAAGTAGAAACACAAAAACTTGGAGCCCAAAGTTCATTTAATCGTCCAAAAAAAGTTGAAACGTATTGGTCCGGATGAGTTGAGATTAGTGTAACATAACTAAGGCTGAGAATGCAGAATAGATAGAGCGTATAACTAATAAATGATATGAATGAGTATAACGAAGAAGTCATGAATATTTCTATTATCTTGTAATCTACTATTAACTATTAAATCAAAAATCACAACTCTGTCTACTTGAACTAATTTCAGTAGTACTAGTATTTTACTTCTTAGTATTTCTTCGGTATTATGGATTGTTTCATTCTATAAATATGTGCATAGAACTCTGGTCGTCGCTTTCTGATTTCTTCCGTTATCGTATTTGTCTATGATGCAGTTAATTTTTAGGTCTTTTCATGCAAATTCCGTTTCTATCGATTGGCACGTAAATCTTTCTGAGAATTTTCCGTTCTTGTTTTTCAATTTCTCTAAATCTTGAATGGACGTAAATAACCATTGTTTCAGCTGCGTAGATTGCTTCTGGAAGAATCGTTGTTGTATAATGCCTCAATTTGGCGCCTCTAGAGATGCACTTTTTATTGTAGCACGCCCATGTTAGCTTGTAGGCCTTTTGGAACTTTACAATTCTTTGTTCATTAGCGATTGGGTTTAAACCTGAGGACTGTATAACTTCTTCGAGGTATTTAAAAACTTGCAGAATTTCACGATGTTTTGTGATGAGAGAATATGTATTTCTGGGTTTTCTTTCCAGTATTTGGTTCTATCTAAGAAATTTGTTTTCTGCGCAATTTCATATAGTCTTTCTACGGCCTCGAATAGCTGCTTATTTTTCGTGATAATAACAATATCGTCTGCAAAAGCGAGACATTTGACATTCGATTTTCTTTTTGAATACCCACTTGAATGCCCTTCACATGAGGTTTCCATTGCCTAATGATCTTTTCTAAAACAAATTCAATATTAAAAGTATACTCTAACTTTCTTTCCATAATTTTTTTGACGAATTATTCAAAATACTTTTAATATTGAATATTTGCAAGTACCATGATATAAGCCGATAACTACAGAATTCTTTTTCTTTAGTAAATTTCTTATATATATATATATATATATATATATATATATATATATATATATATATATAAAGGAATGAAATTTTTTTGTGCTTATGGCACTGAATGAAATATTTAAGAAAATGAACACTATAACAGTCACTTAAAAAATTCAAATTAACCTAGAGAATGCGATAGTAGAGCTAGATATGTGAACGTGTACGATGTGATGTCTCCATTATCCTTCAAGGGATAAATGTTAGAGAAATATTGCAACTGACGAGGTCCTTGCAGAACGAAACATATATGTCTCGCACTTCCATCAGGTGTGGCATCGATTTCAATATTTCTCTATCATTTATCCC
This sequence comes from Henosepilachna vigintioctopunctata, assembly GCA_030704895.1. Taxonomy (NCBI): domain Eukaryota; kingdom Metazoa; phylum Arthropoda; class Insecta; order Coleoptera; family Coccinellidae; genus Henosepilachna; species Henosepilachna vigintioctopunctata. The sequence goes on along the minus strand of JARQZJ010000121.1, from coordinate 19,037,190 downwards.
TTGAAGGATAATGGAGACATCACATCGTTGTGATGGAGACGTTCACATATCTAGATCTACTATAGTATTCTCTAGGTTAATTTGAATTTTTCAAGTGAATGTTGTAGTGTTCATTTTCTTAAATATTTCATTCAGTGCCATAAGCACAAAAAAAATTTCTTTTCCTTGAAAATATAGCCGAATAGGCCCCTGAAATACGGGAATAAACGCGAGCGTACTACTGACATTTGAAAACATCGTATGATGATATTTGTCAAATAGACATTGCAATTTAGTAGATACCTACGGGTATAGAAGATATGTGAAATTTCGACGCTTGGTGTGTCTGTAATCTTGAAGGTGTTTTCTACTGATTCCACTTGAAGTCACAAGAAGATGCTTGGAGATTGAAATCGTTGTCTCACTTCGATGAAGGTGGTGCGGCTGAAGAGTTCATTGCAGAACGAAAAATATATGTCTCGCACTTCCAGGTGTGGCATCGATTTCAATATTATTCTAACATTTATCCCTTGAAGGATAATGGAGACATCACATCGTACACGTTCGCATATCTACTCTACTATAGCATTCTCTGGGTTAATTTGAATTTTTCAAGTGAATGTTATATATATTAAGTGAAGTATATATATATTTAAATATATATAAATGTTATAAAATACCAATATGAATGAGACTGAATTCTCGCTTAACTCATGGTGAAACATAATTGAATATTAAAATAAATTAAACTCTTGGCTTAATGTTTCACGATTTATTTAACAATATGTATAGTCAACATGTTTCGAGCGTTAGCTCATTTTCAAGACTAAACTACTATAAGAAACGTACAACAAATTTATATCTACAAAATGGATGTGAGTAGAGAGGATAGTTGAAAATCTAGTTGTTCATTCATAATGAAGTTTAGTCTTGAAAATTATCTAACGCTCGAAACATGTTGACTATACATATTGTTAAATAAATCGTGAAACATTAAGCCAAGAGTTTAATTTATTTTAATATTAAATACCAATATATTTATATAAGTATATCATACATATTATTGCCTGAACTCATTGCGTGTGACCTTAATCACGCATCAAATTCTACTTACTTATCTCAATGCTTTCGAGCTTGTACCATAAAACATAAATTATACTTTCATTAGTTAGTTGTTTAGAGGTATGGATTGGAGCTTCAACGTGGAGTTGAAATTTTTGATGGACCATCCATCTTTCATACAAGAATCGAAGCCGGTGTCGACAGTTAAATAAACCAGTGCGGGTTTCTAGAAAGTGTTTCATCTCGTACATTTTTGATGAATCATCGTTCGAAGATTGAATGCTGAAAGATTAAAATGTAGAAATTTCCAATTTACCCATGCCGGTTACGAGCGGGTTTATTTACCTGGGAATTCTCTGCACGGAAAAAAAATACCTGGAAATTATGATATACTGACGCAGTGTCAAGGAGAAATTTGCAAATGAGCACAGGTGTATATTCAAAGACCATTAATCATGTTGGATTTCTACATTACTAATACTCATGAATCCTCTAAATCATATAGTAAATATATATATATATATATATATATATATATATATATATATATATATATATATATATATATATATATAATAAGGACTTTATTCACTTTTATACACAAATTGTGTTACAACATTGAGAGGCGAAGTTAAGCATAGCTATTCTTACTCAACCTCTTAAAACAAAAAAAAGAGAAAAACAAATTATAATAATCATAATAAAAATTAACAGTAATAATAGAATATAGAAACAAAAATAAAATATAAAGTAAACACCATTTAACAATAATTCAACAAAATGAAAATGACAATCATTGTCAAATTAATAACCTTATATAATGAAAAAATGAGGGAAAAAAACAAAACAAAAAAAAGAGTTGCAAAGTGTGTTAAATGAAGTATGTTCTGAAATGTATTCATCCAGTTTTACTGGGCAGATAAGAGCTGGTATTTGAACTTTTTTCTAAATCCGGACAGATAAATTGGCATTCCGGATAAAAGAATGCGATGTACGAATGAACTCATATGATAAAAATATAATTCTTGGTACAGCCCGCAACTCAATTGGAAGCAGCCGCTGACACGTTTTTCTAGCTTATTGGCTCTCCTCAGAACGGCGTAGCCAAGTTCGAGGTGTACGAACCTGGAGATGGAATCAACAATAAAAGAACACACCTGCAAAGGAAGTCTCCACTGTTAGGCATCCACGTGAACTCTACGGGTTTGGAGATTTGGTCAACGTATCGTCCTTGTGGCGACTATTTATCCTTCACGGAGTCTTTAACCGAGAAAGTTAACAACGAACGAAAATTTTTTCATTCGTGAAGGATAAATAGTCGCCACAAGGGCGATACATTGACCAAATCTCCAAACCTGGAGAGTTCACATGAAGGCCTAACATTGGAGACTTCCTCTGCAGGTGTGTTCTTTTATTTTTGATTCCATCTCCAGGTTTTATACACCTTGAACTTGGCTACGCCGTTCTGAGGAGACCCAATAAGCTCGAAACAAGTGTCAGCGGCTGCTTCCAATTGAGTTGCGGGCTATACCAAGAATTATAATTTTGTCGTATATATATATATATATATATATATATATATATATATATATATATATATATATATATATATATATATATATATATATATATATTTTCATTATATATATATATATATATATATATATATATATATATATATATATATATATATATATATATAAAATGGGCCACAAACCCGATATATAACCAAATCTGATATACCTACTTCTTACGGTCGATAAATAGTTTAACAATTTTTTGTTCGTAATGCAAAAACTATTTTTGTTGACATTTCGTCTTTATTACAACTTTGTCAAAACTTTCGAGAACCTTTCGTCAAGTTTTTCTGGAAGAATCGATTTAAATTAACAGACACCGGTTTACAATCGAAGATTTCATATCATGTTTTCACAAATTGTTTGCACACAACTGCATATCAATATATTCGAAAATTCATTGCACGTATCTAATTCACATTATGCAATCGACCTCCTCCATGTATTACTTGATTACTTATAACGTCCATAATTTCCAATAATTCCATGTTTTCAAGGACCGACCACAGTCTCGAACGACTGCATGTTCATTTTTCCGATTTGGAATACGTTCGCAACTACAACCTATCGATTAAAATCATATATTCTTAAGTAAGTGCGATGACAGAATCCAATTGACTTTAATGAATCTGTCACTAGGCGAAATCTGACAATGTCCGGAATATAATAACACTTAATGCGGACTTCAATTATTTTTCTGATTACTTGGAAATTTATCATCATATTTGCTGCAATTGATGGAGGGATCTTGATGTAATTGATGATCTCAAAATATATTTATTCCGTATGACGTGACATAAATGTATAAGACACGTCGATAACATGGAATCAATACTTAAAATAGAATTAACAAATAGAAAAAGCTGGTCTCCGTGGAGTGGTCGGAAGAACACCCAATTATGGTGCAGTAGAACTCGGGTTCGAGCCCTGGTGAAAGGCATGGTTGTATGTGTTTGTCTAAGAAATGATTTAAAGCAGTTTGAAGAAGATATATGCTGGGTAATGTACATTGATTACGTTTGAGAGATCAGTTTGGTCTTGATGTCTCCTTTTAGCATAGAAGTCCATTATACTCGCTGTACTGAAAGAGTAGACTTAGACCATAATATTCCGTATTTATAGTTGAAAAAGATCTGAATAATAAGATCAATAAATCTTTCATATTAACCCTTTACTTTTATACGCAACATACAATTTACTCATTACGTGCACAATTTCAGCGCGAAAAGAATTTATGACATAATCAACGATAAAATATCCTTTCACCTTTAAAATTAAATTTCTCATCTCATCGAACTCCTGTTATGTAACATTTGATTGACCATCAGACGTGTGTTTTCATATATTATATCAACACAGTGTACAGTAACTGAACTGCCAGCAAATATGTTTGATTATTTAATGTTTATTCATATTCTTAGGAACTTCATGTTGATACATGTAGTTTCTATATGTGGAAAAACCAATATTTATGGTTTTTTGGTACACCATTTCAACTAAAAATTGAACAACACAGTGAAAGAATCTACATACCTACTTTCAGTTTAGCTGTGCGTTACTTATGATAAAAGTAATTCTAGTTTTTTCAATCCGGAAGAAATGGTTTGTATAGAGTTTTCAGTCAGAATCAAAAGTGGTTATTCAATTGATAACTATATGTCATTATGTCTCAGGACTCTGATTTAATCAAGCTGAGTGCTGTCGACCTTTCGTAACTTCAAATTGTCCATTACATTCAATCTGCATCTTACATCAACCAACTAGTTCTTCACTGGTTGGTGGCTATAATATTTGTCCCCGGATTAATTCCCCTTTGGTTTCATGTTTCACAGAGCACCACTATTGAAAAACGGCCAAATCATCAAACCTAAAATGGTATTGATGAGCTTATCGTTCTTTTTAATTCGGCAATTTTTAGGCCATCGGTATATCGGCGACGACAATTTATGTCATCATTTGTTTTAGCAGCGACTTACGTCGATGTTCAGATCGTGTGTTTTGGTTTGAATGACGAAATGGTTTGTCTCTGCCATCTTTCCATTTTTTTCTCATGAAATATGTCCATTACAAAGCTCTATCTTATTCAAGTTCGATTTGTTCAATGAGAGAGTAACTGTGTGACGGCCTGAAATTCTATGGATTTCGCCCAGCATCTTTTGGTGATGATTGATCTTACTGGAACTTGGGGATCACCCTTTAATCACATGAGGGTTCGGAAAAAAATCACTAACCATTGTAAGGAAGGGCGTGTATTTATTTTTCGTTGAAGGTTTGATTAAATTATGGTCCTCAACAACGTACAGATCATTTTCTGACATTCAAGATGCGTTAATCTGTGGTCTGAGAATAATGTCAGTTAACTATATGTATAAACGTACCTATATATTTTTTATACCTTCCTTAATTTTTGTTATGCTAGGCTAAAACAGCCTACAACCTTAATGTTCATCTTGACATTTCTATTACCTCTAGTTTTACAAAATTCAATCAGAATTGTATTTAATTACAATTTTCTGAAACTTACGATGTACTTTTTACTGAAAGAATACACGGGATTTTGGATATGGGGCGTTCTTAAAGCTGAGGGTCTTACACATTACCACATATCAGCAAGGTGGAGGAGGGGGCTGAAAATTCACTAGAAAACATCACCTGATTAACAAGAACTCCCCGTCTGAGTTATTGGAAAGAGCGGGCTCAGAACCAATAAATGTTTCTGATAGACTTAATACTGTCTCATACAACTCTAGCATCCTCAAACCGAGGTTACAAGCTATATGTTGGAGTTCTGGTCCGAATTTAATTCCTAGTAGTTCTTTTATTTCTCATTCATGAAAGTACAATTTTGTTTTTATATTTTCCATTGTACGTATACTATGGATTTACTGTAATATGTACATAGCCTAAATAAATAAATAAAATAAAAATATACCCCCTCCCTCGGTGATACATGGGGAGGTTCTAGACTACCCCCCCCTGTCCTATATCACCTGTATTTTGTAGTACCTACAAACAATCTTAATTTTTTAAAAATATTTATTATAAAATATAGGTTTAAGTATCATTCAATTTCATTATAGAAAATAAAAAAACTTCAATAATAACCTTAAGAGGTAGACAGAAAGGTTGAAAGTTGTTATGGACTGACATAAAAATAATGAAAGAAATGCGAAAAACTTTTTTGTAGTAATACATGAACATAATTTAATTTAGAATATCCTCTGACCACAGATTAGCAAGACTTTCTTCAACACCAATAACTGGATTAGCATCTGCAAGTTAGTTATAGGTACAGTGCTTTGTTGAAGATCAACATCGGTTTCATCAAGCTACTCGGCGTTATCATTTAGGCGTACTACGCAGAGAATCTCTCTCGATCTTCTTCGTTTCGCCTGAGGATGCGGAAGGACAAACATTGTGGATCTCTATCTCTACCTGACGTTTTCGAATTTGTACGCGTTTGACGAAAAAATTAATACACATAACGCCGCTTTTCGGTTTAGTATCAGGCGTTTTCCGAAAAAATAAATACTCGTGATATATTACTACACCCCCTCCCCTTGTGATATTTCGTGATTTTTTATGGGCCCTCGCCCCCCCTTTCGAGCTTAGCATGATTAATGGGGGCCCCTTGCTAGTTTACGCCTCTTTTATGGTTTTCAGCTCTGTATTTTACTATGATCCACATTCCTTTGAATTGTTGTTGTCATAATTTTGTTCTTTAAAATTTTCATCAAATATGAATATAAATTAGATTAAAATACCTGGACCTCCCACGTAAATGTGCATTTAGTTTCCGCTATGTATTTTACTTTGATCCACATTCCTTTGAATTGTTGTTGTCATAATTTTGTTCTTTGAAATATTTGCATCATATATGAATATAAATTAGATGAAAATACCTGGACCTCCCACGTAAATGTACAATTAATAATCCATTAATTATCTGATGTTATTTCTTGAGTTATTCATATTAATGATAGTAAACGAAATATGAGTTGTATGTTATCTTTCATTTTCCTCCACGAAATATAGAATATTCATTTCGAATTAAATGGATATAAATTATAGCCGCTGTTTGTAAAACCGTTATAATTGCAGCAACCTGTGTAGTAGCAACAGTAACCATATAATAGATAATAATGCAGATATGGCTCTAATTCTCTTTATGGTTGTATGTTTCCATGCATACACTCGTAGTTCACTTTTAATAGTTACTGGCTCTTTGTGAAATTATTTATGCTCATGACTTTATCTAGGTAATTTTACATTTTGTTTTTTCTGCATTCTTTTACATCGCTTAGAATGGAGGTAACTAGTAACTTCAGTGATTTGACTTGAGTTTTGATGTTTGATTTAAAATCATACATTTTTCACAGTGAAAGAACTGAAAAATGGATCCGGAAATTATATTAAGAATTTTCGATCACAAAAAATTGTGTTTTTGTAAAGCAGGTATTCCCCTACTTTTCATTAATTTATATTTTTTTATGGTTGAATAATTACAACGCATAAATTATAATCAAGGATTTGTTTTGGTTACGGTCATCCATATGTCATATGGCTCTAAAAAATCTATAATGGATTACCTTGTTAACATTTCAAATAAGTAGCTCATTTTTTGTATGATCTGATCTCTTTTGTATATTAAGAATCATGTTTGTGTTACGTATTAAAGCGTTTAACTAGAAAGATGACGTATGTGTAAAAACTAGTTATCAAATAACAAAATGTTCCTACATTACACTGATTTGCATACAAAAGATATTTAGTTACTATTTTCAATACGTGTAAAGCCCACTTTTTATGCAAGTAAATCATTTGATCATTAAAGTGTATTTTATCTTTCATTTACCTTCCATTCTTTCACAGAAATAAATGATCAGTTTGAAACTTCAATACAAAATTTATTCAAAGACGTTATGAATGTACGACTTAGTTCGACATTGCAAGGTCATGAAGTATAACATGACAACTGAATACATATTTCATGTTTCTGAACAAAATTTCCATTGGTATTCTCCTCTGAATAACAAGGGGAATTTGAATGCCTGATCAAGTTCTGCGGTGAATATCACGTGTAGAATACCAAGACAACACAAGGAATAATATGTTTACTCTTAAACAATCATTTTTATTTGGAGATCCATAATTAAGTATGCTTAATAGACTTCCAGCATGTATGATCTCAATGTATAGCGTGGACCAACAAATGTTAGAAGAAATTATTTGTTTTTCGAACGCAATTTTTCATATTAACAGCAACGTCGATCATAACAATGTACCTTTGTTGGACGAATACATTTATATACATGTTTTATCTACATATTCATATACAAAATATATGTGTGTAATTTAAATAAAACTAAGTAGTTTTTCGATTTTCACTATAATTAATTCAAAAACATGATGATATCGTTTCGCCAACACAGTGGCTTCATTAGATGTTGATGGTAAATTGAGCTATTACATTGTGGACTGCTTGTATTTATCCTGAAGTGCGTGGAAATGACCATAGAACACTGTTCTTCTTTTGTAGGGGAATGACTATAGAACATATTTGTTCTGAATTGTGGGGTTTGACCATAGAAGAATTATTGATTAAAACTTGATCATTTAATAAACTGTTTGATTTCTTCCTCTTATTAATTTCCATGGCTTCTGACAGGGTTAGTTTATAACCTTTTCGTTCCGTATGCAATATTTTTAAGTTGTTGTCGAAGACATGGTTCTCTTCTAAAAGATGTGTTGCATACGTAAGAATCGGTTTTATTTTTTGCAAAGCTTCTTTGGTGTTCAGATATTCTAAGTCTGAAATTCCTGCCAATTTGACCAACATTTACTTTGGGATAAGCTATCGTTAAATTTCTATCAGGGTTGCCTAAATACGTTAATGTCCTGAAATTTTTGTGACTATCTGTTACTTTAGGTTATACTTGAGAAATGGACTTATTATATAATCTTTTTCGTAAAATGTTATCGACGCAACAATGGACCTTCCAATAAAAAGAAATAATGATAAATATGAGTTCTCAATTTTCCGAAAACCCCCACATTCTGATCAAACAATACATTGCTCGTCCTCACAAATCGGCGGCGTACAACAGTATGATACACAGATTGATAAATATGCCTTTATCAGCAGATGATTACACTAAAGAATTGAATATCATTAATCAGATCGCACAAAATAATGGATATCATCATTGTTTCGTATATAATATTTTACGAAAAAGATTATGTAATAAGGCTATTTCTCAAGTATATCCTAAAGTAACAGATAGTCACAAAAATTTCAGAACATTAACGTATTTAGGCAACCCTGTATCAAAAATTTAGAAGTTTTTATCTGATAGAAATTTGACGATAGTTTTCAAAACCCAGAATACCGTGGGTAGACACATCAGAAATGCGAAAGATAAAATTTCACCTGATGATAAATCGGGTATCTATGAATTGAGCTGCGTTACTTGTCCCAAAGTATATGTTGGTCAAACTGGCAGGAATTTCAGATTTAGAATATCTGAACACCAAAGATGCTTTGCAAAAAATAAAACCGATTCTACGTATGCAACACATTTTTTAGAAGAGAACCATGTCTTCCACAACAAATTTAAAATATTGCATACGGAATGTAACGGTTATAAACTAACCCTGTTAGAAGCTATGGAATTTAATGAGAGGAAGAAATCGAACAGATTATTAAATGATCAAGTTTTTATATAATACTCCTTTATTAAATTTTTTCCAGTAAAAATGCAATCGAAGAAAAGTATTCTGTGGTCATACCCCACATTTCAGAAGAAATCTGTTCTATATTCATTCCCCTACAAAAGAAGAACAGTCTTCTATTTTCATTTCCACGCACTACAGGATAAATACAAGCAGTCCACAATGTAATAGCTCAGTTTATCATCAACATATGATGAAGCCACTGTGTTGGCGAAACGATATTATCATGTTTTTGAATTAATTATAGTGAAAATCGAAAAACTACTTAGTTTTATTTAAATTATGTATTTAGATTTTCATCAAGTATCGGTCCAATCGATTAATAATATATGTGTGTGTATGACGTAATGATATGAAAACGTTTTTTAATGATAGTTATTGGTCAATGAAATGAATCACTTGTTCTACAATATTAATGACAGTTTCCGGCCGATATATTACAAAAGGTAATATGCAACACAAATCTCGTATTCGCTGTATACATTCTAGATTGTTTACACAATATTTACAAACATAGCAAAAAATTAACTGGCATATTTAGCTCAATGCCAAATTGCGACGACAACCTCTCAAATTCTGAACGTGTTTGTTGAATTTTACTTCAGTTATATTGATTCAAATGTGTTTTATTGTTTGATTTTTTTTCATTCCTGACGCTACGTTGTATACTTTATGGTCTTTGGTTGTGTTAACCCTATCGATTCCGTTAAAAGTTGAAAATATAAGAATTTTTATGCAATATCAATACTTCATTACGTATTTGGCTGTATAAATTTATCAACCTAAGAAAAGTCAGGTATAATAATATAATAAAATAAAATTTATTGAGAAACATTCTCGCATTATAAAATTACATTCATTCAATTGTTACAATAATTACAACTAAGAAGAATACTCTCAAAAGGAATGAATTCAGTTTTGAGTCTGATCTTCCATTTAGCCCTCCAACAAAAATATTGGTTCAAACAAAAATATTGGTTAAATTTATATTCACAATAATATACAACTTTATTTGAAAAGAAAAGAAAAAATTACCTCAGAAATATTGAACATTTGAGACAATTTCACATGGTGAAGGACATTTGTGGTAAAAAAATATACAAAAAATGACATACAATGATACAAAAAATTGATTCATACATTATTGCCTACATTCGAATCATCGAAGTACTCTGCCACACTATACTATGCCTTTGTTAAGAGCAGAGATTTAACTCTCCTCTTAAACAAATGAGCTTTCAGTACTTTCAAATTCGATGTTAAATGGTTGAAAATTTTCAATACTCTGATAATAGAGAGAGTGCTGAAATTTAGCTGTTTTATGCATAGGAATAAGTAGCACATCACTGTTCCTTGTTGAATACTCATGATTACTATTCAATTTAATAAAGCTATCTTCATTTTCTTTAACATATAACAAACATCTTTAAATATATAAACAAGGTAAGGTGAGTATGTAATTATTAATGAAGATAGATTTACAAGATGTTCGCTGATGAATATTGAATATTAATCGAAGTATTCGTTCTGTGTAATAAACACCCAATTTTTTTCTGTAGAGCAGCCCCACAGCAGAATATTATAATTTAGATGACTATATACAAGACTGTAATACACATTCATAACACAGTTTCTAGGTACGATGTTCTGGATTCTAGAGATTGCAAAAATGAGTTACTGAGTTTACTCATCAAATATCAATTGTTACATCAAATATCAATGTGTGATGACCATTTAACTTGACAAATTTCTGTCTACATATATTCCAAGAAACTTTGTTGATTGGGATGATGATATAGTGTTGTCCCCATATTTAACATCCAAGTACTAACTCCATTGACCTTCAGACAAAAATGAACACATACAGTTTCATCAACGTTCACCATCAGATTGTTCACTCGACCCCAATTTACAAACTCCCTCACAATGCATTCACATGCCTCCAGAAGTTCTTGAGGAGTATAAAAGGTTATTTGAAAATCTTGTATATATTTCGTATAATTGTTATCTATGGTTTCAAGCCTTCTAACTTTTCCATATATCTTGTTATCTCTGAAGTTGACATTATTAATGTAGTTGTACTGTAGTACCCTTTTTTCTGTAACAGTTGCGCATTGAGTGCTAATCATTTTCGCTAGAATGTCATATTTTCTTTCTATGCCAGATTTTTGCGGCCTGCTGCTATGGCAGTTCTTCAGAAAGCTACTAGCATTTATCCTAAATAGTTTATTTCAAAGCACTTATGCTCGTCAGAGGCTCTATTGGTGTTATCTTGCAAATTCAATATGTTTTACAAATTGTTTTATGTTTCGGGATGGAGCAACATTAATGCCATCAATTTAGTACTTCTCTATTCGGTAAGTTTTTCAGAAATTCTGAGTAAGATTCTAAGATCAGTGTTACTGTTCACATGTTATGCATTTACCATAGTCTCTGTACTGGTACTGAACAGTAAGATTATCTGAGATTTTCTCGTTGTGCTTTGTAATCATTTTGACATTTTGCAAAAAACCAATGTTGTGTTTCTTTTGTAGTTTTGACAAAAAAAATTTGACTTTTTTTTTATCGATCAGATCTTTGTGAGGTCTAGTTTGATCAGTTCAAATAGTGCATTGTGAAACATGGTGAAATGATCTTCCGGGCTGATTGGCCGTGGTCAACTGGAACTCCTCCTTTTCCAGACGTTTCGTCCCTAAGTGCGAGAGACATCTTCAATGGCGGCGAGTGCTTCGACGTAGTGGTGTACTGGACGACGACTCTGGAGCAACTGATGGACTCAATGGACAGCGGCCGTGAAAGCCTACACGATTTCAAATAGTGCAGTTTCAATAGATTTCAAAGTTTCCACTCTTCAAAATTGTATAATTGAATGCAGTTGTAGTATGTTTCTTTTTTTGGGGGAATTGTAAATTCAGTGCTGGGTAGTGATGTATAATTTCCGCTACTTCTCTTCTACTTCACTACTGTGTTCTTCTTTGTACTACATAGGTATGTCAAAGCAAATATTTGACATCAAATATTTGGCTGAATGGTCTCTGGTGTTTGGCGTCTGTACACGCCATTTCTGTTCAACACTGCCGAAACCTTGATTTGTTTCAGATAGTAACGAGTGGGAAGAATCTGGTCTGCGAAAACTAGTGGTCATCATAATTTAGGAAAACATTTCACCTGAAACTTACCAATAGTTAAGCTCTATTAAGGCAACATGTTCCTTGGTCATCTAATCAATATGCCGCCGTTTCTGGGTTTTCATTTCCTTCTCTGAATTTTCTCTATTCAATTGATGTTTTGAGAGATGTTAATTTTTCATTATTAAGGTGAAGTAATCAATTTTGCAAATTATTCTATATAATTGCTATTACAGACTTAAGAGAAATCGTGTTTTTAGGTATTATATTTATGGTATTGAAGTCACTACTCAAAGTATAAAGAGTGAACAGTCGAAACGAGAACATTTGGAAATAAAAGTTAATTACGAGAAGCAATAAAATAGAGATCTATCATTTTATGTATCCGATGTGGTCGTCAAGTGATCAAACAGATAGAATCATTGATTCGTATTTCCATTCATCTTAGCGGAAACATATCTACTGGAAACACCACTCATTTGCGGTTAATACTTTTAAAAGACCATCTTGTGCCGTGCAATCTCCCATTGCACAAAAATACCGTTAAATTGCTGGACCTTCTAAAATTGTTGATCATTGTCTCGAGCTATTATAGTTCTTTCTCCTTATTTGAATAAATCCGGCGGAGAAGAACCGGAAATGGACATATCTAGGACAAGTGGAAGTGATAAACGAAAATTTGTTATATTTATATAAGTTGAGCTTACTGACCCAGTTGCTAGAACTAATAAGAATTTGGATATCTGATGCCGTTGATTTGTAGATACACAGATTAGACTTCTTATCTGTACACGAAATCAAATTATTATAGATTGTTTTCTTATGTTAAACAAGGTATTGGTAAATTAGTTATCGTTGATGAGAAAGAGTTTGGTAACAATTTTTAGAAAACAAAAAGTCTTGAGAACACTCTAATAAATTACTTAACAGGATTATGAGTCTGCATTCAGTACTTCTTCTTTCAATTGATCAAAAAACATTAATGTAGGTATGTTTCATTCTTTGACTAACACTTGATGGATCAATTTTTTCAAATTCAAGTTACATCACTTTTTTCAATTCAGTGGACTACGGTTTAACGCCGGTTCCGAACGGCCATTGGGCTTGTAATCGATGTACATTACCCAGCATATATCATTAATTAAACCACTTAAGTCATAGACAAACACAAACACCCATGCCTTCAGCGGGGCTCGAACCCGAGGTATACCGCACCATAGTCGGGTGTTCTATCGACTAAGCTTCGGAGACCGGAGGTTTATATATTGTCATAGTTGATGTGAATGTAAATCCATTATAATTGAATATAAACTTAAATTCAAACACTTGAACTTTATGATTTACACTTCATTGACCACATAGCATGATAGAGTTGCGTAGCATTTCGTCGTTACAAACGACTTTTTCAGATGCTAACAGAATAATGATTCTGATAACGACGAAACGCGTCATGCTATGGAGTCAATAAAGTGTAGATCATAAGTTCAAGTGTTTGAATTTAAAATTATATTCTATTTGTTTTATCTTTCAGTTCTTCAGTTCCGTATTTTATGATTGAAGTTGACAGTTACTTACTTATTGTTATTCTACAGCGAAAGATTAACAAAATTTGTTAAAGAATTGTAGTACTAACATATTTTGAAAATCAAAACATAATAATTTAAAATTTTCTGAACTATTATCATTATTATCAGTGATAATGCAATTTTCGGTCGTCTTATTAGTTGAAACATATCTCAATATTTTTTTACCGTTTTCATATGAACCATCACAAATAAATTCGAGTAGTGTTTCGAAAAGTAATTCGATAGTGTTCACGATTTATTCATTACTCGGTTATATTTTCAACGGAACTGAAATCTTAGGAATTCAAATAATTTTTCTTTTATATATGCATAAGTCGTCATAGAATTCAATTTAAAGCCGATAATTCATCATTTTGGCAGGCCTTTGAATACTCCAACGTTGTCGACAACAGTATTTCACAATTTATGTCAACCAGTTACTATTCTGTCATTGAACTAGTTGACATTTTGAAAAAAATTAATAGTATGCATCATGGTTAGACAGAAGAATTAAAGAATCCCATATTTTTTTAAATTTCGTGTGTCTATCTTTTTTATTGAATAACAAAAATTCAGAATTTCATCAATTCGTTTTCAATAACAAATATAGGAAAACTATTAGAAGATTGGTGGAGATTATGTCAGTAACTGCCAGATATATGCACCACTCCTTCACAAAATAGCTCTGCTTGTCCTTCAATATAGAAGAACATAATAATGAATTGTTTCAGATAATATTCTCGAGAGCTTCACACCTCATTTGCAAATGAGATATAAAGCTCTCTAGAAAATTAACTGATAGAGCTAACTTAGAATGAAAGAAAAAAATGTATTACTCAATTTTAAAACTAGATTCTTTATCAATAATCCAGTTTTAAAAGTAAACCGGAAGATAAGTCGTTTAGCAAAAAATTCAAATAATTTCTGTGGAAGACATTCGGTGGAACCTTGTAGATTATGAAACTAAAATCACATTACTCATGTCCAAAAATTTCTTCACAATTTTTTGATACATGGTCCTGGCTACCAACTTTTCATGAACAGTTCAATGAAACTGAAGTACCTTTTGAAAATTAAACATTCGAAATATCTACTCTAATATTCTATAGTTGAAATTGTAATTAATAACTGATGAGTTCGATACTTGCTCTACTATTGATAAAATTGTAGTCTAAAATTCTATGGCTCCTTCCCATTGATATCCGCAAGTCGAAGTCCAGTTTTGGTCGTTTGTTACAGAAATATAATATTGCTGGGTAATATAACTCTTCGAAATTGTTATTTTCCATACAATCATGGGATATTCCGCTATGTTTTGAAAATACTTGTTTTACTATGGTTAAAATTGTAGTCTAAAACTCCATGGGAACTTCTGCGTCCTATCCATTACGTTGGAAATTTAACCATTTTTTTTTCAAAATCGATTTAAATGGATTCTGTTAAATACCAATTTTTTCCTTTGTTCAAGGAAGTTCTGGATTAGTCAAATCGTATTTAAATTGTTAATTATATAAAATGATGGGAAATTCCGCTAACTACTTTGTTGTATTTGATTGATCGATTTGGTTAGATGAACCAAGATTTCCATTATTTATACTGATAGTTTATAGCCTGGGTTTTTTCAGTGTATTGAAATCTTGTCGCGCATATTACAAAATACACAAAAATTAAGGAGATTAGGGGGATAATATAATTTTATCTTTATTTCATATGAATCGAAAGAATTCACATGATATCGAAACTGATTATCAACGCATGTAGGTTATAAAATGTGGATTAATGTTTATGAAGATTAAAATATTTTTGGTATTTTTATATTATAATTTTTCCATAGGAATTCACATTTATCGGTGGAAGATCATGTTGAATATTCCTCTATATTTTGTTATCTTTTATTTTATCTAATTCCAATCTGTGTTTCAACTAATGTAACAAATTTTTCTCAAACAGTCACTCACTTTCATTAATATGTTAATCAAGTTTAGATCTGCTCAATTTGAATGAAGTGTTTTAATATGGTTTTCTTTTTAATAGTTGGACTAGTTTTGGAATAGTTTTAATAGTGATGATTTCTCTGTACCTGCAAACTATTCTATTCCGCAATTGTTTCTTCATTATTGAAATAATATTCAGATAGAGAAATAACAATTCTATTATGTATGAGAGAGTGAAAGGCTATGAATTTCATTAGATCTGATTACCTGCTCTTGTTACGTATCACAACATCTAAGTTTGTATGTTTTCATCAAATATTTCTTGCATTATTTCTTAATGTGATTACTTGTATATGGAAAGTATATTTCGTTTGGTCAGTGCTGACTATTTTGATTGTATTATAATTATATATAATTAATAAATAATTAGGTATATTGAATATTATAGGAGAAGAAAAATAATTTCAATGTGTTGTTGGATCATTCATCAAATATCTAACAATATAGATAGCCTGAATATATCTGTACCTCGTTGTGCCATTATATGAACAATGTATTCCGTAATATATACACAGATTTCATGTTAAAATGTTCATAACACTTAAAATTTACATTTTCTAATATTAACTATTAGTTAATGTCTTTGTCCACTTATGTGCTGTGTTCTGTTCCCTGTCTATCCCAGTGATGGACAAACTTTTTAAAAGGAGGGCCAGATGAAATTTAAAAATTTACAGGTGGGCCAAAAAAACAAAAAAATACAAGTTATAGGCCTAAACCTTTTTATCGTTTGATTTTGAGATGAGCTGATTCGCAGTAGTGAAGCTAAATTATGGTCAGTCAATCGGTTTCTAACACTGTTTTTGCGAAGCTTCATAGTAGAAAACACTTGTTCACAAATGTAGGAAGAGGAATACATCGAAATTATCTTCTGAGCGTGAGATTTCAGGTTATACATACATTTTGTACGGAAAGAAAACACGCGATGCAAACTCAGCATCCCGTTAACTATTATAGCTGCACAAAAAAAGTTATCACTTCCTATGTGCAATTAATTTTAGGGGTTGATCAAAATGGTGTCGCGGGCCGGATCAGACTAGCCCGTGGGCCGCACTTGTCCCGCGGGCCGTACTTTGCCCATGACTGGTCTATCCTCTTCTTGTTTTGAAAAGTTGACTCACAGCTTTGATGTATTGTTCGTCATTATCTGTGTCTTCTAAGATTAGCTTTTTTTCTTCTGGGCCGGTCTCCGTAGCTTAGTCGGCAGAACACCCGACTATGGCGCGGTAGAACTCGGGTTCGAGCCCCGCTTTAAACTACTTAAATCGTCTATGATTTAAGTAGTTCAAATAGTAATGAATATATGCTGGGTAATGTACATTGATTATAAACCCAATGGCCGTTCGAAACCAGCGTTAAACTGTAGGACTGTAGATCCACTGAATTAAAAAATATATATTCATGTGGAAGTATCCCTGTGTTTCTGTTTAGACTATGTTGTTAGTATGGTGCTTTGTCCTAGTCACAATCATGCTCCTTAAGTTTTAATCTTGTTGTCATTCGTAAATCGCTATTTTTTAGAAATTTATATAAGAAAATTGTATACTGAAAAAAAACATCTCTGAAAATTTGACACTAACTCATTTCATTATTATTAACTCATATTTTTATTATTATTCCATAATTCATAATACGATAATAACGGTTTCAATTCAATAATAATAATCGTCAATATTATATTCATGACACTTGGCAATTTCAACTCTTCCTCAGTTTAGTTAAATGTTTTTTCTTAGGTAGTGTTTTGTTTTGGCAGTGGCTACTAAATATTAGATTAATACCACAAAACGTCGACATGCTCAATTTTCTTGGAACACAATTGTTCAGTATTCTTGGATTATCTTCAAGAGCACTCTAATAACACGACAATAATTTTCATCAAATAAGATTATATCGGATGGAACCTTAAGAGAATTTTTCATCTAGAAGTAAACAATAAGGTAATTGAATTAATATATTCACAAGGAAGTATATAGTTCACATTTCTTAATAAAGATTTCGAATACAGAATTACGCGAAATCATTGTACCAATGAGAAAGCAATAAACCACCATAGAAATACTAATTGAAATTCGTTATTCTGGGCAACTGGATAGGAAATTCCGGCTATTACACAACAACTTAGAATTCCACGCGAAAACATTCCCACTTAACAGTATTTAAAAGTGGCGATTGCTTCAATTGCTTCAACAATTGACTTCAAATGAAGCTCTTTACCATTGCATTATTTCACTATCACCTTCATTCAATCGAAATTAGTACGAATATTTTCGAGATGGAATTATTCGACGGTAAAACTTCTAACTTCTTGATATTTGGTGGATTTCAGTGATTTCCGTTCTTATTGAAGAAGATGGTTTACTACTGGGTAGTGAAGTCAAAAATTCTATTGTCAAATAGTTATATTGTACCGTATTGTAGTATAAAAAAATTAGGATTACTTATGGGTAGTGAAGTGAAATATTGTATTGTATTTTTCATAGTGAGATACCCTCTGAAATAATTTGTTAAATTTGAATGATTCAAACTAATAATGTACATTGATGAATGAGGTTGTTTCAATTTATGCTGTCTCATATATGTCAACCCCATTCAAATCCTCAATATGGTACAAATGAAAGAATGAAATCATTTTTCAAATAATGAAGCGAGATATTACAATAGATCAATCCTCGTCCGATGTCTCTGTACTCAGAACTCTGTAGATTGCACTCAGGTCATGCTACTATAATGTTCGAATTAATTGGGACAAAGGATAAAAAACAATGTTTTCGTAAAATCTTACCTTTTAATGAAGTAAATACATAGGAAATAGCGTAAATTCTTCATATTAATATGAGGTATGTTCTCCTTTCGCAGAAATAACTTCTTGAACTCGTCTAGGCATCGATTCCACTAGCGTAGCGCAGATTTTCTTCAATTCGTCATCATGAAACCACACCTGAATTGCACTTAAAATCATTTTTCTTTTGTAGTGCAATCCATTTTTGCCAGTCGTTTACTTAAAATATTCCATAAATTCTCAATGGGATTGAGATCAGGTGAATTCCCCGGCCAATCGAGTACTTTTATTTCATTCTCTTGCATAAAGGCCTGCACTTGTTTTTAATTGTGGCAGGCAGCCTGGTCGTGCTGCAATGTTCCATCAAACGTTTCCATGAATGGGACAATCCTGGTGCGCAATATTTCCATATATTTCACTGAACTCATCATTCCTGTTATAGGAGCTAATCGTCCAGTACCATTGGTTGTGAAAAAACCCCAAAACATTCTTTTCGAAGGATGTTTTACTGTTTGCTGGATGTGATCAGGCCGCAAAGATTCCCCATCACTTCGTCTAACAACACTTGATTTGTACCCTTGAACATACAAATGTGTCTCAGCACTAAACACCTTCTTCCCGTCGTCTACAGTCCACGCACGGTACTTTTTGGCCCATGCCAAACGTTTCTTCATCATTTTCTATGTAAGCAGTTGCTTTCTTCTTGGTCTTCTTGCCTTATGGCCAACTTTCAGCAGTCGTTTTCGCACAGTTGCGGTGCTCACCTCCACACCAGAAACCATAAAATCTCTTCGAAGATCAGTGCTTGTCTTTCTCGGATTAATTTTGCTATTTCTTATCAACAATTTGTCTGTTCTTGGAGTAGTTTTGTGTTTGCGGCCACAGTTTCTTTTTCTTTTTGGAGACGATGAGCCACTTTCTTTAAATGTTTTTAAAATTCTCGAAACTCTGGACTTTCCCACACCAACAGCTTCAGCTATATCTCTTACAGTCATTGATGTGTGTTCATTAAGCGCGATATTTTTGGAACGCTTCCGCGGAGTGATATCCATCTTTGGACATCACTCCAAGACAATACAGCACGTATCAAAATTGAAACCACTAACTGTCGCACCGGTAGGCTCACAACTGAATTGCTGGCGAGGTAAAACCGGTCAGAATGTAAACGATGGTCAAGGTCGAACCCTCACGTCACCTCAGGTAGTAATTAAGCAGTTGTGAGGGTGTTTGGGCCACCCTAGTACTCACATACTTGTTAGAGTAACTCAAACGAAGAAAAAAAATGTTTGTCCCAATCAATTCGAACAGCATAGAATTTGTCCTATGACACTCCACATTTATGGCTACAAGCAAAACTCCATGTGACGTTGATATGATGTCGATAATTAGATAACTAGATCACCAATTTGATATTTCTTCAATCAATGACTATAATATATTTATATTTCCTTTTAATTTGAATTCTTCTGGCTCTTAATGCACTGGAGGTTTCTGATGCATTCCATGATCACGTCAAACCTTTAGGTTTGAATGTATAAGCAGTAAATTCATGTGTATGTTTATGCCTTCTCCTGTGTTCCTCTATTCCATAGCCTACGTCATATTTGTGTAAGAAAATTCAATTTCGGCTCGATGCGCTTTTGGCGTTGTGGATTACCGTAATATATGAGAGATAACATGAATGTCTAGAAGAGTAGATATAGTACCTAAATGAGTTTGTGGTAATTTTATTCCTTTTGATTTTTTTTTCGTTTCCTGATACTTCTTGGTTCAAATACAAATGTTACTTATTTGGACTACCCTCAAGTTCGAATGTTGTTCAATGTGTGTTAATTGGCTAATAACATAGTTCAAGATCATTCATGGGGCATTTTTTACATAAGGTACCTCTTATCCGAATAAAAAAAAATTCGAATACATTCGTTTTAATCTTTGCATAACGTATTCATGGAAAAATTCTTGAACATATTGTTCATTTTCAATGATTTATCCCAACTATGATCCATAAACGAATTTTCAATTTTCTTAAATATTTATTTTCGTTATATATAATATATATATATATATATATATATATATATATATATATATATATATATATATATATATATATATATATATATATATATATAATTATATAAAGGATAATTTGAAGACTCCAGAATAATTCAATCAATCAACGTGTTTCATCAAATTTCATTTCGCTTTTCTAATTTTTTTATTTGTTAGCGTATCATTCAAATGCAATGAACAATGTTTAGAACTCAATACAGCCATTAACCCTACTGTAAGTTCTTCAGAAAGCAATGAATGTATATAACAGAATATCGCTTAATAATAGATATGGGAAAGTGTGGCATCAGGTGTTCATGTATTAGATGAAAGGTGAATAACATCTTAGGAGGTTCATTCTAATAGAATTAGGATTGAATGTTGAAATCGTTTATACAAGGATTATATTGAATTATGGTCATTCATTTGCTACGATGATTATATAGTTTTCTTCTCTTAATCTTGAACAATTTTGCTGTATGTTTTGTTTCCTGTTCTATTCTGAATGAAAAAGATTTAAACTTTTGTCGAGTCCATTTTTGAATTTCTCCTCCCAACAATCAACTTGCCCCCTGTGGGGCGTGGGCCCCACGTTGGGAAACACTGGTATAGAGTATCTGAAGCTTTCTACTTTTAATATGTGAATCAACCACTTTACATATTCGTGCCTATTTAACACATCTTGTTTGTTCGAAAGCGTACATTTCAGGTTTAAGTAAAACATATATTAAAAGGAGAAATTATTACATTTCACTAATTGAAAAATTAATGAAAATGAGCATGAGAATAATAATTGAAAATCAGATAATTTAATAAATTTCTTGCCTCAAATTTCTAGGATTATCAAGATTATCCTCAATAAATCTGAAGGACTATGTTTGGTAGGACAAGGAAGGCATTCTGTCAATTATGTGCATTTAATTCATCGATTACGAGAACTCGCAATCAAAAACTATTATTCGCATTGAAATAGATCGAATAGAGAGTGTATTTGAATAGAGATTCAATATAATAGCATCTACAGTTGATGAAACTACATTAGTGTTAGCAGATATGCCATTAGATGTTTTGTGCTTCATTGTACTTGCGTACAAAGGTTCGCAAATACAACGGTCTTAACCGATAATAGTTTTTGATAATGCTATACACTCTTTCTATAATTTTTCTCCTTTCATTTCAAAAGTATCAAAGTAGATATAAGTGTTATTTTAATTAAACTCTTTAACGCAGTGATTCGTGCCTAGGAAGATATCGTCACGTATTACGTTATGTACCTAAATGAATGGTAGCAAAGTTTCGTGAGAGTTATACGTATATTCCTATGATATTTTCGTTTCTGTATGTGTGTTTGTACACACGTCTGTCATACAATATGTCTACATACACTTCCACTTTGAAAACATGAGGTACTTATATGATTTTTTCTGATTGAGTTAGAGATAAAAATACTTTTAATGTTGATAAAATATCATTATCTGATCCTTTGATAACATTGTAGGTTTATATCGGAACCAATATGTGTAACAAGGGCATTTATAAATATTGAATCGAACATAATTCAAAATAACTTGCTTGACAAAATTGACAGAAAAGTGCAGATATCACAAAGATTAAAATTGACTACAATCAAATATCGAAGTGCATGAAATCAATAGTTAAGATAATCAATAATTGAGATAACTTGTGTATCGTTCTCAATGACTTATCAATATATCGAAGTATTTCATAGTTGCTCAAAAAGATTGATTGGATTTTTTCTTTTTCGCGAATAAACGTTGACAATAACGAGATATCTCCATATGTTCTAAGCTTGAATTTTTATGTTCTTTGACCTCAATTCTTCGTTAGAATTTTATATTGCTTTTTTGTGTTTGATTTGTCAAGGAGTCATTTTCAGACTGAAGACCTAAAAGTTATACTTTTTGAAACAAACTATGTGCACACACACACACACACACACACACACACATATATATATATATATATATATATATATATATATATATATATATATATATATATATATATATATATTTGAAATAAAATATTTCGAATACAAAATAAATTTCAACTATATAAAGCGTACTAATGTTTGAATGATCACCAGCCTTACTTGATGTGATTCTATTTCAAAAATTTAAATGGCGACTAGAAAGACTGTTTTCTCAATTTAAACATATATATGAAACAAATGTACGTACGTTTCACCCATAACGATCACTTCTTTGAACTGCAATACTCATGTATTTCATTAAAAAATATATCAAAGTATTATGTATAAGTTATTTCATATTAATATATTCAAAACAATAATATACTGTTCTTGAATACTTTGCATGAATTCAATCATGAGCTCTGCTAACCAGCTAAGTTTTGTTTAATTCAAGCAATAAGCCCTTTTTTACATCTTTTTTGATGTAGGAAATATTTTCAAATTCTCAATCTTATGCTTTCTGCGTCTAGTTGAAGTTTTCATTATATTGTTACGGCAGAATGATAGATTGAATGAATATGTATGATATTAAGCACGAATATTCCAATTCTCAATCTCTCAGTAGCATTCTGGAAGACTTTTCAATAACTTATACTTGAGTGGCACCATTCTCAACATTTTTTTCAAGGACATTATTAATTTTTCAATTTATATGTTGATGTAACTTTCGTTATAATTGAATTTGAGACTGGCTGTTTAGTTACTCATCTATCGATTGACCAATTTCCAAAGGTTGTGAAGATACAATAATATACACTTCAATAATATACTTCACGCCTGGATATAATGCCAATGGGCGATCATTGTTCTACCAAATTTCAAAATTTCAAATGAGCTGTAACAAAACAATATAATGATTCCAAGTTTTATTAATCATCTAAAAGTACTAACACGAAGCCACCACAAATTAAATATGTTATTTCGTAATCCTAGTGTTCTCCAAATTATATTCCAACCCAGATTACAAACTTACGTAACATGCGTGCGGAGAAATGTACTTCGTTTTACGTAATAAACCGGGTGCCTATCAATCTCAGTACGTAGGCTGTGGAGTAGTTCACTTAAGTCGGCGTAAAAAAATAGTCGTGTGAAAATGTCGAAAGCATAGAATGCAGTTACTTCTTGGGTTGATATACTGTTGGATCTATTACGTATTCTTTGGTTGCTTTAGGACGCTGTGATATTGGCAACGATGTTCAAACTATTAAATAATAATGCATATAAGAAATTTGTTTCTTATATGCATTATGAATTATAAATCTTATGGCGTGATTGAAAATATGGACTAAACTGTCAATTTGTTAAAAAACCAAGAAAACAACTACTTTTGCGCCTAAGCTTAAACATGTGGCACTTTTACGACTTAGCCGAAATATACAAAAATGTATCCACAATGAAAAATCCAAAAATAAATTTATCTACAATATTTACATTAATAGTGCAATTGTCGTCTTTTCAATTACTGAAAATTCCTTTGCGCTTTCGAGGTCTATATTGAACGAGCTGATAGAAGCAGCGATGGTCGACTTTGTCACTCGATATATAATAACTTACAGAAAATTGATTTTCAAATATTTAAAAAAATTAGTCGTCACGTTTGAAAAAGTCATATTATTTTCAGAGTAGAAATCACTTCTTGTGTCGCTCCTGTAAAGTCAGACCAGCTACACTCGTTCAGAAAACGTATCGCCACAAAAAATATAATTTTTCCTCCTAACAAAAGTCCTTTTTTCTAATAATATTGACATATTGAAATGGTGTATCTACCTCGATTTGCAACTTATTTGATTAATCAATACAAACCAGGGATGGCCGATATTAGAAAAACATCGATGTTCGAAATTTATCGAAAACCGAACATCGATGGATAACAGATGATTTTTGCATTAATAATTGACGAAGAAATAAAATACAGTGAAATGGTTTGAAATTTATCCATATACAGTACAAATTATTACACATTCCAATATTTTTTTCATAAAAAAAAGAACCAATATTCCAATTTTGATAAAAAAGAACCTTTCAATCTATTTCTTTGTTGATAAGGAGAACAGCCTGCTTTTGAAAACAGTCTTTCGGATGACGTGGATATTGCGACAGCACTCAAATATTTCAACGCAATTTTTTTTAATTTCGGGCAAGTGGAACCGATGACATTATTCCAACTTGGATAGGATCTTGATTGAGATCAGACACTGGGTTTTTCAAAAAGTAGCTTACTCGATTCCATTAAACATCGATGTAACGGTATTTTTTCTATAGCAACATCGATGTTTTTGCTTCAAACATCGATGATCATCGAGCATACCTAATATAAACCTCCTAGTTTTCAAATAATGAAAATTTCAATTATTTATACTGTTAATTCTTGTAAACTTATTTCAATTCTAACAAAAAGGTTACAATGTCTATAAATACAAAAAATGTAAATCCATTATAAATCATCATGACTGTAATATAAATAATGAAAATTTCAATTATTTGTACTGTAATAATTTCAATTCTAACAAAAAAGTTAAGATATCTATAAATAAAAGACTGTAATAAAAATAAAAACCCCAGGAGTTTCATATATTTTCTACAAATGCATTACACGTTTTCTAATCAAAATTAAATGGGGACATTGCAAAATACTCTATCCTAAATAATCATCTATTGCAAAATGTCTAATTCGAGGAGATTTGATGAAAGAACGGTTAGGAAACCCTAAATGAATAATTATTATCAAACTTTTAATCTACAAGCATTTCGCTGCTAAATATGATTGAAACGAATCCTTGGAAAACAATAACTGGATATGAGTTAGATATCTCAGTTTGTTTCGTGTGTAGATTCCATCTCGGTCGATCTTGCAATTATGGGAATTTCCGTTCTACTGAAACGTGGAAATGGAGACGCCTGCAGACGGGAGATAAAACTTTTGCATGCAAGTTACAACATAATTTCAATGAGCTATCGTTACACGTTAAATTACATTCTTAATTAGGAAATTCATGCGACAATACAGTATGATAATACGCTTTTTTCTTATAATTTTTTTCATCAAAAACGTTGTAGGGTACTGGGTGAAAACCTTTTGAATATGATATTAAATGAATAGAATATTTTCCATGTCAATATACTCGTTCATATGTACGGTATTGCTACGACAATATGGCGTTAATTTCTATACTTAAGTATAATTCGATATTAATGTATCTAATCGATACTTAAAGTGAATTATTCGCAATATCATATTATTGTAGATACCTCTGATCGTGACGTGTGTGTGCATTTTCAAGGCAAAGTGGTGGCTAGAAGACCGGTGGTCAGTTTCACGCACATCTCAAGTTTCATACTTCTTCCTTGGGGATTATGTTATTGATAAAGTAGAGAGGGTTGAAAAGGTTGTAAGGAACTATATACTCTAAAGCATCTAAGATTTACAAACACATAGTTATAGTTGGTTAAATTTTAGTGATAAATTCAAGGTTTTATTCGAAAAATCAAAGCCAATCGTGAGAAAATCCCATATAGCTACACGCTAGTTTTGCTAGCACTGTATTTTAGTGGGGTGATTCCAAGAATGGTCATAATTGAGATGTTGGACGCACTAGTTATTTGTTAACGTATGCGTTTCGGGGACTGTGTTTCAATCGGAGATCTGGCCCACAAAACCTATAATAGTTATCAGGTGCATGAGTTTCTAGGGGGCTCGGACCAGCTGAACCCCCCGCTAACTATGCCATTGCTCTAGGCTTCAATGAAAAAGAAATTTCAAAAATAATGCTTCATTTATAGATCTCCGTTATCAGAAACGGAGAGTGTTCTCGAACGAAGTTCTGAAAGAAGATGAATTCATCACAGTCGGCTATGTTATATGAAAGTTGTTTTATTAATTCTACATCTGTTTACTGCGGGTTTTTTATGCATTGTCAAAAGGTGACCTGTAAAACTGTTGAAAGTAACTTGAAATTTATTATTTAATTATTGGGGAAATTAGTCAATTTTTTCAGTTATACTTTATTTGCAAGTAGTTTAAAACCAACTGTGCAAGAGATAACATTATTAAGAATTGAATTATCAATGATTACATTTCAAGAACACGATTACTATTATAACGTACTCCCATGTGAAATATTAGTGATAACATCGGCTAGTTCTAAAATTGGGAATACATATATAAAGTCACCTTATTTGTGTGCAATATAGACAGTGAAATAAAAATTTTATTTAAAATTTTTATTGAGAATTTTTTGATTCCAAGATTACAAGAAAAACATCAAGTTTTTGAAGATCTCTTTAACTTGAATCCAGATTTCTTTCTTCTTGATCAAAATGTCTTTTTCCACTTTCAGTTATTCAGATTGGATGTAAGTGATGGAATCCAATTCCTTGAGAGCCATTCGTGATTTGTGGAACCTTAAATTGTAACTCTAGGGGATGTGAGGGGAGTTAATCAGGGGATAACTCCACTCAAAATTCATAAATATATGAGATATTATTCCCCTGTGAAATGTTAGTGATAACACCGGCTAGCTCTTATGAGACGTATATAAATTCACCTGATTTATGTGCAATATAGACAGTGAAACTGAATAATTTTATTTGAAATTTCTATTGAGGCTCTTTCGATTCCAAGGTTACAAAAAAACATTGAGATTGAAGATCTCCTTAGCTTGAATCCAGATTTTTTCCTTCTTGATCAAAATGTCTATTTCCACGTTCCAGTTATTCAGATTGGATGATGAAAGCCAATTCCTTGAAAACCACTCGTGATTTGGTCGAACCTTAACTTGTAACTCCAAGAGATATGAGTGGAGTTACCCAGGGGGTAAGATCTCAGTAAGATCTTATAAATATATATCATATTACTCCATGTTAGTGACTAGTTCTAAGATTGGTATTGAGACGTGTATAAATTCACCAAACTTATGTGCAATATAGACAGTGTAACTTAATAATTTTATTTAAAATTTCTATTGAAGGTCTTTTGATTACAAGATTACAAAAAAAATTGAGGATCTCTCTTATCTTGAATACAGATTTCTTCCTTCTTGATCAAAATGTTTATTTCCACTTTCCATTTATTCATATTGGATGTAAAAGATGGAATCCAATCTTTTGTAACTTCAGGGGATATGCCACCTTTCTTGTAACTCCAGGAGATATGACCTACTCAAAATTTATGAAGATATAAGATATTACTCCCCTGTGAAATGTTATCGATAACACTGGCTAGCTCTAAAATTGGGGAGACGTATAAACTTCACCGGGTTCATGTACAAAGACAGGGTAACAAAATAATTTTATTTAAAATTTCTATTGAACATCTTTTGATTCCAAGATTACGAAAAAAGCATTGAGATTGAAAATCTCTCTTAGCTTGAATCCAGATTTCTTCCTTCTTGATCAAAATGTTTATTTCCACTTTCCATTTATTCAGATTGGATGTAAAAGATGGAATCCAATTCCCTCCTCGTGATTTGGTAGAACCTTAACTTGTAACTTCAGGGGATATGCCACCTTACTTGTAACTCCAGGGGATATGACCCACTCAAAATTTATAAAGATATAAGATATTACTCCCCAGTGAAATATTATTGATAACACTGGCTAGCTCTAAAATTGGGGAGACGTATATAACTTCACCGGGTTCATGTACAAAGACAGGGTAACAAAATAATTTTATTCAAAATTTCTATTGAACATCTTTTGATTCCAAGATTACGAAAAAAGCATTGAGATTGAAAATCTCTCTTAGCTTGAATCCAGATTTCTTCCTTCTTGATCGAAATGTCTATTTCCACTTTCCAGTTATTCAGATTGGATGTAAAAGATGAAATCCAATTCCTTGAGAGCTACTCGTCATTTGATGGAGCATTAACTTGTAACTCCAGGGGATATGAGTGGAGTTACCCAGGGGGTAACTCCACTCAAAATTTACAAAAATGTAAGATCTCATATTTAACAACCAGAAATGTTACTTATCAGATCAATAATCGTCTCGACATCTCCTTCAGAAAATAAAAAAGCGGAATGAATCAATTTATAATCGGATATACTCCCTACTTACATCGGTGCATTTCGAGCTACGAGTATTTCATGCGATACGATCTTATCAAATATTTATTTAACCAGTGTAAAGTATTTTAATTGAGTCACATGTTAGTTTTGTAATGTCTGGACGAAAATGTTATTCGGATCTTGTTGAATGATTCATGGAATGAACTACCTATTCAATTTTCTTGCATAATTGAGCTTCTGTGTGCCCACTGTTCAGAATATCAAATTAACTACTTCACTACCTAATCAAAGATTCAAATCCTAGCCACCAAACGAATATATGCATGTGCATTGTTACGCCACGTAATCAGAATTCACCTTGAAAAGGCTAATTAAGTTACAATTTCAAGGTGGGTGATCCTTGTCGAGCTTCCATCAATTAATATGTACCTATGCGACATTCCGATGTGAGTTGGCTTATTGATCTTGCATTTTTTTCGCAATAACAGAACTATGAACTATGTAACATGAGTGTAATTACGTCATGGTCGGAACTATTATTTTGTAATTTTAATGAGACGTAAATCGACTTTTTGAGGAACTATTTTAAAGGTGGTTTTGAGCATTCTTTTAACAAATAACAAAATTTAACGAAAAAATTCATATAATCAAAATTTATATATCCCATACTGTATACAATTTTACTTCAAAAATTAATTAAATCTGGAAAAGTACTAAGGAATATGTATCCTAATATATTTACAACATTTGTTGATAATTGATAATGTCAATTGATTCCTCGCTATGATGAAACTTTGAAAATACTGTCTTCAAATATAAAAATCCATCTCCCTCTTTATTCTCAGCCTTCACAAAATTTTTCATCAAACCAAGTTTTATGTGGAGTGGTGGTAAAATAACATTTTTAGGATCTATCAGTGGTACATGTTTCATATTATATTTTCCGCATACAAACTCTGACCATTCTGGCCATACTTTTGTGATGTAGTGTTTTTCTCAGGCTCTGCTGTCCCACATACAAAGAAAACAACAGTATTTAGTAAATCCGCCCGTAATCCGAGCAAAATAGCTAAAACTTTGAGATCAGCGCATACTTTTCAGCTGTAGTCTTTGTATTTTATTAAATTTAAAATTGATATTATGTTTTCATATGTTTTTTTTTTAAACAGTTGAATATGCTATTGGTACTGACGCATACTTGTTGCCATTGTGCAGCAATACCGCCTTCAGACTTGTTTTTGAACCATCAATAAATAAACGCCAGTCTTGTGTTTCGTGAGGAATATTCAACTCACTCATCAAAGTTTGTATATCGTTGCAGTAACATATATTCTCAAAATTTGAAAAAAAGAAGCCAGTTGTTTATTACGTTTTCGTTGCACAGATACATTTGTGTTAGGAGCCAAAAAATTCCACTCTTTTAATCTAGATCCTAGTAATTCAGCTTGCCTAATTGACAAATCTATGTGTCAAATTTATATGCTGACATGTACCTCGAAAACTAGACGTGATGGATACCACATATGTTTGGAACATTTAATCTATGACTCATTACCTATTAATTCCAGCTAACAGTTACGAGGGTACCAAAATCGTGTAACGCAGTGTTATCAAATGAATCGTTTCACTGAAAATTGTTGGATGAATTCCACAAAATTCGTAAACACATATATTTAGGGCTATCAATCAATTAGGGGTCAACCATAAATTACGTTACATGTTAGGGTCGTGAGGGGGTCGACGAAGTGTGACATTATTTGACAAGGAATGGGAGGCGTCCTACATTTCGTGATAGCACATTTAGAATTCTACGTGTTAAAACACGTACTATGCATTATAATAATAATAATAAATGTTTCATTCTCAACAGATATAATAACCAATTTTAGAAAATAATAACATAATGTTGAATAAGAACTAAATGAATAAAATGTAAAGGAATATAGCAAAGAGCTCAATCTACTCTAAAAAAAACTAAAAAAGTGACTAATAACTAAATATAAGAATTAAATGAAATATTACAAAGAATCCAATCTAAATCAATTCATTTCAGTCAATTTCCTTTGTTCACATAAGTCCTAATAATAACTTCTATGGAGTCAAAGTGAATGCACAATTATTAGCAACTTCATTGAATACACTCCATAAACCAAATGGGGGATTGTATTAGCTCGTTGGTCTTTGGAGTCTCTAGGTGGAATAATTCTGTAGTACGAGAATTTTGCCTAGGAACACGAAATTTGAAAGAGGACAAGAGAGGAGGACAATCAAAACTGTAATTTGTACAAAAATTTGAGGTATAAAGTTTCTTCCTGTCTACAATGAGATTAAACTGAATCGACTCAATAAACCGTCATGATTGATTCCTTTCTGTGAATAAACTTTATCCTGCTTCCAAACTAACAATTTCAAGAACCTTCTCTGAATGGCCTCAAAATTTTATTGATGGCAAGTATAAATAGCAATTATTAACGAAACATTCAATAACATTTGGAACCCAATCTGAACCTGAAAATAAATTCGCTCCGCTGTTACTTCAGCTAGTTTTAGATCGTCCTCACATTTGCAGTAAACTCCATATGGTAGCTATTGCCTCAGTGCCGAGGCGTATTCATTTAAGCGATCACGTGGCATCTGTGCTTGGTAGCATATTTAGCAACATACAAGGTCACTAATCAACACAAACAACTACATCAGAGTCAACAAGAAGTTTTTTCCAATCGCGAAGATTAATCCTTAAAGAAATGCTGCTAGTCGTGCCAGAGAAATGCTTCATTTCAATGATGAGGAAGATGCCAACGATGGTTGGCTGAAATAGATTTTGACACAACGAGAGGTTTTAACATTCACAACCCAAAACGATAACAAAGTTACTGCTGTCCCAGTTAGTTGAAAGTCCATAGACTCAAAATAATATATTTTTCTTCAATTCGAATGGGAATAAACCTAATTCCGGAACTACTGTTTCAACTCAATAATTTCAAGATATACAATATTCTTCAATTATATAAGTTATCGTTTTTTGTTTTGTTTCTCAAAATGTTTGACTAGATCATAATTTCATTAATATATGATTCAAATAGGAATAAGCCTAATTTCGGAACTTGTGTTTAAACTCAATTTTCGAGAAGTAATTTCAAGATATAATATCAAAAAAATATGTGTGGACACATTAGGGAGTCTCACAAATGTGACAGATGTCACAAAGAAGGGGAGGGGATAAAAATCATGAATTTCGTATAATGCAATTTATGGATGCCTATATTACAACACACGAAACATATATCTATTGTATTAACAAATTTTATCGAATTTAGATAAGTATTTTCAATTCGACGATGCATTCATTACTGATTGATTTGGGATATAGAATGCTATTGAAGCATATATATTCCAGCTACTTTGTATTCATAGATTATGGGGACTGTTTACGAAAACTGTTTATCGTTAACTGAATCATGGAAAGGTGGCATTACCTATCTGGCACAGAACAAGTTTCAAGATGCTCTACTTATTGCGCATGCTTGAATTTATTACGAGTACATAGAACTTCATCGATTGTTGATATGAGTACTTAATAACGTTACCACGTTTCAGTTTTATCATCTGAATTGGTGCTATAATAGTCCGACTCATAATTAGAGATAATATACTCAGAATACCGGTTATATGATTACGATAGACCTCTAGTCAGGTGGATTAGTTAGAGTCATTCAATCATCACTCAACTTATTCGATATTGTATGCTAATTGAAGGGTGTGAATGGGGAACATAAACAATTCAGTTGTGTACGATATATTCAAGCTTGGAATCTCGTTATATAATCTACTTAGTAGTATAGAGGGTGTCCAAAATTAGTACAATATTCGAATGAAATGCAAAACCCAATTGTCAGTGTTTGGGATGTTCTTTTTTCATTGAATCATAATTGGATAGAGTCAAGTGTGAGAAAGCTCCACATGTCTTTCTCAACATCAGTGTGCACTGTAATCTTAATCTGTAATCTTACCAGTTCTCACTACCTCTCGTAAATTTTTTTTAACACCGGGGACGAACCCGAGTTCTATCAAACCATAGTCAGGAGTTCTCCCGACTAAGCTACGAAGACCGGCAAAATGTCAATTCTAACAATGAAAACACACAAAAATCATCAATCTAACAAAAACTTAATTCAGACTATAAGATTAAGTGACCAAAAATTTGCTTCGTGTTCAAGTTCTGAAACAAAACTATGATCAATAAAAAATTTGAAGATAAAATTAATCGGATCGAATTAGATGATTGAATTGATCGGAACTATAAAAAAATACTGAAGATTAAAGGTAAAGAAAAAGGTCTTTTTTTACTAAAAAGATTGATAATTAGTGTCCTCAGTGCTGAAACAGATATATAAAATAAATTTAAAACTGATGAAATGGAATAAAATGAATTGCAAATAGAATGAAGTAAAAATTAAAAATAAAATGAATTAATAAGTTCTTACCGTTGTTGGATAAATGGAGGGTTGTATGAGAATTGAAATTCGCACGACGTTTCGGTTAGTAATGTATGTCTAACCTTTCTCAAGTAAAAACTCCATCAGTTTTTTCGCAATTTATTTTAGTTTCCATTTCATTTATATTTCTGCTGCAGCCTCAGGATACTAATAATCCAATCGGCTTTTAGTTTTTTCAGTTCAATCCGATCAATTCTATCATTTAATTCTTTAAAAGAGTTTTATTTTTATACTTTTTAGTATAAAAATTTGAGCTTTATTAACTTTGAGCTAAGAATTTGATATTTATAGGCAATGGAACTCCGACAAAATAGTGGAGAATATACATTACTCAACACCTTCGAATAGAACACAAAGTTTTGACAAAAGCGTTATTACTGAAAATATGTGTACACGAATGCAATTAGAATAAAACTTTGAACAACTAATCAAGTAATTGTGACATGAGTTAGGTTTGAAAAAAACTAAGTAGAAGCTCTTGTTAGTTTCAGGCATGTTTCTATAAGTCTGCTCCAATTTCAGGCATCCATTATAAAACTTTTAATCCTATACTGATACCAGCAGATTAATTCATCAATCTAGATGGAATTTTTTGTTATTTCATTTGCTTCAAATATAATTTTATATATTCATAAATTTTAGAGAAAGCTTGTTAGTCGTATGTGATTAAATTTTGTGTTCTATTTCATATTTCAGTAGATAAATGATAGCATATGTGAAAACACATAGAGAAAAAATGTTACTCAAAGAATGATCAATGTTTATATGATCTTTGCTTGAATTTCCAGAAACTTGTGAAGTTGCAGAAAATGTAATATTTCATATTGAATACTTGAAGCTACCGTAGCCACCAGTAAAATACACAAAGAAGCGATCTCGAACATGGAAACTTCAACACGCGCTTTCCACAAGTTTGAGGCAGATCAATGTGAAAGAGTCATCTTTTCCAAGATAACGCGTTGTTTCCACTAAATTCATTATTAGATTATTTAATTTTCATAAAGAAAAAGTCGGTTGACTAGCGTCGCAAAACCAAAGAGCAAGAATTCATTACGAAAGTCAAAGTCAATACACCAGTCAAAGTAAAGTATAATAATGAAAATTATAATTTTATTCGTACTATTCGTATATGTACATGTCATATTGGTATAGTAATAAACAATTAAATACCATGACCATTTGAAAACGCTTGACCATTTGGAAGACAATATTCGCCGTGTTATTGCCGATATACGGTCACTAATGTTGGAAAAAGTCATCGAAAATTGGACGTCCAGATTGGACTACATCCGAGCATCCGTGGCGGTCATATGCCAGAAATCATATTTAAAATGTAATGCCACAAGATTATCTTTCGAATAAAAAAAAATTCTTGTCAATCGAATGATCCATCGTTGTTTTATTGCAATTTAAAATTTTATACCTCTAAAAAAACACCCTTTACATACTTGGGACTCTTGTCATATAAGTCATATTTGTACTAAGGCAAAAGTAACTGGTTTCCATTTCTAGTGCTATATGATACCCCCAGATTCATAAAATAGTCAAAATTTTGCCTCACATACATAAGATATGTTCAATATATGTTCGGATATACATTCCGATATGTTCAATAATCTGTGTAATGTGGAATCCAGATTTAACTAGTGCATCGAGTGTAATGCATAAAGGAAAACTTAGATATTCAAAATAATATATATTTTGCTCCCATTTTTTAGTGAATTTCAGAATATTACTATCTATATTTTTTCAATTTAACATAATAGGGTTATGTTCGTAAATGGTTAGAGTCGATTTCCGTTATCAAGCGTCTTAGTACCTACTAGGTTGCTATTCATTTCAATTCGCCACAACGCAACCCATGAAACCTGATACCCGATTGCATATCCTTCCCCAACAATTCAATCTTTGGTATCCACACCACATAAACAGGTTTCTGGTTAGCTTATTTGCCGATGGCGATGGAAGGACGTCTGTGCGGCTGAACGAAGGTCGTTTGCAACTACCTACGACACATTTCTCGCCAGTCTGAGCTTTTACGTTTCTTCATTCAACTACTTCTGAATAAGACTTTGAGCAATAATGCAATAAACCAATAAATTATCACAGTTCGCAGAGTTTATATGCAATCGGCAATGATATCCACCAGTAAGGAACGATTTTATTGTTGCAATGATGTGGTTACGACATTGGTATTTGTTGTTGACTTCATTTCACATATTCGTACATTAAGGCCCTTGAGTTTGTCGAGATATAAGTTCATTTATGTTTCCCCTGGTCTCATTTTCTCCAAAAATTGACAGCGTAGTAAGAAGTCGTTCTGTTGCATTGATTATTTGTCAATTAGCTATTATTAGTTATTAATAATAACTTTATTACGCAGTAACAGTCAATCGGTACTTTGTGCTCGGTTTCTAGAGAAGTTTATGATACAAGAAAGCTCGTTTAATGATACAAAATAAGATAACAGTTGTATTAAACTTTCTAAAATTAAGGCACGAAATATATATTGAGTGCACTGAACAATTTAATGTAATAAATTCCACTGACATCAAAGGCTTAAGCCAAGTTTTTCCATTGAAGCATACGTAATACAAAGAGCATTTTAAGTCTCCATATAAAGTCAAACAGTTTGTCAAAATCTAGCTTTAATGACGAGAATAATGTAATCTGGACGTTGGTCAATTATAAAAACATTGGTCAATTATGAAAATACATTGGTCAATTATAAAAACATTAATATAGTAAAAATAAGTACAAAATTGTAAACTAGTTACTGAGATCGGCGTTTGAAAATGATTGAACGAATTACAATCACGAAAGTTCGAAATAACAATAACGCAGGCAATTATTTTTCTTCTTTCTGGATAGATAACTACATAGTTAATATAGTTATCTGTGATTAGGAATAACTATTACTGTTTTTCAAGTAATTTTTTTAGAATTCTGCACTAAGAATGATGGTTATTATCTAGATAGACCCACCGCTTTTAATTTTCATGAAATTTACATATATTAACTGTTCTTCCAATTGAAAATCTGAGTTCTTATAAGTTTTTTCAACAAAAAAGAAGCGAGTAGCCTAAATTTAATGAAAATTGGAGATGACTATCCTTGTAATAGCGTTTATGTACTTCATTTCGAGTAATTTTTCAAAAATCAATGGTATTATCAATTTAAGTTCTGAGTTCATACTTATTTGTTTTTTCAGCACAAAATATGTAAGTAACATAAATTCTATAAAAAACGCTATTACAAGGCTGAACTGAACAACGAATTTTTATAAAAATGTTTACTTGTTTATTTTGTGCTAAAGTACGAATGTGAGCACAGATTTTGCGTTTCGAACACCATTCGTTTTCCCAATTGAAAATCTGTGTCCACAGTTCATTTTTTAGGAACAAAATAAGCAAGTATCATAAATTTCATGAACATTTAAGGTCGTTGGTATATCACTCAATAATCTTGTATTTGATTTGAACTTTTCCTTTCAGGCATAGATCGACCACTATGTTGCACATTACGGAGGACACTCCTGCAGACATGCTGTCCGGGGCCATGGACCTTACCATCCACTTGCCATCCGGTAAAACGACGAAAATGTGTGTCGAGAGAAGGTTAGTAATGCCACTAAGATAACGGAAGAAACAGAGATTCACGAAATCACATGTTATTGACGTCAGCTTCACTCTTATCGTCTCTGTAACTATTCACACATAAGATATGGAATAATTGAAATTTCAGAAAATATTAAATCAAAACATACATACCAACAATTGAATGAATTAATACAATAGAAGAAATGATGAGTCTAATTCATATTGGCTATGATTAGGGACCGGATTATATGCATTATCATATTTAAGCCATTATTAGTGGTAATGGCATATTTTACCTAATATTTATTTATGAAGTATATTATTGGTGCATTTACAATATTTTTCTGGGTGCAGTGTACTTCCCCTGCGTTCTGAAATGCAATAAAAGTGATAATATCGTGAATCCGACCTAATTTAATAGTCACAAAATATAAGAGCTATCTGAATAATACTAATTGTGACTTTGGTCGGTTGTTTTCTGACTTATTTGTATGTTTTTTTGTGACGAAAACATATTGAACAATCACGAAGGTTTTAAACGTTTGTGTCAAATTTATAGTTTAATTGATGGGACGGCAGAAGACTGCATCGATGGATGTGGAGCGAACATTTTCCACTCACAAAAATATTCTGAACGATGGAAGACACAATCAGATCACTGAGCATTTGGAACAATATTTTGTTTACGTTTGAAAAAATAATGAATAATTTCAATGTCATTTAATGTTACTGTAATGATCGCTTAACCAAAGACAATAAACCAACTATGCTGATTTTAAAAAAATTAAGACTTACTCTTGTTTTGGCTTCCTAAAATGTATCGTTTGATTTTGCATATTTTGCCAAATTTCGTGCATATTTCAAAATTTTCTCGTTATTACTCTCTAGATATACAGGCTGGCTTCAAAGTAATCTGAAATATTATTGCGGACAATTTTTCCGCAATTTCTTACAAATATAACTGATGACCTAATTCGTTAACGGAATTCAAATTACTGTTTTCATTTCAATAGAATCAGTGAAATTAAGATGAACGTTAAAAAAATTTTTTTAGAATAGATATTCAAAATGTCCCATGCTCGTAAAACGTTTGCCATAATAATAGTTTGTTAATGCTCGAACAGCCAATTTCTTTGCTAATAAAATTAACGTGTGATGTGATTGGGAAGGTATTCCAATCATACAATAGATATTGTATAAATGAGTGGTCTCAAATATCGTTACACTCAAAAACTCAGACGATTGTGTTTAGGTGACCTTGGACGCTGGGGGTGTTGAAATCTTCATTAATTCTATTCGAAAGCTTCCATATATAGGGCGATTTTTTAAGCGTAGTTTTTTAAAATCGAATAAAACACTCAATTTGCATCATATATTCAAAATTTTTATTGAAATTGATAACTTGGCCTCTGCCATTTACATTTTAAAGATAACTTCATGTAAATGTTGTCCGCGTCTCCGTATCAAATGGTCCATTCGGAAGGTCCAATTTGACACATGCCCAATTGCTGAGAACGGCAACGAATTGACATTTCACGATCCTCATTAACACTGTTCGCTACGGCTGCAATATTCTCTTCAGTACGCACTGTACGCATGCGAGACGATGGTTTAATGTACAACAAAGTAAATTTAGTGCGAAATTTGGTGATAACAGCACGAATTGTGGATTCACCAGGTCGAATATGGTCGTAACAAACGATACACATTTTTCACAGAGCACGAATTTTGATAGTAAATTTCAACAATTTGCAATCATTGCTCGTTTGTCAGTCTTTGCATGATGCAATGGCAGAGTATACTGAAAACTTTTCACTTTAACAGATGACGTTTAGATGCCATTACCAACCAGTGCCGCCAACCTGAAAAACTTTACTCTTAAAAAATCACCCGTTATATCACCCCAAAACAGAAAGGGACAAAATTGTGCTTGAACTTCAAATGAAAAACTTCTTTCTTATTACTTCAGAAGACTAGAAACGTCACTAAAGACTAAACGATAATATGAATTTCAGTTATCCTATAATGCAAAATACTTGTCCTAGTTCATATCATGCATATTTTTCAAATTGATCGTGTAATATAGCTGTTGTTTCATCAATCTATAGATAATATGTTAGTAAATCGAAATATGTGAAGTGTATTAAAATATTTTGTGAAAATTTTCCAGGTGTTTTTAATCATAAGATGCGTTTCAAAATCTCTCACTTTATGTTCTGCGAGTAATTGTTTGATAACAACGATAAAAGTTTTTATTTGTTAATGACAATTCCCCGTATTAAAATCCGGCCCGTAAAGATGAGTCGGTCACAGACGCACTTTTGAAGAAAAATTTCTAAATAATATAATTAATTAGCACAGGGTTGAAGAAGGTCACGAGAACTTATAACCTCCCACCTAGTAATTGAAAAATGACCTTGAATTTTAATGTAAACAAAAATCTCAATAAAACATCTTTTCATTCATTCATACATTCATTCATTTCATTCATTTATTCATTCATTCCGTATTGAAATTGCATAATGAATTGTCCACAACGATCGATCAGATTACTTTTCAATATATGTAAATCCTAGTGAGAAAAAACGTTTCGGTAATCACTTTTGAATGGATTCACAATCTGTAAGTTTATAAAATATCGTTGT
Source organism: Henosepilachna vigintioctopunctata (assembly GCA_030704895.1). Taxonomy (NCBI): domain Eukaryota; kingdom Metazoa; phylum Arthropoda; class Insecta; order Coleoptera; family Coccinellidae; genus Henosepilachna; species Henosepilachna vigintioctopunctata. The sequence continues at coordinate 18,997,580 of JARQZJ010000121.1, read as the reverse complement.
ATATTTACAAAATATGTGTGTTAAAATTTTACAGAAAATCAAGGAAATTGATATTTATTCAAAATATTTTTACAATTCGAAGCATTTTCACTATTTTAATATTTCCCAGACCTAGCCGAGCGTTGCACATTTTGCAATGCATCCTCTACTCTCTCTTGTCGTCTTGAGTAGTTACTCATATTCGTTTATGCAATATAAAACAGAATTTCAGTGCATCTTGGGCGCACTTTCATGCTCTTTCAGTCAATTACCACTATGATTACTAATATATATTATTGCGTATGGTAATAGATTGTTTTCGGAAATTTTTTTCTATTCTATGATTGATTTTTGCTGCTGTTTAACTTATGGAACGTTGTAAGGGATGAAGTGATGTGAAAATAGTGACGTAAAATACCATTCCACTGTTAAAAGTGTATTTGAATATAAACTTAAATTCAAACACTTGAACTTATGATTTACACTTTATTGACTACATAGCATGACGCGTTTCGTCGTTACAAACGACTTCTTCAGATGCTTACAGAATTCTGTAAATAGTTAAAAGTGTATCTCGTATGGGAATCGGAAAGTCCAGTTCGTTAAAAACGATAACATGTCGTTTATAAACGTGCTTGAGAAAGGTGTGAATGTAGTATCTATTACGACGTTCTTAATTTTAAACAGTTTCACTGAAAGGTTTACAGAAAGTACTCGTTGAATTTCCGAAATTAAAGGATTTCTGCAAAATTTTGTAAATAAAAGTATGTAGTTTTTCGATTTTCACTATGATTTAGTTAAACATAACAATATTGTTTCGCCAACACAGTGGCTTCATTAGGTTTAATCGATAAACTGTGGAAACAATTAATGCAAAAATGGCAAAAAAACTACTTAGTTTTATTTAAATTATGTTTTTAGATTTTCATCAAGTATCGGCCCAATCATCAATGAAGATCTTTGCAAATTGAGCATCTATTTCGACCATATTGTGTAATCATGTGAAATATAACTCAAAAAGATGGACAACACAGATTGATGTTTTATGTAAAAAATTGAGTAACTTTTTGCAATCTCTATAATTAAGAACATCGTAACTAGAAACTGTGTTATGAATGTGTATTACAGGGTTGTATATAGTCATCTAAATTATAATATTCTGCTGTGGGGCTGCTCTACAGAAATAAATAGGGTGTTCATTACACAGAAGCGAATATTTCGATTAATATTCAATATATTACGAACTTCTTGTAAACCTATCTTCATTAATAGTTACATATTCACCCTACCTTGTTTATATATTTATAGATGTTTACTATATGTTAAAGAAAATGAAGATGGGCTTATTAAATTGAATAGTAATCGTGAGTATTCAACAAGGAACAGTGATGTGCTACTTATTCCTACTTATAAAACAGCTAAATTCGAGCACTCACTCTATTATTAGAGTATTGAAATCTTCAACCATTTACCGTCAATTTGAAAGTACTGAAAGCTAATTTTTTTAAAAGAGAGTTAAGTCATTGATGTTAACAAAGGCATACTATAGTGTGGCAGAGTACTTCGATGATTCGAATAATGTATGAATCAATTTTTTGTATCATATGTTCGTTCATTTTTTTACTACGAATGTCCCTCACCATGTGAACTTGTCTCAAATGTTTAATATTTCTGAGGTAATTGTTTTGTTTTCTTTTCAAAGATAGTTTTGTATATTGTAAATATCAATTGAACCAATATTTTTGTTCGAGGGTTGAATGGTAGATCAGACTCAAAACTGAATTCAGTCCTTTTGTGGGCATTCTTCTTAGTTATAATTATTATTGAATGTAATTTTACAATGCAAGAATGTTTCTCAATAAGTTTTATTATCATATATATATATATATATATATATATATATATATATATATATATATATATATATATATATATATATATATATAAAATATTAATGAAAAGGAGTATTGCCTGGTAATTTAAATATATTTGTTGTGGGTTATAGGCAAAATAAGAGGCCACTATGAATAGGTTTTATCCAATTTGTCTGCCTGCTCTATATGTTTATACAATTGTAGTGATAAAAATTATGATTTACAACTTACGGCTAACTAGGTATAAAAGGTATGGCCAAAATTCATCAAACAGGAATGTCTTTTTTAAAATTTAATAATTTAATTCAGCTTAGTTTAATTCAGCTTAATTTTAAAAAAGACAGTCCTGTTTGATGGTTTTCCGCCATACCTTTTATACCTAGTTAGCCGTAAGTTGTAAATCATAATTTTTATCAATTCTATAAACATCTTTTTCAGAGTCCTGATGAAGACTGTAAACACAGTCGAAATATAGACCAGGCAGACAAATTGGATAAAATCTATTCATAGTGACCTCTTATTTTGCCTATAACCCACAACAATTATATTTATATATATATATATATATATATATATATATATATATATATATATATATATATATATATATATATATATGTTAATATAAATTCGATTAGATCAACTGCATATACTAAAACTCGAATGTTATTAATAACATTAGTTTAACGTTTTTAATTCACGAGTGAGTTCGACGACTCTCAGTTCAGTTATAGGCACTAGAGGAATTATTTCAAGACTTAAATCTGAACAAAATGGTTGTTATAAATATTTGCTCATTCAGTTTATATCCTTATAAACCATAACATAATTTTCTGGTATGAATTAGTGGATGATTTTTTTTCTCTGAGTTGTCCTAATTCTGAAACACCAATTCGACAGCAATGAAATATATTTCTATATCAAAATTGAAGCTTGACTTCGTAATTGTGCTAAATACAATCTCACATGGCTATGAGGTCGATTTGCTATGCCAATCTTGTGGTTCACTTAGAACTCTTGTACAGATGCTCCGTTTGTGGATATTATTATACCTGAACCAGATGCTGTCGTGTATAAAACCATTGGGTCGGATAGCCCAGAGATATTCTGAGAACTCTCGCCGTCTTTCACTTCTATGCTAATGGTCATGTATAAAGCGAACTTTCTTCAACAGATCGATTTATAGTAATTTCTGTCCGTCGTAAATACTTCGATTTTTCCGAAGATATCGTTTCTCCGCGGTTCATTGTGTTGTAGATTCCATTATTTTTAAATTGGCTTTTTAGTAACAAGCAATACGTCTTATATCCGTGTCAACCTTATCTCTTCAAAATTATATACTTTGTCTGTTTTAGCCGCAACTTCTATTGTCCTAAATTGTCTTTTTGTAAAGGTAGCATTTAACGAGCTATACTCACAAGCATCGAAAAGCATACTTACCTAATTTAATTTTCACACGTCACATAGAATTTAATCTATGATCTACTAATATATAATTAATCTAGATCTATTTTAATATCTTCATAGCATGTATATATATATATATATATATATATATATATATATATATATATATATATATATATATATATATATATATAGTAAATACTGAGACTGTTAATCGAAATATTTCAAATAAAACTCTCAGGGAGATGTCTACACAAATATTGTCAACGAGAACGAACCCATCACTTTCGAGAGTGAATATTAAGAGAATTTCGAAAAATTCATCGATCTTGTTGAGTGATAATAGGATACTCACAATTGTTTCATCATTATTATGAATCATCAGTCCATATTTAATCTATCAATCAAGAATCGATGACTTTCAAAACGAAGATAGGTCGTATATTGCCTGTTTAAAACAGTTTATTTTCAATGTTTTTAGCAATAACAGGCTTATTTTAATGTTAAATGAATGTTTTATTTTCGTTGACGTTTCGTTGTATATCACAACTTTTACTCAATAGCCAATTAGAGGTCAATACTAGCCCTTGACTTAATTTGTTTAATTACAATATTCCAGGTAGCAGATTAGATTGACTCCCTATTTTTAGTTAATTTACTTTCAATTTCACTTTTCCTCTATCAGTTTAGAAATCTTATTTTGTATAATTATTTTGTACCTATTCCCACATATTTAGTTGGTATACCTGACTCAAGAAACTGATTTTCTTTGTTCAATTTCTGGTATACGATTCTTTCTTTCTTTGTATAAGTTCAGTGTATTCTATGGTCCTCACTCTGGGTTAGTCACAGAACATACCTGGTATATTCTGTGAGAGAAGCTGAAAGTATTCAGTTTGTAAAATTACACCTATTGTTATTTAGCATTTGATGAAGAAGTAGTATTTCGAAACGCGTCATGCGTATTTTTATTGAAATTATGAGAAAATTCTAAATATTATATATATATATTTATATATATATATATATAGAAAACGAGTCTGAGAAACGAATAACAATGAATTTAATACTTAAATAGGGTACCCTATTAGGCAGGACGTGCAAATCAGTTATAAGTAGTTTTATTACCGACCCTTTAATAGTGCACCCCAGCGGGAGCTGTATTAGCCAAAAGATGGCAGGTAAAAGCTGAAATATGAAATTCATTGAGATACATTCATTGAGAGACGAAAATGAGCCGCCACAGCACCCCCTGCCAGTGATTTTGAATCACGAAAATCCAGCCTGGTAGCGATCAGGAAAGTGGACACGTCTGCCTGATCTGGTGGTCGACCTGGAGGATGATGTAGTTCTGCAGGAGCATGAGCTTTCTCTGGTGGCTGATTTGAGTCTGGTGGTCGACCTGGAGGATGATGTAGTTCTGCAGGAGCATGAGCTTTCTCTTGTGGATGATTTGAGTCTGGTGGTCGACCTGGAAAATGATTTAGTTCTGCAGCAGCATGAGCTTCCTCTGGTGGCTGATCTGAGTCTGGTGGTGATGGCGGAGGTTGTTCTGGTTGAATGGTATCTGCTAGTTGCGAGATGGAACCTGGCAAAATGCGGATGCATGCACCAACGGCGCTCTTCACGTGACGTGTGATTTTTGAGCGTTGACATACTACACATGTTTGCGTCCATTTCCTGCTATCTTCCTTGATGAAATGACAAATATACCTCTCAGTTAGTAACTTCCTGGTAGCTTTCATACCAGGAGGACTAAGGCGGTGGACACTATCAAATGCAATTTTTCGGTATCTTTTTGTGATATAAGGTCTTGGTGCAGATTCTGTCACGTCGCACCACAATTCGTGGGTGCTTCCAGGAATTTTGATCAATCTGAGCTTGAGACCTGATGTTTTGTTTACTATGAGCTTGGAAATTTCGTCATCAGTCTGCTGCGATTTTGCTAAGGCTTCGTAATCGACTGATGTATGTAGTTCTTCAATTCTAGACAGAGCATCTGCTGCTACATTATCACCGACGGCTATGTGCCTTATCTTCATAGTGAACTGGCTTATGAAGTCTAGGGTTCTGAACTGCCGGGGTGATGTCTGCGTTTGGCTTATGAAGTCTGAATATCTGAACTGACGTGGTGATTTCTGCGTGGTCTTATGGCGAAAAGCGTATACCAATGGCTTGAGTACATGTGTAGCAAATCTGTATGTTGCTATGGGTGTATCATTCGCTGCTGATAATTGGTAGGCTGCTTTACTGGGTGCTCCATTCATATGTTTAAGTGGAAATGTGCTTACGTCAGCTCCAGTGTCGGCGTGGAATTGAAGTCTGCTGTCTCTATCAACAACGAATAAGCGGCGTGACTTGTTTGCGCAAGTGTCATCAGCCGCTTTTATCGACTGCCGGCTTGGTTTCCTTTGATTCCATGAGCAGGGTGCAGTACATTTCTTTGCAGCTTGATTGAAACGAGAGTGGTACCAACACATGTTAGCAGATCGTGGCTCACGGTGAATGGAGGGTGGTTGTGAACGTGTTCCAGAATACGCACTGTTGGAATTGCTTGAATAGTAAGATTCCTTAGAACTTTGTATTTCCCGTTTGATGGTACTTAGTTCTCCTCTTACGTGTGAGAGTTGTGTACTGAGTCGTAACAGAGCACCGATATCTTGAGATAAAGAGGAGTCTACTGAAGCAACCAAGATCATATTCCTAGCTGGCAGCGCGGTGTAAATAGAATCAGCTACTTCAGAAATTTCTATCAGCGACCGATGTGATTGGGTCGCTAAGATGGGGCGCAGATTGTCTGCTAATCTGCTTACCCATATGCTCCTGACTAGCGCTTCTGGTACCGCAGATCCTGCAAGGGCTTGTAGGCGACGAAGGAATTGCGATGGTTTTTCGTCCCCCATAGCTTCGTTTTCCAGCAGCTGTTTAGTTTTTTGATCCTGGCTGATACTCAGTCGTTTGATTAATTGTTGTTTCAGTACAGAGTATGAGTTATTGTCCACTGGACGGATCACTATATCGCGCACTTCGGAAATATATTTCGAAGGAAGTTTCGTGAGAATGTCATAATACTGTATCACAGGGTCCGTAATGTTCAACCGTGTAAAGCACGCTTCGACAATCACAAACCAGATTTCCGGATCTGTGTGATCAAAATCGGGAAGGTTAGGCACAGGATTCACTTCACTGCTGTTCGCGACGTTTCCAGTTGTCATGTTAGTATGCATTTTTGAAAGATATACTGTCAGTTTGAATATGAATTTGAATGAACAATACTCACTTTTTATATATTTCCGCACTTTGAAATCTGTTCACTTGAAATAACGTATCACTAATGTATCACTTCTTCCACTCACGATCAGATCACGTCGGGGTCACCAATTTGGCGGGGTTGTGTGTATAGATTAATCGATGAACTTGTATTACACTACCGCCTGTTTATTTATCTGATGTGTGAGGGAAGGTTTAATTGAAATACACTTCGAAGAACTTTTAAATATAACTTTATTTTAGAACTATTAATATGGTTGGATATATATATATATATATATATATATATATATATATATATATATATATATATATATATATATATATATATATATATATATATATATATATATATATATGATATGTATATACTAGCTGACCCGGTGAACTTCGTACCGCCTAACAGTCAATGAATGTCGTGTTACGATGAACTTAATTTATTATTTTATGGAAGGAATGCATAGAGTGCAAAATGAAGAACAAGTTCTAGAAAAACTACATAGGAGTACTCTATTGATGAAGTATTAAAATCTTTTATTTTGTCTTGCCGAAATGTCTTAAAGCAAAAATGGCACTATATAATACCGTTTTTTATTACCTACGTCACGATACTGTTTTCTATTGACGTTGATTGAAATCAATTGAGAATAAAAGGTTTTCATTGAAGTAATAAAGAAATCTACTCTGCAATAAATTGAATGATTGTGTTAATGAATATCTTGTTCAATTTGTAAACAATGCTCCAATCTGTATCAATTTTAATCCCACTAATAATTTTTCGCATAAAATACAACTTGATTGCAATAAATGTCTTTGTCTGTCTGCAGACCATAACGTGATTAATTGACATTTTATGAAATGACCAATATGTTGCGGTTCAAGTGTCTCTCAAATATGTTCTCCATAATATTGACAATTATCTAGAGTATTTAAAAGAATTTATTTCGTGAAACAATTCGTTATATTTGTTATTTATATTTATTGCTGTTAGAGATAAATATTTTATGGTTATTATTTTAATCATTGTTTGCTGGCGTGTTATACAATTGTTTCAAATTGACTTATCGATGTCTTAAAGGATCAATAAATATCAGTTTCCAATTATTATCATTATTATTCGATATATACTTCAATTAGCCGGATTTTATTACAATCTATTGGTGTATATTGTACATTCGAATATTTGTGGATTATTTAATACGTTTTCAAATTCTTCCCTTTCTTGGTTTCAACTTCATATGTTATATATATATATATATATATATATATATATATATATATATATATATATATATATATATATATATATATATATGTTTTTTTCACTCTTTGTATTATATTGGTATCAAGCGTTCGATGGTTTTACTAATTGCAAAATATTCCTCTGATTAGTCGAACTATAACAAAAGCTTTATTATTATTGATTTCGAGCCTTACGTTTTTTGTACCCAATGCAAAGACAGCTTTAAGTTATCTCGGTTATTACCATTTTTTTCTTAAGCCCTTGAAACTTCTTTACCTTCTGAATAGTGAGATCATCTCAGATTTCCGCAGTTCTTGTTGAAGTCTTCGTCTTGTTTCACTTTTTTGTTCGTTTTTATATTTTCTCTGGACACTCTCCAGTAGATGCTTTGAGATTTTCTAGATGTGTTTCTCAAATGAATTGCTGGCATTTGGAATTGCCACTACTTCATTCATTGTGGTATTTCTGGCTCTTTTATCAATTAGGACTAAATCGGGTATATTGTGATGGACAGTTGGATTGGTAAGCAATGTGCTGTCGTAGTTTAATCTGAAGTTTTCATTCTCTAAAATTTTCTGGTGAATGTGGTTGTTAGATGCCTTTTTTATCTGACAGGCTGTTAGTATTACACAATTCAATCTCAAGCTTCCTTATTTCTTGAGGAGTAGTCTTTTTGATAATGGATGCAAAAAAATAGCTGAAAATGAGTTAATAGCGTCCAGATCTTACGGTTAAAGTTGTTAAGAACAGTCGTACTTCACTTCACCATATCAAAGCAATAAACCATGCCGATCATGTTTTCAAAGCTTTGAAAAAATTCCTAGTGTTTAGTCGCTCTACAAATTTATTGGTGATTCCTTTCTCATTATTGAATGATCGATCCTTTTCTCCTCTGTTTTACCTTAAATATCATCTGACATATTATAATAAATTGTTTTATTCCAGTACCCCAATGATGGATCTTCTAGTCCAAATAACCACAAATCATCAACTTCAAATCACCAATTATACTCTGCAGCCTCTACAGATATCCCCGGACAGCAGTTTTTCGGAAAAAATATTGTCTTATTACCCCAACACCCCAATCGGAGCTCTAGATACTCAACATGTAAGGATAGTGCCTAAAACGAAGACGCTTCCTGCTCAAAAGACCGTTCCTGTTGGACATCAGCCTTTCGAGAGCACCTTCAGATTGAAAGTACATCTTCCGAGGAATCAGCTGTTTGTCACGAGGGTCAGCAGGCATGTGCACATCGGGGATATAATGCGAAAAGTGTGCGAAGAGAAGAATTTAGACCCAAAAAAATGTGAAGTCAGGCACCCGGGTAAGCTTTTACGCCTTTTTTTCCTTCATGCTATTAATTTCGATCAAGTGATCTACTGTAATGTGAAGATGTGGTCCCTAAAAGTGTAATCAACATGTGTTTGAGAGATTAAACAAATTTATTGAATTTAATTTGTACTATATTAACAGATACCACGAAATTGGTTGTTACTGTCTTCTTGAAGATTCTATTACAACTTGGAAATGATTGTAAATTATTGTTTTGATATTTATATGACCTAGATGCTGGGTCTCTGTCCCATTTTATTTCGGACCTTAAATAGTATCACCTTTCAATTTTTGATCACGAAAAAATCTTACTTTTTCAGAAACGTATCCTAACTCATTCTATTTGCTTGCTTTTCTGCCTTACTTTCATGAAAATGATTATTTCTTGATAATTTTATTCATTTATGTCTATTTACATCCAAAATTCATCAAAATTTTGACTTGGTAAGAAATCAGCAGCGTAGAGAAGGAAGGGAGATTAAATTATTTGAAAGTAGTAGTAAATGGAATTTTCATTATTTTAATCGATTTATATAAAATGTACATCAAGCAAAGCTTTTTCAGTAAGGTAATTCATAATGAGCAAAAATGATAAATAATAGTTTCAATTTTAATTCAACCACGAAATTCCAAATCGCTATGAAATTTTTCAGCCTCAGAAGAAATGAAAAGTTCATGTATTGATCACTTAAACGTTTCGAAAAATATGATCTCCCCAAAACGGAGAGTTTTTATTCTTGCGTAGAGCACGCAATTTCTAATTGAAGAACCGACTAGCTTAAAATCTCGCCAAGTGACAACAGAACGAGGAGTGAAAATTGAAAAATTACTAAAATATGGCTTGAGTAATGAACAATTCTCAAACAGGTTTGTGCTTATTTTTTGATCGGTCAATATGAATGTTACCTCAAACATTTTAAATTGGTTCAAAACTAACTTATCAATAACGAATCAATAAATTTCATATTATATAATCTATACATTATGAATTTTTATGGAATGCAAAGAACATCTGCCAATTTTGATAATTTTTGCAAAACTAAGAGAGGTATAGACACCCTCAAATGCTTCTCACCCAGTAGATTCAATGTTACAGTATAGTCGTACTTTTTACTGTAAGAAAGTTTTTTATTTGTCGGTATCAGTTTACAGAATTATCAGTTGTTGGACTGGTAATGGACGCAATGGACAAAAAATGGATGGGAAACAACTTCAATAAATGTTAGATCGCAAGTTCCGTTTGTTCAATCGATAAAATATTTTGATTTTTAGGAACCAAAACATTCAAAGGTGCTCACGTAAAATAAAAATTCATCTTTCTCAATATTAAGACGGAACAAAAAATAGTAAAAGAACCTTACCCAGTGTCTACCAAATCAGTAAATAAATACCGTCAGGTAAACAATGTTCATTTCAATCAATACAACGTCCTTGAATTGGGCATCCTTTGTTAGGTGTTCATGTCATGTCCAATTGAATGATGAAATTGGAAAAATCCCATAGAGATACTACAGATTCTACTTAAAAATTCCTCTTTGTTACAGAAACGTAGTACTTTTATTTTTCTCGTAAACAGCTTTAATTATTGCGATTTTATATCTCTGAATCAATTTTCTTCTGATAACGATAAAATGATTCATTGTCACATAAATAATTATCACATTCTTACATTTTTGATTGTCGAATCCTCTCTTTCTCGAGTGGTACTACGTGCCATGTCTGCAAGTTTCATGTCATACAACCACTACAAGCTGTTTCATTTCGAACAAGTATTACAAATGAAGACATTTTATTATTTTTTGTACCAATAAAACGTTATTGGTAAAAAAACCATTTTTTTTAAACGCTGAATCAATGAAAATGTTGGTTTACAGAACATAAAGATGAAATAAACAAGTAATTATTTCATCATCAGCAAGTGGCAAACCACTATGTGTCTTCCACATGAACTTTTCGAATGGCAAGATAATATTTCTTCATCCACAACAAGGAGTTTTATTTCTTCCGTTATCTCAAAAAGGATGAATAGAAAAGCACATTAGAATTGTCGTAACAAAAATTATAAAATCAAATGGAATAATGTCACTATTGCTCCCTAAGAGAAAAGCTTGGGTACGTGTCCACATTTCGCAACTCGAAGAGTTCAGCCGACTAAGGGTGTCGAAATAACACCCTTATTGAGAATTATTTTTCACCGTGTTTTAATTAAATTTTTTCATTTAGGATTTCCTTCTGATATGTATACAATTAAATGCGAGTATATAACAGATCCATTATCAACAAGTTGCTACGAAATTAAGATTTAAAAAACTAGGATAACCTCAAAAACTGTGAATTTTAAAAATAAAGATGTGTCTTTCAAATATGCTGATTAAAGTCAAGAAATATCACTTAAAACTTGAGAATTAGGAAAATATATATAATAATAATATTAATACTGCATTATCAATGCCAGTCATACTTTCGAAAGTGGTTGTCTGGAAATTAAAAGGCCTACTGTTTAACGCCGATTCGAAACTGCCCAAGATTATAATTCATTCATATGATTTTTCATTCATATAATGAATGAAAAGTATTTTTTTACCATCACCAGATTCATATACTTTGAACTTGATCACGACATTCTGAAGAGAGCCAACAAGCTCGAAACACCTGTCAAAGGTTGCTTCCAATATATGTATATATGTAACGCCATTTAGTGCACTATGCACTGACGTTATAGTATTTAGTGTATTATGTTACGGTAGAGACCATATCACAAATTCTGTAATCCTTGTACCTGTACTCGTATCATTCTGTGATACTCATATTATTCTGTGAACGGTCTGACAGTACATAAGGCGCGACATATTATTTTAACCTCCGATTCTGTTTGTATATTTTGTGGACGCAGAGCTAAAGATTAATATTCAATCGACATTTAATTCTCGATTCTTGTTTCAGTTTTAAACATTCATCGAGAGTCATTGACTATTAAATAAAATAGAAAAATAACTAAATTATATATATATATATATATATATATATATATATATATATATATATATATATTTATATATATATATATATATATATATATATATATATATATATAAATATTTTTATATATAATGTATGTATGTATTCGAATAATAAAGAGCTATTTCTAGATAAATTTGTTTATCTCTAAATATTGGATATCATTCTCAACTTTATGTTAGGTGACGGTATCCATTGTTTGCTATGTATCTAAGGTATTTATTGCGTGCTTACTACAATAGTCAGTTGCCTGCAGTAAATATTTGGTATTTGATAATCCTTAAAAATAGATGGAAGATATCATTTCCTTCTACTTAATTCATAAGAGCGTGATTCAAGTGAGGAGAAGAATCTTAGTCATTTGTGAGTGTTATTGGATATTATTCAAATAAATATTCGCAGAAATAGTGGATCTGTGACGTTGATTCAGTAGGTAAAGTAATATTTTTTTATAATTATTTTGAATACGTTCATAATTTCATATAAAAAATTTCAATATATAACGTAAAAAATCATCGAAAATATAAAGTGAATCCTTCATCAGATTACGTTTCGATAGATTGTAAATTCTTATAAATTTTAGAATGAACAATTTGTAAACTTTTTCACTAGTCAAAAGCAAAATAATTTTTTATTTAGTTTAAAATTGAGGCCTTTTCATCACTTTGTGAAAAATATAGTGGATTAGCATTCGCTTCTGAAGTATTTCATTTTCTCCATGAGAAAATTATATTAAGCCACATATTTCGGTTATTGGAAAAGTTTTCATTATAAACAAATAATGGAAACACTGGACTGTGATTTCGTATTCCAAATTCAATAATTTATTACTGTTTATTCTTTTGATGATGTGGAAACTTCAAAGTAACTGATAATTATGAACGTGCCATCACATTTATATACTATCCGATTATAGAATATGAAATTTGAGTTATTTGAGGTTTTGCATGCTGAAGAAGATGGTTTTATTTCAAAGTCAATAATGTCATTACTAAGCCAGTATTTTTCTCTGAATGTATCATAAAGGCTACAGAAACAAGCTCAAATTTTGGTTATTCTGTTTTCATAAACTAGTTGCTAGTTGGTGTGAGGACAATTATTTGAGTTTGAATGTGTCAAAGTGTAATGTTGTTTCTTTCACAATGAAAAGGGATCGCATTGATTGTGATTATAGCGTCGGTGGTCAGGTTCTCTCTCGTTCAGATAAGGCGAGAGATCTTGGTGTAGTCTTCGACCAGAAGCTTTCTTTTGTCCCACACATCACCCAACTTATTTCATCTCCTGCGAAAATGTATGGATTCGTTATACGTAATGGCAAATATTTTAATAATTCTTCAACATTGATAGGACTATTCAATACCCTAATCCGTAGCAAGTTGGAGTATGGCAGCACGATCTGGCATCCCATTTACACTTGCCATCAACGCCATCTTGAGGCTATTGAAATTCTTAGTGGGAGGGAGGATAAAGTTTATCCACAGAGAGGAGTCAATCATAACGAATTATTGAGTCGATTCAGTTTTATCTCATTGCAGAGCAGGAGAGAAACTTTATCACTCTAATTCTTGTACAAATTACTGCACAATAGTATTGATTGTCCTCCCCTCTTGTCCGCTTTGAAATTTCGTGTTCCTAGGCAAAATTCTCGTAATACAGAATTATTTCACCTAGAGTCTCCGAGGACCAACTCCCTATGCAATCCCCCATTTGGTTCATGGAATCTACACTGAATAGAATGACCAGTAATTGTGACATTCACTTTGACTCCATAGAATTTATTATCAGGAGTGAACAACGAAAATTGATTAAAATGAATTGATTTAGATTGAGTTATTTGTAATATTTCATTGAATGTTATAATGTAGTTATAAGTTACTATTTTTTTTAGATTAGATTGATCTCTTTGTTAAATCTTTTGTTTAATTACTTAGTTAAATCTTTTTTCTAATTATTTAGTTATTACTTAGTTATGTATTCAATATATATAATGTTATTCAATATATTAATATTATTTTCTGTAATTGGGTATTATACCTGTTGAAAATAAAGAACTTATTATTATTATTATAAACAAAGTAGAATTGAAATTTTGACATATTCGAGTTGAAAATAACTGTAATCTCACTTTAATAACTGAATGATGCTGTAATTTGCAGCACGCTTGCAATCGTAAAAACAGTACAAATCATGCGTTAAGAATAATATAATTTGGATTTACAAGGTTCGGTTTCAGGTGAACCATTTTCACCAGGTTCACTTTTGTGTAACTGCTATGTCACTTGTCGTTGGTTGACTGAATATTCAGAAGGTTTGAGTACTACAAGACCACGTCAAGTTTCAGATGAAATAATAGTTTTCTACTCTTATACTCATAAGGTACTGTTTTCGGTATATTCAAAAATTTGGTCAAAAATAAGGTTGAGCCAAAAATATTTTCACTCTACCATAATAATTTTTGGAGACGTTCAGAAATCGATTTGTGGAAATTATACTGTTATGTACTTTCAAATGCAAGTTAAACATGTATTTTTTCTTGTTTGACATTTCAGAAAAATGCCAAGTGAATTCAGTTTACTTGAACTCGAACCCACTTCTCCATTTCAATCAATTGAAATGAATTTTATTCACTTTCGTTAGTTTTTGAAACGGAAATTGGTTCTATACTATCCCCATGAATTCGAAGTAGTAAAGTATTTAGGTATTCCTTCCATGTGTTTTCACCAGTTTATTCACTTTGGTTCTTTTGTATGCCTTGAGGTTGTTCAATATTCCAAATATTGCAATTTATTAGCGACGTAATTTCAAAATCTCAGTATGAAAAATAACTCAGCGTTAATATGATTATTGTCTTATTGAAAAACGTGAAAAATGTCGTGAAAATGAATATTATTACCCCCAATGAATCACAATAAAATAACAACAGAAAGGCTACTTTCTAGATATACATACTTTTTATGACAATTTCTTGGAAATTTTTCGAAGTTTTTCACTCCGAAAAAGCCATCGTAATGGTGTAAAAGTATGTACACGTACGTTACAATTCTCAAATGAAAAGTATATACCTAGAAAACAATGTTTATATTGCCACTTTATTGTTGAAGTGTATTTACATTGAGTAACGACCTTCAAAATTTTGAAATATTGTTGTGGTCTAACAAATCTCTCAGTACATTATAAAACGCTATGTATATATTCTATGTAAATATGTCGATTTATATGTATACTGGTATTTGACTCACCGTTTACTTAAAAAAATATTTACAGGAAATTTCGATGAAGTACTGGATCCAAAACTGACCTTAAATGATTACATGATAACAGAGATCTACCTAATACTTAAAGGTTCAAATACTATTAATCAAACGTTTTCTGCTAACGACATCATGAGTTTGAGGAAAGGAGGAGGAAAGGAAACACCTTCATAGTAAAACTGGTGGTGGAGTATTCAATTTGATATTCAGGAGGGGCAAAACGGTAAGGTTTCAATAACTTTCATAGTAACTTATTTTTATCCCTATTTTTTGTCCGTGTGTGGAATTGATCACAGAAATTCACTAGCAAAAATTGAAAGAATGTGTTACATATAAAATTTAATGTTGTCAATTGAAATGATGGATACATAAGTACACAGAACATTTTTATTTGTGGTCATAGATATAAGTTCATCTTCTATGTTGCTTTTTTGATGAACCTTGATAAAGCTGTGATAAAAATACAATTTAAACAAAATTTAACAACAAATTGTATCACTGTAACAAAATAATCAACTGTAGTCAAGTTCCCCGCCATCTTTGAACTCTGTTTTGACAAGGAGGACTACTCTTCAGTGGAATAAGTGCATCTTCTTCAATCAGCAGAAAATCTGCAATTCACAGCGATGTGAAATAGTACCTATGTGCAATATTGTTATGCGTATTCATAATCTGCGCGAACACAAGGTATTTCAAAGAAAGTAACATAGGTAATCGATGAGAAAAATCATAAATGTTGGCTTATTGGTCGTCGTTATAAGAACACAACACGATACGAAAATGTGAATGAGAAGAAGTCGGTAGTTCGATTTGATACCGTGAATTTTCTAATAACGGAGCATGCGTACTTTCTTAATAATAACAAAATAATCGTAAAGCAATAATTTCAACAAACGTAAAATGCACTTCTATAACAGGTTTCTCAACTCATATTTATTTTTCCGTGTTTCAAAGTGAAAGCAAATTTAATTAATATGAAATTCGTCTATTATATGACTGCTATTAAATCCAAATTATCATTTTAATGTTTTTTGATACATGTTTTACATTTTTTCGACCCATTCAACATCAAATTGATTTGGTATGCAGAATAGTTGCATAGTCTCGGTACAATTGTTATCTGTGTATGTTTGGCAGTTTTGTGCAATTTTGGATTTTCATAACAAGAGAACTACAACTTCGTTGAATCATTGAATAGGTAATGATAGAACTTGATTCAAAATTCAAAACGCAATTGTTGATTATTTTTTTATGAAACGATCAGTTTAATTTAGTATAAAGGACTGAAATCATTTCCCCAATACTGTGGCTCTATATGCATCAATCCATTTGTATTTATGTGTATTATCTTACTGTACAAATACCAAAATTCGTGTCATTTTATGCTTATTCTACCCCAAGAAGTAGATGAAAAACTTTCACGTCTTGTTTAAATTCAGTTTAAATGTTATTTATTAAAAAATTAATATTAAATGCTTTTTAATATTAATTTGATATTTATTATTACTTTTTATTAATATTCAGGCTGTGAATTTCCAAAATTAATAAAGTGAACGATTCATATAATTAGTTTTCTCCGTTTCGTAATTTCCACGTTTAGTTCCGTAATTTGTAAATATCATTGCTTATTTTGAGGTTTCACCCCAGTAGCATACTCAAAATACGTTTCAAATTCTAATCAAATCAGAATGACTTATTAAATTCAATACAGATTAACTCGAATGACTTGCTTTATTTTCAAACCTATTTTTCATATTTCCCATATTTCATGATTAAATAAATATACATACGATTCTGTCTTGATGTTTAGAAATTCAGAATATTCAAAGTGAAATGCGTTATAGATGAGGTTTAAATTATCGCTTTTCTTGTGATTTAGTTTAAAGGTCAAAATAGCAGGGGTTACTATAAAAATAGAACCATAGTTCCATACAATAATACGTTCTCTGAAGTGACGTAGAACGAAAGTAAATCATTATTTTTCATTTTATTCTTATAGTTTTTCAAGTGTAATCCGAAGTTTCCTCATTATCAACGTCTTTTCATTGAAATATTTCATAAAATAGCGATCGTTAATTGAACTTTTTTTTTAATAGAAAAAATATTAACGAAAATCGTACAGGTAAAATGAAATATGCATTCCAACTCTGTATCTACAGAATCATCACATTATTGGACTCATAAAGGAAACAATAAATATTTGAAAATTCATAAATTTGACAGTTTTTACGGTTGAGTGATAAGAATCAATTAAAAACCCATAGCACCATGTCAATTAGTGAAGTGTTAGAATATTCTAAAATCATTGATGTCTAAAAAAGGTGATTACTATAAAAATAGTATGTTCATCACTTTGAGAAGAGTGATGATGTTTACAATCATAACACATTATTTTGTTATAAATATTCATATTTTCCTATGTAAGCTCTATTTGCTCATTCAAGTCTACTTTCAATATCGTGACATTTGATTTCTCCTTTTTCTTTCGAATAATTTCATCGAAAAGTTATCTACTTGCTCCATAGGATTATATAGGTTATGTTGTCCACTTTGAGTAATAATTATTTACCTAGATCTAAAATATTCAATAACTCTTATATACACAAATATAAAAATTTTTAATCACCTGCTTTTAATAAATTCCTATTTTATTCGGTCAAATATTAAATTAAATATATAGTTACGTCAGGATGCAATATAAAATTCAAATAATTAGCACAAGCAGTTGCCCCACAATCTCTATAAACTAGTTTGGTGCAATAAACTTTCGGTGCGAATCATTTCCTTTAAATAATAAAATTTCAGTAGGCAGGTTCCAGTGTTAATACTAATAGCACTTTGTTAGCAAATTAAATATTATTTTGTTCAATAACAAGCTGATGTCGTAATTATTTTGAAATGTATTTCAGAATTCCGTATCTACTTCTACATCTGCGCCAGTATACAGCGAAGGTTCTAGATCAGTGACTCCTCCTGTTGCACCTGTACAGATAATCACGCCTCCAAAACCCGACACTCAGCCGGAAAAACCCAAGGTGCCTCTACGAAAACGAAGGCCTGCTCCGAAACCCCCCATTCCTGTAGATAAACCACAAAATGACAATGCGGAAGGAAAAGTTAGCTCGATAGTGTCAGATAATTCGGCCACAAGTGACATTTGCGTCAAAAATGAAACGAATGTTATGATCTGTCATTCTAGGCACAGCAGCGATAGCTCTGGATACCACGAAACTTCAATCCTGAGCGACCATTGTAACACCTCCCTTCCAAGGAGAAGCATAGGTTTGGAAGGTGATCGAATGGGTAAAAGCCTGAATAGGCACAGTCAAAGCATAGGAAACTTAAGTAAAATGACAGAGCAGTCGAGGTCAACCAGCAGCTTAGCTTTTGCAGGTAGATATATAACAATTGTCCGTAATTGTACTATATTTTTACAGCAGGTAAAAGTATAGTACAATGCCAACGTAAAGTATGTAGTAATACCAAACGGAATATTTTACTGTCCATCTAAACTTATTATAACAGTTTTATGCTAATTATTGAAAATTTTTATATAAAATAGTAAATATGAAAGCAGAAGGAAAAATACAACATTTTGTCCCAACAGAGAAAATAGCTGATGATATATTTAAACAAATAAAATACAAAACTTACGCGCATTTTCGAAAATTTGAGGAACTCATTTCTGCCTGCATGTTCCACTCTCAGTTTATTTGTGTTAAAAACTCTTTGGATTTCAAATTGACATTGTTGTATTGTCTTCTATAGAAAATGAATGATAATTTGAAACTGCAAGTAACATTTATATTTCCTAACAGTGGAAACATATAAAATAGATTTGTTCGAACATGTTAAAATTAATGAAATTTTGAAAAAGAAACATATGTGTGTCATGGTCTATAACTTAATTTTTTATTCAGGGCGCAAAAAGAAGGCTGCACCTCCGCCACCCAAATTTCTACAAGACTCCTCAAGCTCGAAACCCGCTACACAAAAACCTAGTCCCTTAGTTGCTAGTCAAACCCCTGTCGACTACAATCAGTCGAATATAGGTAAGGTTTCCCATGTACCTGCTTACAATTACAGCACTTTGGTTTCGGATGTAAATGAATATGTAAATCGGGATGTAACAGGTGAAAAAGTTGAAGCTGGTAAAAGTAAATCGTTAAACATTATGAATTTGAAGAGAACTAAAACAATACTTTCAGTTACGTTACGCCAGTTTTTAAAAAAATTGTCATTTCGAAGAATAAATAAGGCTAGTTGTCCGTCGCCTTTTGAAGGAACATTAACACTCGGAAAAATTTATGGGGAGGGGGATGTCAAAGAAACATCTCATGTGATATTAAAAGAGTCTGGAAAAGAAGATATCCTCTCGGTAACCATATATGAATCAGTTAATTGTTTTGATTCCAATCAGTTAAATAGTGTTAACGAACACATTTTTTCGACAGAAGAATTGAAAGAATATTCTTCCAATTCTTCCGCTAGTTCGGATGCAGTTGATTATCATTTAAATTTGAATGAATTTGAGATACATGAATTGAACTTTGAAAACGAAGAAGTGGAACAACCTTCGCAGGAATTTGTATTGTACCAAGCCCCACTAAGTTCCTTCAAAACGCCCGAAATAAATACTAATATTTCTGAAAGTAACAATTTTGAATCAATAGTTCCTATTGAAAATACGTCAGGTGAAACTGAAGACAAAGCTTCAATTACGAGTGAACCAGAGATGACGATTTGTTCTAAAGAATCCTCTAAAGTAGTTGGTGCTAATTTCGAACTTTTGTTAGATAGAAATGACTTCATTTCACAGTTAAACAAAATTTTGTTCGAAGGAACTGAAGAGTTCGTATGATTTTCTATTCTGAAACGTTTATGCTAACTTTGACATTATTTTAAGTTAATCTTCGAATTATCTCTTTTGTTCACAAGTTAAATTTTTTTACCAGCTTCAACTTCAAAATTTTTAGTTAATGGGTAGGTCTCTATGGTATTTTATGACGGACAGAGGTTTACATTTGGTTTTTAATTGCTTTGTATTTTGCATGCTAGATAGAAACACTCCCTTTCAAGAAACCCAAACTATCATTAATCCTCCTCCTGTACCCAGAAGAAGAAAAGGAAACGAACTTATGCCTAGACCTCGAAGTAAAGTAACACAAGATGTCTCGGATTTAGAAGTAAAAAATGATTCCACGTCCGATTCTATTCATTCTTGTCCATATCATGATGGTGAACCTCTTTATAAGACATCATTGAATGATAGCAGACCTCCATCACATTTGTCAACTACCGACATATTAAAATCTTTAGAATACCTTAATTTAGACGATCAAGGCAATCTCATCAAACCCCCAGAAATAATTGCTTTATTGCCAAAATCAGTTCAGGAAATCGATGGAGAATGTGCTGATATTAATCTATCTCTAGAAAGAAGATCATTCCAATTAAATGCAGTGGATAATAATCTTGACGATGATAATAATAGCGTTGATAAAGAGCTTCAAGCCTTAGATTACCTCACTTCTCTAGAATCCGAGGTGTCCTATTCGAACAGCATAAATAGTGAGAAAAAAGAGGGTGATAATTTTTCGGTTACAAGTTTGAAAAGTAATCAGGACATGCGTTTCAAACAGGGTGAAATGAAGCGGTGGGGTAGTTGGGAAAAATTGGACCAACCACCAACCCCTCCATCTGTGTCCCCTCCTCTAGAATTGATTATTGATGAAGATTTGCAAGATCTACCTAATCTTGAATCAGAAAAACACCATTCTTCTGAAACAAACAAGGAGGAAGGCATAGTAAAAATATTACAAGAGACTGAGAAACCACAATTGAAAGAAAACATGATTAAAGTTGACAATATGAATTCTATTCCTACAGAATCTCGAACTTCAAAAAATATTGAGAAGTTGTTTGAAACCTACAATTCAATTTCTTCAAAATCCAAAGAAATGGAAATTATGAAGACAACTCAAAACGATTTTATTTCAAATGCACAAACAGATGTATGTGAAAGTGATTCAAACACTTTATTGGTCTCAAATATCTCCGATGGAGTTATTGATGAACAATTAGAAGCAGGCATGTTTATTTTAATGAATTGTTGCATTGTCACGTCCTATACATCATCAAATAGAACCCCATTTCTTCATTCCTAGATTTTTAAGGTTAGATAATTAGCTGAGTATTTCTTCTTCATTTCTTTTGCCTTCCTACTAACCTTACTTTATACATTTCACTTCTTTCTCTATTTCAGATGTTGAATCATTATGTACTTTCGATTTTTCAGTTTTATATTTTTTCCTAATATAATTCTGAAAACGTCATTCATCCAAAATCTCTCTAATCAGTGAGGGAAGCTATAAATCTTCCATTTCAGTAGTTTTATGTGCATCTCCTCTGCTTCATTCCATACATTGATCGCTTCACAATTTTCTTCGATTAAAATCCCTCATATTGTGGTTTATTTTTACAGAAATTCCTCCAACTATTGGTCCGCAATTGACGCATAATAAATTGGAATCAAAGGACACTATAGATAACATACAGAATTCCAAAAATACTACTACAATGAAAATCGAAGAAATTGGTAGTAATACCTTATGTATGGAAAAGAGATCATCGCAGTCCTTCACTGATTTAACAGTGAGCAAAGAATATTTAAGTGATTTAGACAAATACATAGACTACCGCAAATCTCCCCAAGATTCTGGAAATTCTAGCGATATAAGCGAGAAATCTAAGCTTGATGAGGAAATTAGCAATGAAGATCTAATATCAAGTGTTCAGCCAGACAAAATTGATTATGAGACTGATGAGTGGCAATTGCCTTCTCCTCCCAAAGCTTTTAAAGATACTAATTCAGACAAATTAAGCGAGCAGCCAGTTGGTACCCCTGCAGCCACTGTGATAAATCAAGAGCTGTTGCAAAAGTTGAGGCACATTGAAGAACAGCAAAATGAACACATCGAGGAATACGAAGAAAACAATCCTCTAAGTGAAACTGTTAACATAATTAGTGAAGATAGACCTCTTCTAACGAATTTATCTTTGGAAAATTTAGAAAAAAGAAAAAGTCTAGTTTATAATAGAGAATTAGCAACAAGTTTGAAATTAACATTCGATTCTAGCTCAAGTCCACCTCTGTCAACGAATTACCAACTTGAGCTTGATTTTCCAAAAAATTGGAGAAGTTTGAGAAAACCGTAGAAGACAATCGCAACGCTAGTCAACCAGACCTTGAACATAAAAACAAAATTCAGCCAACTATTACGGAAAGTTCCCTTCCAAATTTCAAAATCACAACATATGACGAACCTAAGCGGAAAATTAAGGTATTCGAGGACGACACTGTTCGTAGCAATTCGGACTCTACACGGAAAACGACAAATCTAGATACATCAAATTTGGAACAAAATAAAAGTAATGGTAGATCGATGGAAAATATTTCCGTGTGGCAAAGTGATCGAGAAGATGTTATAAGAAGGCCTAGCGACGTAGGTAGTCGTATCTATCGCCCTAAAAGCGAACAGCCCCGTAGATCTGTCAATCGTTCGGAGTCATTTTCTATGGAGCAGAATGAATGGAGTCCATCTAAGCCTGTAACGCGTTCAAAATCTCAGGTCGCTTACAAAAAGGAGAATATTTCAGACAAGTCATTCAAGTCAGATAATATGTTGAAGAGTAGTAGCCTGTTTGATGTCTCAGGATTGCAAAGTTTGGAGGTAGGTGTTAAAACCCCCATGCACTTTTGATAATGAATTACTCGAAACGCACTAATTTTTGGTGGTTTATATTAAGAAGTTCAGCTTAGAACATACTAAAATCAAATGGGTTGTGAATTCGGATAACTAAATATTTTTAGAAAGCTAATTGTTTACCAGGTATTTATATTTGTGTTTGATTGAATTGAAACCATTGCAACCAACATAGATGTAATAATAAAAGAAAACCTTATATCCATTTGTTGTATATAATTATAACACTAATAATAATAATTTTGAAACATGTTTGTTCCATCTTGTAACATTGAAATTATTTGATGTTTTCCCTGTTCTTAAGTATATTTTCAATTCTCTAGCAAAAATAACCCCTTGGTTGATATCAGTGAACTGTTAGAAGGATATTGAAAAGAGGAATTTTAATTCTTAAACACTTATCATTATTTGAATTCTATTACATTTTGCATTACATATCAGTTTTGTAAATATGACGACGTAGGTCACTTTAAACATTTTTATAATAAAAATTTATTATAATATTGAAATATTATTTCAATGATATTGAATATTACTGAACAGCATACATTGTTTCAGGTCATGAGGAAGATTCAAAATAAACTAAATACGCCAAATGCATCGACGGAGACTCTATCGAAAACGGAGAATGTAAAGACAGAAGTGACTTCCAGAAAGGTTCAGTACACTGGTCCACCATCTGTAAATATGAGTACATGGTCAGAAAGAAAAAAAATACCTGTGAGTGTTAAGGAAGATGAAGATTACAAATTAGGTCGCGGGAGAAACAAAACTCATTCCAGTGTCATGATAAACTCCTCTTCTGAACAACCGATTGAAAACTGTGTCAAAATAAAACATACAACTTCTGATAGCTTGTATAGTTTTTCAAATAAGACTGAAACTAAAAATGTTACCATTAAAATTAATGGTTCAGAACCTATAAGTACGGAAAAGAATGGTAACGTATTGATTAAAATAAGGCAACCAAACAGCAAATTCCACGAATTCAACAGTGATATTTTATACCGACATCCTACAAATCGTTTGAATGGAAGCTCGCAACGTCCGCATTCAGTAGCTTTTCCGTCTGATTTTGATATTTCAAGGGTTCCTGTAGTCAGATCTGTAGAACTTAAGAAGAGTTTCAGAGATACTTCTAACAACTCATCTAATAATACGTCAAATCAATCCAAAATGAGCTATATCAGAAATGGATACACCGCTTTCTCTAAATATCCCAGTAACGAGAATCTGGCTAAAGACAACCATTCATCTGAGACCATTAGCAAACCAGTTTTTAGAGCTAAGAGTTTCTTACACCCTGTTGTTAAAGGCTTTAGGACTCTTGAAAACACTAATGGTAACAATGGCCAAAATATTAAGAACAGAAACTCCTGGCAACCAAATTCGTCAATGACATTGCCTAATAATGTTTCAAATAGACAAACTTATATGACAAATCAGAATGTTCCTTTCTCCAAGTTCAGTTTACGTAAAACTGAATCAAAGAAGGTTATCGACGATGAACAAACAGATATCTCCCAAAATTCGCCCAATCATATTAAAGTGAATAAACCTGATAATAATGAAACAAAATATCAAGAAAGCAATGGAAACATTCCACACGCTACTGAGATTGAACAGGTTACAATTAGGTGCAAACAAATTAAACCAGATGTCGTTGGAGCTCCACTTCCACCTCAAATGCCAAAAGTAGTACATAAAAAAATTTGTAATAGACAATTCGTCCCAGTTGTAAATCCAAGAGATGAATTACTCAAATCGATAAGAGATTTTGGTGGAAAAGAAGGTCTAAGAAGTATGAAAGCATGATTAACAATATGGAATTATTTTATTTTTTTGGCCATATGCTAGATCTTGAAGAATCGATCGATTGAACCCATTTTTACTTGTATATAATTTTGAAGAAGAATGTTAAGTTTATATTTTCAGATCTGTGATCGACATTACGCAGATTGACACTGAAACTTCCTTCTCAATAATATTAAAAAGAAAGTTAAGTTGAAAATAGAGTTATATTGAATGAGGCAGGATTTTAAGATCACCTCCTAAAGGGACTGCTTATGGATGAATCAAATCAATAGTACAAATACTGAAATAGTATTATGTTCATCCAGTCCAAACAGCTCTATTGTACAAGAGTGATGTAAATTTAGAAATAGTATTCAAATGCTCAATATCATAAAAATTAATAATACTTGATACGTAATACTTTAATCCATTTTATCAATTTATTCGCATGTTTCATGCACTTTATAAATATGAAGTAAAAACTGCAAATATAGGGACCAAAGGTATACAGGATAAAACTTATTTATTGAAATTATAATATATCAGTGTTTTTTCAGAACATGTATTGTATTTAAGTGTGGATTAAATAAAGTCCATAATATGTTAAAGATTTTCAATTATAAACCCAGTTATTGTTTTCAATAGTGTGTATTTAGGGTTACATAAAACATATTACTAAGTGGATGTCACGTGGCATTTGCTTGTATAAAATAACTGTCTTATTATATTTCTGATCATTGTTCTATAGAATGTAACTTGTAATATTATACACGTTTATAAAACTACTAAGAGAGATATTAATTTATCTCTCTATTCTCAGAAATAGGATAACAAATTCTGGAGGAGCATTTGTTTAAATGACACGGTTCCTCTTATCACTTGGTGAAATATGATAAATAATAATAAATTAAAATTAATGCACTTGGCTTGAGTTTCACTGAATATATTAACAACTCTACATATGTTTTGGATGGTTAGACCATCATCAAGAGGATTCAACAATATTACTGAATATATACAAGAGTTAACAACAATATTACTAATAATGTTGAATACTCTTATCAATAGGCTAACCACCCGAAACGTAAGTAGAGTTGTTAAGATACTCAGTGAAACCTGAACCAAGTGTTTTAATTTTAATTAGCATTTAGTTCTCCAAATACTTCAAAACAAAATATTGCCTGAGAAATTGCAATAGTATATTTTATCATTTGTCTGAGTCTGTATATAGATTTATTATTCTTGTGCTGTGAATAGATGAGTACGTTACTTGAATAAAACCAAAACCAAAAATCCATTCAACATTGTTCGATATGAATTGTCAACAATTTTTATTCAGTTGAAAAAACTACAAAATGTAAATTTGTTTACTTGCACTCCTTATTTGATTGCTTGTTGGTATATTTAATAACTGCGCTGTAATATACTCGTATGTAGCTCTAAGGGCGCTAACGATGCGTATCTTTCTCGTGAAAATCAATAAATGTGTACACAAAAATTGGGTACCTAATAAAATCAACCTTCAAAATTTCATTTAACAGGCGAAGACATACTTCTAATCAATTGAGGATATGTCAGACTTTTGTGTCTAAAAGAAGAAATACCCAACACTGTAAAACAAAAAATTAAACTTCAACTATGCTTTCAGCGCTAGTGTACTACAACCCTACATTCATGCTCCAAATCAAGTAGTATATTTTACCATTGGTGTCTATGTGCTTGCACGGGTTCTGATAACTTTAATTACTGAAAATGACATTGAATCAATATTCTGGTTAAGCTCCACAGCAATAGTATTTGAAAGACCAACATACGTGGACGCATTTGAAGACTGATATTTGTTTAACCACTTGGATCTGACAAACTTCACCTTGAAGGAAGATCAATCTCGTCTAATGTTATATTTTTTGTAGTTTGACGAATTGAACCAATTTTACAACTGAATTCACATAATACATCATTTTCTGATTAATACATTTATAGTCAGTTCTAGTACACTGATAAATTAAATATATACCCAATTAAACATAATTAGTTTCTTGCAATATATATATATATATATATATATATATATATATATATATATATATATATATATATATATATATATATATATATATATATATATATATATATTTATGGATAATTTTCTTCATTAGATGAAGAGTTAATGAAAACTATTCATTTCCTTTCAAAGTTTCGATAAAGCTACAATTTGTAACAAAACAAGAAAAAATTGTTCCATTTTAAGGTCTATTAGTATATAATATATATTGTTATGCTTTTCGACAATATTCTACGAAATGTTTTGTGATAATTCAATTAACACTATTCAAATGTGATGTTATACTTTCATATAGGCACTAGCTGACCCTGCGAACTTAGTACGCCCATTCATTTTTCTCTGAATATTTTTCAAAGAGCCGGAAAGACATGTTCTACTATTTGTGCTACATTATCTTGTTTTTAATATTTATCCCGTGTGGAGTCAGGGACTTACTCACTCACGAAGGGACTGCAATACTTCCTCTCATTTTAAATCAGTCGAATTATCAAAATATTCCTATATTAACACGTTTGATGTATTGAAAGATATTAACCTTGTCCGTTCTGTAGTTGAACGGCATGTTCCTAATTTCGTATCAAGTATTTGTCCCTCATTGTATCTCATTAATCATATGAGATATTTGCTGGATATAAGTCAAAAAATGTTCAGAATTTAGTCCATTCCCGGAAACCAATGAATGTAGTGGCTCTACTGGCTGTACCAATAGCGTCTATTCGAATTGACTTTTCGCGCAATATTTTGTCGCATCATTAGTAGTATCTTCTTATCAATAACAATTAAACTTTCCTTGCAATATTGACACACAACGTTCATTGGTCCAATAGCAACGATTTGCTGTGAACTGTAATATATTTCTTCAACGTTCTAATTGAATGCAGGTCGATATGAGTTAAACGCAACCTTTTCATATTGTTAATTTCGATTCTATCGATTCCGTTCAACTTAATTTCGAGCTTGGCGTTGCTCTTCAGTTTGAGTTGCTCTTTTATATCTTTGACTTGCTGCATTGCGAGTTCTGCGACCTAAGTTTGTACATCCAACAGCTATCCTTTTTAAAAACGAAATTCCAACTGTAAATTGAAAAAACTGTGTATTCTTCTTTATAATCAAATATACCACGTGCTATGTTAGTAACGTGTATGTTAGTCTATTTAAATTTACCAAAGTTTTTATGCAATAGAAGTTTTAATATTCATCATGATCTTCTTTTTGAGAATTAATAATCATTTCTTACTTCTTGAATTTTCTAATTTCACACGCAATTTTTCAAATTTTTGCCTACAATAACATACCCAACAAAAAAAGTAATAGTGAAATCTGTCCAGCCGTTGACTCTACATTTAAGTTTAAATGAGAGGTAATAATAAAAACTTGTCTAAAAATCACTGACTGAACAATTCTTTATTCGACTAGTTTCGCCTTTTAGAGCATTATCAAGAATGATAATGCTGTAAAATTCTTGATAATGCTGTAAAAGGCGAAACTAGTCGAATAAAAAATTGTTCAGTCATTTTTTAGACAAGTTTTTATTATTACCTCTCATTTAAATATGAACTATCACAGAGTAGATTCATCGTCCATTGGACATTTTAGTTTGTATGGGAAAAAGAAAGGGGCTGTTTTTAGGGTTATCCCGGCAATTATTCGAATTTGTTTGCCGTAAAAACCATCCTTGGACTTCAACGAAAATTTTAAAAAAAGAATTGGCTAAATTGGTCCAGGCGTTGTTTAGTTATGCGCTTACCAACACATTTTGCGATTGATTTTTATATTATAGATTTGATAATTATTGTGAAAAAATTCATTATTAATTTTTAATATATTTCCGATTTATAATCAATGCAAGTTAAATGAATTGAAAATAATATTGAATGAAATATCGTGAGGGGCATTGATGTAGTTAGTAGTTTTCATGCTTTTTCACTAAAAAATCAGGGCCAAGGGGGCTCATTACGATTCAACATCAAAGAAATGTTTATCAAAACGAGTACGTTCCATGACGAAAAATCGATTTGAACTTCCATTAAGGTTAATTGAAACATAAAGAGAATCTTAAAGAACATATCACGCAGAACGTGCCATCGCTTCAGTACAGAATTACAATTTAGCGCTACCTTGACCTCATCGCCGGTACAAATTCTCACAAACTAGTTTTTTTATTCACGAAAAGAAGCTGAGGACATCAAATTTGCATTTTAGGCCCATAACGAACGGATCTCAACATATGCCAAATGTTTTCTTACCTGGCGTTGGTAACATTTTTCTGCACAAGGATCTGACCTTGTCTTTGTCAATGTTTATTTTATATAATATATATATATAAATATATATATATATATATATATATATATATATATATATATATATATATATATATATATATATATATATATATATATATATATATATATATATATATATATATATATATATATATATATATATTCAAGAAGGATTATCGGGAAGCGGTCAGTGAAAATTTAAATCTCAATTTTTCTCAATATTTCGCCAGTTATTTTATGTCGTCTTCAGGATAAGCTACAAAGTATATTGTGAAAATAATGACATAATTTGTCTGCATATACTTTCAATACTTACAGAGATAATTCACTTAAACAAACTCTAAACAATAAAACATCGACCAGGAGGGATGTTTTGGATGATAAGGAGGGATCATGTGCTCTGTAAGAGCACATGGTCCCTCCTTATTTTACAGTCACTTCTGTGTTGTGTAATTCTTTGTGTCAACCACTGACCTGTTTGACCTATATAACAACCATTACAGTTGGAACAGTCTATTTTGTAGATAACATTGCTTTTTAATAGTGCTGGGGTGATATCTTTTAACTTTGAGAATAGATTTTCATTTGTCAGTATTATGTTTTATTATATTCACATCCATATATTTCTTCAAAAGTAAAACCATAAATAAGATGTCTGAAAATGTGTCCAGGGTATCCATTGTTGATGAAAATGTCAAGATATTGTTTCAAACTGACCTGTAAAATTGGCCATTTAAAAACGGGACATAACTTCAGATTCGGAGGTGTGAAGATTTTGGAAGAAAACTAAAACTACAGGAATCGTCTTTTTCTTGAAATGTATCACATCAGTAAAACACAAAATGCAATAAATTGTAAAACAGACCCAAATCAACTAAGTAGCATTTATTGTAACATTTTGAAATAGATTCAACATCTTCTTCGGTCTCGTCGGGTTATTCGTTGTTATATTGTCATATGTGGTAGTCGATGTTTTATTGTTTAGAGTTTGTTCAAGTGAATTATCTCTGTAAGTATTGAAAGTTTATGCAGACAAATTATGTTAATATATTTACAATATACTTTGTAGCTTCTCCTGAAGAAGCCATAAAATAAATGGTGAAATATTGAGATTAATTGAGATTTCAATTTTCACTGACCGCTTCCGATAATACTTCTTGAATGTTGAATTGATCCTGTCGAAAATATATCCAATATTTTTAATAATCATATGATGATATAAATACAATGTAATTATATAAAAATATCATTAATATTTTTAATGTTTTTTGCAATAACTGACTATTTTCAATGTTAAAAAATTTTTGTTGACGTTTCGTTGTACCTATATCACAACTAAATAATTACCATAAAACATCTAAGTGAATTTTATTTATTTCAAACTCGTATCAAACTCGTCCTCCAAAATGACGTGCTGAATACTGAACGTTTCATTGGCATGGAAAACGCTTGGCAGCTTAGATGTGCGCAAATGTAAAGAAGAAAGTATCCAGATAGTAATTTCATATGCTGAAAAAAAATAACTGATCGCGGTACTGAAACTGGACAAATCTACTGAAGTGAACCAGTACAAGTAGTTGGAAATGAATTTAGAGAATGTAATTTCGGGGATGCAGTCCAAAGTTTTTCGTTATGACAAAAATTTAAAAAAAAATTTGGAACACCCTGATTTTATGTATCGTGTACCCTGTATAT
This sequence comes from Henosepilachna vigintioctopunctata, assembly GCA_030704895.1. Classification (NCBI taxonomy): domain Eukaryota; kingdom Metazoa; phylum Arthropoda; class Insecta; order Coleoptera; family Coccinellidae; genus Henosepilachna; species Henosepilachna vigintioctopunctata. The sequence goes on along the minus strand of JARQZJ010000121.1, from coordinate 18,966,600 downwards.
ATATATATATATATATATATATATATATATATATATATATATATATATATATATATATATATTATGATTTAATTGTTAAGATATTATTTATCAAGTTTTAATTACTATTATTTTTATTATTGAATTTAATGTAATTTTTTTAATGAATTCTGAAATTTATTGAATTTAATTTTGTTGACTTTCTTTCTCAGGGTGGATTCTTTTTTTTTATTGAAATCTTAAATTTTTTGTAAATAATATTTCTGATTAATTTCTAAACATACTAACTTTAATTACAACAAGAAATAAAAAATAAGATTTCAACAAAAAAAAAAGAAGAATCCACCCTGAGAAAGAGAGTCAACTAAATTAAAATTCAATAAAATTCAAAATTCTTCAGAAAATTAATTCAAATATATATATATATATAACAATATATATATATATATATATATATATATATATATATATATATATATATATATATCATCATCATTATCAGCCTCTGTCCGTCCACTGCAGAACGAAGGCCTTCCCTGTCTTTGCTAAGATTCCCTACCAGCAGTCACTCTCTTCCAGTCAAGCAGTCAACGCCCAGCCTATCCACAAGCTCCTTATCCCATCGATCTTGAGGGCGCTTTCTTGGTCTTACCTTGTCTCTGGGCTTCCGAATTACCAACCACAGCTGACCAACGCTCATCTCTTGTTCGGGCTAGATGGCCTGCCCATTACCACTTTGACCTTTTCACACACTCCACGACATCCTTCACCTTCGTTTGACCTCTTATCCAGCTGCAGCGTATTATATCTCGTATGGTTAGGCCCATCATGTATCTTTCTATACTCCGCTGGGTTGTTCGAAGCTTCTGGATGTGAGCAGATTTCAGGGTCCAAAATTCGCTGGCGTAGGTCATCGCTGGTAATACGCATTGGTCAAACATTTTGCTCTTTAAGCATAGTGGCATATCTGATTTGAAGATGTGTTTCAGCCCGGCCAGCTTTACCCCAAGCTGTTCTGGTTCTTTGCATGATCTCAGGTGTAATATCCCCGTCTCCCGTAACAATCTGTCCCAGAGATATATATATATATATATATATATATATATATATATATATATATATATATATATATATATATATATATATATATATATATATATATATATATATATATACCATAACAACCATAGCAGTATGGATATTGCATTTAAAGTGTTTTTCAGGGTTCCTTGGCTTTTGAATCTCTTAGACAAAACAATAATTTTGGATAACCACAATGAAGCTCATCTTATTTTTAGTACACTCTTAAGAATGTCACGAACTAGTGACGAAATATCGAGGTAAAATAAAATAAAGAACATTCATTGTCCGCAATCTCCATGTTTCTATATATGGGACTTCCATGTCGTTTGATTTCTCCCCAATATGTTCATGTTGCTTGAAACTTTTTTTTTAGAAAATTCCTGTTCTATAGCACTAAATATATTGCAGAGAGCGCTCTTATCTCCACATTCGAATTATTTGGATTAATTTTTATGCTTTGTGTCCGAAATATTTTCTATTTTCTTAATGATATTTTTTAATTCAACCTAGACACAAATGCAAGATTTATTATTACGTTTTCATTTTGTATTCCTGAATAGAGTGTTCCGAAATTTGGAACTTCAAGAATTTATAATTTGCTCAACTAAAAGTTAACAGTTTCAATATAGAAATGAATGTTACCCTTGAATTTGTGTGCAGTTAATTGATTAATTCCGTGTACAGGAAGCACCTAATTTCACAGAAGCAAATCATCGATTCACTTCTGTTCAAGTCCTTGAGTGAAATTGCATAATTTTGAATTTAACGCCCATCTGTAAAATAACAATGATTCAGGAAATTAATTCGTTGTATACTCATCAGAAAGGACTTTGAACAAACCTTGCAAATGTTTTCTAAGAAAAAGAAGTTTTCGAACATACATAAAAATCTTTTCCAATGAAAAAAATCATCTGATGTATCTTACTAATATAAATGTGAATATTTAGACATTTGGATGGTTGTTTGATGCACAATCACGCCAAATTAGATGAACAAATATAATATATGAAATTTGGCACGGAGATAAACTTTTCTGGAATAGCTTTTTATCAATCAAATACACGGTTTTGCAACATAAGGGTAGTCCATCGGTTCCCAACCTTGGGCCGCGGGCAGTGTGGTACTGGGCCGCGGGTTCTGGTCAAAAGAATAATAAAAATAAAAAGTCCCATTGAGTTTTTTTTTCGCTTTGAACACTTGTATTGAAGGTTTTGTAACAATGTAAATAAAATAAAGTTCTTTCATCTATGAATTCTTAAAATTGTTGTTTGTTTAATCCTTGTATGCATATTTAACTAAGAGTTACACGTCATAGGCCATAGATATAACCAATATACCCTATATTGGTTATAATATATATTCTCCTTATACGTTACAGTTTTCATTTATTTTTCTTGTGTATTTAGTAAGTGGGCCTCAAAGTTTAATTTCCAGAATAGGTGGTCCCACCAATTAAAAATGTTGGGAACCGCCGGGGTAGTCAATAATTTTTCTTCCTTTCTTCTTACAACGCGGCAGTTTGGAGTTCCGAAATGACTGGAGTGACTGTTTATCCAGGAAAATGTAAAGTTTCCTTGCTGGAGATTTGTTTCTGTTTTTCACGAAGTATTCGATGAAAACCTTGAACATAATTGATATTTCGATTTACATATAGATATTTTAAGAAACTTTTTTCATTCAGGAAAGTATTGATTCACTATGAATTGTAATATTGTGTCATATGAGGACCTTATAATTGAAAGAAGCCGAGGTGAAGTTTATTGAAGCCTTATTACCACATTTGTCTCAAGGTTTATTCGGCGCATTTAGATGAAATTAGGCTCAAAGATAGATTCAAGTACGGAAAGAACAGTGAATGGGATCACAGGATAATAGAAATAAAGAAAAGATAATTTGAGCTCCTAGTTCGAGATACTTGCGAGTGGAAGTTTTAAGAATTTGCTGATTAACTTCAATGCCCATACCCTTGATTTAATAAACAATTCCTCAGAACAAGAATTATTCCTACCTTCAATATTTCAGTTAATTGTATCATGAATGCATTTTATTTGTCAGAAATGTATCGAATCATTGATTTTACTAACAGTGATTCCTGTAAGTTTCCATTTCTCCATAACATAGAGAAATAAGTGACCAACTTAATACTTGAGCATTCGATATCTAAGTCCAAAAATTAGACCCTCACTTGTCAAGATCTTCTCAAGACTAGGGAAAGTCGTTATTGCTTGCTCTATTTTACATTTGAGTTCTAGTTCACGATCTCATTTCAAGGACTACTTTTTGATTTGTTCGCCATTTATCTGCATTTTAGTTTTGGCAAAATTGTCTCTAGAGATAACCATCAACATTGACATGAAGATATTCAGCAGTGTCTGTATTATCGGTCACGATTGAGATGTCATCTGTCTACTGTATGTTATTTATGTACGTTCAATGAATTGAATCGACCATAGGACTAAAAGAGTACAACTTCGAATACTCTTTCGACATACCTACAATGGACCAATGTGGAACAGTGTTGGGAACAAAATACATCCTCGCTTCGTTTTCGCCATTGCATTCAATGACTAAATTCAATAAATTCCAATAACTAATTTACAAAATATCAATTCGAAATAAAAGTGTGAATCTAGAAAACGTTGATTTCTTTTGTATTTTATTCTCAATATGGATTTGCGAAAAGTAACGGCTACCAACATTCAATATAAATATAAGAGTAGAATGTTACCATTTCCACAAATGAGGTTACCAGGTAAAACCTACGGTTCGAATGTTTACGAAGTCTAGAATGACCATAGGTAATCCTATAAACATGTAAATGAATAGGTAACGGAAAGACCGGTTTCAAGTTCATGGCTTAAAACCTATTTACATAAAATTCAGTTTACTGTTCATTCCGGCACAATTCGACGATATGTCCTACGTAGGTGTCAAGCATAGGCGTCGGTAAGAAGACGTAAGGAATAGTGTACTTGCATCCCCTGCTCGGAAGTGAAACACATACAAAAAATCTTGTTTCCATATAATTAACTATACAATATTCAATTCAACATAAAAGCGTATTTATCATGAAGGTGATAACAGATTGATTTCATAAAGGTATGTCATTTTCGCACATCTCTCCTGGCAACATCATGAAGATGAAAGCATAAGAATAAAATAAAATACAATTAGCTTTTAGTTTCACTGCAATGAAACTTTTGCAGTATTGGACACACAGGAATGAACATTCGTGTTGATGACTACAAAAAGATAATTTTGCATAACAAAAGGACCATTAACTTCTCCGAACATTGTGTCAAATTCTTTTTCTTGATTTCAACAAAACTGAAATACTGTGTTCGAATTCGAAGACAAGCGCCTTGACATTTTTGAGATCATTGAAATAGCTCTGATCACAAAATTGAATTAAATTGTAAATGAACAAATTTATTTGCAGATCTTTCTAATCATCGATAATACTAAATTATCTTGTAATATTCTCTAACTAGTTTTCCAATTTGAAACATGTTTATTTCTGTTCATATTGATACACTGGAACTATAAGCCAAGTGCCTTTTTATTTCAATCTGACACTTTATTCGACTAATTATTTCTCTCAGCAAACCTTCTGATATCCAGTTATGTTTGAATAGAATGGTGTCCAACCAGTAAATTAATAGTGTTAACCCAAACTTGTGCCTTGACATGGACCACGATGTTTAAAAAAAAGAACTCGAATGTCAACTTCTTCGACTACAAAGTCCAATATCTATTCTATTCGTATTTATGATGTGGTTTGGAATCTGAAAGCACAAAATTAACCTTCGAAGTGTATACAGGTACATACTGCAGTAAATATTGAAAATGTCTTAGGTTAAAAAGGTGAGGAATGAAGACGTTTCTTGAAAATCCAGAATAATATAAGCGAAGTTAACTAGAATTGAGTAGATATAATTTCACAAGTCGAGATCAAAGGAAAACTACATGTTTCGATGGAAATTAAAGCACCTTTTGGTATATTTGATAGATATTAGATATATATGTGAGAAGGAGGTTTGAATATCTTAACTATATTCAGTGAAGCAAATAAGTTTTCTTCGAAACCCATGCAAAGAATAGACATTAGTGTATGTTTATGAGCTTATTAGTCATATTATAGGAACATAATGGGTGAACTACAACATTGCATGACAATCATCATTGAGAACGAACAAATATTGCAAGGACCGTGTGGCCTAATGGATAAGGCGTCGGACTTCGGATCCGAAGATTGCAGGTTCGAGTCCTGTCACGGTCGGAACAATTTTTAAATATTAGCAATCCTCAATAATTATATAATGATACTTGAGCCCTCCACACTTAAAAAGAACAATATGCCACAATCAGAAATAACAATATTAATTGAACTCGTTCGTTAATTTGTGATAATGCATATAGTATTGTATAGAAAAACATGCATTTTATTACTAGAATCAATACTTTGTTTTTTCCTCATCGATAAATAATGAGATAAAAACAGAGTGTATTCCTTTCTTCAATGATAAAAACGATGAAAACAAACTGTTTGTCCCAGTCTAATGTCTAATAGATTAAGAAATTAATAAATTAATTTTACGATTGCATACATGTTCTAAACGTTTAGCACAATAAGAAGAAAATTGTGAGCACCCGCAGAAATCTGTTCTTCATGTAGTAAACTCACACAATTAAAATCTAAAACTACCACATTTTATTGTTTCTTGGTCAAATGATCAACTTCCGTAGAGCGGAAAAACGCTAAAAACCGCTTCCATTGCCAATAAACAGTATTAATCACGTAACAGATTTGCAATAGGAACAATCCAAGTATTGATGCTAAATACTACATAACTGAGAAATTTAATGAACGGAATGAGTAGGCACTGTTTTAATTTTTTAGAAATATCATGGACTTGAAATATGAAATACAGGTATATTTATTTTTTGTTGATATCGTTGCGTATATCATCAACAAAGAAACGAGCTATTTTCAAATTTAGATTAACTCATAAAATTTAAACGCCCGTATAATCTCAGTTTCACTCTGTCTCTTCAAAATATGAATGTTTACGAGTCTCTGTTTGATTTTGTTATTTCCTCAAAAAGCTTTAAACAACTTTTTTTCCTGTGTTTCAATCCTCATGTACCCTTTCTTTGTGTATGAAGATCAAATCGTCGTGAAAAGCCCTCGGCGTATTAATGTCCTTGTTAATTTCTATTGTAGTTGGGTTTTGAAAGATTCAATATATGACTAGTAATAAAGGAATCGCATATCGGAAAGCTTTTTTCTTGCCCTTAAACCAATTTCGAAGGTCTTCAACACATCGTTTGCAGACTTTATGAGGTGCCCAAGCTTTATCCTGATCTCCAAGTTTTAAGCCAAAATACGCAAAGTATACTTTTTTACAAAGTCCGTAATATTCACTTGTTGCTTTAATATCATATATTCGCCACAAATGTAACAGAAACTATCAGACGAATTCACACACTTCCGCACAGACGACATTGCACTATATTGATCTAAAATCTATAAAACAATGGCGAGTTGACACGTAATTGTACCGCGCCATACTCTACACTGTCGGAGCGCACACGTTCAGGTTACAACATGTTTATATTTGTTAATGTAGCTCAAACAGGTGTTCCTTATTTAGAAATTAATGATAGTTGTGTCCTGTAAACATTTAAAAACATTAATCAAAATAAAATTATACCTATAGTATATGACTACATATTAGCCCAAAAAATCCCTTTTTTGTAACAGACAAATATAACCTAAAAATTTATTTTTCGTTCGATGAAGAAAATTACTGACTAATGACTCACGTCAAGATCATTTGGGCTTTATGCCTATTGATTTAAAAAAAAATGTAACTTGGTAAGAACTTTGAACAATAGAAATATAAATTTCACAGATTGACATTATTGAAACGAGACAAAATGACGAAAAATAGAGATATATACATCAGAAAATACATATGCCAAATTTAATAACATTTTCATCTTGAATCGATTAGTATCGGTAAATATAATAGGTACTATTAACGATATTAAATGAAATACTAGATACTCTATTTAATCACAAAATTATGGTTAATTCAATACAAACTGAATGATACAGACATATTCGTAATAAACGATAGCTTTCCTTTTTTTGATATAGTCTTTTGAAGCCCCAAAGCATTTATTTATATTCAAGTGATTGGTAATTGAGAATCCAGTATTTGACCCTATACTTATTTATATTTCGAAATTTATATTCAGGTGATCGTGATATCGATGTACACGTAATTAATATTAGAAATATACATTAATGTACATAATATATTACTAGATGTAAAAATAAATGTGGTTTTTCATCCGTTTCTCCTTAATTATTTCTGATAATTACTAATACCTTTATATTAAGAAGATTGCTACCAAACAATCCAATTCATACTACTGGTCCGTTTATTCGAAAAACTGAGGTTAAATTAATAACTACATTATGAAGCTGTTGAAAAATAATAGTGGTGATTTTAACAACGTAACAATATTAGTAATAATGAATGTCTATTAGTCTAAAAATCTAAATAAACACACGTAAACTACTGGAAACTAATAAGATAATTATGATGAGTAAAAAATCGAGTTAAAATTTTCAGAAAACGAATACTTCGTGATGAAAACGATTGATTAAAAACAAAGACGAATATGAAGTTACTATTGAGTAATTGAATTGAAAATCCATATTCCTTTTTATAGGGTGAGTTTGAGTAAGATAGAGTATACTCGGATAGGCCTAATCAAAAAATATAATTATTATACGTATTATATTATATTTATTATATACCTATATCAATTATATTTTTTTGAAAAGATATAATTATTTCCACAGAGCATTCACATGGACATCATCAATTATTGACGTAATAATATTTCCAATAGATTTCGAATTAATTTGAAATTCAAATGTGCAGTCATCATCGTTTATTAAAAATTGGAAATCCCACATAATAACATTAAACTCGGGTAGTAAGCGAGAGTAATAACATGAACCATTGTGTAGAAAGCTACGTTACTCCTCTTCGTTTTTTATTCTTGATGTTATGAATATTCATGAATCGATTATAACTAAGTGCTCATGATCACACTCTATTACATACTCTCTGTAATATTTTCATTATCATCGATTCCCTACAAATCTAAGAGTATAAAAATCTTCAATAAAGTACAAGTCTAGAAATCACTGAATTTGTTATGATATAGAATAAATTTCGCCTATTACTTCATTAAGAAGTATGATAAAACGAAACATCGATCTTTTTTGTATTTGTAAGAATACAGAAAAGAAGAGAAGGGTGGTCATAGAAAAACTGTTGTTTTTGTCTTTTTCGCGCGTTGTTTCAACAACGATGGGTGTATATGTTTAGAATTTTTCTTCTAATATTGAGTGGAATATAGTAATGGTGAATGGTTGATCAACGTTGGGTTCCTCAAGGTAATATTCTGGACCCACTGCTTTTTGCAGTGGGTCCAAAACATTGTAGACAGTTTTCTGTTGTGTTCGACTGAAATGTCTTCTAAACCTTACGTACTCGCACTAATGTTGCCATGAGTAGGAATCTAGAACACTAGAGGGAGTCTTTCATACGTCTTTTCTCCGATAGAGGGAGCTCACGTGAATTTTCACTAAGAGTTGTTCCATTCATTCCGGTATACGACCTGTGAGCGTTTTAAAAGTCATCGACTCTTGATTGCTAGATTAAATATGGACTAATGATTCATAATAATGACAAACAATTGTATCCTATTATCATTCAACAAGATCGATGCATTTTTCGAAGCGCACTTAATATTCACTCTCGAAAGTGATAGGTTCGATCTCGTTGACAACATTTGTGTAGACAGCTCCAGAGAGAGTTTTATTTGAAATATTTATATATATTATATAATATATCTATATATATTATATATATATATATATATATATATATATATATATATATATATATATATATATATATATATATATATATATATATATATATATTCTTGTCACTATTACGATAGGTTTCTGAATTTCAAAATTTTCACCTCATAAATCAATCAGAGGATTGAAAAACCTTTTCTCAAAATATTTGTAACGTTTAATTGAAACCATTTAACTGAATATGAAAAGACTTTGTTTCATATACTCAACATCCATTTCGGGCTACTATCCTATTATCAAGAGTTCAGTAAAACTGATTCGAAATTGTGAAAATATGACTGTTCAAAGCAGTGATAATAAAATGCCATTCTTACTTCTTCCGTATCTTCTTATCCGCAATTTCATAGCAGTAAAATCTTTCTTCTTGAAATCTCTGCAGTAAGATTCTAGGAGATTATTATAAGCGTTATTTCATTGAAAACTCACAGAAAACCTCTCTTTATGAACAATTTCAATGGATTCCATTGAGTTCAGTTTTTTAATAGTTAGATGAGTTTTGTCCCAAAACAACAACTAATTTGATACACCATCAATTGAAATTATTTTTCCACATATCACTTGTACCTACAGGTGACACTGTGATTTTCTTTTGAACCCACTTAAAAAATCTGTGTCACAAACGAATGCCAGGTATCTGCTCAGCTGTGGTTAGGTGGGAGGGTAATGGAATCGACTGTTAAATGATGAGAGAACCTGATTCAGGTGGACACAGTGGCAAAGGCTCCGACAAGCTGAGGAGAAACGCGATTAACGAGAAGTGAAAAACACAGAAAACGGTATAGCGACTTCGATACTCATCTAGCACGTGTGGAATTATCGATGTCAGTACGATCTGCACGCTGATTTTGATTGATATGATATACTGAAAAGGATTTTGTGACTGTGATCCAATTTTTGTAATTTTGTTTACTGTCATCAATTTTAGCAACTATGACTTCTTCTTCATCCTCCTCAATGATCAAGTGAGTACTTCTTTTCATATGCATATACTAAAGATATTTTCATAATTTTCACACATAATATTACAAATTATTTTTATTGAATTTCTAGCATTTTTATTCTAGAAATATAATTGTAAAGTTTATCAAAATCATTCAAGTTAGTTAAGGCGTTTATCGGAACGAAAACCTGTTTCTTCACAATTCATGTCGCTTTTTATAATTTTTTTTTCTTGCAAAAAACACGAAACTTATTGAATGAATAAGGACATCTGAATACTCAAAAGATATTGTTACTAATAATAACACTACTGCCAATTGAATTATCTACTTGTAAAACATATCAATTATTTTTTCAATATTCATTTTTATTCAAAAACGAATTGAACCACCCAAAAATTATTATAATTAAAAAACAATAAATAATGATTGATACGATTTGGTTTATATTTCACTATTGAATGATGACAATAGAAACTCCCAATGTTGCAACTAGAAATATAATTCTGAATGTTGAATTTATTGATAGAAAATCATAAAAAATAGAAAACATTCATAACATATATACATTATCAACTGATAATAAAACTGATACTGAAAATTCGAACTGAAATCAAAGTTTGAGTTTGTTTGGACTGAAGAGAAAATTTTTTATCAGAATTTTAGTGATGATTTTTTTGAGAATCATTATCATCCGACTATATTCTTCTTTTCATCGACATTCCAAATGACGAAATTTGTTTTGAAACATCACAGAATTACAGTACTGAATTATTAACATAAAATATAACGATAACGATAAGTAAACAAATAAATGGTAGGTAAAATTCTCTTAACATCGCTAAAAAATCGAATGAATATCTCGTTAACCCAAACATCTTGTTTCGAATGACTTTCCTTCCAATTGAAGAATTCAAAATTCTACATACGGAGTTTTATTGCCTATAAACTCGAATTGAAATTGAAGAATTTTTGTAAAGGAACGACTTAAAAAAGGAATTTTACAATGGAAATGAGAATTTCATGAAAATTCTCATGAAAATATATAATATATGAATAATAATAATAATATTATTTAGCAATAGCTATTACAAATTCATTTATACATTTAGGTTCAAAATATATTGTTTGAAATTATGTGTTTGAAACAAGCTAATTTATTAATCGATTGGGCCGATATTTGATGAAAATCTAAATACCTACATAATTTAAATAAAACTAAGTAGTTTTTCGATTTTCACTGTAATTAATTCAAAAACATGACAACATCGTTTCGCCAACACAGTGACTTCATCAGACTTATTCTGATACATTATCCGTTTATCATCAACATCTGATGAAGCCACTGTGTTGGCGAAACGATATTGTCATATTTTTGATTTAATTATAAAGAAAATCGAAAAATTACTTTGTTTTATTTAAATTATTAGCTAACTTACCTTACCTTAAGGTCCTTGCCTTAAGGTCACTAATTGTTTTTATGGAGTTAGGCAATTTATTAAATGCGTTGAATCCTTCATAAAATATACTATTCCTATGTTTAGAAAGCTTACAAACTTGCATGTAGAAATTGTCAGTATTTCTTGTATTATAACTGTGCACATAACTGATACAAGTTACATTTTTTATTACTCTATATGGGAACATTTCATTTTTAATTTTAAATATATATGTAGCAAAAAGTATTCTCTGTTCAACAGACATCAGTTCTAAACAATTTAGCATGCTTTGGATTGGAGTATATCTATTACATTTCAAAATTGTTCGCATAACTCTATTCTGTAACTGTTGAGTTTTTTCTTTACTCTATCCCAATAACAGAGCGGAACAATATTAAAAGTGTGGCATTATTTTGACTTAAAGAGCAAAAACTTCATATGTGTCGTCAAATTTTTTCCAATTCTTTTGAGAAAGTTCATTTTCTTGGAGATTTTAGACGATATGAAGTCGACATGATCATTGAAACTCAATTTCTCATCTAACATAATCAATACAATCTCTTCAATTTTGGACCAAATGAAATCTGAGAAACCTCACTTTACTGTTTACTTGAAATTTGAGGAATTACAATTTATATTACGAAGTGAAATCAGTATATTACTAATTTAAATGTAAAACGCACTTATGAAATCTATTTTTGCCTGAAACGTACATACCACGAATCAGGAAATAATGAATCAATTAGTGGAGAAGACGAATGAATGTATATCGATACCAGAGAGTGAAATGAAATAAAATGATAGAACAGTTCAATGAGAAGCTATGAAGATAAAAATTATCAGAGAAGGATGCATACGACATTTCGTTCGATAAAGAATCATCAGGAGCTATAAACTATAGGTATTGTAATGATTTACTACGAAAGTCAATTTTCAAGAATTTCAGTTTTGCCCTTATTTACCCTTCAATTGAATTTTAAGCATTATAACATTGAAATTCAAAATTCGAATATTTTATCATATGCAGTGGTAATGATTTCCTACAAAATACCTACACCGCCATTGAACTTCCATTATCAACCTATAAAAACCATTCCTTTAATGTTTTCGTGGAGTCATAAAACGAATATTACAGATTAGTTGGTTATATTTGCTTTAATTTTTTCTATTAATACGATATGTAGCTCTTGGACACATGACGGGCATTTCACTCTGGTACCATGCTACAATTTCATTTCATTACGATACAGTGAATCGGTTCATTGACCAACGAAACCAAATGGAAAGCAGAGTAGCCTAAAGGTAAAATTTCTATCACAGGAAAATGCGTGCTTGTACTACGTTGTAGATCAGAGCGGTGTAATCATATATGATTTTGTCTTCAACGTTAATTCATTCTAAACGTTTAAGTTTACTATGACCTCAAACATAGAGTTATAAACTTTATATTACCAATATATTGGTAATATAAAGATATTGATATCAAAAATGTGAAAGATTATATCTTCAGATGAATGTTTGTCACCTAGTAACGCCAGAACAACTGAGTGGATCTGAATAAAAGTTTAAAAGGATGATCGACTATAGTCTGGAAAAGCCCAAACGCTGCTTTTTATGTCGAAGAAGTGCAAAGTTCTTGTGGAAGACCTATTTCGTTTTAGTTTGTCATAGTGAATGAATTTGAAATAACTTTCAATTTTTTTCTATAAAAACATTCATTTATTCATACATATCATCATAGAAAACAAATTACAAGCATTCGTCACTTTTGCTTTAGCCTTCGAAGAAAAATATCATCAGTAGGTATGGCATGCTTCAATCAAACTCTCAAATTGAAGTCAAATTTGTTATTACATTCTTGCTCAAATTTTTCTCAAAGAACTCTTATTGAAAATTGATGAGGCCGATACTTGGAGAAAATTAATAATCCATAATGTGAAAAATATGTAGAATTTTCTCATAATTTTAATACAAATATGCATGACGACGTTTCGAAGTACTACTTCTTTATCAAATGCTGGATTAATACTAGGTGTAATTTTACAAACTCAATACTCATAGCTATTTTTACAGAACGTACCAGGTATGTTCAATGACTAACTTGGAATGAGGACCATAGAATACAACTGATATATAACAAAAGGAACGTATACCTGGAAATGAACACAGAATATCAATTTCTTAGTCAGGTATACCAACAAAATGTAGGAAAAGATACAAATAATATACAACTAGGATTTCTAAGAACAAATGAAGGAAAGTTAAAAATTTTTTTGGACAAAATTGAAAGTAAATTAACTAAAATCTAGGTAATCAATCTGATCTGCTACCTGGAATATTCTTATTGAACATATTAAGCAGAGGGCTAGTGTTAACATCTAACTGGTTATTAAGTAAAAGTCCTGAATTTTTTAATTTATTAATCTGTAATGATTCTAGAAGTCTTAGCTTGGAACCTTTATTCTCTCTATTTAAGTAGTAGATGAAAGTCATAGATTTAGTTCAGAGTTTGAAATATTAAATAGAGATAAGGTTCCTAAGATTTCTAGAATCATTACAGATTAATAAATTCAAAAATTCGGGACTTTTACTTAATAGCCAGTTAGATGTTAACACTAGCCCTCTGCTTAATATGTTCAATAAGACATGTTTAATATTCCATGTAGCAGATCAGATTGATTACCTAGGTTTTAGTTAATTTATCTTCAATTTTGTTTCATGTTCAAAAACAAATTTTTCTTCATTTGTTCTTAGAAATCTTAGTTGTATATTATTTGTATCTTTTCCTGCATTTAGTTGGTATACCTGACTTAAGAAATTGATTTTCTGTGTTCATTTCCAGGTATACGATCCTTTTGTTATATATCAGTTGTATTCTATGGTCCTCATTCCAAGTTGGTCATAGAACATACCTGTTGTGTTCTGTGAAAATAGCTATAAGTATTGAGTTTGTAAAATTACACCAAGTATTAATTTAGCATTTGAAAGAAGTAGTACTTCGAAACGTCGTCATGCGTATTTGTATCAAAATTATGAGAAAATTCTTATTGAAAAAATTCTAATTTTCTGAAGAAATTCTAATTCATTATCTTATTGAAAACGTCATCCGGAAATTTGTCAGATCACAGCAATACAAGTCTTACAGTTTCAATACGTCTTATCACGAGTTGAGTACACTTGAATATCACATAATTGGCTACATTTTAAGGTAGGGAGGAGTTTATAATTATAGTTAAAAACATACCAAAAACTTCCCTTAAAATTCAATTGTATTGGCATTTACTTGATGAACATTCATAAATTATAAAACTAAATTTTCAGATATAATAGAAATACAATGAGCAGAAATGTTACGTGAAACACAATGACTTAATGGGTAACAAATCAATTTGCTTAATGGTTGGGGCAGTTTTATGTAAAATCTAACAATAGGAGTAATTCATTCGAGGTCACATGTTGGTAAATTGAACATATACAAAACTGTTGAAGCATTTAAATTTATTTGATAATAAAAAAGATTATAGGTATTTTTCATTGATGTTAAGACATTCCCAATTTGCAATTTTATGGAAGTTATTTTCTATGTAGACAATTTCGTAATTTATGGTTGAAAGTATGATTTGCTTGAATTGAATAAGAACCAAAACTCGAATCTGTTTTTTGTTTGGTATAGATACTCAGATATTCATTCATTCAAGTTTTAAAAGATAGAAGCTCATACACACATCAAAAACTCTTCGGTCGAAAATTTTCCATTATTTTTCCTCATATTTTCACGTGCTTTGGGCTTTGTTATTTAAAACGTTAATCTTGTGATCGAAGATAAACGAATTCAATTTTTGTAGAACTTGTGAGATTTGTAGAACTCTCAAATATCGTACTCACTTTTGTTTTTGTTGGGTAAATTACTGAAATTGCTATTTTAAAATTATTTTTCTTCATGAAAGTGTGGATTGCAATCGGCGAATATTCAATATTTTCTATTACATTTTACATGATATTCAAAGCTTATCGAAAATTTTCTTCGGGTCATAAATCTTATTATATATTTTATTATTTTATTTGAAAATATTTTTTCAAATGATCATTTTGTGTAAATGTATATTTTTATATCAATATTACTACAGAGTATTTCATTGCGCAAAAGAGGATAATAAGGCTATTTTTTCGTCTTCAATCCACTGAATCCTGTAGGAGATATTTTAAAGCAAATAGAATAGAAACTCTACGCTCTCTAACCTCAAAGCAGCTATATATGTGGGGCAAAATTTTGACTATTTTATTTTATGGGGGTATATCATATAGCACTAGAAATGGAAACAAGTTATTTTTCCTAAGCACAAGAGTGCCTTATATGAGAAGAGTCCCAAGAATATTTCATCAATGTTAAAGAATCTTGAAATTGATGCCTACATTTATTGAAAGCGTGAGACAGTCACTGTTTCGTACTACAGTACAAGTTACTCAAGGCATTTATTCCTAGAAGGATAATGGAGAATCCAATATTTTCTAACATTGATCTCTAGAAGGACAATGGAGACATATCATTGTTCATGTTTCACATAGCCACCTCTGCTATAATGTTCTTTTGAATAATTTGTCAAAAATTATCGAAGAAAGTTATAATGGACTATAACGTATATATATATATATACGCGCCCATATATATATATATATATATATATATATATATATATATATATATATATATACTACAAGGTAAGTAGAAGTAATGGAGAATCTAATACACTATCCCTATATGTTCATGTTTCACATAGCCAGCTCTATTATAATGTTCTTTTGAATAATTTGTCAAAAGTTATCGAAATATAGCTTATATATAAATATATATTGCCTATATATATATATATATATATATATATATATATATAATGAAAAAAAGAGTATTGCCTGGTAAAGACAAAGTTAAAATACAATTGTTGTGGGTTATAGGTAAAAATTTTCAGTGTCAATGTTTCTCTGTGCTCCTAATATTTTTACATCTATAATTTAATTCAACTTATTTTTAAGAAACACATTCCTGTTTGATGGTTTTTGGCCATACCTTTTATACCTAGTTAGCCGTAAGTTGTAAATCATAATTTTTATCAGTAGGTAAAATTGTATAAACATCCTTTTCCTGATGAAGACTGTAAACACAGTCGAAATATAGACCAGGCAGACAAATTGGATAAAATCTATTAATAGTGGCCTCTTATTTCGCCTATAACCCACAACATATTGTATTATATATATATATATATATATATATATATATATATATATATATATATATATATATATATATATATATATATATATATGTAAGTTGATATATGTAAGTTGATAACCGAACTGGAGACTTTCCACCCACATTGTCTATTTCTATTATATTGCATTAATTTTTTAACGTTTCTCGGGTCCTAGATTCTTCCAAACGTTATTTCGACATAAAAATTTTGATATTTTGTTATGAACATACATCTATGATAACAAATTAGAAACATAATTTTGTTTTTGTATATTCACATATAATCAAATATATAAATAACAAATTATTTTATATATTTTGTGATTTATATATTTTTAATAATTTCCTGGAATTGTAGTCAGGTAAAATTAAGAAGGAAATTATACCTATCAATAGAGGTGTGAACTATTATCAAGCAGTTTTATTTTACGGTTTCAATTTATATCAATTGCAATCTTATATGCATCTCCTGATAGAGGGCAATAAATCCAAGCAAAAAAAGTTTTTCTGACTGCAATTTTACGAAAATCTATTCGTGTGATACATAAGAGCATATTCAATCTACCATAAGTCATTATTCATAGCATATCAATTAGCATTCATATGAGGCCGAAATTGGTAAGCAACGGACCTGACTAGAATCAATTTCGTTTCGATTAGCGCAAGTTCTCGCGTACCTACAACGTGAGGAACGAGTCCACGAAAGCAGTACGGAAACAGTGCGTGTTTTCCCTCACAATGGAAATCCACTTACCCAAATAAAACGGTCTAAGACCTTGCCGACCGACCGGCAAAACTCGAGTGTCATCTCGCTTCTGTGTTTCGTACAATTAACATGAGTATTTAAGATTTTAGCGACATTTAGTGTTAGTTCGTTATTTGTTACCAAGCATCTGAGGATTTTGTAGTGTTTATCTTCGTTCGACATGACAAACGTTGTTAAGGAAATTGTTTTAAAGTGAGTAGATTCAGTCTGTTTTTCTACATGTCTCATTAAAATTGGAACTACGTCAACAAACTGAATATTTCTCAGAAACTACGTTTATTCACTCTGAAAGTATTTGAAGAATAATTAACACCGGAATATTCATTGATTTTCAAATTAAATATATTGCAAAGTGAATTTGAAATATGTCCAGATAATAAACGAGTAAGTACATGCATTCGTTTTTTTCAGATGCAATTTGAATTTCTAATAACACTGCATTCACCTTGAGCCATTCTCGAAACAAACCAGAATGTGAGAGAAGTTTCTTCAAAATTCTGATTCTATAAAAGAGTGTAAATTTGCAATGATTGAAATTCATTTTCATATTGCTGAAATTAGTGAAAATTTTCAATACTTATCGAACATTTTACTTTTGACTGAATTTAATTGCTTACCTGAAACATATTTTTATAAATATTGTTATAAAACTGCAACAGAGAGCAGTCCGTAAATTATCTTCATTGTAATGAGTTTTATCTAATGAATGGTCACATTATTCGAATAGTTTTTATATTTCCACCAGTCAGAACAAGAAGTTCCGTTATTTCATTGTTCATTTAACACGACTTTTAGTTGAATTCTTCATCATCACATTTTTGTCCAAGAATTATTCTCGATCCCAGTTTCATCACTCGAATTCGAAATTTTTCACTTTCAAAACATATTTAAAGAAACGCAAATAAGTCATTATTCTACTCATCGAATTTATTCGACTGTTTCTGGAAGATATTTCCTAAAGTGGAAAGGTCATACTGCACATTCGACAGACCTTCTGGTCCTTACTGTCTCGTTGTTCGATTTAGTAGGCTGTTTTTCGACAATTCCGGAGAATGCAACATTTCTTGATATCTTGTTATCGTTATTCGTTGTGAGTACAGTCTGAAACTGATTAACAATATTTTCTATTGTATAATTATTGTTATATTCCATTTTGAAATTATCAAATGAAAATACGATTATTTTCTAGTTTCTTCAACAGATATTGTTTTATTAACTCTTTTTGTACTCATGTTATTACTGGCAGATATTGCCCCCAATAGAAGGAAAATATGAAATCCATATATTTGCTAAAATTCGAAATTTTACATGTATATATATATATATATATATATATATATATATATATATATATATATATATATATATATATATATATATATAATTCGTTTAGTTTTCTTGTGCTTTGCTTAATAACATAAGTGTGAAGGTTTCTTGGGAATGAGCACAGTTTAAAATTGATGGAGTAATTATTTATTCGACATATGTTTCGGCTCTAGGCCTTTTTCAAGAATATTATAGGTTTATTGTTGGTTGGAAATTGACTTCAATTTCACAAATCTTTCGTTAAACTCAGTTTTTAATCAGAGTTTTACGAAAGATTTGTGAAATTGAAGTCAATTTCCAACCAACAATAAACCTATAATATTCTTGAAAAAGGCCTAGAGCCGAAACATATGTCGAATAAATAATTACTCCATCAATTTTAAACTGTGCTCATTCCCAAGAAACCTTCACACTTATATATATATATATATATATATATATATATATATATATATATATATATATATATATATATATATATATATATATTATGCCTATATAATCTTCATAAAATATGCCTTTATGTTATAAAGGCTTTATAATATACCTATATGTTATATAAAATATGTAACATAATATATTATATAAAATACATAATATATAATATCGCTGTTCCGGAGGAACAATGACGTAACTGTTAAATTGGAAATTCTACAAGAGACCAAAAGAAGTTAAGATATTATTTGAAATGCTTACTGTGAAAATAAATTAAGTGACTGAATATAATGACAAAGGTATATGTACAGTTACGTCGTTGTTCCACGGTATCGTATGAGGCTCTGTGATACTATGAAGCCAAAAAACTTAATTTCTCAAAAATTTACATTTACGTCATTGTTCCTCCGGAACAGCGATATATTGATATATGATATAATCTCTTATTGTCAAAAATAACGATTTTCAGTTACAATGTTTTCAGAAAAATTACAAAAATTACTGTTAAATACGTTTTAAAGAGCCAAGCTATTTATGTTGATAGTCCGAAGATCTGCTTTCTCTAAACAAAAGAAAATGAGATGCCCCTTCTCTGGTGGTGACGTAGATTAGTATGTATTCTCCAAGAACCTAAACATAACTGTTGAACAAAGAGAACTTGTAATTTCTCAGTCATTTAAAGTTTATATAAATAGATAGATATCTTATTTTTAAGAGAGGACACCTTTGTTATTCAGTTAATGACAGCCTGAAGCATTTAAACGACTACGTTATGATGCTAATCTTCTCATTATCCTTACAAGGTTTTATACTTTTAAAAAAGTTGAAATAAAATGAGATTTTATACTTTATATTGTATCGATACATCCAGACATGTGCTAAGGCGTTAGTTTATTCCCATTCAAACGGTCACTGGAGTGCTTCATATATATATATATATATATATATATATATATATATATATATATATATATATATATATATATATATATATATATATATATATATTTATATTCATATTTATATTCAAATTTCAACGATTTGATAACTATTATCTGACATATTTGTGGTTCAACGTGACTCTCAAAAACATCAAAGTATTTTGACGAATAATAAATAAAAATTTCTCAATCATTGGTTATTGATAAGTGATAATATGCTGAAAGAATCACAGAATTACAAATGAGTCGCATGACTCGAAACGAATATTTTATTTCCTATACAAATTGTTCAAATATTATATCAAGAGCTGCTAAAAATAAATTGAAGAAATCTACAGCAACTTTGACCTCTGCAAAACTTCGATTGCGTATTTCGATTTCAAAGAAAGAAGTAAAAGATAAGGTCTATCTCATCGAAATTCTATGTTTCTTGAACATTCATCTTCACAGCTTCATTCAGTATAATACAAATAACAATGAACGTGACATGTAATTTTAATTTATTACAACACCTGTTCAATTTTTTTTTAATTCAGTGGACCTACAGTTTAACGCCGGTTCCGAACTGCCAATGGGCTTGTAATCAATGTACGTTACCCAACATTTTTCATCATCATTAGACTACTCAAATCATAGACAAACACATGCGCCCATGCCTTCACCGGGACTCGAACCCGAATCCTACCGCACCATAGTGGGTTATTCTTCCGACTCTGCCACGGAGACCGGCCTGTATTGATTCTTATTGTAATAAACAATTGATATTGGGTTAGGAACTCGAAACAGAGAAATTAATGTCTAAATATTTATTTTATTATTCTGTAAGCATCTGAAGAAGTCGTTTGTAACGACGAAACGCGTCATGCTATGTAGTCATTAAAGTGTAAATCATAAGTTCAAGTGTTTGAATTTAAGTTATATTCAATTAATGTCTAGTCATTAAAATTTTCTTTTGGAATTTAGGGAAATGATTTCAGTTATACGACACCTACATATAGTTATAGTGGTATCAAACATTTTGAAAGAATTTTAGTCTACTGGGCAGATTGGTTTGATCGAAACAGTCACTACCATTATTCTTTGAATAATAATTGAAAATCTGTTCATTAAAGTATTTGCAATGAGATGTTAAGTGAACTTCATAATAGGTACTTTATAATTTCATAAATAATTGTTTCACAATTTTTTCCGCTTATTATTTTGATATCTGGGCTACCATGCAAAAAATTAAACTTTTGAATGAAGAAAATAACATGTTATTTATTCACGTAATCACGATTTATAGAAATAGTTTTATATCGTTATAATTCCATTTCGAATTATGAAATTTCTTGTTGAATATATTCTCATTTCACTTGTAATGATAACACAAGGTTTTCCCATTGAATTGTAGGTCAGTTAAGGAGCATACTGTGTATTTCGTTTTGCAATTAAAATATGATTTATTACTTAGATAAATACGACAATAAAAACAAATTTCTTCAGATAATCTTGAAATTGTAAAATTATATTGTACAAATTGTATTCTGAAAAACAGTCGGCTCTATTTGCTAACGTGAAAATACTGAAACTGTAGGTATAATGTTAATTTAATTTGAAAGATGATGGAGACCGTGATTTCATTGAAAAATCATAGGACACTTGATACGTATGTTGATACTGAGCAAAATGAAAAGGAGTACACTGAACCACTTAAATTATTCAAAGAAAAGAAGCTTCATCAAGAAACATATAACGTACTCTCCTACGAAATGTTGGTGATTGCTCTTAAATTTTGGGAGACGTAAATGGATTCACCTAATTTACGCACAATAAAGACAGTGAAACTAGATAATTTAAATGAAACTGAGTAGTTTTTCGATTTTCACTATAATTAATTCAAAACATGACAATATCGTTTCGCCAACACAGTGGATTCATCAAATGATGATAAACTGAGCTATTACATTGTGGACTGGTATATTTATCCTGAAGTGCATGGGGTGGGAATGACCATTCTATGATCACAAATGAATTTAGATGAAAGATCTCTGTTATCTTGAATCCTGTTCCTTCTGTTTGCTCAGAATGCCTATAAGATGGAGTCCAAATCTTCAAAGTCCTACTAAATTGGGTGGAACTTGAATCTCTATTTCAACTCCAGAAGATATGCTGAAGATGAAGCCTCAACGCCAGGGGATATAGTAAAACCCTAATTTGAAAGTCCCGTTTCAAATCCACGGGATATAGCGCTTACAAGCGCACTCAGAATTTATGAAGATAAAAGATATATTTAACAACCAAAAAACTAATCAGTAGTAACACTTGATTCGAGATATCCAATATCGGAATGAATCTATAACCGATAATCATCTACGATCTTTTCATGCGATGCACCCTTAACATTTAATTTTTCAACGTAAAGTAGTTTAAAACGTTACAAACAACACGCTAAACATAAAAATTGACAGAAATATGAAATTGTCAAGAGTAACGATTTTCAGTTACAATATTTGCAGACAGAAAAACCTTCCATTCCAACTTAAAGAACCAAGCTATTTATATTCATAGTCCGAATATCTGCTTTCTCCGAACAAAAGAAAATAAGATACCCCTTCTTTCATGATGACGTAGAATGAGTATCCTCCAAGAACCTATGTAAACATATCTGATGAACAAAGAGAGCTTGCAATTTCTCACTCATTTAAAGTTCATATAAATAGATAGATCTCTTACTTAAAAAAAAACACCTTTGTTATTCTCCTAATGACGTCCTGAAGCATTTGAACGACTACGTTATGATGCTAATCTTCCTATTATCTCTCATTGACTTAAAAAGATTCAAAACATTTGATTTTTTCAAGTACAGAGGGTTTTATACTTTTGGAGAAATTGAGATGAAATGAGATTTTAGTCTTTATATAGTATCAATATATCCGAAACAGCTATGAAAGGTGTTAGTTGTTAGTTTATTTCCATTCAAACGCCACTGGAGGTTATTCAGCTTATATATATATATATATATATATATATATATATATATATATATATATATATATATATATATATATATATATATATATATATATATATATATATATATATATATATATATATATATATATATATAAATTTCAACGTTTTGGTAACTATTATCTCTGACATATTTGTGGTTCAACGTGACTCAAAAACATCAAAGTATTTTGACGAATAATAAATAAAAATTTCTCAATCATTGATTTATTGACAAGTGATAAGAAAACTATCTTTAAGCCATTTGTCCAAGATCAGTGAACTGACAAAAAACACCGTTTTTATAGCGGCAAAAACAACTCTTTGGCATGCTATATTTCTGTTATTACAGAATTGAAGACAATAATCATAGCTTGATAGTTATGTGCCTATTTTTTAAATCTTACGGGTCATCTGAAGTTTCGAAAAGCAATTCGATATTTGTTCCAAGTAAGTTATCAGCATTATCTATATCACCAACCAATAAACTCATGAATATTAATAAAAAATTCACAAATTGTCTTTTACTCAGGAATAATAATTCTGGTAAATGCTTTAACACATCTCCATCAGGATATACGTTTTAAATTCAAGGATTCAAAATATCTATGCCGGTCTACGTGTCTTAGTCGGGAAAACACCCGAGTAAGGTGCGGTAGAATTCGGGTTCGAGCCCCGCTGAAGGCATGAGTGTTGTCTATGATTTAAGTAGTTTAAATAATGAAATTTGCTAGGTAATGTACATTAATTACAAGCCCAATGGCCGTTCGGAACCGGCGTTAAACTGTAGGTCCACTGAATAAAAAAAATAACTATCTCACGAAATATATAAAAAAAACGATACAAATTGGTGTTGTTTTTTGTGGTTATAAGATGACGCACAGTATATGATGAAAACAAATTTGATGAGCATCCCGCAGATATCTCAACTACGTATAAATTGTTGAATAGTAGCCATGACAAGCAGGATTGTTTTTCACTCTAAAGCTAGTTCATATTGTTAAAGAAGTGTGGAAAGAAAAGAATTGGAAAAACCTTGTAGTATATCGTGTTGTGTTTACGTCCATAATCTTAGGTGCTTTCTTGTTCAATGTTATGCTCGTGATGGTGAAGATGAAGGTGACTTACTCATTCCCTCAGATTATCTAATGAATAATACGTAGTTATCATTAAGCAAATGTTCATAACACAGAACATCAATGATGATTTCATTCATTCGTATCTACAGTTTTAAATGAATATATCTATTTTTGAAATTCGATATAATCTAAACGACTGGTGCCATTATGATTAGATCCATCCAAATCTATAGACCATTATTGCTTTACAAATGTGACAAACATATTATCACTTCTCTGTATAATATCATTCCTCAAGAGCAATAAAGGTGTAATAGAACCCAAAAACTTTTCGACGAATCAACCGAAATGTTTTTCTATACGTTGTATTTAGGAATGTACATCCAAGTGTTGATTAGGAGTCCATTGACATCAGATATGATGGTGTTGTGGAAAACAATACCATGTTTGGTAGCTAATTATATACTCATTTCCTCTCACCTTTGTACGGAAAAGACTATATAACTGTTGGTCGTACTGCAGAATTCTTCATATTTATCATAATGAAGGGGCATTTGTGATGATACGCAAATTGTAATAATATATAGGTTTAATTGGTTTTAACGGCTTAATCCATCTAGAACTCCATTCAATGAATTTGTTTGAATCACATAAAATTGTTTAGTTCTCCCGACGTTTGTTCGATGCATTACAAAAATTTTATTCAACTTAATTGTTATTCTCGATGAGAAGTTCTGCTAATACAAAAAACTCATGAATTTTTTCGGAATCTACTTCATTTCATAATCAATTTTATGAACTTGAAACTCAGAAATTAAGATTTATCTCTATGCATCGATTGAAATTTGTTCCAATATTTCAATTTTTCTCATAAATTGAATAAAAATACGCATGACGCGCGTTTCGAAGTACAACTTCTTTTTCTGTTGCTAAATTAACACAGTGTTAATTCAGCAAAAAATTTAAATATTGGAACAAATTTCACTCGATGCATAGAGATGAATCTTAATTTCTGAGTTTAAACTTCATAAAATTGAATTTGAAATGAAGTAGATTCCGAAAAATTTCAATATCATTTCATGAGATTTTTGTATTAGCAGAACTTTCTGATCGAGAATAAGAAGAAGAAATTGTACTTCGAAACGGGCGTCATGCTTATTATTATTTAATATATGAGAAAAATTGGAATATTGTTTCATAATGGATATTAATTTTCTCCAAGTATCGGCCCCGTCAATCATCAATTTGAAATTGGTTATATTGCTACTTAACTGTCCACTTTGGTAAATAATCTTCAAGTTCTCATCATTTTCAACAATGCTAACTCTTCAAAGATAATATATTTCCTAATGTGCTGGCCTATTCAGCTGTACAAGTAAGCAATTCATTTGATGAAAAAGATTCAGATGAATCAGTTACCGGAAAAATATTGAACAATTGAAATTGAGAACAAAATGAGCACATTTTGAAAAATTCAATTATTTTTCTCTTGATTATTAATTTTGAAGATTGTTTAGAACAAGCGATACTCCTTCACAAAAATTCGTCAAAGTTTCGAGAAAGAAAAGTTTGAAAAAGTTGTCAAGCAATAAATTGATAAAAATTTTGTGAAATCAAACCAAGTGTCATTTATTCAATATATTCAACAATGTTCCACTAAGAGATCAGTGAATATTCATCCAGCTTTGTTAAGAATATGTTGAAATCAATTTGCAGTAAAGAAAGGTATTCAAATTTCTGAAACTACGAAATTGTAAATTTTGAATTGTTTTGTCAATTTAACTTTCTTCGATTTCATTTAATGAATACTTTTCATACAGAATATTAGGATTCCTACTAACATTCCATAGTGACTGAGAAATCAGACGATTTTCATAATAATTGAGAACTGTCAAATCTTAGAAGAAAACAGTATTGCCAACTTCAAATTTTCTCAGAACACTAATTAACTGAAAACCCAATATTCATATCGCTCTAAGAGAACCTAAATGTCAACACTTGCGATCAAACTCTTCAGAACTAAAAAAATAATCTGTATTTTGAGAAATATTCGAAGTCCTTACTGGGAGTGTATTTGTGTTATTTTGATACGGATATCTCAACATTCAAGTTGTCGAAGTTTTTCAGAATAGTAGAAAAACGAACCAAAATTATGCAGGGAAATACCAATTACGATGAGTATCCCACTGATCATTGTTTTTTTAATTTAATTTTGTTCAATTTCATGAACTTCAAAAGATTCTGGTCAGACTTTTCTGTATGTTTCATACATTTCAATGCGAAATATAGTTTTTAGACAAGTGAAACAAACCTGATTAAAAAAATCATCATCTTGACCTATAAAGTTCGATTTATTCACAAACAAAATCCATATTGAATGTAACGATAATTTGTATTGTGATAAATTTGAAAGGTTGAAAGTTTTTGAAGGTTGCTTGTAACTTCCTCATACTCATATCTTCTTCTTAACTGAACGACCTTCCTAGACGTCAATTTACGTCTTTGCAAATACTGCAAAATATATTCGATTTCTATTGATTGAAGTGTTCTCATTAAACTCAAAACAGGAGAAATAAAAACGAGAGATAAATATTTCTGAATTAACATTAAGGGTCATCAGTGACAGCTTAACAATTTGTACAAATTAGCTATGTTTTGGTTTTCATTGAACCTCGAACTATCTATGTTAGTGAACAGAAAAGAAGATAAATGTTGCTTTTTGTCGGGTTGTTTGTTTACTGCAAATTATTAAAAATATACGCAGATATACATACTTGATAAGGTTAATTGGAGAGAGAATATATGCAGAATCTTGAGATACATGCAGTATTTTGAGAAACTCTTTCATGAAAAACATGCAACATTTATCTAATAAATATTCAAATGGTAATTTTAATTAAACTCTTGGCTTAATGGTTGATGAATGTATTGAAAAATGATATAATGAAGTTATAGCATAGTCAAAATGTTTCGAGCGGTCAGCTCATTATCAAGATTGACTTGAAAAAATATATGTCAACTTTTTCCGCTTCCTAAGAAGTTTTTTTTCTGGAATATATCATTTCTGAAAACTATACCTGGAATTATCTGTTTCTAAGATATCGTTTAGATGAAAAAATTATCGAATTATAGTTGTGAAACTTAAACTTTTTAACGCTTTATCTAACTCCAATTTGAATCTATTGTGATCGAAGACCACATCTCTAGAAGTCATGGACAACGATTCAGACTGAAGTTGCGGAAATCAACATAAAATTATCGAATCGAGGAAACCAATAAACGTCACCCAATTGATTGTACTAATAAACGCCCACATATGTTAATTATTTAGCACAATTTGTGTCATTTTTTAAGCAAATTGTTCACATCGGAATTTTTAAAAATGAACATGATATGTTATTTTACCTTGGGGCTTTACCCTTGAGAATGTGAAAAATTTTGACATGACATAAAATTTTTTGAAATATTTTGTTTTTAAGAATACAAATTGACTTGAATGAATTCAATGGACGATGAACCAACTTTGTGATAGTTCATATTTAAATGAGAGGTAATAAGAAATACTTGTCTAAAATCACTAACTGAACAATTCTTTATTCGACTAGTTTCGCCTTTTACGGCATTATCAAGAATGATTATATATTACAAAGATATTACAAAGATTACAAAGATACAAAGAACTTTGTAATATGTATTCATTCTTGATAATGTCGTAAAAGGGAAACTAGTCGAATAAATTATTGTTTAGTTAGTGATTTTTAGACAAATATTTCTTATTACGTCTCATTTACAAATTGACTTCTTACAGAACTTTAAATCAATTATTCTTACAAAGTATAAGACAACCCAAAACAATTGGATAAATTTAACGTAAACATTTCAATTATCATTGTCAGAAGCTGCTTCAACAATTATTGCCAAAGGGGCAGTTGATGTGATAAATGAAAATTCTTGTGCAGTTGTGATATGTTTTGATTTGTAGTCGATTTTCTCATATTTATTATTATATTTGTAGAATTTGAAGAAATGAGTTCATATATAAGGACAATCAAAACATTGATTGTCAAAATGTTTTGTTTATAAAACGTAAATTCATTTTAAATTCACCTTCGAAATGACAAGTTGCATCAAAAATTTATTGTTATATTAAAATAGCGATTATCTTCCATCACATTCATGGCATTATCAATAAACAATGTTCAAATATACACATTGTTTTAATGCAAAATGTAATTTGCAATTCTAATAAAGTGTATTCACTCTTCGTAATCCTACGCAATGCGGTTTTTTACGGACAGGATACCTAGCGGTATTTCGTCACATTTTCAATGAACTCCAGTCTTTTGTTATAGATGGAATTTACAAGTATAGATTTTACCGTTATTGCATAATCAATGAACAATTGATTCAAACATACCGATATTTATAAAGTATTCTTTATTACTACGAATATCTCAATATATTATTCCAATTCGATCTTGAATAAAGATGACT
This sequence comes from Henosepilachna vigintioctopunctata, assembly GCA_030704895.1. NCBI lineage: Eukaryota > Metazoa > Arthropoda > Insecta > Coleoptera > Coccinellidae > Henosepilachna > Henosepilachna vigintioctopunctata. The sequence continues at coordinate 18,937,906 of JARQZJ010000121.1, read as the reverse complement.
TGAATAAAGATTGACGACAAGTCGAAATGAACTTTTATCAAAAATACCGGTTTTCACATATCGATATGTAATTGCAACCTGTAAATAATGAAACCTGAATATAGATTTTGATTTGTTCGTTTTCATTCAATGGTTTGAATACTTAAAACATCTTGCAAATCCCGGAAGATATGAAATCTATGATAATATTTCAGTATAATCAAATTTTCAAACTCGACTTGAGGTATGAATAAATTTGCTATAAGCTCATCTTCCGATTGAATTTTTTAGATCTCTGTGTCTTAGTTTTGAATCTGTGTTCCATTCATTTTAGGTTACCTAGGTGTTATTCCAACAATATCTATGTTATCGTTCATAAGCGTCACAATTTAAGCAATTTCCAATGTTTTCATCTACATCAATTGCCATTTTCTAGCTTAGTATTAGCACAATATCTGTTTTATAGCTCATTGCTCAATGAAGTTCTTATCATTATTTATATTAATCCAATTAATACATCAATTGAAGCAACAATGAAAGACGTCCTACTGATTGAACAAAATCAGATGCTTCTCTGAGAGATACCAACCTTATTTTCATAGAATAAAAACTAATTATGAAGATATTGTAAGAGAAACTCCTCCTAGTATCACTAAATAAGGCTTAACCATCTAGTTCTTGCACTAGTTTTGAACAAATTTCTAACTTTAATGAGTATGATTAACTGATAAGAACTAGAGCAAATATTTCTTGTAATATCTATATTTATTCCAATTAATATATCGTCGTATTATCGTTGAAGATGAACGGACCTAAATATATCCATAAAATATCTTCTTTATTGCACATATATGGATAAAATCAATATCATTTATAAATGTAAATAACTTTGAAATGTAATGAAAATAAAACACAGAAAGATAAATACCAATATAGATATAGATATATAGGCTAAAATTTGACAATTTTGAATATTAATTCACAAGATTTTTCAGTTCATCAATGGGAACAACGACATTAAAGATATCTAGAAGTATAATCTAATTGACTTAAATGGTGCAGCCGATGTGGCCAGTTAATATACCATGAAATGAAATGTTTCTCATGTGGCATTTGAAAGAGTCTCAATGCCATTGAATGTTTGTAAAATAATGATTTTTGAGTCTTATTTCTTAAGTACGTAAGAAGGAGAGAGAAAGATCAATAGTCTCATGAATGATTAACTAATTTATAATTATTTAGAGAATAGATACATGTTCGGCAGCTTCAGTTATTCATCATTATCAGTACATTTAGATTTAGAGATACATTCATTTTTTGTTTTTTGACAGAAATATTTCAGAATATTTTTATTGTTATAATTGTTCGAAAAGCGTAGTTCAGAAACCTATATAGCTCTGTTGGGCCTATAGTGTAATGTTGATTCCAAACAACACAAGAACACGGTGGGAATCGTACCCAAAAGCACCAGTAGGTCGAAAGAATTACTGGTCACTATACCGTTGGGCTACTACGCCCATATAGTGATTCCTTTCATTAGAAAAGCTATCGGAAATTTTCATAATGACTGAAAAAACAGATTTTCTTAGAATTCAAAAAACTAAAAACCCAATCTGCGTAACGTTTAAAAAAAACAACCTAAATGCCAACGCTTGCAATCAACCTCTTCAGATCTAGAAAAATAAACTGCATCTTGAGATTTATTCAAATTCTTTACTGAAAGTGTATTTGTATAATTCCGATATGGGTATTTCATCCTTCAAGGTGTCGAAATTTCTCAGAATAGTAGAAAACCGAATCAAAATTATGCATGGAAATACCACCGCACTTACGATGGGTGTCCTAGCTATTGCCCATAATTTTTTATTTCATTATTCATGGAATAATATAATAAATATTTATTCATTTATTCCTGACCCTTAAACAGCAAAATTTGCTGGTATCAGAGTCTAAATATACTTAATAGGTTTTAAACAAATAATAATTCTCAGATACAGTCTTAACTTAAAAAATGAAAAACAAAAGTGAAAGTAGATCACATTAATTCTGATAGTAACACCCAGAAATTATTGAAGTTTAAGAACTTTTTTGAGGTCATGGCACATTTTTTTGATATTTTTGTTACAGACTATTTCAATTGGTACAGAATTATAGACATCGACACTTTGACACAATGGAGAATTTCGACAGACACATGTTCTCGCAAATTTTTTCTCAATTCATCCTTATTCCTAGCATTGAAGTTATGTTTCTTTCAACTAAAGACAGAATGGTCTGTGTTTTCAGTAAATTATTCTTGATATGGAGAATTTTCACAGACACATGTTCTCACAAATTTTTTTCTTAAATCATCCTTATTCCTGACTTTGTAGTTATGTTTTTCTTCAACTAAAGACATAGTTGTCTGTGTTTTCAGTAAATTATTCTTGATTTTGTAGATTAATTTTGTTTGTTCTAGATTTTTCAATTTATTTATATTTAATATTGAAGTAATAGAATATAGCTGAATTGTTGGTGTAAAGAAGTCTTCAGTTGTAAATGAATTTAATAAACTTGTTTTGTACTCTTTCAATTTTTTCTATCATATATTTCGGAGCATTTCCCAGCAAGGAATTAAATACCTCAACAGAGATTCTCTGAAACTATTATATAGTAATGCTTTCGATGATTAATCTAGTGAATAAGAACATCCTTTCCCAGCTCTCTCCATTGGAGAAATCCATCTATAATTAAACCTAGATACTTACATTCTATCACATATTTCATTTTAGTGTTATTCATAGTAACATTTATATCACAGGTTGTTTTATTTTTTTGATTAAACAATATATACACAGTTTTTTCTAATAATACTCAATTCATTGTAACACAGCCATTCATGGTAAATTTTAAGATCACTGTTAATATCACATTCAATTTGTTTTAAATCATGTGCACCAACACAGTATCATCCGCAAACATAAAATATTCTGATTTAAGATTCATACGTTTTAAGTTATGAACATATATTAAGTATTGTAGTGGTCCCAGTACTGACCCCTGGGCCACACCTACATGTGACTACCTATAACTACTACGCACGATATTTTCAGGTTTCAACGCATTTCTAAAAGTCAAATTTGTGATTTGCTGTCCTTTTGAAAGTCATTATTTTTACCTGATGCTACTGAACTAAATTATTTTAATTTCTTTCTCAACATTTTCTTTCGAATCTGAATTAAATTATGTCTAATCTAAATATATAATTGCCTATGAGTTATACAACAAATATACCGAACACTCGAATCAATATATCGCTTCGATATAAAGACATTCTCAGTTATATTACATTTAGGTAATGAAAAATCAGAAATGACATAAAAATTCTAACTCGATTGACTGCAAATCAATTTAATCTAAACATATATTGATACAAATATACAAATACACATACAAATCAATAATTAAATTCTTTGTTGGAGTACTTAATATGGTGGCGCAACATAACTAGATCTTACAAACATAGACTAAGAGTATTTCGATTACTTAAATTCCAGTTTCGTTTGGATATCTATAATAATTTTCGAAAAACTGGAATAAATTATATTTCAATTGTTCCAAACAAACATTCCAGAAATGCTTTCTGCGCTAAAGAACTCCACATATTTGCAAAAAGGAGCTTTTGTTATGTAGATTTCTCTAGTCCCCGTTATCATTCTGAGCCAGACAAACAGAAGCGACATGTCTGTAGGTGATATTGGCAAACATATCCACTTGCTACGTGCTTCTCTTGCAGATTAACGACATTTTTGTTTACCTCATTTACATTTAAATGCAGAGGTTTTACCTCTAGTGTGAAATATTACCGAACACAAACAAGTAGTGATGTTCCCAGGAATATGAATAATAGTTTCATGTCAAAGACCTTAAGGTTACTAAAATACCATATATTTTGTGTGATAATATTAATGCAGCCACCGAAAATTCAGACATATATTTCATAGATTCTGTTTGACATGTTTTTCTTGAAAACTAAGCGAAGGAGTTCGTATATTTTGTGTAATCTCAATCTATATGTGATATTTCAGAAATTTAATAGTACTAATATCACTGAAAGAAGAATTAAAGACAATGCTACGGCATTTTCTTACGTTTTTGGCACAACTGATCAGTTTTTCTGTGAAACGAATCAGGGTGTCTTTACTTCAAATATTGGCACGGCTTTCAATATTCTCCAACATTTTTCCTTTGAAGTAATAGGGGCTTCACATCCCACATAACCATCTCTTGACTGAGATTGAATTCTCGCTTAACTCTTGGTGAAACATAATTGAATATTAAAATAAATTAAACTCTTGGCTTAATGTTTCACGATTTATTCAACAATATGAATAGTCAACATGTTTCGAGCATTAGCTCATTTTGAAGACTGAAAATGTTTTCATTTGTTTTGAGTTAACGCTCGAAACATGTTGACTATTCATATTGTTAAATAAATCGTAAAACATTGAGCCAAGAGTTTAATTTATTTTGATAACCATCTCTTATTTGATAAATTTCAATTCATAAATTCAATGGACGATGAATCAAATCTGTGATAGTTCAAATTTAAATGAGAAAGTAATACTTGTCTAAAAATCACTGACTGATCAATTCTTTATTCGACTAGTTTCGCCTGTTACGGCATTATCAAGAATTCTTGATAATACCGAAAAGACGAAACTAGTCGAATAAAGAATTGTTTAGTCAGTGATTTTTAGACAAGTTTCACTTATTACCTCTCATTCAAATTTTAATTCATTTGTTGCTCTGTGAAAAGTATTTATTTCCTAAAAAGTAAATTTCTTTTTCATTTTTATATTCAATAATAAACTCAAATATTTGAAAACTTTCAAAAAACACTAGGCAACTAGCTATAATAGGCATTAATCAAAATCAATCAATTAGTTATATCGTTAAATTCAGATCGAAGAAAATTAATGAAAAATGTCAAATGCTGTCATAACTCATAAACTTCTCCAATGAAAAATGACTTGACTGGTCTGATGATGTTTGCTTCTTTGTTTGACACGTGCAGGTAATTTTTCTCAATTATGTAATAGTCAACTATGGGATTTAATTTGTGCATACATCGCATAAGCACGAGGTCATAAATTTAATGATGATATGAAAAGCACACTATATGAAACCATAGTAGATGCCCATATAACATAATCATATGAAATGAAATCTGCACTGCACACTTGCCTCGAGGTGAAAAAGATAATTTTTTGGGAATTATGTACAATAAAAAAGGAGAAATAGAAACAGTCGAAATAATTGAATGTTGTTCTGTGAAATATTTTCAATTCATACTCCAATGAGATTTGTCGAAATCACCAATTCTATTCAGCTTTATGAAGATATTTTTATAATTCGAATGCAAGAAATAAAACAAGAAATTCGGTTTGTCATTTCAATTGAAGTTTATTTTAAGCCTCAAAGGAAAAGAAATTGAGTAACTGCTGAAAATGAAAAATATATGAAACAATAAAATATAAGAGTATAAACTTGTATAAAGAATTGAGATAGAGTCAATCAATTGAATTGATACTCAATTTCGAATTCAAAATATCTACTGCGAAAATAAAACGATCTGAAAGAAACATATTAATAATTACCTGAAACATTTGTAGGCATAATTTTGACGAAAATTGAAATTTCTCTGCATTCGCGTGAAATTTGAAAAAATTCTATCATATTGTACCACAATCTCTTTATATATTCTTCTACACGTTCTTCAAAGATATTGTGCTAGTTTTCGAATCAGCACACATTACTATTATTACAAGTGTTAGAAGGTGTTACTCAATTTGATACCCATACTAATTTATAATTGAAATATAATGAATATGTATAACCTGTTTTATTCCAAATAAAACTATAATCCACTTGTAAACTAAGCCGGTTCCAAAAATGTTCAGTCAACCAATAAACAGAAGTTGCATAACAAAGAGAAAAGCATTACCAAGATAGATAATCACGTTTAATGGTTGAATGATTTCAATCTCTAAAATGCATTCATTCCCTATTATTACGGTCTGTAATTATTTCCTTTATAACTAGGGTAATACCATATTGTAACAATTTATGTTGTTGGCATCGAACAACAGTACAGTTTGATAATCCGATATATATATATATATATATATATATATATATATATATATATATATATATATATATGTTTTTTTAAAGGTATAGAACTTTAAATTGCAATAAAACAACAATGGATCATTGACAAGAATTTTTTTATTCGAAAGATAATCTTGTGGCATTACATTTTAAATATGACTTCTGGCATATGACCGCCACGGCTGGCTCGGATCTAGTCCAATCTGGACGTCTAAATTTCGATGATTTTTTTCCATATTGTCTTCCAAATGGTCAAGCGTTTGTGGCTTATCCGCATAGACCAATGACTTTACATAGCCCCACAGAAATTAGTCTAGCGGTGCTGAATCACAAGATCTTGGAGGCCAATTCACAGGTCCAAAACGTGAAATAAGGCGGTCCCAAACGTGTCTTTCAATAAATCGATTGTGGCACGAGCTGTGTGACATGTTGCGCCGTCTTGTTGAAACCACAGCTCCTGGACATCATCTTTGTTCAATTCAGGAATGAAAAAGTTAGTAATCATGGCTCTATACCGATCACCATTGACTGTAACGTTCTGGCCATCATCGTTTTTGAAGAAGTACGGACCAATCATTCCACCAGCCGATAAAGCGCACCAAACAGTCAGTTTTTTTAGATTTAACGGTGTTTTGACATACACTTGAGGATTATCTTCACTCCAAATGCGGCAGTTTTGTTTGTTGACGTAACCATTCAACCAGAAGTGCGCTTCATCGCTAAACAAAATTCGCTCATGAAAATCGGAACAACGGCAATCCCGTTTTCGGCCCATTCGACGAATCTACGCCTTGCTTCAATTCTTGCAGGAGTTGGATTTTTTAAGCACGCAAACCAAGATCCTTCCGCAAAATCTTCCATAAAGTGAATGGACACAGATCCAATTCCTGTGCTCGATGGCGGATGGACTCATTCGGGTCTTCCTCAATGCTACGCTCTACTGTAGCAATAGCATATATATATATAAATTAATTAATTAATTAATTATACCCTTGAACTCAGACGACTGAAAGAGAGAAATCAGTGAATCATTTCTTAACCATTGAACTTGCTTGGGCATTCAGCTCTTGAACAATATTCCAAGAGCCTTTACTCCAGGTAATTCAATGTATGCATACCTTTTACTTTGTGACAATGATCCATTCATATATAAAAACCCGCTATAGTATAAACTGTTAATTTAATATTGGCACACAATTCGCGTCGAAAATAAGCTTTGCCAGAATCTTTCTGGTTTCCAAAAATATAAAATATAAAGACCTTAACTTTTTTCATTTTTAGACGTATGTATACTCCCATGTTCATATATGATACTGAAGGAACCAATGAATCATAGTGTACTGTGCCATTATGCCACAGCAAAATAAATAGGTATAAAAAATGGAAAACCCTGACTCTAGAGAAATGGGAATGGTGGAGTATCTTCTGGATACACTTATATGGATAAATGATATCTTTTCAGTAATTAATACAATAAAAAAATCCGAATATCGGATTGCGATTGTTATTGGTTATCTGATTCAACAAAATGCTCACTGAATACACAACATAGTGGAATTGTCCAAGCTGATACTGCAGCAAGAAAATATTGATAAAATCAATTCAATAAACTATAAGTTGATTCAATTAGGATGGAAAATACTCTAATATACGATCCTAATATATAAGGATCTAAGATATGGATCCTAATCCTGCTGAAGAATAATTTTACAAACAGCGAGCATTTTATGATTTTACACATCATTTTGAATGAATAGATTGCTACTTTTTCAAACCAGTTGTATCATTTCATGGGAATAAGTTATTAGCCTAATCATATTTCGCGTAAATTTTCAATGTTCAACATTTTCACTACAAGCATAGTCGAAAGATAATCGAAAACACAAGTAAAATAACATGGTTTGTTTACCATGATTATCACATTGAAAACTCAGAGGTGGAAGTGAATAGTATTATTACGATTTAAGGTGAAGGTTGCCTTTTAGTGCGAAAGAATCTATGAATAAGTAAGTGGCCAATTGCTTTAATTGAATCTTCAGAATTATTATGGAATAACCAACACTTAGATAAATAGCTTTTCGAGACGCAACGGTGATGTTACGTTCAGGTAATAGTAAATTTTATGGGGATTTTAAGGGAATATATATTTGCTATATGGTGTTTTGCCTGTTGATTATCTTTGGTTTTTTTCAATATTTGTTCAGCAATAACAGGCTTTATTAAATGAAAAACTTGATTTGAGTTTAAGTTTCGTTGCTAGGGAAAACTCAACGAAACGTCAACTAAAATAATGGTGTTTCATATAATAAATATATATCCCCGTAAGATTTTTTCGTAACTTCGTTATTTTTTGCTGAAATTTTTAAGATATTTTCTTTTTTTTTAAACTTTCTTGGAATAAAGGAATGTACTATAGTCTATGTACGAACGAGTGAAAAGAGCTGAGTTTTATTTTGTAAGGTTGATTGCTGTCATGGGAAATTAATGTATCTGTGTATGTGGGTTTCCTATATATGTCAAACGTAAAAATGTCAACTTTTCTAGCATTAACTTCAAAATCTTAAAAGTTTGAAGTTTGATGCTCATTTTCACATTATTATGCTGAATATTATTCAGTTCTATTTTAGAGGAATTTGATGAAGATTTGAAGAATCAAAGATCCCGTTTCGTGATAAAAAAAAGTGTCCCAGCAAGATAATACACTAGAGCACTTTTATAATAATAACAATAATGAATGAATTAATTGTGTAAATTAGAATATTGAAATACACAAAGGCAAAGGGTTCGCCGAAGCCTTCTTCCACACTTCCATGAATTCATAACCTAATAATATCATTAATCGATTGGGCGGATACTTGATGAAAATCTAAACACATAATTTATATGGAACTGAGTAGTTTTTCGATTTTCACCAGTGGCTTCATCAGTTTATCATCAACATCTGATGAAGCCACTGTGTTGGCGAAACGATATTGTCATGTTTTGAATTAATTATAGTGAAAATCGAAAAACTACTCAGTTTTATTCAAATTATAACCTATAATATATAACACAGAATACAAAACATAAAATCAAAAGCAATGAAAATAGATTAAATTAACAGGCCACAAATTGTTAAATTCGCCTACATGCTGATTCAAAAAGATTCAAAGCAATGCAAATATTTCGTATTATTCCTGATTAAATGAATGGCTTGATGGTATTGTAAAAGAGGCGTGTAAAAGGATAGTGGCGAAATTAAAAGCTCATAACTGAAACAGACACCTATTTCGAAAGCTTGGAGAAAACAAATTACTCGGAAAGAGTATAAAAATTTAAGTTTTATGGAGAAATAATCCGTAAGTTTGCCGAAAAATATATTCCTCGTTCAAAATTCACAGACTCCTAAACTACTTCTGTGTATATAATATTATCTTTATTTGAAACATCATTCGTTGAAACTTATAACTTCACACGTAATATTTCTGAATACTAAAAATCAGTGGAAAATATCATTCAAACCAGCATCAGAAACATGAAGCTACATTCCATTCAAAACAGTAAACATGATTAATTCTATTAACTTGCTATTTACTTGAAAATGTCTACTTGTGTTTTGAAAACTTGTCATCATAACAAATGCAAATTATTGCCAGCATTAACTTTATCTCATCAAGGAAAACACTTGGCCATTTGTGGAAATTATTATTTTCATAAGACGAATCGATAATTTATTCCATACGTCTTAGTGCGGTTGGGCTGTGAGAAAATCTTTTCATTGAAATTAATTATACAACAGGTATAATATCACTTTGTATCAAACAAAAACCATAAAACATATACTGCTTGGAATAACCGGCCAGTCATCAATGAAAAAATCACTTGATAGCTTGAGTCAATCAAAATACTAGTAATTAATTGTTAGATGTTTTCGAATAACGAGATTTTTTATTCAGTTTGGAGGTCTATTCAAAATCCGGGTCATTTACTCAAAACATTATTCAAAAAAAATGATCCTTCGCAGCAAGACGTTTCCTTTGACTTTTTTTTCTCTCTCGCAGGTTTCCTTATTGCAAACCCTATTTTGGCCTTGACAAAATTTATCATTAGCCAGCAAATAACTTCAAGATAATTGCATTTTTATACAGGAACCTTGTTAACAATACGAAAATTGGTAAAGTGTTGATTGTAACCTCCAGCACAACTGATAAAAAAAATAGACAGCGCAGAGAAAAGCGTACAAATCAGCAACAGATAATACACAGGGATACAATACGCCAAACGGCCCATCATGGCGATTTTTCTTCTTCTTACACAAACTATAAATAGGCCATGAAAAGGGAGGGATTTTGTACAAAGGGATAGTTATACAAAGGAACATACAAACATGCTTATAATTTCAATCCAACCGATTGAATAAAGTTGTACAAAATCTCATGAACTCTTAAAGAATGTAGGGATAAAAGGAGCCCTATATTAAAAGGTTGATAACAACTCAAAACCTTATTAAGATTATTGAGTAGTTCATGTGATTTATGCCGATAATTACTACATGCGAAGATGAGATGATCCAAATAACCTATTTCCCCACAAGAGCATAACGCGTTATCCTTGAGTGCAATCTTATTCAGATGAAATGGGCACAGATTATGACCACTTCTTAGACGGCACATTGTACGTACAAAGTCACGTCTATTTCCGATAGCCCTATAACAAACGATAACAGAGGGGTTTCTTACAAGGATTTTATAAAAAGACCCCTAGGGCGTGCCTTGTATTCATGGGTCCATTTTCTTCTAATATTTTCTTTGAAGTCTAGGAAACGGTCAGAGTGTACACAAGCTGAATGTTGAATTGCCCCCATAGATGCCAACTTGGCAGCCCTATCTACTTTTTCATTTGACTCAATTCCAGCATGAGCTTTTACCCACAGAAATTTCACCAAAAAACCTCTCCGATCTAAGTTATATTTTGATACCATTCCTTTGACTTGGTTTCACAACATTTATAATGAATACTCGAAAATTGTTTCGGAATGTTACCTCATTTTCAAAAGTATTCATTATGAATTTTGTGAAACCAAGCCAAGTGTTTTTATTCAATATATTAAACAATGTTTCACTAAGAGATCAGAGAACATTCAATCAACTTTATTAAGAGGTTTCCGTTGAATTTCTGAGAGACTTTAATTTCTTTTTATTTCTCTCCAATTTCAAATGAATATCATTCTCAATTGATAGAGAGATGTACGAAAATCCATATTTTCCATCTACCAATAGATGCTACGAAGCAACAAGCGCATCTAGCCATATCAAAATGTACGAAAAGTGTGCTAAATCAGCGATAGAATATGGCATTGAAACAATGGTCGAAATTGTCTATATCAAGAGTCTGAACTACAGAACTGCAGCGATGAGGATACTTAAGCACTATTATGGACAAAAACGTGTGTATTCGTGTCGTTATCGCCACGAGAAGCCTATTCCAATTTGAAACCTTCAGTAGGTTGTCTACTTCAAACATATTTGCAGGTATGTGCATCGATGACTGACGAGTCATCGATGCCTTCTGCGAATCTCTGCGTGAAATCGCAGCAAAGTAGAAAAAACTTGCCAGCGCCATCTGTATCAGTCGCTGCAATAATCTGTCCTACCTTCAGATAACAAAATTTGTTTCTATGATCCGCTATCGTGCGTTTCAAAACTTAGCGGCAAGTTCACAGTGAAATAATCAGTCTAAAATGTATGACAGACAATTCTCTGGCCTACAGAACATAAAATATAGGCCAGAAAAAGAGAAAAGCATTGAGGGGACTGTGCCTTTAAGAAAAATGCACTTGAACTACCTAAACTATAAGAAAAATAAAAATACCACCACCATAACACTTTTACCAAAGATGCATTTCAACATCTATAGAATAGAATATAGAAAACACAGCGCTAAGTCCTGTCGCGCAAAGGAGAAGAACAGAAATGAATCACAAATGACACTAGAAAGAAGATGCTTTTATTTAAAAATCTCAAATAAAGTGTGCATAGAACCGCATTCAGATTGGAAACCCCCTATAACATTTAAAATTATTGACCGAGTCTATCAAGTCATTTTTATTCCCCATAAAGAGTTTTAAATTATTGACCGATTCTATTAATTCATTTTTCTTCCCATAAAGAATAACTTTTTATCGGGATGAATGATAAACCTTTAAATCTGAATTGCCTCAAAATTTTACAGCATGGTATGGTACTTTTTCAGAATACAAATGAAAGAATTTTTTTGAGCGTATTTTTGTGAAACAAATAATTACGCAAATTTCTGTCTGTTTTCAAATAACCGAAATATATGATAATTTTAAAAATTGCTTAAAAACACTTTATTAATATGTATTTCATTTGGTGTCGAATTCAAAAAACATATCAATGTCAGTTGAAATAAATTATGGATGACTCCATCAAGTATTTCAATATTCTAATATATGAATTCAAGTACTTTCAGTAACTTACATCAGACGTGTTTTTTCGTTTCAATTTAATTGAGCTTTTCTTCAAATTTCCTGAGGCAGCACCTGAGGCATCCGGATGTTTTGCACCGACTACTTATGCATAATGAATTCTAATCTGTTTTTGATTAATGATTATCTTATTTAATTTTTTCTATAAACAACCATATAGAATTGAAGGATGATATAACTTACTGACAAAAACGTGATAAAATCACGATTTGTTCAATCAGTATTGTCGTTTTGAACTTATAATATGAAAAAAGTACTCGGTATTTTTTAGGAACAAATTTAAATCAGTATATTCTCAGTTTTAAATTTTCTTATTAGTCAATAAGACAAATTCAGTATGCAGAAAAAAGATTTATTTCAGCTATGGAAATTAGTTTCTAGAAGAATGTTTCGCAATATACTATATATCTTTAAATATGAAAGCAAAAATATGTTTTCTAGATAATCACACAAACATATATGGATACCTTCGTGTCAACATATCATTCTTGTGATAGAAAGGCACTGAATGGATAATAAACGAAAACAATTTTTCAGCAGATTTATAACGATTGTTCTCTTCCAATCCAAAGGTTTTGTCATGTCACGCATGTTGAATTTTTGCAGTCAGATCTGAATTTCTCCTCCTTCATTCACAGAATTTGTTATTCATTCATTCATTCTGCAAAAATTCATGTAAAATCATTAATCGATTGGGCCAATACTTGATAATAATCTGACGACATAATTTAAAATAAACTAAGTAGTTTTCACTATACTTCAGTTCAACATTAGAATATTGTTTCGCCAAAAAAGTGACTTCAATTTGTAGCTTATCATCTTTATCTGATGAAGCCACTGTGTTGGCGAAACAATATTGTTATGTTCAACTAAATTATAGTGAAAATGAAAAAACTTCCTAGTTTTATTTAAATCATATGAAATCGTATATTTCAATATAAAGCAGGTGGGTTACGGTACACAGCCCAAATATCAGAACATGGCATAGGTACATATAAATATATTAAATATATATATATATATATATATATATATATATATATATATATATATATATATATATATATATATATATATATATATATATATATATATATATATATGACAAAAACACAATTTAAGGTATAGCCAGAACGGCGTAGCCAAGTTCAAGGTGTACAAACCTGGAGATGGAATCAACAATATATATGTATATATATATATATATATATATATATATATATATATATATATATATATATATATATATATATATATACAATTCCAAAAAACATTTCCTAACTTATTTTTCTTGTTTCAGACCTCCAACATGGTGGAACCGAAGAACAAGAATGGAACGATGCCTCACTCTCACAACGGGTGTATTTATTCTTGTAGGCATTTCGCTTTTAGTAGCACTAACTACCGTTTTAGTGAATAATTCAAAGTACAAAAAATCTCAAACAATAAACAGTGAGTATTGAATTTTTATTATTGGAAATCTTGTATTTCAATACGAAATTCCACTGAATTTTCATTATGTATATTATTTTCTCTAACCCTTTTCCGAAAGTTCACTTTTCTCAGATTAGATACAAAATAACCTTATTCATTTCTATATTAAGTTTCACGTAGTTACGGGTAAATTTTTCGATTTATATTTACATTTTAATCTAACTTTGGAAGTGTACATGAAAAAAAATCAATAAACAATTTTGAGCAGTATTTGAACATATTTTCCAGCAGTTTATAAGGCTTGAGAAGTTTTCCAAATCATATGATGAAACTTCATCAAAAATTTCTCAACTATTATCGTAAAAAAATAAAAATTACTGAATATATTGGAAACACTGGAGTCTTTCTCAATCCCTGATGGTTCTATGGGTTAGTTCTACATTCGTTCGTTCTACACTGCAGTCAACTGCCGTCGCCTTACCTCCGTTTGTCACCCTGGTTTCAATTGAATTTTCTATGCAATTTGAATACAGGTTGTGAAATTCTCCGTATGAATAATGCGGTGATATAAAGAAGATTGTACCTATTAGAATTTCAAGTTACTAACTGATACTTCTCGAATTGGGTATGCTGAGCTCTTGATAATAAGTGGATAGCCCGAAACATATGACTAGTGAATTGAATGCTTTTTGTGGAATTTACCCAAGTGTCTTTAAGTATACGATTTATTCAAAAATGTTTAGGATTAAATGTTTAAACAGTTTTCTATATACACTTTAACAGTTGTCCATTCCATTTATTGAGAGAGAAGTCAATTATTGTTATTTAAAGTTTACCATTCAAATACTTTTTCCAATATTTAATATACTCTGAAGATAGCTTTCTAACGGAAACTGTTCGCTTCGAATAACACAAAACAGATTACCTATGCCAATCTTTTACTTACCAATGTATCACTACTATTAACAAATATAATTATAGTGTAAATCGACGATCAATTTACCATATCGTTTAGAAAGTCTTACTACTTCTTTCATTCATGCGTTCAGAGTTGTTTTCGAAATATCCTTATTTATTATATATGTCATATAGGTTGAAGTGAGAGTGATTGTTTATATTTCATAACAATATGTGTTCCATTGTATGGATATTACCTCCTCCTGTTCATTTCACCGCGTCTAATGCTGAAAAACTATTACCATAAATCCTATTATTCCAGTTCATTTAAGTAATGTGTCCTTGATTTTGACACTTGTTAGTTTCAGTTCAATTAATGGTCCGTGTAATGCAAAATGATGAAGGAATTATGAAACTGAAATTGGTACCAATTCCTAAAAAAAATTTGCTTATTACATTTTATCGTACGTTAAACAATAGGTGCTAATTCGGTTTTATATTTCGTGGACAAAATAGTATAGTTTGATATATTTCAAAAACACTTAACTAAATTTCACATGTGTCCACTGCAATAATGATGACTGTCCTTTGTTTATTGTTTTAGGATAATTGAGTTTTTCAATTTTCCATAAACCATCACATACAGATAGTATTATACATAATACTTCCATACATCCATTTCAACACAAAATGGCAGCTTTCAATAGTTTGATACATCGATTAGTAAATATTCCTCTTTCTAGAACCAATTTCAACACCGAGAAAAATTTAATTACGCAAATAGCCGTGAATAATAATTATAATCCTGAAATAATAGATAATATGATATTAAAGAAAAACTTCAAAAAGGCGATTGGTTTAGTTTATCCCTTAGTCAAAAACAATATCAACTATAACAGTGTTACATACATCGGTAAGTCCGGTAAAAAACTCAAATCTCCTCTTTTTCAAGTATAACATCAACATTGCTTACCGTACTGGAAATAACTTAGGAAAACATATCAAAAATAAAAAATCAGAAGTATATAAAATGAACTGTGGTAGTTGTGATAAGTTTTATATTGGTAGAACATTTAGAAGTTTTCAAATAAGAATTTCTGAACATAAACGTAGCTTTGATAATTAGAAGACAGATTCACATTATGCAAATCATTTGATTAATGAAAATCATATATTCAATTCTGATTTTGAAATTTTGAATACCGCAAATAAGGGAATGAAGCTTAATTTGTTAGAATCACTTCAAATTAATAAATACAAATATTCTGGCAACCTTTTGAACAGCCAAATCGATCATACCTCAAGCCCAATTCTCAATCTTTTCAAAATTACTTAGTTTACTATATAGTAGTTCAGTATGAATTGATCCCTTCTACCTGTTATTTAACCTGTTTTCTCTGTATTCGTAATTTAAGATTAATAAAACAATTGTTAAACAAAGATTTACACATATATTGAAAAGAATACTGCATGACGTACGTTTCGATGTGATTCACCTTTTTCAAATGCTACGTGCAGACTAATAACATTTCTCGAATACATACAATAGGTAAACTTAAATTATGAATACAGAGAAAACAGGTAGATAACAGGTAGAAGGGATCAATTCATACTGAACTACTATATAGTGAACTAAGTAATTTTGCATCAAAATTACATGAGTTTTACGAAAGATTTGTGAAATTGAAGTCAATTTCCAACTAATACGAACCTGTAATATTTTTGAAAAAGGCCTAGAGCCGAAACATATGTAGAATAAATTCAATGGTCGATGAATCTACTCTGTGATAGTTCATATTTAAATGAGAGGTAATAATAAAAACTTGTCTAAAAATCACTGACTGAACAATTCTTTATTCATGTTTAAATATTTAATAGTGTTGGCGTTTACTTGATGTAAATCCATTATAATTGAATATAAACTTAAATTCAATTACTTGAACTTATGATTTACACTTTATTGACTACATAGCATGACGCGTTTCGTCGTTACAAGCGACTTCCTCAGATGCTTACAGAATAATATTTTATTCTGTATATACTTAATTCTGTATAATACTTTCTGTGTTAATACTTTAATTCTGTGTTAATACTTTATTCTGTAAGCATCTGAGGAAGTCGTTTGTAACGACGAAACGCGTCATGCTATGTAGTCAATAAAGTGTAAATCATAAGTTCAAGTGTTTGAATTTAAGTTTATATTCAATTCTTTATTCGACTAGTTTCGCCTTATACATCATTATCAAAAATGATTCTTGATAATGCTGTAAAAGGCGAAACTAGTCGAATAAAGAATTATTCAGTCAGTGATTTTTAGACAAGAAGTTTTTATTATTACCTCTCATTTAAATATATATAATAAATAATTATTCCATAATTTTAAACTGTGCTCATTCCCAAGAAACTTTAACTTATATATATATATATATATATATATATATATATTTTGAGTGTTAGACGTCAACTTCGACTACAAAAATTTATATGTTCAAACTAAAGTTCGACCTCATTTCATTGGCGTAGCATACAGATGAGTTATGGATAGGTTTTAATATAAGTTGAATATTATATATTATATATTTTAACTCATGATAAATTCTTATTTGATTTTTCATTTATAAATTATATGAAATAATATATGTCGATAATTCATAATATATATTATATAATTGAGGAGATAATCTCTTCTGATAAATTACTTATCTATTTAGGTATTTGAATATTATTTCAAATTAGTTTCAATTGATTTTTTGTGTGCTTCGTTGTATACATTTATAACAATGCGATTATCCATAGATAATATGTACCTAATTATTTAATATATAACAAGCTGAAATTTATGTCATAAAAGGAATTCATTCCATACATGCTTTTAACCACCGTAGATATTGAATTCTTGTTCATAGAGGTTTTTTGATATTATTTGTTTCCTAACTTTTTCCATTGATATTTTTAGTGATTGTAATCAAAACTGACTTTTTCTCAACGACGTCAAATATTTTTGCTTTGGAAATAACAACGCAAAAAGTAACAAAAATGGGGATTTTTCGAATCTTCAAGTAATTATTTTTTTTCTCTAATCGATCGACACGGTTAAAACTATCTAGCATTAAAAAGAAAATTGAAGTCTACATCACATCGATGGAATTAAAATTAATTTATTCAACATATATTCAAAATTAATTCATATTTGGGTATAGATACGGCACCTATAAAATATAAGCAGATACTCTTTTCCTATAAAATAATTTCACGTTTCGTAGGTATTCGTAGGTGGATAGTACAATAAATTTACAGACAATTGAACAAAGGTTCATCACTAAGATATATATGACTGTTAAAAAAAACATCTGAATTATGCAAACTTATTGATTTAAAGCTATCGTAATGATTAATTTCAACTATATTTTCAATACTTTAAATTCTGAAGCAATTCTTGAATATATTCAGAAAACTTAAATATTTCTATTATGAATTTCAATTTTTTCCAAGAATAGGTCTCTTTATTGTAACAAGTAGATTGAAACTTTCAAGGTTTTCATTGCATAAATGCGAAAAAATAAGTCATGTATAATACTCGTCTCATAAGCAGACCATCTCGCGGATGGAGGCCTCATGACTTATTAGTTAACTTATGAATAATAGCACAGAAAATAGTTTAAAACAAAATTGAATGTGAGAGATCAATCAATTTTATTGAGAAAAATTTGTTTCCGAATTCATATTTACTGTTAAACTCGAGGATAACTTTCATAAAATTCAAACACTCCTCTATTATCACTCCAAGCAAGTTATATATGTTATAATTATTATTTATCATTTATGATGAACAAAATTTAAAACAAATTCGCTTTTCATGAAAGTTCAATCATTTGATTTCGTAATTCAATTCTGTCTTCTGTTGTATTAGTCCCTCAAGTAAGTCATCAACGTAGAACTCATTTCAAAATAGTTTTACTTGCTATGAGGGATTTTTCTTGTGATAATGCAATTCGATCAAATGCTCTAGTGTCTAGAAGATGCGAAAATCTTAAACCGTAGGTTACACGTCAGATTCTATAATGTTTTATCGGTTCTAAAAGTATTATTTCAAACAATATTGTGTTGTCTGAACTTTAATAATTTCGAAAATGAATCGTTTTAGACAGCAGATCCGTTAAACAGAACTTCATTTAATACTTATTGTAGTAAATATATTCATTTCTCAGAACATCATCAGCCTCTAATCTATTTATTTTCAAGAGCATAAAACCTTTTCCTGAATATTGTGAACAGATGTTATCCCTTGCAGGTAGAGAAACTTGACAACGACCCGAGTAATCCCTAATAAACGTGTATTTGAAAAGTTTTCTATTCGCAATTCTTAACCAAGATATTTACAATATTATTTTATTTAGAATTTTTATATTTCACGCCTAAAACTTTTCTACCTGTTTCGGTAACGAATTATTTGTTATACATATTTAATTGATTAACGGTTAAGTTGAGTCATTTTGTTCCTGAATTATCAATGGCCTTAAAGCTTAGTTTTTTTCGACTATTGGCATATTTTTACCTAATTTAAATTGACATATATACACATAATAAAATATATTAAAAATATATTCCGATTCAAAAAAAGAATATATGTGGAAAAGTACCGAATTCTAGGTCAAAATCCGTATATTTTGCGGAATGACAACATGGATATTAAATTATTTTGTTCTTTCAAGTATGCCAAAATAAATACATTTGATAAATTATTCAATTCATTTGGATCAAAAAACAGTTCATTTGAAACAAAACAACACATTTCATGACAGAAAAGAATTTATTCAATAAAGAAAAGCAAATCAATCAATTAGAAAACATTGAAAAAATTCATAACATGAGCATTATTTTCTGTTCAAATTATTGACGAATGCTTTTAACTGTTGTGGTGTTCTGTGTGATAATATGGGATAGGAAGAAAAAGTCTCTTCACACATGTTAATCGATGGTAACTTCTTGTTTTCCAAGTACTCCTTGAATATTGAACGAACAATTTTCTTCTCAGGAGTGCTTCATGTTTTCTTACCTAGAACAAAGAAATCATGAGATTTTAGTTATTATTCTCATCATGAACTGAAGTAAGAAACATGTAACAAAATATGATACATATTTCAATAATATCTACTGACTTGTGCAGGTTTTCTTCGTATTCATTTTTTTCGTTTGATAAGCAACAAACGCTTTTATTTGTGGTGGTGTTCTCCGATGGATACAAAAATTATCTTCCCTCAGTTTGTTGTACTCTGCATAAGTTGGGACAATGCCAGCCTCTATATACTCACTGAAGCTTCTTCTAACGATCTGCACTTCTTCAGAAGTCCATGGCGTTTTAGAGGACTGTCCTGCAAAACAAATTGAATTTTTATTTCAAAGACAAATCTCACTAATAGCTTAATGGAATACAAACCAGATGAGCTAACGGATGACGATAATGATATCTTTGAGGTTGAACATTTCGGAGTTGAATCCAACGATTTTGAAATTTCAATTTCTTCATCTTGTACTTTATTATCTTGTTCGAAATTGTTATCGTCATTTTGTTGGTCCTCATCAGTTTCCCCCAGAACTTTCAATAAAATATTTGCTATTTCAGGGACTTCACTGCCCACTGATTGTCGATATATCGCTTTATGTATGTCGATTTTGTGTCCTAAGTGGTTTGCTATATCTTCTATCAGTGGATCAGGTAACTTGTAAAACTTACAAGCAGTAGCTATTTGCTTCCTCAATTCTGTACCACGTAATCTTTCTGGATTTGGTGCTCCACAGCTTCTAGAGAAATGTCTCATCAAGTTACAAGCCCTGAAATAGGTTTTTTCAGATTTTCCTAAACATCCGAAAACAAAGGGATTTTTATTTGGAATTCCGTAATCTGATCGATGTTCCAAAATAAGATCTATAAATTCTTTATGTTCCCTACTTATAATGACAGGAACTTGTCTGTTCAACTTTCCCCTGATGAAAAATCTTCCATATTCTCGAGATAATTTCTTCAAATGCACTGTTCTGGAGTTACATTCTGTATTTCTTGGTCTGACGAGCAGTCAACAGTATTTGGAATAACATCTTCGAATATTATATCATGTGACAAAGCCTCTTCTAATAGTTTATCTTCATCAACTGAAAAAATAAATTCGATGAGCAGATACTAGTTTCGAATAACTGATATCAAGTAAATATTTGGGAAATAAAAAACCAATTTCACGAGGTAAATATCGAAAGATTTCATCGTTTTTCGATTGGCTAATCTCTAATGGAGTAATTATAAGGTTAATTATGAAAAAATAAAGTAGTTATCAAAATATATTGTGAGTGGAAAGAACAATATTGTGTTTCTGCTTCTTAATATAGAATTTTTGTAAGGTGAGTATTTTTCATGAAATGATGAAATTTTCACTTGAAAATAATTAAATTCCTCGAGTGTTTTCGAGAAAAACAGTTCATATAAGCATTAGTATGCAACACTTTAATTTTTGAGATACAAGTTCAAGATTTATTTTCATTTTTGTTTCACCTGAATAATTCTGGAAACAATATTATGAAAAAAGTAGTACCCTACTTAGAAATTAATATTTCTAGGAAAATAAAATGTTCAAGTTTTTTCTTTATTCAGTATTAGAAATTAAAATTTCACGTCAGGTTTGTAGGCGGCGCCACCCATAAATACTTTTCTCTCATAGAAAGTCACAATTTTGTTTTCGAATTTGTAGCGCACTTATGGGAAATTAGTGAATCCTTCAACCATTTTTAGTGGAAGAGGTATTCTTGTCAAATTTCGACACAAGAAACTAGTTTCGAGTTATTTTGATTTGAAGAAATTAAATTGTCAGTTTTCAAAACATCAAACTTTTTGAATTTTTTTTTTCAAAATGAAAAAATTTGAACTCCAATTTAATCATTGATTCGTGCACTACTCGGAAAAATGCTGGAGTATTCAGAATTTTTTCATTTTGAGTGAATATTTTCAAAGTGTACAAACTCAGCATTCTTGTAGTAACAGAGTCTTAACAAATAATCACAATAATAACGAATACAACAAAACGTCAACAGTTACCTTTCTTTTGAAAGTTTCAGCAAATTCGAAGAAAATTTAATGCATTGATTAGTTTCAATGAATATTTCGAAAATTTCAGTCGTAGCGATCTATGACAAGAGTAGGTACTTTCTTCGCGTGAAAAGCTAAAATTATCGACTAGTGCAACAAAGTGCAACTGATTTTAAAAATGAAATTCTTGGTGTTCCCTGGTTATATCAATTTCATTATTCGCAATATTATTAGTACATTTGAAAAAACACCCTATATGTTGGTACTATATTTCAATATATAAAAATAAAGAAAAATTAATTGGAGTTGACTTACCTTTCTCTTGAATTTGCTGTAAAAACTCTACACAATCAGATTCACTACCGGAAAAGAGAAGGCGAACATTGTACCACGTACGTTTCCATTTTGCAGAATATTGTCCATTACTAGATACTTTCATTTTATCGACGCACATTTTGATATTATCATCAAACTCCACAACGTGAAACATTTTGTTTTATTATATGTTTTGTTTAATCAAGAACACACAAATTTTCAGATTATCATTACTACTAGACTGTAGACAAACTAATCGGCGGATAGGCAACGCAAAAAGTTAAATGTTCTGGAAGCGTCAAACTGGAGCACAATTTTCGAAATGTAAGTGGGAGTTCGTATTCGTTAATTTTGTGTGTCTGACAGCACAGATGCAGTAATATTCAAAATAGTTCTTTCCCCAGTTACAACATTATTTTTTTTATAACTTAGGTACTCAATATCTGGGTAAAACTCATCTGCGTGCCGAGCGGTTTACAACACTATGACATGAAGCAAAGCTGGAATAAACATGGCATATTGATTGCCGTTTCAATGCGGCTTCTTTGATCTATTCTGCCTACTACAAGAACATGAAATATTGCAGCAAATATTCTTTGGATATTTACGTTCATTTTGAAAATAGCGTTACTGGTTTAGTTCCATGTGGGTATCTATAATTCATTCTGAGAGGACAAATGGAACGCAAATGCATATAGAATCCTTGAGGAAAACCCAAAATATTCGCATTCTTTCCCAAGTTAACAGCAATAAATTTGAGAATGGTTCTTCCATGAAACCTCTCAAATTTTCGGACATCTGTTTTGCCAGATGGTTTTTATCACTTGTGCATATCATGAGATATCTTGTAATGAATTATTGAATTTCCTCTTATTTCAGGAAAATAACATTAATTGCCTGACAGGTTTTTATTCAATATATTCAACTTCTATATTTAACTCCACTAAGAGATCAGCAAACAATCAATAAACAAAATATTGAACATTTGCATGCTATTGAAAAGTGTAAGGTGTTATGTATTCAAATATTTATAATCAGATTTCATAAGCCGCAATAGCGAAACTGTAAGGCTAAGATCATTAATTTAAAAAAAATCAAAATACTTAATTCACATTTGGTTGAAATATTAAGAAAAACACCCTATTATTTTAAATGAGAAACGATGAATTGATAATGTAACTTCGGAACAATCCAAAATTAACAATCAGAATAGCAATAAAAGTAAGGATATAACCAAGAAGCAGAATATTTTCAATCACATAAATCCTTATATTAATGAGCTACCGTTTTATTCACGAAAGTTGAGTAGATAACTTTGTGTCGAACTCAGATCATGAAATTTCAAAACTTCCTATTTCTGCAACAGTTATTATGTCAATTTATTTTTGCATTATTTCTACATCTACAGTATAATCTATAAAAATATGCATCAGAAAAGTAACGAAAAATCAAATATTGTGCTCACATCATGAGCCTCGATTCTCAGCGATTGATCACTCAAAAACCTTAGTGAAACGAATAGATTATTTGTCCTTCTTAAAGTAGTTCATGTTATGAAAAATCTTGGATATAAATGAATTATTGAGAAACTAGCAAGTATTATACAATTTTTGTGATATTATGACTCGATCTATTTTATTCAGTACAACAAATCCATATTCGCACTTGTAGGTTAATCCGATCAATATATAATTTACGTAAGTGAGTTTTTTCGGTTTTGATATTCCGTTACTATTCAGTAATTTTCAAAATTTTTGTAACGAATGTTTTTTGGTCGAATGTTTCAATATCTAAAAAATATATAGATTTATGTATGTTGGTCAATTGGTAGAATAGGAGCGAAAACAGCTATTATCTAATAAAAAGTTTTTCGATTCACCAATTGATTGCATAATTTCATAAATATATTTTGCATTGTGATTCAATTCTATTCAATTGAAAGTAGTTTAGTATCACAGAACCATCAGTATTATTTTTATAATCAAGTATGCAAGATCCTCAATATAGGGGTGTAAAACGGTTTATTACACTATAAGATGAAGCAAAACTCGAAGTAACATGGCATATTTATTGCCGACCGAATTCGACTTTTTTGTGGCCTTCTACGAGAATTGAGAATTACTAGCTTTCAACGTGAAAATTAAATCATTTCGGAATTTTTTTCTTTTTTATTAAAATCAAAAGTTTGTACCTATGTGAGAATGTCTAGGTGAATTGAATTTCAATCATTCAAATTATTGTTGCTGCTTAAATATGTTGTAAAAAGTAAAATTCCACGAAGCAGGGTCGAGCAGATCCCTCGAGGCGCCTTTATGCTAAACATATGAAACTAGTCCATAATAGATAAAATCACTTGATACTAGTGATTTACTTACTACAATAATACAGAATATAGATAATAATATAGAATATATATAAGATAAGGAATATTTCTTCGAAAATTGAAACTATGTATAAACTCCATCCAGAAACTCGCAACCATTTGCGACAACACTGAATCGATTTAAGAAAAAACCAGTTCAACAAATATTTCATCAAGGGTATCTGTAAATTTCAAAATCCTCGAAGTGATTTTTCATATTCAATCACAACGTTGGGCTTTTGAAGAACAAATTTTTCAATTTCTCAAATCTTATATTAGATTTTATATTAATTGTCAAAGTTAATTACATTAAAAATACATAAAATTACATAAAAACGTACACTGGAAAATCTTTTCAATGCTAGAAAACGGATTTGTTATCGAAAATATAACTTTTTTCTGAATTCGGTGGGCTTATAGTTTGACGCCGGTTTCGAATGGCCAATGGACTAGTATTCACTATACTTTACCCAACAATCATCATCATTAAACTACTCAATCATCATAAACCAACCCATACACCCATGCTTTTACCAAAGCTCGAACCCGAACGTACCGCACTATAGTCCGGTATTCTCCCGAGTAAGTCACTAACACCAGCAAATATTTAATTTTTACCACCTGTGAATAAAATTGGAAAACCTTTCTTCTACGTTTAACTCATTTTC
The DNA here is from genome assembly GCA_030704895.1 of Henosepilachna vigintioctopunctata. Classification (NCBI taxonomy): domain Eukaryota; kingdom Metazoa; phylum Arthropoda; class Insecta; order Coleoptera; family Coccinellidae; genus Henosepilachna; species Henosepilachna vigintioctopunctata. Next base: position 18,912,536 of record JARQZJ010000121.1, on the reverse strand, counting down.
CTCGATTTTTCCTCAAAAAGTCCAGAGCATCATTTGCTTCAGAGATTATGTTTTCAAAAATTAATTCTGATTATCTTATGGACATTCATTATAATAAATCTTCAAGGAATATGAAATGAAAATTTATGAAAATCATTTTCGTGCAGCTTCTCATCATGCAAAAAGGGATGAATCCATATATAATGTATATTATTTTTATAATGATCAACAAACTTTTCGATTTTCAACTTGAAAGAATTGTTCATCGAGAAAAAATAATTCACTAAGAAAATTTTCCAATTTTCTCAACGGAAATCTCCTCTGATACTTTTCCAAAATAGCCCCCTATGAAGAGTGAATTCAAGCAATGTTATTTGAAAACTATCACAATGTAATACTCATGTTCGAAAATGAAAAAAATATTAATTATCTTATCCATAATTAATAGAAAACTCGCGTTGAAAATGTATTGATCGAAAATTGTTTTCATTCAGTCATCCGATATATGAATTTTCAAATCAATAATTTCTATATTCAGAAGAAAATTATATATATTTTAGTGCCACAGATCCGGTAGGTTTTCTTGGATTTTCTTCCTAGAAAACGTTCTTCGTTTTCTGAATTATTCTTCAAATTTCAGAAATGTGGAATACAAAGTGTGGGATATTTGCAACGACATTTTCACGTTTATGACGTATGCAATTTTGCAAGCAGCTCGTGAATTTTTTCAGAAGCTATTTAAATTCTGATCTGTTTCGAGTGACTGCTCGTTCATATTTTTCGGAGTCGAAAGAAAAAGTTTTGATCCCAAAAGTCATTCGTTGAATAGAATATATAATCGCTAGTTTTTTTGGCACTTCACTGAGTTTATGAATATAAATATGCAATTATGAAAAGATGAAAAACAACTTTCCATATAGACATACCTAATGAAAAATTACAAATGAACTCGTTAGTCATGAACAATTATTGTTATGATGGGTTTATTCCATTATTTCGAGAATATTCTCGAAATATTTCAGATAATATAATACCAAACACATAATACACATTGTTATATAATAAAAACATTTTCGAATATTTTCCATGAAATTTTAAATACTTCGCTATTTATTTCTGCAGTAGACACTTAAGCACCCACATAATATTATAATATATTATAATAAGAGAACCGCAAAAAGTATTCTTATCATCATATGCTTGTTTTATAAATAGTACTTTAACGAACTAATAATTCAATGCAAAATTTAAGTTCAGTTAGATATTTCTCATGATCATGTTAAACGAAACCCCTAACACAAAAACATGTGTTACGCCCTATGCTTCAAGTTCGGCTACATTAAACATATAATTTTTATATGTTTGTGTAGTCAAAGTTGTGTAGCCGAAGTTGACGTTTTTGTCAGAAATATCGGGTGGAAAGTTTGACCTCGGAGGCCGAAGATAACATTTGTAGCCGAAGTTGACGTTGAACGCCTGAAATCGAGTCCGAAATTGACGTGGTACATATATATATATATATATATATATATATATATATATATATATAGAAAATTTTTTAAATATATTTAACCACCATCATCCATTATTAATGTTCAAGAAACAATTTTTGTTCATGGATAAGAAAAAGCAACATATTTGATACCATTTGAATTCACTGTTGACAGTGTGAGTAGATTTATACAAAAACTGAAAATAATTTATAATATATTACCCAAAAAGCGTATAAAATTTTTGAATGATGATACTATTCATGACTTCAGGAAAATGCATGCAACGAACGCACATAAATTCAAACCATTTTTATGAGATCCTCAAGTTTTGTCATTCTGATACCTAAATGATCTGCTTCTATTCCTCAGGTTCCTACAATGCTGAAGCACTACAACGCTCCGGAGTAGTAATCGCTAAACAACATGGAAAAAATGACAACACAGACGGAGTTTGTTTGACACCAGGTTGCATCCACACAGCCTCAAAAGTTCTTGAATACATGGATACATCTGTTGATCCTTGCGACGACTTTTACCAATTCACCTGTGGAAATTTCATCAAAAAGACTAATATACCAGATGACAAGTCATCAGTAACATCATTCAGTTTAATCAGCGATTCGCTCCAAGAACAGCTGAGGTCGATGATTGAAGAACCAATCAATTCTACAGAACCGAAACCTTTTCAACTCACCAAGAAGCTATACAAAGCTTGCATGAATAAGACTCTTATTGAAAAAGACGGGCTGACAACAATTCATAAAATTCTCAAGGATCTTGGTGGTTGGCCAGTGCTGGAGGGTGACAATTGGCTTGACGGAGATTTTGATTGGAGGGAATCAGTGTATAGGTTTAGGCGGCAAGGATACAGCGTAGATTACTTGATCGATTTTTCTGTGGGAATTGATCTTAAAAATTCAACGAGGAGAGTAATTGATGTGAGTTAATTTCAATTCAGATAATTCAGATAGTTTTCACTCTTTTCAGTGAAACGCGGAACTATTTCTTGAAGAAGAATCAATTTTTGGATCCTAGTTTTCCTTATTTCCCTTAAGCTGCGTATTTCATTCCAGAGCTCGTAATAAATTCTAAGGTTAGGAGTCCTAAATGTGAAATTAATCTTACACTTTCTTTTTACACACTGTTGGTTTGCAGTTTCGTTAACGATATGCAACAGATCACATATTATGACAATAGTGGTTGTACAAAACTGAATGGCTAAAACTGAGCAAATATATTGATTGCATTTTTTCATATTTTGTGCTACATCTTCCAGTTCAAGCTTTTGAGACGAGACTTCCTAAATGCAACTGATTACCACTAGCTGGAATATGTTTTCTATTTATGTGTTTACCTACTGCTGAAATACAGTAATATATTCTATTCAGACATATTGTTTATCCATATTTTCTGCTGATATGAGGCACAAAATACAGATAGTAAGACAAAATTGCTTACCATAACTCATCTTCTACGATAAAGCTCATTTACTTTGTCACCATTTAAACCATTTAGAACCATCACAAAGAATAGCAATGATTGAAGACATCATTGTGATTGCCTCTTCGTTTTCTTCAAAAAATTGGTGAAGTTACTGTCATGAATAGCTTGTTCGAGACAGAAGTGATGATATCCCCATTAAGTTGCAATGATTAATAACTTATTATAATTATATATAAAATAAATGTACAATTTCATATCTATAGGTACCCCTTTTTTTATATCCATACTCCTCTATTATGAAGTTAAGATGCTTTACAAAATTTTTAACGATTATGTAAACAGTAAATTGATATTTTGATCTATAAAAATTTATTGCTGATTTCAGCTCATTTTCCTTAAATACCTCAAACCAACCCTCCAAATCATATAATAGTGCAAAGTATAATTCAATTTGTTTTTTCATTATATATCACTAACTTTATATATTTTTTTCAATAATATTTTTATATGTTCTTTTATAGTTGGATCAAGCATCATTTGGACTGAGAAGAGAATTCTTAACGAAAGGACTAGAAGACAAATTGGTCAAGGCTTATTTCGATTACATGATCGACATTGCAGTTCTATTTGGAGCAGATAGAGCCAGAGCTTTAAAGGAATTAGAGGAATCGCTCAGATTTGAAATCAAATTGGCTAATGTAAGTTTTCTTGAAGTGAATCTACATTCATTTTCCAGATATCATTCAAGACGACGCAGAATCATTTCGAAAATTTTACGATTTTGGAGTTCCTCAATGTCCTGGTTAGTTGATGTATTAATTTATTTAACTAGTGGCTGATTCTGAGTTATTCAATTCGCATTTTTTTTGTTTCGGTTTCAGTGATGCGATGCGTTGGTGAATTGCCTTTATCACATTTTCACTACTAGTCTTCATATAAAATGAACATCTTTATTTCTTTGTGATTATGTGTCCAATGATTTGAGACAAGTTATAATTTCAAACAACTACAAAATCGAAGTGGAGATATGTTAATTTTTTCTTGATTACGATGTTTTATATGCATCTTCTGCAAAATTTGCATATATAGAGAATTATCCAAAATATTGACGCAGATCATATGTACTGATGATATAAGGTGGTTGAAAAGTTCAATAAAAAGACCATCAATTGTAAATAAAAATTGTAAACCTTGTTGAAGCAGAAGAGTACTTGACACTGTCAAATACTAATGTTCTAAAAATATAGGAAATTGTTCTGATCTACACTGAAAGAATCTTCTAAGGAATCTATTGCACTGAATTCTTCAATAAAAAAAAGTTTTCAAATCACCAGCGAAAAAAGTACGGAGTTTGGAATTACTATATAAGTTTAGTATAACTGCTATTGTATAATTACTATATAAATCTTAGTGATATTGAGAAGATTTTACAACATGCTAAGAAATTATGGATATCGAGATAAAGCGAACACAGAATTCGAAATCCTGATTTCAACCATAGAATTCACTAGTTCGATATAATAAATAAGTTGATTGTTACTTTTTAAATGAGTTCCATTAAACTCATGATAATGTAACGAGTGTGATAAACCTAATTGGGTGAATTAGGCTAACTTGTTTAATTTTACGATACATATTAAAATTATGACTATTTTGCTCTTATCGAAACATAAAGTGAGATTATACTTTTATTAGATTTCGCTGCCCAGTGAGAAAAGACGTAATGCTACTGCATTGTACAACCCCATGACCATCGAAGAACTGCAGAGGAGATATCAAACTGTACCATGGATTGAATACATGAACACTCTTTTAGCTCCAGACACCAAAGTCTCCATGGACGAAATTGTAGTCGTCAGTGTACCCTCCTATTTGTCCGACCTTGAAAAGCTTCTGGAGTCAACACCTAAAAGGTAAACATTTTTTTCACATCTGAAGATAATTGTTGTTTTTCATTCATTTATGAATTTTACACAGTTGCAGTATGAAACAACATTAGAGGAGATTCATGAATAGAATAAATATATGTATATGTTATATATATGCTATATTATTATATATTGCATATGCTATGTTATATATTTGAATTAGTTCATTAAAAAAAAAATACAAAATTGAAATATTCCCTGAAATAATTGCAGTAAATGGCTATATAGGACAAGAAAGAATTGGAGCACATAAATTAATAAATTAGTATAATAAAGCATGTTTACTACGGAGCCAACCTTTAGTCGTAAATTGTGAGGTGGTAAGCCCGGTACATCAAAGAAGTTAAAAAATTCACTTTGATAGTTGGTGGCTTCATCTTCATTTGTTACACAGTCCATTGATTTGAAAGAATGCATTAGAAAGAATTCTGAATTATGAAGTTTAAGTCACACCTTAAACATGCCATTCTTAGCCGCCAAAGTTGCTCGCTCACCCAACCATTCATTATTTTTGTGGTTAGTAATGATGTTTGGGAATACTGTGTTGATAAGTTCGTCTTTTGATAAGACAAAGTTACAGAAACTCTGAGGAAATGAAATCAATCCGCTCGATTCGTCGACAGGTACTCGACCATTACCGATAGTCAGTAATTGCTCATAGAAATCTGCAGCAGATGTATCGTTCAGCAATGCAACTCTCATGTTTGTTGTCAGCTGAAGTTTCTTCACATAGCGCCATAGATTTGATGATTTGAGGCAAGCGTTTATTTCGTCTGCAGCAGTTGATCTTTGAATTACTGGCAGTGTTTAGCGGAAATATCCAGACAGTAAAATCATTGCTCCTCCAAACATCTCGAGTCATTGCGTAGATCTTTCAATGTTCGGTGAAGTTCTTCCAATGCACAATCCCAGATGATGATTTCAGTTGGTGATAAAACTTTGGCCATTGCAGAGTGTTTTGCGATATTACATTTTAGTTCTTCAATAGTTTGAAGATTTAACGGCAACTTGAATGCTGAATCAATGCTTGAGTACGGCATCCTTCAAACAATGTGGCTGTTATTCCACGAACATCGGCTAAAACTACTGACATGAGGAACGTCTTACCAGTTCCACCAGGGGCATCCAGGAAATATAAACTATCATTTTCATCATCAATGTATCATAAACTTCCTTTTGTTGGTGATTCAACAGGGATACATTCGTTTGAACTATTAAATAATTCCTGGTGATCGTTTTCACTTTCCCGTTCAAATTCTCGATTGAATGCGTCATTCATTTCAAGATTTCGGAACGTGATAAGAAGTATCCTATGTCCTTCTTCTGGTTCTAAGCTACCTACCCACCAATTTTCAGCCAAGTCAGTTCAACCGATCTTATGTTATAAATAGTGGAACTAACACGACTTTCTTTTATATATATAGATATATGTATATATATATATATATATATATATATATATATATATATATATATATATATATATATATATATATATATATATATAGATATATGTATATATAGGTCCTACTAATTATAATCATCTGGCTTACCATGAGTTTTTCAGGAGTTTCCCCATGGTGAAGAAGACTAAAACTTTCGAAGCGAATGCTAAACCAGAAATATTCCTCTGAATCCAAAAAAGCTAAAAAGACAATTTGATTTTTCTCAGAAAAATAAGTTTGAAGTTTTGATATCTATAGCTATAGATATCATATATTAATTCATAAAATTCAAATATTCATTAGTTTTGAAAAAGTTGTGATATACAACGAAACGTCAAGGAAAATGAAGTTCTTAATATTGAAAATAGCTTTTTATTGCTAAAAAATAAAAATAATGATAATACTTATATATATATATATATATATATATATATATATATATATATATATATATATATATATATATATATATATATATATATATATATATATATATATATATAATAGATTTCACGCTTTCTTTTTTATAGAGTACAAGCCAACTATCTTATGTGGAGAGCTGCAGCATCTTCTGTGTCTTATTTGACAGAGGCTCTTAGGAAACGACAACTTGAATACACAACAGTTGTAACGGGAAGGACAGAAAGAGCACCCAGATGGAAAGAATGTGTTGATATAGCTTCCGGAAGGTAAATATCTAGATATTGGAAACGTAACAAATTTTTTCGAATTCTTAATATTTCAACGATGATCTTTCCAACAATTTGAAATTGAAGAATTGAATTATAGTATGTGCCAATTTAACGACACTTTTCTGTGTATTAATGGTTTTTTCGATTTTCAAAACGGCAATTTTGAATCATATATTGTTCACCTTCTTGTAGTGAAATAATCGATTTTCATTAATTGTTTTCATAATTGAATTTCTTTTTTGTTTTATTTGTTTATCACATATTTCTATTTGATTTTATTTCATTCTTATTGAATATATTCATTTACCATGTGCTCATTCTTCATTCATTTTTTCATTTGATTGTTAATTTTTCCTCTAATTGGATATAATGATGTAGGGAACAATTGTATTATTACCTATTGTTCCGATTACAAGCCTTACAGCTCTCACAGTCCCTCAAAGGGGAATTTTCAATTATCCCAGATACTAGGACCTATTTTATTTAATATTCAATAGGTGCTATTGAATATTAAAACTTCTAATCGAACATTGAAACTTCCTGACAGTCCTTGCTGTGGCAAGCAGCAACGATTTCTTTAGTTCCTCATAGAGATGTTCGCGGAATCCTAGTTCTCTGATATTTTTTAGAAGATTTTTCGGAATGATACCAGTGCATCCCAAGATAATTGGAACAATGCTGACTGCAATCCTGTCTTTGCACTCGCACTTCGAGTTCTCAATATTTAGAGATTTTATCGGACTTTTTCTCAATTAGGTTGTTCTCATTTGGATGGCCACCTCGATAAATGCAGTTTCCTGTTTTTTTTTGTCAACTAGGACAAGTCAGGTTTATTGTGAGGAACTGTTTGGACAGTCAAAATAGTGTGGTCCCAGTAGAGTCTAAACTTGACTTTCTTCAAAATTAACTCCGGAATGTATTTCTGGTAGGGCTAATTTTTCTTCTGTAGAAAATGTAATACCAATGCTAGTTCTTGATCCACAATCGTTGCTACTGCGTCCGCCTCACTCTGTATTCTGTTGGTAAAAATATTTGACTTTCTCCTGGATTATATACTGGATTGTCTCTGAAGTTCATGATCTGTATCAGCAGCTGTCGTCCCTAAATGTTTGGCCTTTAAGTATGTATTTGTGGTATTTCCTTTTAGTAATAAACTGGTCATGAATGACTAGAAGTGCGCCTTCAGTTTCGGGAAACATTCTGTTATTATCATTATAATATTATATAGTATCTAAAACATCAATCCAAATCGGCATTATACTTCGGAATGTCCATAATTGCCAAGGTCTTAATTTTTCAACAGGAAATAATCTTCAACAATATAACTTATTTTTCTGGTAATTGAGATTTTTCTTCAAGTTTTTGATAAAAACATTGGGGGTACGTGCCAATTAGTAGCCACTATCTCATTATTAGAGAACATTTGACAGCTCATTCGAAATTTCTTGGTTTATTTAGTGATCTTATTTCTACATAGGTGCGACCTTCCAAAGGTAAAGAGGTGTGATTACATCAATATGATTTACAGGCAAATCCATTCGTATTTGGTAAAATGTAAAAATAAATTCTCCTCATCTATCGGATTTTTTTCTAATTATTCTGACATGTTTTCTTCAATCGTTTCATGTTTGTTGAAAATTAATGATAGTTATGAGGATCATTCGCTTATGCAATTATGCACTTAGGGTTCACTCAGGCAAAGACACTTTCACTGCACTCCTTGTATAATTATTTATGGTATCTCATTTCACTTTTCCATTCTATGTAAACTGAAATCTACATTTCAAAATGAGAAAAACTGATAAGAAACGAAAAATAAGTGGTATTGAACTCTTGATAATTCCGGAAAAGCGTTCTTCTTTTAATTCAAATTATACAGTTTTGGAGTAATTTCAATTTTATGACTATGTTTTCAGAAAATTGATTTTTCTTGAAAACTGTTTTCGTGTTTTCGAAGACGAACACTTTCAGTTTTAACAAACATCTCTGAGTTTCCATCTTTGACGTTAATAAACCTTCATTAATCAGAAAGATATTTTCTCTGAACTCTCATCCTCCATCATAATTTAACCAGTTTTTATGGAATTGAAGAAATACTTTTTCAAAGAAGTCAAATACATCTTTCACGTATAATAATTGGAATTTTATCATTTTTACTACTCAGTTTTCGTTGAACAAGAATTTTTCTGGATAACTCGCGTATCAAAATGATTTTCATTTGATTGTAGTCGAACTTTCATCACCCATAAATTATTTATCTGAGAAATAAATTGATATTGAAAGATACAAAGTAAATAAATGAATAGAAATTATTCGGTACCTAATGTCATTTTGGCGTTAATCTGAAAAAGATATTTTTTCGAATAAGTAAAGGAAACTATGAAAAAAAAATTCTAAATGACAAATACCAAATCTCTTCAAATGCAAGACTTCTGCATGCATTCTGCAGCAAGACAAATGCAGATTCTGCTGCATGTACGAACCTTATAAACTTTAATTGCTTCTCCACATGTAGTTAGAAATCGTACAATACTGGTTGTAGGGCAACAAAACAAATTATATGTGGAATTCACCCATCTAAAGATCTTCTAATAGCTTAAACTTCATCAATATAGAGACCAACTTGGATATTTTCTCTCCGTATTTTATAACTTTTTAGAGAAATTTGAAAAAGAGATTATTCAAAGGACGATAATAGGATAATTATCAGATTTTATAGAGTTATCCTTTCATGATGTATTTCTCTAATCGTTTTTAGTAGAATTAGGTATTTTGTGTTGTAGATGAAAAGATTTAAGTCAATTCATAGAAAACTTTATTTCGATGAGATGTATACAAAATTTTACATTTCACAATTAGATGCACTTTAGTTTATAGGTAATTAATATTTGTAATATAGACTCCTCTATTTTAATAGAGTTTTAAAGTGTCTGTTGAGTGAGCCCTTGTTTGTGAAATGAAAAAAGACAATACATGAGAAGTTCTACATTTGTTTCTATTTTTATTGTATTATAACTAAATTTCAATTTCTTTCATAATAAATTCTCTGTTCCTTTACATATATTTTCGATTCATCAAATATAACTTTTTGAATTTTTAGTCACTTTGTATTCGAATTTTGTTTTCGAGATATCAAAGATATAGGGAATGAAGTTTGAATTAAGAGGCACTCTGGAAACAAAATGATTTTCAATATAATCGAATGAAAAAATTAACGCGTTCTTAATTTTCAGTTTATCCACCGCTGCGGGAGCTCTCTATGTGAGAAAATACTTCAATGAAAACGCTCGTCAAAACGCTTTGGAAATGGTACGCGATATTCGCGCGGAATTCGAAAGTATATTGAGGAACGTGGATTGGATGGACGACGAAACCAAGAAAAATGCTATCAACAAAGCGAAATCCATGGCAACACATATCGCTTATCCCGATGAACTTTTGGACGATCATAAATTGGAAGAGTTTTATGATAATGTGAGTTCAAGTGAAAGGAGAAGGCGTTGAAATATGTTTGGATATATTGTCGGCTACTATATAGGCCAAGCAACAGAGCATCACAAAAGCGATTTTGTGACTTTAATACAACCAGCAAACCGACTTTGCCATCATGTTAAAGAGACCCTATAGTTTAATTGTACCATGTTTTCGACTACGAACTCGCACTTATTAATTTATTATTAACAAAATAGACCGAAAAATCACGATTTTTTCATATTTTTTTATGACTTTGTAAATAATTAAACAAACTGGGTAGTATCAATATAAAAGTTTGTAAACAACTAAACTACGAAAACAATGAGACGTTAGCGACTTATTCGAAAGAATAGATGCGGAGAAATCTCGTGAAAACCGGAATATTTTACATTTTACGAATAAACTCCGTTAATTTTCTACTTAAGGATCTGCTGGGACTGGGTACACAACTACTACTATTAATGATCTTTAAATGTGCAAATATAGGAAGCCGTGGAATAAAAATTGTCTTCGCTATTGCAATTTCAATTATTTATTACCGATTAATTGTAAAATAGCTATATGCTCGTGAGGTGTTCCGATGTTAATTGTGAAAAATGATTTTGAAAATTCACAAAAAGTGCAAAAACGTGTATATCTTGGTTTTTTGATAAAATGTTGGGAAGTTCACGAAAATTGGGCGCAAACATGACTCCAAGCTGCCGAACGCTGGAAAGTAGCGAAGGGGTGGGGTGAAAAGGAATGGAGGAGGCGTCGCATACTTCGCTACTTTCCAGCGTTCGGCCGCTTGGAGTTATGTTTGCTCCCAATTTTCGTGAATTTCCCAACATTTTCTCGAAAAACCAAGATATATACGTTTTTGCGCTTTTCAAAATGATTTTTTATAATTAACATCGGAACACCTCACGAGCATACAACTATTTTACAATTAATCGGTAAGAAATAACTGGAATTGCTATAGTTACGACAAATTTTATGCCAAGGCTTTCTTTGCACATTTAAAAATTATTAGTACTAGTTATGTACCAGATTCCAGATCCCTAAGTTGAAAATTAACAGAGTTTATTTGTAAAATGTAAAATTTTCCGGTTTTCACGAGTTTTCTCCGCCCTAATTTTTTCGAATAAGTCGCTTGAAGTATAATTTTTTTCGTAATTGAATTGTCTACAACTTTTGTCGTGATACTTAGCCAGATTGTTTAATTATTTACAAAGTTACAAATAAAAATATGAAAAAATCGCGATTTTTCGATCTATTTTGTTAATATTAAATTGATAAATGCGAGTTCGAGGTCGAAAACATGTTACAATTAAACTAAGGGGTACCTTCAACATGATGGCACAGTCGGTTTGCTGGTTGTATTAGTGTTACAACAAATTACCTTTTGCTTGGCCTAATACAATTCAAACTCAGCTAGACTGTTTTTATGTAAGCCAAAAAGCTTACATGACATGAAACATAAGTGAAGTTCCTCTTCCTTATACAGGCTAGTGATAACTTTTTCGACAGTTGATTACTTCTGATAATTTTCAAGAAAATTATTTTGATTTTAATAATAATAATAATAATAAGTTCTTTATTTTCAACAGTTATAACACTCAATTACAGAAAATAATAACAATGTTGATTACATATCTAAATAATTAGAAAAAAGATTTAACTGAATAATCAAAGAAAGATTTAATAAAGAGCTCAATCTAATCTAAAAAAATAGTAACTTATAACTACATTATAGCATTCAATGAAATAATACAAATAACTCAATCTAAATCATTCATTTTAGTCAATTTTCGTTGTTCACATAACTCCTGATAATAAATTCTATGGAGTCAAAGTGAATGTCACAATTATTGGCAACTCTATTGAATGTAGACTCCATAAACCGAATGGGGGATTGTATCAGGGAGATGGTCATCGTAGTCTCTAGGTGGAATAATTCTGTAGTTCGAGAATTTTGCCAAGGAACACGAAATTTCAAAGCGGACAAGAGAGGAGGACAATCAATAATGTAGTAATGTAGTAATTTGTACAAAAATTTGAGTGATAAAGTTTCTCTTCTGCTCTGCAATGAGATTAAACTAAATCGACTCAATAATTCGTAATGATTGACTCCTCCTCTCTGTGGATAAACTTTATCCTCCCTCCAAACTCTGTTTATTTTCTGTTCTAGTTGGAGCTTGATGAACATAACTACATGAGATCGATCCTCAATTTGACACTGTTTGGTACGCAATTCTCCTTCAAACGATTGAGACAGCCTGTTAACAAAAGCGACTGGATAACTCACGGTCGACCAGCTGTTGTAAATGCATATTATTCGTCTATAGAAAATAGTATACGTAAGTATTCTTGATGATCTGCTTTATGAATAACACAACGTAACGTAAAAAAATTACAAATATGTGCAACATGTTATAATCATCTTATCGTAAATGATAACTCTTAAGGAATTGTAAGGTGTTGTTAACGAATACCGTTTTCATCACAATTAATGCCTGCAATTGAATATCCGATAACACTGACAATGATAACAGCAGCACTTCGCAATATAGCAAATATTCTCAAACTTTTTTGACCACGTTTTGGAAAGCCGAAGAGTTCAAAACTCTTGGCCTAAAAGCAACAATCATGTCATTAAAAAGGAGAGGTTTCTTGTTTTTTCTTCATTACCAGTAGTCTAGTAGAGCGCCCAAAGAAGCCCCAAACCTTCAGAAACACTGTGGTCATTTAACCACACATGTTTGGTATATCTGGTCTTGTTCTGGTCTGGTTTTAGCAATTTAAGCAGAAACAATTGTCGATATGCAGAAAAGGTTGCAATATTGACTGATGTTCGATGATTATTTTTCATATTCTTGGAAAGAGATAACTATAACTTTCATTAAGGATGACCTGATTTCTGGTGTATCAGATACAGAATATATGAAAATTGAGGCACGAAGGAAACAGATACACTTTTGTGTAATGATTAATGAGTTATATAATAATCAATAATTGGTAGTTATGGAATTGTAATAATCTTTGAATAAATGGTGAATGCGCTGTTAGTACGACTCCAATTTCGTTTATACTTTTCAGAATTTCCTGCTGGAATCCTCCAAGGAGTGTTCTTCAACGCAGACAGACCCAGATATATGAACTATGGGGCCATCGGTTTTGTTATCGGTCATGAAATCACCCATGGATTTGACGATCAGGGTAGGCAGTTCGATAAGGATGGAAATCTCGTCGATTGGTGGGCACCGTCAACCCAGAAAGCCTTCGTGGAAAAAGCTCAATGCATAATAGACCAGTATGGAAACTTCTCAGTTCCTGAAGTAAAGCTTCACGTAAGTTATTTCGTCCAGATATATGGCGAAATTTATTAGTTTATATGGAATTATTTTTGTTGTAGTCATGATGACATTGCAAATTTGTTCATGGAGCGAAAGGGAAGAGTAATTTTGTTCAACAATACTGAAATTGTTATTCAAAAATATTTCTAGGCAATGTCTTCAGTTTTCAGATATATAGAATTCAGTTATTTTCTTTATTTCGTTTTGTTCGAAAAAAAAACCTTTCTGTATATTTTGGGAAATATTTGGTTTTTCTTGTAATTAGAATTTGTAATATTGAAGCTATTCAGCTTTTGTTGATATCAAAATGCTTGAGCATGGTTAGCTGACAGCTGGTGAAGTATATATTTGGCAGCACGGTTTTTGGTTTTTTATTATCAGAAAGAATAATTAGTTCTCACTGCAACAGGTATCAGAAGATTTCATTTTCATAATTTTTTTTCTCATAAATTTAATAATACTCAATTAATTCTGAATTCAAAGATTTCAACATTGTCTATTGACATTGTAATACTTGTTGCAGCATCAAGTAGCTTCTTTCTGAAGTTTTATATGTTTTATTCATTCAATCAATGTAGGAAGTGGGAAATTATTCTCTGTATATACACCTGATCTAACAATCCCCAGATTTACTGGATGTGCTTTTAATCTTTTGTATACTACTAATAAACACGTAGGCATTATGGTGAGATAATTTAAATGCCAAATGAAATTTTATAGAAATGGCCTGCATAAGAAAGTACATGAACACATGTTAAGAAGTTCTTTGTTTTCATGAAACCAACGTAGCCACGTTTTATTAGTACCAATTAGGCGATAACACAAGCAAAATCTCCTGAGAAGGGCCCTTTTAAGTTTTTATCAAAAATATAATAATAATAATTGGAAATAGTCCACACATTTACCAAACTTCTCTGAGGTGATTGTTAACCTTCATAAAAACTTTGCATACACTGGAAACAGTACATAAATGTAGCTTTGCAGCCGAATATATTCCAATCATATTGTTTCCAATTGCTCTGGTAACGAGCAGAGGAGTATTGGCTAAATGGAAAATCAAATTTCGAAAAGTTTGAACTTTAATTTCGAACAAAATTTGTCTATAGTTATATTTTATTTGGAAACCTCTTTCATAGTAATTATGCGAGAAGAGGAAATAAACCTCAAAATCAATGAATTGTTGAATTACGTATAGTTACTTTGTTAAATGATTCGACAAAAGTGTCAATTGTCATAGAAATCGTCAAATTTGCCAACTGTAAGATAAAATCTCATCCAGTAAGTCTGTTCAGCATGGTTTAGCCAGGCCTCGCATTAACAAAGGCTGGCGTTCCTCTATTTCAGCTGAACGGCATCAATACACAAGGCGAAAACATCGCTGACTGCGGCGGTCTGAAGGAGGCCTATCTGGCCTACGAAAGTTGGGTTGATCGCAACGGAGAGGAGCCTCGTTTGCCGGGTGTAAACCTCAGTGGCCGGCAGATGTTTTGGGTGTCAGCCGCAAGCATTTGGTGCTCCGTTACTAGGGTTGAGGAGCTTCGCCAACAAGTGGTTACAGATGAACATGCTCCTGATAAGTTTAGGGTGGTGGGACCTATGGGTAACATGAAGTATTTCGCGAAAGATTTCGATTGTAAGCTCGGCTCAACTATGAATCCAGAGAAAAAATGCAAAATTTGGTGATAACTTCAATTATTCAAGTGGTATAGTACCGCAGTGTTCGTTTTATAACACTAACTTTCTTGACGTTTTCGTTCTTTCGAAATTTGAATTTTTCAAATTAAGGTAGTAAAATTGAACAGTCCTAAATGAATTTGGTAGATAAAACTCTTAACAATTGATACTGAGACTTAATTTTACGGTTCCAGATTTTACCATTTTGAAAATGAATTGAATTTATCTCGATATATATTTTTTCATAAATTCATATTCCTAACGTATTACAACAAGATATCACAAATTTGACAATTATTAACACTTCAATAAGAGCATATCTATATTATTTTTTTCTAGTGAAATTCACCGAAACTGAAATTTATAGTGTATTTCTCGAACAAATACACATTTCCGAAAAATTGATCAATAAAACGTTAATGAAATAATTCCTTGTAAAAATATAATGGAGCCGCCAGATTTTGATAATCGTGACTATTAATAAAAGTCGTAAATTAAAAACAAAATAGGTACTTAACTTGTTAATATTTCACATTGAGCTACCCAGTACTTCACGTTATCCAGTACTTAAGAATTTTTATATAATAATTGCATGAATCTCTATTCTACTAATACCATACTTAATTTTAGATTAAACTAATCAGAAATATTTGTATAGATAATTTATGATTTTAATTCTATGAATGCTTTTTTTGCATCCTTTGTTTTTATATATGTAGATAAATTTTATAAATACGTACACTTTGAATATACTATAGTTTATCTTTTTATATTACTCTGAATATTGATTCTTTTCGATATCAAGAAATTATTTGGAAAATTATTGAATGCCAAGATTTCTCTTAGAAATTCAACAAAAAAATCTACGTTCGGAACAACAATTTCAACATTTTCAAGTTTGATGTCTTATATTTTTTTATTTTGTTTTCAGAATAGTTACTTTCCAGTAGCACTCTATTAAATTGAAGATACCATTATTTTCATCATTCATCAAAATAATAAAACTGCTCAAAAATTTGGGAGTAGGTATCGATGAATTTTCATTTTTGTTTTTCATTGAAATTGCGATATATTACACCGTATTTGCATATAAATATATGAATATGTATATATATATATATATATATATATATATATATATATATATATATATATATATATATATATATATATATATATATATATATATATATATATATATATATATACCAAACACAATACACAAAAATATCTATCAACATTCTCATAACAATTTGTGCCTGATCAACTAACAGAATGAGCTCACTCTTCCTCTGATTATTAGGGCATTTTATTCAAGTTAATTTTAAATTTCTCGTTGATTAGTCTACCAAAGTATGTCAAGCAATTGAAATTCACTTGTGTAATCAAGTCTAGTATTTTACGAGTATAGTAAGTAAGTATACGATGTAATTTCGTCTCATTGATATATCAGAATTGAATTTTTAACTGATGATGAGAATTGATGACAATTTTAATAGTCAAATTGTCTCATTAATATGTTTAGCGATCGAATTGAGAAAAATTTTTGCGAGAATTCTCCGAATAATTTGTTCTCAGGAACCTATCGATCCAATAAATTTCAAATAATTTCTGCGTTATAATTGACTACGAAAAGAAATCAATCACTATACTTAATACTAATTTTTAATATTTTGGGTGATAATGTCTATATTTTTATACAACTTCTCATGCAAGTATGAGCTAATCTAACTTTATATAAAGTGGAAAACCATAAATTCTATGTGTACATATCCAAAAATAACCACATTACGTTATTTTAAGTTATGTTACTGTTTTTATATCACTCGTTCTTTCCAAGGATATTTAAATTCAAAAACATTGAAGCGGAATGTTCTTGAAAAAATCTGCTTGCTTTTTAGCTCAACGGAATCAATACACAGGGCGAAAACATCGCTGATAACGGTGGCATCAAAGAATCTTATTTAGCTTACGACTCGTGGACGAAAAAATATGGAAAAGAGAAACGATTGCCAGGTCTTGAATACACTCCTCAACAAATGTTCTGGATATCGGCAGGAAACATTTGGTGTTCGAAATACAGACCAGAATCTCTGAAACTTCGAGTCCTAACCGGATATCATTCCCCTGGAACATTTAGGGTCAATGGCCCCCTGAGTAATTTGGACTATTTCGCGAACGACTTCGGCTGTCCTTTAGGTTCCAAAATGAATCCTAGAAAGAAATGTAAAGTTTGGTAGTTTCTAATTGTTTTTATAGAATGATATCCATTGTGATCCTCTAGATAAAATTTATATATTGTAAATAATGGATGAAATGAACAAATTGTATTGTTTTTATTTAAATGAATTCTGCAATGTACCCAGTGAATGTAATAAACGTTTCAAACAATTTCATGAAAGGAATTAATTATTTTATCCATGTAATATGACACTCAACACATCTGGCTTAATTTTATGAAAATTGTTCAATTCACTCTAAAATATTTCGGGCTACTTACCTATTACCAAGAGCTTCAAACAACTAATCTGAAAATTTATAAATCTAACTATTTTCAACATGTACTATAAAATTCAATATATATCTTTGATGTAATGAGAAAGAAACGCTTGGCTTGGCTTCACAAAATTTCATCAAATGCTTGAAAATTGTTTCATGGTTTTCCCTATTTTCAAAAGTTGACCTCACAATCAGTTTCACTTTCTAAGTGGGGTCATACCGCGAAAAAACTGTCAAGCAATTAACATAAATTTATACTACTAAGCCGAGTGTTTTTATTCAATATAACGGGTGATTTTTTTTAAGCGTAGTTTTTTAAAACTCGAATAAAACACTCAATTTGCATCATACATTCCAAATTGTTATTGAAATTGATAACTTGGCCTTTGCCATTTACAATTTAAAGATAACTTCATTTCAATTTGGTGATAACAGCACGAGTTGTTGATTCTCCAGGTCGATTATGACGACCATAATATGGTCGTAACAAACGATACACATTTTTCACAGAGCACGAATTTTGATAGTAAATTTCAACAATTTGCAATCGTTGCTCGTTTGTAGGTCCTTCCATGATGAAATGGTATACTGAAAACTTTTCACTTTGACAGATTACGTTTGGATGCCACTACCAATCAGTGCCGCCAACCTGAAAAACTTAACTCTTAAAAAATCACCCGTTATTAATCGGTGTTTTACCAAGAGATTATACCACTTTTTCTTCACATAGATGACCTTGTAGCAGCTGAAATCATTTTTATTCAGGTCACTGCAATAAGAATATTGAACGTACTGATCTGTCATTTCATGGGAAGTCTGAATGCCTTTCTTCATTCCACATTGTTGTTGTATTATGTTGAATGTTGTACTTCTGATCAAACCAACTCCTCTTTAACAATTCCATAACTGATATTATGACTAAGCTGATTACTTTTTAAATTAGTTGAATTCAGATTATAAAAATGGAGTTTAGCCCGGGACACATTTGAAGATTATTAATCCATTTCTGTGAAATTTAACGAAGCTCAATCATTCTATATATTCAACAATGTACTGTCAATTGTGCGAAAGGTCAAATAACATCATGTGATAACTCATCATGTTGAAAACGAAACAGTAGATTCATTGTTAATTCAGCATTGGATAAAGAAGTAATACTTCGAAGCGTGTCATGCGTATTTAATAAAATATGAGGAATTTCTAAATATTGTTTCATTATGGATATTAATTTTCTCCAAGTATCAGATTCATCAATCATCAACAAAACAATGCTTTGTTCTCTCAATTCAATTATTGATGATGATTTTAAATCAAGTGTGCAATTTTATACAGAGAAAAAAATATTGTTAATGGTTAAAATTGCTTGAAATATAGAAGATGAAACTCGATACTAACCAACCTAGTTCTGAAAAATTTTATGTCTAGTAGACGAAATGAAAGGAACCGAGAAAAACTCGTGAATATAAATGAACCTAGAAAAAATTGAATGCCAAAAATTAATTTTTTTAATAACAAGTAGAAATTATTTTCAAGATTGTAAATAGAACAATAGAATTCAAATTAGCTTTCAACAATGAATTTATGTATGGAATAGTATTGGCATATTGAATAGTATAGTTGATATACACTTTTAATGTGTGACACGTTTAGGCGGTATAATCGACTTCTTCAGACATTAACAGAATATAATTTTAAATTTGATGATTGATGAGGCCGATACTTCGAGAAAAATAATATCCATAATGAAACAATATTTAGAATTTTCTCATAATTTGATTGAAATTGATAATTGATTAGAAAATTCTAAATATTGTTTCATTGGCAATTTCTTATTATAACGGGTGTTTTTTTTAGAGGTAGAGAACTTTGAGTTGGCATTACTGTTGAAGATGGCGACCGATTTAACAGCTCAGAAGTGATTTATTCTCAGTTTGGTTTAGCAATTCATCATGAATAGACTCACGCCTGAATAATGCTTGCAAATAGTGCAAATTTATTCCGAAAATAATGGTTCGAAAATAAGTAATACGTATGGCGCACTACGTCCATTTTATCGTCGACAAAATCGTCCATCAGAGCAGTTAATTGGATTAACCATGAATCGTTTTCGCACCACGTTTACTCTTATTGATAACTCGCATCACCAGAGACGCCGTACCCTGCGTACAGAAGAAGCTATTGCTACTGTATAGCGTAGCATTGAGGAAGATCCGAATGAGTCCAGCCGCCATCGAGCACCGGAATTGGATCTGTGTCCATCCACTTTATGGAAGATTTTGCGGAAGGATCTTGGTTTGCGTGCGTACAAAATCCAACTCGTGCAAGAATTGAAGCCAAACGATCATCAAGCAAGGCGTATATTCGTCGAGTGGGCCCAAAACGAGATTGCCGTTGTTCCCGATTTTCATAAGCGAATTTTGTTTAGCGATGAAGCGCAATTCCGGTTGAATGGCTACGTCAACAAACAAAACTGCCGCATTTGGAATGAAGATAATCCTCAAGTGTATGTCAAAACACCGTTACATCCAGAAAAACTGACTGTTTGGTGCGCTTTATGGGCTGATGGAATCATTGGTCCGTACTTCTTCAAAAACGATGATGGCCAGAACGTTACAGTCAATGGTGATCGGTATAAAGCCATGATTACTAACTTTTTCATTCCTGAATTGAACAACCATCATGTCCAGGAGCTGTGGTTTCAACAAGACGGCGCAACATGTCACACAGCTCCTGCCACAATCAATTTATTGAAAGACACGTTTGGTGACCGCCTAATCTCACGTTTTGGACCAGTGAATTGGCCTCCAAGATCTTGTGATTCAACACCGCTAGACTACTTTCTGTGGGGCTATGTAAAGTTATTGGTCTATGCGGATAAGCCACAAACGCTTGACCATTTGGAAGACAATATTCGCCATATTATTGCCGATATACGGCCACAAATGTTGGAAAAAGTCATCAAAAATCGGACGTCCAGATTGGACTACATCCGAGCCAGCCGTGGCGGATATATGCCAGAAATCATATTAAAAATGTAATGCCTTTCGAATAAAAAAAAATTCTCGTCAATCGAATTTAAAAAAACACCTTTATATGATTTCCGCTTCGACTAGTAGTTAGTTCATGTCAGCTCCAACCACAAAGATCTCAAAGTTCCTTATTAGCTTTATAAATTCATATTGTGATTCTAAACCAAAATTCTGTATCATAAATCATTTTCTGTTAACGTCTGAAGATGTCGGTTATACCTAACGTGACCAGACGTTCCGTTTTGAACGGGACCGTCAGGTTTTTCGGTTGTGTGACCCATTGTCCCCAAACATAACCCCGGGACTCATAAGTGTCCCGTTTTTCGAGATGCTGTGGAAATTTAGTCGACTCCACAACTTTTCGATCATTAACAAATACCTCCAATCGTCAAAAAACCTTACCCAAACTCCTTTCATCAGAATGGTGCTTATTTTTACATTGTCGGCTGCAAGTTTTCACCGAGCTGTATCGAAAGTTTGTTTTCTGTTAGTGAGAGTGAAACTTTATCGATAACTGAAGCTGTTATAGAAATCAGTCCACAAAAGGATAATTTGCCTGAGAAACAAATAAATCGGTTTCTTCTTTCCGCAGATCGTACTTTACTCGTGAAATTAAAAGGCAATGGCACTGACATTGCTAAAGAATTTAAAAAGTATTGCTACCAATTCTTATAAAAAAAACGCAAAAAGAACAAACGTTCAGAAAAATTAGACATATTGATTGGAAATGGAATATGTTATTACTCGTAAATAATTGATGGATGTGCATCAACTTGTAACTACCTTTATTACGATGCAAAAAACAATCGAATGGAAAGATAGAGGAATTTCTGCGGAAGCTCACTGAGTGGAATAATGAACAAATCATAAACGTCTAAAAAACAAGTTACGTATTAGTTTTGAAAGTGATGTTGATAGTTTAATTATTTGATAGTGTTGGCGTTTATCTGATGTAAATCCATTATAATTGAATATAAACTTAAATTCAAACACTTGAATTTATGATTTACACTTTATTGACTACATAGCATGACGCGTTTCGTCGTTACAAACGACTTCTTCAAATGCTTACAGAATAATAACAACATTTTGAAAAACACAGGTATTAATATCAGGGAATTTTGGGATTCTATGGTTTTGGTTTTACCTAAGATAATCCATTCTGAAAAATATTTTCTTTTACCTGAAAAGGTTTAACAAGGGTGAATTGTTTAATTCTATCTATTCATTGAGCAAATTTCCAGAGTTTTTAAGTCGATTTATTTCCACTATTTCCCAATAATCTAATTGAATACTTCTCTCTATATTGTGTAAAATTTTGAAATTCGTATCGAAACTCGTATTATATTAACAGAAAACCATACTTTTGATACGAATTTCAAAATTTTACACAATATAGAGAGAAGTAGTCAATTAGATTATTGGGAAATATTGAAAATAAATCGGCTTAAAAAGTCTGGAAATTTGCTCAATGAACAGATAGAATTAAACAATTCACCCTTGTTAAACCTTTTCAGGTAATAGAAATTATTTTTCAGAATGGATTATCTTAGGTAAAACCAAAACCATAGAATCCCAAAATTCCCTGATATTTATACCTGTGTTTTTCAAAATGTTGTTATTATTCTGTAAGCATCTGAAGAAGTCGTTTGTAACGACGAAACGCGTCATGCGTAAGTCTAAGTAATCTTGTGATTTGTCCAATTTAAAAATCGTATGAAATCTAAAAGACAACCTTCAGATTTTTCCATAATGTAAGCATATAGAACCTTGAAAAATAATTATTTGATAGACATAGCCTGTAACCTCGAATCTATGAACAATCCTGGTAAGAGCCACAGAATCCTCTAGTTTAAGGCAAAATATGACTGGGAGGTATGGCAACTCATTAACATCACACTAGTTACTGCACATGTTGCTTTGCATTTTTATGTCTTGATGTTTTTAAATTATATGATACAGATACAACTCTAGTAGATATATTGAAATGTGAAATTCCTAACCGTATAGGGGGGAGGTATTTCTACTTATATTGAGTCGTCAATTTGTCGGCGTTTTCTACGATAATCGATACATATTAGTATTATAGGCGATTAGGTTCGGAATTATCATTAATAAA
Organism: Henosepilachna vigintioctopunctata; assembly: GCA_030704895.1. Classification (NCBI taxonomy): domain Eukaryota; kingdom Metazoa; phylum Arthropoda; class Insecta; order Coleoptera; family Coccinellidae; genus Henosepilachna; species Henosepilachna vigintioctopunctata. The sequence goes on along the minus strand of JARQZJ010000121.1, from coordinate 18,889,426 downwards.
GCGTAATTATATACCGCATAGTTGTCTCAAATATGATTGCGATTGTGATTTACTAAATGCACTATAATTTACATCGAAGAATGGAAGTTGTTCTTCATCAATAATTCATCTCATTTTGTATTAAGTTACGTTTATATGAAAAGCAAAATCGAACAAGTAGTTATTATCACAGTCAGAACACATAAATAACTTTGACTCATAGTTTGCGTATATTCTTTTAAATTATCTATTCGTTCCTCGTAAATAGATATCCCATGTCGCTTACCAATCCTATCAATGATTGAAGTTAACCGCCAATTTTAATTCAGAATTCATTAAAGTCATAGGCGCCGACGATAAAGAAAACTGCAATCTGGTTCTGATGATGACTGATCCTTGTGAAATATTGAAAAACCAGTATAAAATCTAGGAAATAAGTAACAATTTATAGAAGAAATCAAGACTCATAAGTCTTGATAATATGCTGACCGCTCGAAATATGTCGACTCACCGTTGTGATACGAGTATCATTTTATTATTCAATATATTTGTGAAACATTAAGCCAAGAGTTTGATTCAAATTTTTATTCAAGGCCAGCTTACTCCAAAAAACGTAATTTTTTTCAATATATTTTATTTATAGTACAGAACATGTTGAGTAATCAATTTATTTACATATGAAAACACATATATGGAATTACTTGAAAAAAAAATTTTTTTTTTTAAATGACGGTCCTGAAAATGTCTGCTGAAACTCATCTGAATCGGAGATGAATAACATCATTTCTTGGAAAAGAATTATCTGAAAGCAAAAAACAAAACAGTTTCATGTTCTGTATCGAATTGGCTATGACCTCAAGCAGAATGAAACATTTTCAATGGAAAAAACAAAATGAAGAACTTTTGAATTTTTTTTTACCCTTTTTTTACTTTCAATTGTTTATAACTTTTCTGAATAATAATGAATATTTCTGGTTCTGCTTGAGGACATAGCCAGACATCTGAAGAGTAAAATGCCGTTTGGTTCATATCCATGAATGCAATACTTCTGAAATGAGAGTGTAATTCATGCGAAAAAACGTGGTTCGGAGAAAAATCAGTTCAAAGTTTTTATTCGTGAAAAATCGTAAAAAAGTGAATTTTACTCACATATCCATTCCAGCTTCATACACAATTCCTTCCTGGTCTTCGTAAGCAACATTCTGAAGAATTCTTGCATTTCTCAAAGCAGTGCAACAAAATGACAAGACAATAACAATAAAACAAAAAACAAAACAATAAGACGACCCCAAGGCATGCAGCAGCTGCCGCAACCGAAGGCGTTCGAGCGGCCGGATTTACTGCAGCGCTCCCTAATCTTTTATACCTGCTTCTCGGTCTTGCTGACCTTCGGAACTAATTCTATACTATTTCTACGAGTATATAGTAGCAAATTATGAAAAAAAATTTCGATTTTTTCAAAATTGTTTGGAGTAAGCTGGCCTCAATCATGTTTCACCAAGAGGTAAGCGCTAATTAATCTCGGTTATGAATAATAATTTCATTCAAACAATATCACAATCATGTCGACACAATTTTTTTTCAAATTTTATGTCTGTTATAATTTTTCAAACTTCAGTAGTCGGCGGTGACTTAAATTTTAAATGAAAGGCTTCATCTTTTTGCATCTCTATCCATTCTAATCCTGCAGATTCTCTCTGTCATAACTATATAAAAAACTCATTTTGAATAAGGTTAATTTGAAATGAACCCAAAAAAACCAATACATTTCAATGATGATTTTTCTTGCTCGGTATCGTTACCAATTTTCACTCTACTATTTATGATCATTTCCGATGAGTTATATCGAAAACATATTCTTAACTTAGACGAAAATGAAATTTGTTACAACGTTGCAATCAGTCATTCATATCGCAGTTAGTAATTTAAAAAACTTTTTGAAAACATGCCGAATGAAAAGTTTTTTCTAAGATATAAAAAAACAAAAATCGGGAGTCACAAATAACACTGGAGAACAGCAATTTTGTTGTCTTAGATCTGTGAATTGTTTTTGACAAAATTTTGATATATAGTCATATATATTTGATATAGTTATACAAAATGGGCATACAGAGGAAAAGTGGGTACTAACTAAACATATTAGAATATTTTATTCATACAAAGGTTATTATAATATCAAAAATAATTTGTGTTTATACAAAAAATAAAAAATGATATTAGGATAAAAATTTTCGCAAATAGCTTTTCCTAGAATATTCAATCTGGGGACATTCTCGCTTGATGCTTCAACAGTAGGCAGCCATCGTACTGACCATCAACTATCTTGATACCTTGCCTTCATGACCTTCAAATCTTGGTGAATTGCTCACCCTGTTCATCACTAACAGCGAAAAGGTTTTCAGGAAAGTTAGCAAGATGGCTATGCAAGAAATGCAGTTTGATAATCATGTTACAGCCAAGCTTTTTAAAGCTTTCTGAGAGTTGTTGAACAATTTCGACGTAACTTTGGGCTTGTGTGTTTCCAAGAAAGTCTTTGACAATATTTTGAATGCCAATCAAGCATTCTTTTCAAGTTCGTCATTATTTCAATGAAACGCTCATTTGTAATAGGTTGCCGAATCTGTGGCCCATCAAAGACACCAGCCTTTATCTTCTCATATGACAAGCTAGGAAATGCCAAAATGATATACTTAAAACAGTCTCCTTCAGTTGACAAAGCTTCAACAAATTGCTTCATGAGACTTAATTTTATATGCAAAGACGGAAATATAATGTTTTTTCTGTCGACAAGTGGCTAATTTAGAATGTTTGAATCACCAGGTTTCCGGTCAGATCTTGTCAGAAATTAGTGTAGACAATACGAATCTAAACCTGTTGCACCGCGTCATTACCCCCTCCAGTCGTTACTGAAAAAGTTCCACCGACAGGAGTGCAGTAGGGCATTCTGTAATTCGCGATAAAATGACAAATGGCGATAAAAGCAAAATAGTATGCTTAATAACTGTAGAAAAAAAAACTTGACGTGATAGAAAAGTACTGATTGAAGTTTCGGAATCAGCATGTCAATTTATGTCTGAACCAACGTTAAAATCGAAGTCAACAAAATTATGTTACAAATTGTTCCCAAGTGTAATTTTTCAAAGAACCGAAACTGCCCTGCTAGGCGCAGATTGCCGAACTCAGTTATATGATACGACACCGATAGTTAGTCTAGTTTCACAAGGAGAGATGCTGTAGTATACCTATATCTATATGATATAACCATATTATATATAGTCTGTATATTATATATGACGTGGTATCTTTTGAACTTGATATATTCAGTACAGTATTTTCTTCATTTTATTAAATCCTACCAATCAACAGATTTTCAGAAGGTTCTCGACAGAGACGCATGTTTCAACGAGAATGATTCCCTTCATTCCACTGTAGTTTCTACTTATCATCAAATTTCAAGTTTCAGGAACAGGAAAGAGTCGCAAGGTCTCATAGAGAAAATGCTAAATGAGGTAGCAGTTTATGAATTCTAACCATACTAAACATTTTATTGATGAAACAATTTTTTTTCTCGAGAAAAAAGCGTTAATTATCTTTCAAATCAATATAAAATCTGATCGAAAGATCCATCATGGTTTCTCCCTTTTCCATGTAATCGATATGTATGACACAGCTCAGATCTTAAAAACTATGGGAGTGACTTTGTCGGTTGACAAGCATAGTTGGCCTTCTTTTCTTCATGTTCACCTCGAAAATTTACTGTTTGGATTATTCATCGGTCTCAGGCGCTTTTTGTCTCAATTTTGTCCACGGTTAGGGAATAGCACAGAAACTCATTCGAGAAACGGTTGAATATCACCAATAATTCTTTAAAAACACACGCTTACGCTTTTAGTGAATTGTAAGTATCCGCGGCATCCATTACACGAATGGAATTTCTAATGAAAATGATAATTACTCGATATTGTTTTTTTTTCGATAGAAATCAGAACTTGAAAAATTGGAAAAATTACGCAATAGCCTAATTATAAGAAGGAATATATTTTCTCCTATAAGACCGATATTGAACCACTTGATTTAACATTTTTCCCAGAGATTAATTCTCAATTCTCCAGTTTTTCTACCTTCATAACATGAAAAATGAGGTATTGCCAAAATATTTGTTAGAAATACTCATTAAAGTGAGTAATGTACACTTAGCGGTATTTGTCAATGTCTCCCAACATTCAGATTACTGCTGGCGTTCCTCAAGGATCCGTGTTATGCCCAATCTAATTTCTGTTATTCATAAACGATTTTCCCGATTACTAGTATAAGTGTTTTTGTATTCTGTTTGCTGATCATTCTACTATATCAGTCCGTTGCAACAATCCAACTAAAGCGGGCATGTTCTTTGAAAACATGAACATAAATTCCAGGGAGTTTTGGAAATTGTATGTGTGTAAACAGTGCGAAGACTGAGGAAGTTATTTTTTTCATTCAACATTTTATACCATGTCACTGTAAATAGTTGGACTTGTATTTGGTCTCAAGCTTCAATTAGCGGTCGCTTGTGAATTATGTGTGTATGAAACTTGCCGAGAATATATACGTGTTGCGATCTATGTCGTCTTTCGCAAGCCTTGCTTAGGACAGCCTATTTCACACTCTGTGAAGCACTCCTTAGATATGGAATTCTGGCATGGGGTAATTGTAGAGGGTTTAAATGATTTTTCACACGACAGCGTCGGGCAATGAGAATAGTTGACACATAAGGTACCATGATTGCTGCAGAGCATAGTTCAAGAAGCATAAAATCTTTGCTCTGCGGCGCTCTTTAATCTTGAAGCTCTAATACACCAAAAACTCAATGGATGGAGATCGAACAGCGACTTGCATTAATATGGTACCAGAACGAGCAGTTACATAAATATTTCTTCCGCAAGAATGAAGAAGTTGCAGTTTCTTCCTGATTTCCTTCACCAAAGCTTTACAATAAGTTGCTGCTAGGCTTAAGAAATAAATCTTGGCCAAAATTCAAAGTTGAATCGAATAATATTTCATCAGTAAATATTGTATGTAGTGTGGATAAATTTATGTGTCATCGTTTTCATAATTTATTGACTTATTCGCATTATTGATGTTTTATAGTACTGACTCACTTCCTCACTCATACGACAACTGGAATGCACTCAATTTTGATGCACAAAAATTTAATAAGAAAAAACATGTTAAAACGTTTTAGTTGAAGGCTTTTTCAATGCTTTTTCTCTATGTAAATAATTTTAGAGGCTGAAAATTTACATAATTTGCGGAACTTATCACACAGTTTGTATCTGAATAAATCGTTTAGTTGACTCATTGTATGGCTCTTTAGGACAATAAATCATTATGTATATACAAACCTTAATCTTGAAAAAATTTTTGAAATCAGGAACTGCTAGTTATGAATGTTTTCTTTATTATTGATGATTATTTTTCAGCTCTAACAGATGGAAAAATATGAATCTCTGGAATCACAGAATGAACAAGTGAATGAGAAAAGATAATAAAATCCTGGACAATTTCTATATGCAATTTTGACAGAGTTCTCTCAATTGAAGTATCAGCACAACCTCAACTTTGGCATGTTATAATAAACGTTGTTTCGAAATTCCACTTTCCAAATTTGTTGATCTCACCTTCAAATTCATTCATTATAATTCACAAGAGTACCGGTCTTCCTGTTTTGGTCCATTATTTCCTTATACGTAAAATTATTCGGTATTGACTAGTGACAAAAAACGGAATCATTCTCTCATATCAATTTCTACGCGAATTTCGGAACCAAAATTGGAGAAATTAGTACGAATATGATCAAAATATATAAGGTTTGAAAAATGTCAAGGTGAACCACGTTAATTTGAAAATTCGACAGAAACTTTAAATGTTAGTGATTCGAATATATAGAGAACGCAATTGGAGTATCAAAAGAACTATCTTCAGTTTCCTAGGTTATGTTGGAACTTTATCACCTTACTTCAAATGAAAAAAACAAAAAGGTAGGGGGCAAGCTTTAAATCAGACATAACCATCAGATGGTGGCGTATGATAGCCATCCCTTGCAATAGTTCGGTTAATTATTTTTAGTGGTTTAGATTACTTGATGGAGGGCTACCTTTGACGCTTGAAAGCGTCAGGCAAAAGTGGGTAAAAATCTCCTTAATTGATATTTTTAGAACATCCTCAACAAATTGAATTGTTAGAAAACGAATCCTTGCAAATTTTCTGATTTCAAAGAATGTGAATAACTGTTTAATCTTTTCAGTTCCCCTTTATATGTTAATAGATACTAAATTTCTGTAGGAAACAAATACAGTTGATGAATTATAATGTGATTTTCGGCCAAATTTAAATCTATGGAAGAATCGTTCATAGCATGAATGTGGGAGAAACATTGAAATTGATGCCACATCTTATGGAAGCACACGACAGCTGTTTCGTTCTACAAGGAAGTCGTCAATTGTACCACGTCCATCCAGAAGAGGCAACGATTACAATCTTCAAACGCTTTCTTATGACTCCAGAGTGAATTGTAATGAATACTCGCAGTTTTATCTATAGGAATCAATACAAATTCGATTCGATTAAATCGGTACACACAAAACATTTCGTTTTTATAATTGATGTTATGTTATCCACGAACTATCAACACTAGCACGTAAATAACACCATAGAAAATTGATGAATAGAGGATTAGAACTGACGAAAGTCAGTTCTAATCCTCTATTAATTAATTAATAATTGATTTATTTCATCTTGAACAACACAAAATTGATTTCGTTTCACTGAAATTTGTAAACAAACTAAACACTTTGTTTTTCAGTGTTGGATGTTGAGATTTCAACAAATTATCAACATCAACACTTGTAATACACTGTACACTATTGAAAAATATAGAATTTATACCAAAAGCTCAAATTATTTATCTTCAAACTGCGAAAGTTTTGGGAAGCGTCTTGTTTGCATTAGTATACCACCACAACTAATGGCGGGAGTATTAGCCAACCCTCTGACATATGTCAGATATTCATTTCATAGCCTGTATTAAAGGTGGCCGTGTCAGAGGTATCTACTAAATTGCAACGTCTATTCGACAAAAGTCATCGTATGATGTTTTGACATGACAATAGATTAGTAGTACTAGCTTTAGAAGTACACTCGCATATATATCTTCCTAAATATAATTCTACTGTACGTATGTATGTCACTGATCTCCTAAGCTTTTGTGTGATTTTTGAATTTTTTGTGTGTTTAAAGTGGATTCGAGAATGGTTTAGAATCAAAATTAGTCACAGTAGATGGCGCTGCAATCGAGTTCTTGAAATTTTCGATTTAGAGATGTGTTAACAGGAAAACGTCTGTCGGATACGCTACTATATATATATATATATATATATATATATATATATATATATATATATATATATATATATATATATATATATATATATATATATATATATATATATATATATATATGTGTGTGTGTGTGTGTGTGTGTGTGTTTGTGTGTGTGTTTTCGATGAATAAAATAATTGCCTCTGTTATTAGTATCATAATTTCATTATTCAATTATTCTTTCGATTACGGTGGATTAAATTATCATTATTGCACTTTCTAGGCAATGCAACCTTGTTTGAAACTTTTACGTTTCTCATATTTCCATTACGTCTACTTCTCAATCACTAATTAATTATTTCTCATAAAGTGGATTCGACCGTTGAATTAAAATTTTGATGCTGATATTTTCATTACAGCACTGCATTAAAATGACTGATAATCTCCGAGAGTAATTCACACTTTATGAAATTTCATTTATCCAACGTCAGAATGTCAATATTCAGCAAAATATTCGTTCAGTCGTTACCGCAAAACGAATGCATCAAGTTACGCAAAGATGCAAGCATTTAATGCATTTTGCGTTTCCATTCACTTTAACGATATATATCGTTACTACTTTCAAGTGACTTTCTCATTTTATCTGATCGTAATGAGTAAATTGCTTGGGAAACGAGAGTTCATCTTGTGATCAGTAATTAAATGAATTTATTAAACAGTCGGCTTTTTTCTACAATATTGTTTGAAGGAGAGTAAGAACGGTTCTTTGATTATTGAAATTTATTTGTTAATTTATTTCTCGAGAAAATATATTACACTTATGCTAACTTAGTAGGTCTCTAAAATACAGTGACGGCTAGCCAGGTCAATTACGTGATGAATATAAATTTACTGTACCAACTCACCCGTATAAGCAGTTTTTTTCTTGAAAATTATAAATCTCAAAAAAAGCTTCAAAAAAACGTGTAGTGGTGTTAGATCCGAACTGTGTGGAGGTCAGATTGGTCTGCTAGGGATGGGTTGATGTAGTCTTAGGCAGAACTTATTGGATGTGTTTGTGGTTTCTCTTTCTTCAACCATATTCTTCATCTATAGCCAGGAAATTTTACAGTTCTCATGCAAAAAATTGTCACATAACGCTTCGAGTAACCTGTAATTTTACATCTTCTGCATCTTCGAAAAAGTAAGAGCTAACACTTCCTCGGATCGCCATATCAAGTAATAGTTTGTTAAAAAATTATTGAACGAAGTGCTCTCTTGGATTGTGTCTCGTTGCAGCCCAGTAGCGACTGCACCGCTCATTTACGTGGACTTCAAAATGAAAATGAGCTTCCTTCGAAAACAAGAATTGTCAAAAAGCACGCATTTGACCGTTAGTTTTGATTTCCATTTCATCTCAGTTTTGAAGGGTTGCAACCAGGACCGGATTTAAATTTGTGCCGCCCTGGGGCACTGAAGAAAATGCCGACCTGGGGCATTGAAGAAAATGCCGCCCTATGACTTAAAATTTAGTTTAATAGTTTTGATATCTTATTTTTTTAGAATAAGAATAACTAATTGATTACAGAAAATTTATCATGTATTATATATTATTTATCATACATTATGTTCTTTTATTAGTTAATTATATATTATACAGAAAATTTTTTCTCATTTTCCAAATTTTGCGGCCCTAGAAAATTTGCCGCACTGGGCAATAGCCCCGACTGCCCCTAGTATAAATCCACCATTGGTTGCAACGTTAGGTCTCAACACGAAATGCTGATGATTTAGATGAAATGTTCAAAGCGAAACACATACACTAGTTAATATTCTCAAAGTTTTTGACCTTTATAGGTGTTTTAGAATTTTTTATTCAGTAATGGCCAGTCAAAGCCAAATTATCTACTCCATCCCTAAGATTCCTTGTGTACGTGCACCAAATGTACAATTGAACTATTTTTCGAGACAACATCAACAAATTTCATAGAAATTTACATATATATATGTATATATATATATATATATATATATATATATATATATATATTATATATATATATATATATAAATCCCGTGTATTTACACGGGTTTATACCCGTGATTTGAATGAAAATAAAAGTATTATTAAAATCATGTATTAATACAATTCTTCATTATGAATTAATTAGAGTTCTTATTTATTTCTGGCTGAATGTTTGTCTTCAAATAGTTCCAAATTATGTCAATTAATTTCTGAGATATGTCAATAGAGGGCTGCCACATCATATAGCTCCTTGGATCGCAAAGGGACCCATTTCTGAGTTCTAGCATTGTCCAATTTTTTTTATTATATTTATTAGATATTCTTGAAGATGACGAATAATTTTCGTAGAATATGACTCCTACATTTATAATTCACTTAAGTATCATAATGCTACTAATTTTAAGTGCTGATATCCGAACACTTAACAATGAATTTATTCTATAATGCAAATGTTTCAGCTTGAAATCCCACCTTTCTGTCATTATAATTGTCAATTGACGTCACACAATGCGACGTCATCAGTTTCTTGTCACTCGTGTGACGTATATTTTGTATGTTAATGTAGAAAAAGATGAGTAAAAAATTTACATAACGTTTCTCATAAATAATTAACTCGAACTGGATTATATTTCATTGTTTCATTCAAATATTCCAACCTCTTTATCCGGAAATGTACATTTGCACTCTCAATCCATTATTTCCGGGAACTATTATTCAGTTATTCAGATGAAGTTACTTCCTTGTATTGGACACTCGCTCCATGCCGTCAATCAGATAATGGCATTATGTTACTCGCACATGGATAGAATAAGGTTCCATAATATTCACCTAATAAATGCATATATATATATATATATATATATATATATATATATATATATATATATATATATATATATATATATATATATATATATATATATATATATATATATATATATATATATATATATATATATATATATATATATATATTATATATATATATATATATATATATATATATATATATATATATATTTCCCCATGAGGAAAACGACTGAACTTGAATTCGCAATCATTAGGAATTTTGCTTCATCTTTTTTGCCTCCCAAAAACGCTTCATCCTCTCTGAATGCTCTTTCTTCCGTTCATCTGTCCACTTTACTCCAGGTTGACGATTTAATTTTTGCTCAAACTTTATATGTGCGATTTTATATCGACATTCAGTGCGATCTTCCAGATTTTTTATATTGATCTGTTGTAGATCCTTTTGGACCTCTTTTAGCCACTCTGTTCCGCATTTACTATTCATGATTATATTCAGTAGTTTCTTCGGTATTCTGGACTGTTTCATTCTGTAGACATGTGCATAGAACTTTGCTCGTCGTTTTCTGATTTCTTCCGTTATCGTATTTGTCTTTTGATACAGTTCATTTTGAGGTCTTTTCATCCAAATACCGTTTCTATTGATTGGCCCGTAAATCTTTCTGAGAATTTTTCGTTCTTGTTTTTCTATTCCTCTAATTCTTGAATGGCCGCCAATAACCATTGTTTCAGCTGCGTAGATTGCTTCTGGAAGAATCGTTGTGTTATAATGCCTCAATTTGGCGCCTCTCGAAATGCACTTTTTGTTATAGTGAGCCCATGTTAGTTTGTAGGCCCTTTGGAGCTTGGTAATTCTCTGTTCATTAGCGATTCGGTTTAAAGCTGAGGACTGTATAACTTCCCCGAGGTATTTAAAATGGCCTACTTGCAGAATTTCACCATGTTTTGTCATAAGAGAAGATTTATTTTTTGGTTTTCTTTCCATGTATTTGGTTTTATCATAAGAAATTTGTAATCCGGTTTTCTGCGCAATTTCATGTAGTTTTTCTACGGCGCAAATGGCTTCAGTTCTGTTGTCTGTGATGTTAGCAATATCGTCTGCAAAGGCGAGACATTTGACATTTATTCTATTTTCTTTTTTGATACCCACTTATAGCCCTTTACTTGAAGTTCCCATTCCCTAATGATCTTTTCTAAAACAATATTGAAAAGAATTGGCGAAAGTCCGTCCCCCTGCCGGACACCGGTTTTGATTTCAAAGGGATCTGATATTTCGCCCATAAATTTCACCTTGGAAGTTGTACCTGTAAGTGTCTGTTCTATAATTGTTCGGGTCTTTCGATCGATTCCAAATTCTTTCATGATTTCGAAAAGGGTTTCGCGGTCTACCGAGTCATATGCTTTCTTGAAGTCAATGAATGTGATCACTGTATTTCTACATTTCCTCATCTGTAATATCGTCTTCAAAGTCCAGATCTGTTCAGCACATGATCGGCCTTTTCTGAATCCAGCTTGGTATTCCCCAATTAGTGGATCCGCTTGGAGTTCTACTCTGTTTAGTAGTGCTTTAGAAAGTATTTTGTACGCAACCGGGAGTAAGGAAATTCCTCTGTAATTATTGATATCCATTTTGTCCCCCTTTTTGAGCAATGGATGTATCAACGCGCATTCCCAATCCTCTGGTATCTGTTCCGTTTTTCAGATTTCTGATATTAAATGATGAAGTTTTTGGGTCAAAGTAGTATCGTTCAGTTTCCAGAGTTCCGCAATAATCCCATCTTCTCCTGCTGCTTTGTTGTTTTTGAGTTGCTTGATAATTGCCGTAATCTATTCCATATCAGGGGCTTGCGAGTTGAATATATATATATATATATATATATATATATATATATATATATATATATATATATATATATATATATATATATTCAAATTTGTGATTACAATATGAATTCTTTGCACTTAGCCAACACAATTAGTCACAGAATTCTAGGATATAATATTTCACTGTCATAAATTTAATTAAGTTGATTATTTAGACTGGAATTCAAGTCGAGTGATTCATGTGTTATTGATATAAAAATATTTATGTTACAAAATCATTTTGTTTTGATTTAGTGGACCTAAAACGCCGATTTCGAACGACTTGTGATCAATGTACATTACACAAAAATTATCACCATTAAACTTCAGGAATCATAGACAAACACATATAACCATGAAATTTTATATATTACTATGGATATCAGAACGTCAAATGTAATTTCTTAAAATGCGCTTCAAAAAACGTATTCAATTATTTTATCACATTCAGTTGATTTTTTGAAGAATTATGTTCGACGTTTTGATATATTAATTTATAAAATTCAATGATTCATTAGTTTTGACAAAGTTGTAATCTACAACGAAACGTCAACAAAAATAAAGGTTTTTGAAAATATATAAATATATATATATATATATATATATATATATATATATATATATATATATATATATATAACATCATCGTACACGTTTACATATCTAGCTTTACTATAACATTCTTCTGGGTAATTCAAATTTTTCAATTGAATGTTCTAGTGTTCTTTTTCTCAAATATTTCATTCAGTGCCATAAGCATGAAAACTTCATTTCCCTAAAAATATCGCCGAATAGGCCCCTAAAATACGGGAACAATTGCGATTCGCGAGTGTACTGCTAACGCAACCTATTGACATTGGAAAACGTCAAATAGACGTTGCAATTTAATAGATACCTATGGGTATAGTAGAGATGTGAACGTTCGATGATTGGTGTATCTATGATCAGAGAGATGTTTTCTATTGATTCCTATAGAGGGAATTGTGAAGTATTCATTCAGGGCTTATAAGGTGGCTATGCCATTGATATAAGGTGGCTTATGCGGACGATATTAAAATTTATAAGAGCGTGTCATCTATGCATGATGTTTGAGGCTGCAAACTGACCTGCAAAGTCAGCCTGTCGTGTAATATTAATTGTTTAGATTTGAATGTCATTAAATGTAATGTGGTGAGTTTTCCTAGAAAGATAAATGTGATAACTTTTGCTTACAACATTGTAGGTGTTAATCTGACTAGACTTCTGGAGGTTAAGGATCTCGGCCTAGTATTTGATCAAAAATTGTCATTCATACCTCATATCAACCAATTAATTTTATGATTCATCAAAGTTCATGGTTTCATCGTCCGCAATGCTAGATTGTTTTTGAATTCCTCAACACTGGTTCATTTATTTAATGCCGTAGTGAGAAGCAGACTTAAGTATGGCAGTCTTGTTTGGCGACCAATATATAATTGTCACATAAACCGCCGGGAGGCACTGCAGAGGAAATGGCTCTCATTTCGAGAGGATGGTGTATATCCACCTAGGGGTTGTGATCACGCTTGTTTGCTGTCGAGGTATGACACTAAGAGCCTCCACACCAGGAGAAGATTGAATGCATTGAAATTTTTATTCAATTGACTCAATGATAATCTCGACTGTCCTGGGCTTCTGGATAAACTTAATTTTTTCGTTCCTCAGAGGTGTACTAGCATAAGCCTTTTTACTCAAAAACCCACCGAACAAATCTTCTCTCGCAATCGCCGCTTAGCTTTGTATGTTTTACTGCAAACCAGATATCAAACTGCTGTGATTTGCACCGGAACTCACTTGTTTCTATCATTAATGTGTCCCTACTTAAATCTTAACAGTGAGGTATCTTGATTTTTTCCGGTTTGACTTCTGAGTTATTTGTTTTCTTGATTGTTATTATGATTGAATATTTAGATATTGACATTATGGATTTAGATTATTATATTTGTTAATGTTTTTTATATTATAATTATTTTTTAATATTGTATATCTATATTGTTATTGTTATTTTTAGTAACCGTATTCATTCATTACGTATTTTCCTGTAATTGGATAGTTACCTGTTGGAAATATATGCTCATTATTATTATCATTATTATTATTATTATTACTTAACAATATTCTACTTGAAGTCATAAGAAGATGCGTGGGGATTGAAATCGTTGCCTCACTCCGATGGACGTGGTGCGCCTGACGAGTTCCTGCAGAACGAAACAGCTGTCTCGCACTTCCATCGGGTGTGGCATCGATTTCAAAATTTCTTTCACATTCATCCCTTGAAGGATAATGGAGGCATAACATCGTACACGTTCACATATCTAGCTCTACTATAACATTCTTCTGGTTAATTTAAATTTTTCAAATGAATATTCTAGTGTTCTTCATTTCCTTTCATATATATATATATATATATATATATATATATATATATATATATATATATATATATATATATATATATATATATATATATATATATATATATATATATATATATATATATATATATATATATATATATATTTGTATAAGTACATTTGAAAGTGTTTTTTTTAATGTGAAGAGAATATTGACTCATGAAAGTAAAAGGTTTGCATAAATTTCCAATTTTCTGTGTTAAAGAGCTCCTCTCGAAAAAGAGCATACGTTACCCCAAAATCTTTTTTCAAGAAACTTGAAACAACAATGTGATTCGGTCAAAATATCAACAACAAAAACGTACACATTCTACTCAATCTTCTTGGTTTTTCCTGATGAGAAGAAAGTTTGAAATGGAAATATGAAAAATGACAACATAGGTGTTTAATTTCATTATAAAACCTAAGAGTTGCACGAGCTGTCATAGAGCTGTAGATATCCTTACTCAAATTATGAATGAAAATTCAGACTATCCTGTTAGATTACGCACCAACCACACAATTAGTTCAAATTAAACGCAACGAAATTAATGCGTATTTTCGAAAAAAAAACCAGTTTTTGTGAAGAACACGAACTGAATTAACCTCCATCCTAATATTATGCAGAAAACGCCAAATCTTTGATGTATTTATGATGCGGAGCTTTGACAGCTACAGAGAAATATTTCTTTAATATGCAGTGGGTAGCCTTCGATGCAGCACGACAATAAAAAGGTGTGTTTACTCATTGAACTTTCAATTTATGTTGGAGGCAAATCTATTTTTATACAGTCACCGATATGGTTCGATTACTGCGTTGCTAGTCAGGTAGAAATTGATTTTTTTTTTAATTGAATCGGATACTATCG
Source organism: Henosepilachna vigintioctopunctata (assembly GCA_030704895.1). NCBI lineage: Eukaryota > Metazoa > Arthropoda > Insecta > Coleoptera > Coccinellidae > Henosepilachna > Henosepilachna vigintioctopunctata. Next base: position 18,874,136 of record JARQZJ010000121.1, on the reverse strand, counting down.
GATGTTATTTGTTGGAAAAGTTCACAAACTGAACAAGAGTTTAGTTTTGTTCTAAAGCATTGTTAATAAATGACACGGAAGTTTTGACTTGTCTCTTGGTGCAACATTATGTTAAAAACAATAAATTAAAATTAACACACTTGGCTTAAGTACAGGGTAACATTGTATACTCTTGATAATGGGCTAACCACCCGAAACATATGTAGAGTTTTTAATATATATAATCCAAGTATGTTAATTTAAATTTATTGTCTAGCATTCAATGAATAAACAACTAAAATACAAATATTCTATATATTGCATTTAACAACTAATCAATATATTTTGTATTTCAGTACAATACGAACTGGATGTCATATACAATACTTTCATTGGATGTTAAAGCAGAGAAATACCGGAATCTCCAATAACCATACAGTAATTCCCAAATTAAATTTACATAGTATTAAATATCACGCTGTCTATAGAAACTAACTGAAACCTCAAATTCCTTTAAAGTTTAAATGGAGACTTCACATCATATGTTCTTAAAAAATTCAGATCTGCTATGCCTAATGTGACCATTTATTCTTTGACTCAAAACGGGACATTCATTTATTTAGGTCAAATAATAGGTAGATTCAAATAATAGGTAGATTCAAATAATAGGTTTATTCAGAACAAGTAAGTTGGCTTTAAAGTTACGATTCACAAAATATAGGTACCCAAAATGTTTAGTTATGTTTATATTCATCAGAAGAACAAATTTGTTTCAATATAGCTGATGAAGATTTCAAGTAGGAATGAAACTCTTGGCACGTTTTTATATTTACCTTAATTATCAACATCGCCTTTAGAATTGAAATTTGTAACTGGGTTTTCTCAGGTGTTCACAATTTATTCATAATAGAAAATACTCTTTCTAGTGGAGTATTTGTAGCAGGCAAACGTAAAATATATTCAATTTGAATGGAAAGGTTTCATGCTGAAAGTTGTTGGCGCGAAACTGTTTGAATTCTTCTACCCAAAAAAATTTTGGCGCGGTTTCTGAAAACGAGACAATTTTGCGTCCCACAGTTGATTTCGGGGACACCGGGACTCGTAATTGTAAAAAAGGACAATCTCGTTCAAAACGTGACGTCTGGTCACATTAGCTACGCCATACAATCATTTAAATGACTCGAGTATCCTAAATGTATATCTCGGCAATTTTGTTTGCCGAGTTTATATGCAGAAAATTTATTAAACATGTGTAAAAACTGACAGGATTTATTCTCTTTAGGGCTCGAAACATATTTTTCTTTCGATGAATATTTTGATCTTATTGATGTATAAACTCTTTAAATAACAAGATACAGTGTGCTGATCTGAATTTATTTCGGTTATAATTTTTTAGTTACATTTTTCCCTAGAGTCATAAGGAAGACTCCTTAATCTAAGGTGCCTTTGCAATATTGACTATTAATCTAATCTTATCTCAAAAATACTCTCCCAAGAATAATTTCAATAACTCTGACATTCAATTAAGATCGGTGCTTGTATTTACTAATATTTTTGATGACAAATTTTTATAGGTTATACGTACTTTTTGTATAGATTAGCGAATACAATGCCTTAAAAGCTAGACTCAGTAAGTTCTCGATAATTTACGAAGCTACATCTCAGTTAACAAGAAACTAAAATTTTACTAAATCTACGAATTTCATTTTTAATTAATTCAAGATTCAATTGTAAAAAAACTATTGACCAATTTATTTTTGAGATAGTTTGATATTTGATGTTAGAACATTATCAAATAACGATTTTCACAATTCTCTGTTAATATTCATAACTAAACTGATATCAAGATGATGCTTTTATTCTATCTAGACTGCATATTTTGAGGATCTGTTTCAAAATGTACTCTTTTTCCTTCGATATAAATTATTTATCATACTTTTTTGTGTCACTAACTTTGTTCTTGATAAAATAGATAATTGGCCAACAGGATATATTCATTACCGCTACTTAAAAAAACTCAAGGTTTAACTAGGACACGATACGCCAAGAGGCCCGTCAAAGCGATGTTTTCTTTATAACGGGTGATTTTTTTGAAGCTAAGTTTTTCAGGTTGCGGCACTGGTTGGTAATAGCATCCAAACGTCATCTGTCAGAATGCAAAATTTTCAGTATACTCTGCCATTTCATCCAGAGAAGACTTACAAAACGAGCAAGTATTGCAAATTGTTGAAATTTACTATCAAGATTCGTGCTCTGTGAAAAATGTGTATCGTTTGTTACGACTCGGTGAATCAACAAATTTGTGCTGTTATCATCAAATTTTGCACCAAGTTTACTCTGCTCGACATTAAACCATTGTCTTGCATGCGTACAGTGCGTACTGAAGAGAATATTGCAGCCGTAGCGTACAGAGTTAATGAGGATCGTGAAATGTCAATTCGTCGCCGTTCTCAGCAATTGGGCATGTGTTACTCAACCACATGGAAAATGTTAGCTTTATTTGCGGTAAGGATTCTGAACCGATTCAGAACTATTCGCATGCGCAGTTTGAATTTTGCGTTCGCGGATCACCCAGTTCCGAACTTTTAGTTACAGTTCTTTGTTCGCGGATAAACTGGGACTGGTTCGGAATCGATTCGGAATTGGTTAAATAAGTTCGGTACTTGCGCATTCACGATAGTTTGGCAACTTTTGACTTTTTTTGACTTGCGCATTCACGATAATTTTGGTATACGGCATATTGTTCGATGAGAACAACCGTGATTTGAAAATTCCCTAAACAAGTTCTAAAATCGTTCGCGGGTCGAAATAATTCCGAACCAGTTCATAACCGAGCATGCGTATTAAATCAATCCCGAATCAGTTATGAATTAGTTCTGAATCGGTTCAGAATCCTTACCGCGAACAAAGCTGTTACTTGTTGATTTTGGTTTGAAAGCCTATAAAATTCAACTTCTGCGAGAATTGAAGCCGAGTGACCTACCACATCGTCTAATTTTTGGTGAATGTGCCTTAGAACAGCTTAATGAAAATCCGCTGTTTTATCGAAAAATTGTGATCAGCGATGAGGCTCATTTATGGCTTAACAGATATGTGAATAAACGTAACTGTGGCATCTGGAGTGATGAACAGCCACATTCCATACAAGAATTACCGGTGTATCCCGAAAAAACGACAGTTTGGTGAGGTTTATGGGCTGGTGGCATCATCGGTCCATTTTTTTTCAAAGACGACCGTAGAAGAAACGTTACCGTCAAGGGCGAACGATATCGAGTCATGATATGCAACTTTTCTTTGCCCCAGTTGGCCGTGTTGAACTTGGTTGACATGTGGTTTCATCAAGACGGTGCCACATGCCACACAGCTCGTGAAACAATGGACATGTTGAAGGATGAATTTGGTGAGCAGCTCATCTCTCGAAATGGCCCTGTGAATTGGCCGCCAAGATCATGCGATTCGACGCCTCTGGATTATTTCTTGTGGGGTTATGTGAAGTCGTTAGTGTATGTCAGTGTTTTTCAACCTTTTTCATGATGCGACCCCCTTGGTATGAAAAAATATTTCGCGACCCCCGACCCTTCGCATTTAATATATTTACAACAGGCCAAGTCAGAATACTCTGAATTCATTTGCGCCCCGGAATTTCTTTTGAAATTAGCTTTTCTTTCTGACTTATTTAAGCATTTAAATATCTTGAATAAAAGTCTTCAAGGGCGAAATGAAAATGTCATCACTGCAAAAGACAAAATACATGGCTTTACAAAAAAAATTGACTTGTGGTCGTCGTCCATAAATCAAAATAACTTCTATTCATTTTCGTCGACACAATCTTTTACTGAAGAAGTCGGATGTGAGATAAACATCAAGACATATGTACCTGGTATGAAAGAGTTGTTAGATAATTTGAAAGAAGAATTGTGTCATTACTTCTCAGAGCAAGAGATATCAGAGAACACTGGGCAGAGGTGGATCTTAAATCCGTTTTTAAATGCAGCTATAAATGAGGCTAATTTACCAAATAAGCTCAAAGAGAAACTGCTAGAATTATCTGCCGATGGGATGTTACACTTGGAATTCAAGTCTTCTAATTTGGATACCTTTTGGTTAAGGAGAAAAACAGAATACCCGGAATTGACAACTGAGGCTTTGAAGTGTTTGATTCCATTTGCCACCTTACTTATGCGAGTTGACATTTTCATCGATGGCCCAGATAAAGAGTAAGCAAAGAAATCGCTTAAATTTGGAAAACGATTTAATTCTATGTGTCGCAAATACAGATCCACGATGGGATAAATTAATTAATAAAAAACAAGCACAACCTTCGCATTAATTAACATGGGTCTTAGGATTTTTTAGATTTTATTTTTTGTTTCTCTTACTTAATAAATAAGCGGACAAGCCGAACACGATTGAAGCCTTACAGGATAACAAGCGTAATTCGTGGGATAAAGGCCAAAATTCTGGAAAAAGTGACGCAAAATTGGTCCTTCCGAATGGACCATTTGATACATAACAACATTTACATGAAGGTATCTTCAAATGGCAAAGGCCAAGTTATGAATTTCAATAAAAATTTTGATGCAAATTGAGTGTTTCATTCTATTTTAAAAAACTACGCTAAAAAAAATCACGCATTACTTCAACAAATTTTGAGCCACGAAGAAGGTTATTACACTACAAGAGAAACCTAAAATATTACAAATACCTAACAAAAAAAGGATTTTACTAGATTATCAAAACATTACACCTATACTTTCAATATGATCATATAGCATTATCATATACGTTCAGGAGAATTTTTGTTTCAAAATTCAATGCGAATCGACCTCGATGGTATTTCAGATTATTTCGAAAACACCCTGTATATATGACGAGTCGCCTCAAAGAACTGAGGAAAATCTCTGAATTCTTCAAATTATATCATTCTTTTTTTATTTAATCCATTTCCTACAGAGTGATTTCGAATCTTAAATTCTCATGGATCATTTTACGCACGTGGAAATCCACGACAAGCCTCCAGACCACACACAAGTACGTTACGATCTTTAAAAGTGGGGATTTGTATAAAATACTTTGTCTGGCGTAGTGGCCCACAGTGTATAACCAGTTATTTTCGTTCAATTCGCGCTGTTCGTCCTTGTACAAAGATGTGGATGTAAATATACCCAATTTCGTGTTGACAATAGTGAATCATCTAAATAAACATTAATATTAATATGGAGTATCAACCTGTTAAGTAAGTCAGTTTTTCAATAATCAAACGCCTACATTCAATTGCGGGCGTTCAAACAATTGCATTTATTTACCCTGATAAGTAGTAACTTGCGAATATGAATATTATCTGCTTATTTAGCATTGTTTTTCATTGAAACAATTTGGAAAAATTACCTATAATCCCATTTCTTATCGGTTATTCTTTGAAACTGGAACATCGTCACTATAACATTGAGAAATTCCAAACAAAATTTTCGCACAATATATTTAAATTGAAGTATACAGTCCCAGAATATTATAGAAAAATGAATTATTAAGAATGAAAACACACATTTAATCAGATTTAAACAATAGCACTCGCTTGAACAAATTGATGAGGTCAGTATATTTATAACAAACGCGCGCGTTTGTTATAAATAAAATAAAGTGTGCGTTGTTTTGTGTCAGTAGTATAAATAATGTTTCATCATTTATAATACCTCTATTTACGATCGCCTCAGTTTGACGGAAAAAAATCAAAATTAATTGAAGTTATGCCTTTTAAACTGATAAAAACTGATAATTAACTGGTAAAAATTGATAACATCTGAAGAATTTCTTTTGGAAGAATTTTACTTAATCAAATAACACATATGGTAAATAATTATATAATCTCACAATAATCTTATATAATCGATTATCTTCCGAAAGAAGACATTCGTCATCAATGAAAAAATCGATTATATCTAAAAAAATCTAGGAACTATTTTACTTAATTGAATTGCACGAATGGTATATATAATCTTATGATCTCATAATCTTATATAATCGATTACTTTCCAAAATTAGAACTTCGTGTTATAAAAAAAGTACAGTTTTTTTATACTTTTTTGCATCATTTTGCAAAATAATAAATATTGTGATAGAAAACAAGGAATTTTCTTTTTCTCTATAATACTATACATTATGACACAGTAACGGACACATCTATTCGGTATCTAGAACTTCGCGATTAAGGTAGAACAGAATGTTATAAAAGATAAACCCTTTTATCGCAATAATATATAAATATGATAATTTAGATGGATGTTTGATTGTCAGTTACGCCGGAAGGGCCGAACCGATATGGATAAAATTTGGCGCGAAGATAGATAATAGTCTGAAATAGCATATAACCCAATTTTCAATCCGGAAAAGCCACGATTTCGTGAAAAACATAATTTTCTCATTATTTACAGAGCAAGGTGTCAGATTTTTTTTCTCATTAAAAAAAAAATAGAAAGCTTAGTACGCTAATGAATTAAACTACATTTTATGTTGGAAAATGTACGGTTAGCTAGGGAAACATTTTGCTTTGTTGTTCACAGAGCAGAGGATGAGAGTTTAATAATACTACTTTGGGTATAATTGTAGCTTAGGATTCGTATTGTTAGATATTGTTTCATGCGGACTGTGGTATCAAAAGAAGTTTTGATAAGGTGATGAATGGGATCAAATTCAAACAATATTTTCTCGTGGGATAAGGAGAAAACAAATAAATATTTTGATTGAGATTTAATAATTAATTCCAATTATTAGTATCAATGCAAATTTTCAGCACAGGTCATCCATAAAGAAACATTGAATAATAATTCACATTATTAGACTGCAAAAAGCAAAAAGGGTTAAAATAAAGTAACAAAAAAGTCAAAAATAAATAATAATAATAATATTCTTTAATTCAATTTTTAATTAACATACCTATCTCATTATTTAAAATATACTTTCTAGGATCATACTTGAATATCTTAATTCTAGTACTAGTTTTCAATATATTTGGTAAATTATTGAAAGCCTTCAATCGGTCATAGTATATGCTATTTTTAGATTTAGAAAGCTTACCACTTTGGATATAAAAACCATCAGTATTTCTAGTATTATACCCATGCACATCACTGACATATGTAATTTTTTTTTTACATTACATGAAAGCAACTGATTTTTTATTTTAAATATGAATATATATGAAGCAAAGAGGATTCCTTATTTTACAGACATTAGTTCCAAAGAGTTCAGCATAATTTTGACTTTATTATTTATTTTGACCATTGCACTTTAAAATAGTTCGCATGGCTCTATTCTGTAACTTTTGAATTTTTTCTTTAGTCAAACCAAATAACAATGTGGAGCAATATTCAAAATGTGGCATTATTAGTGATTTTAACAACAATAATTTCACGTATGTCGACAGGTTTTTTCCTATTCTTTTAAAAAAATTGATTTCTTTAGAAATTTTTGATGATATGAAATCAACATGATCATTGAAAATCAATTTCTCATCTAACAGAATGTCTAAATATTTTACTGTTTCTACTCTTCTAATTTTCTGTTCATTAATCTTATAGTAATATCCTCATTTTTATAACTTGTAAATTAAAACTATGTACCCAAAACTATGAAGTTAGATTTTTCGACAATCAGAGATAAGCTATTGTCACATAATCATTCATTAATCGCAGAAAAGTCCCTATTCTTAAGGTCACGTCTCTTATTCTAAAGGTCATATTTTTAATATCTTTGCCACATATATAGAGCATAGAACTATAGAATATTTTTTCACGTGAGAGACAATATCTTATATATAAGGAGAACAACAACGGACCTAAGAAAGTTCCTTGAGGTACTCCTACATCCACTTTCGTGCTATCCGACAGCGTGCTATTAAACTTAACTTTTTGTGTTCGCGAATCCAAGTATGATCCTAGCCAATCATTTACTACTCTTTCAAAACCAAGTGTATTCAGTTTTTTCAATAATAACTAATCATCTACATAACGTTTCGAAAGCTCTTTTAAAATCCAATAGCACTACTATAACCGTTTCTCCTTTATCTATAGCACTATACCATTCCTCACATATGCTCAATATTGCTGTCTCACAAGAGCAATTTCTTTTTGATCCTGATTGAAACTAGAAATTGCAGAAAATTTTTCACATAATTCTAAAACCTTGTTTTTTTCTATTAATTGTAAAAGTTTTTCATGAGGTAGTGTTAAATTTATAGGTCCAAATTGCTATATTTTAACAGTATTGCAAATTTTTGGCATAGGTATTATTAATGAACATTTCCAATCTTTTGGAAATACGCCATGTGTCAGTGATGTCTTAACTAAATCTAAAAATCTATTTCCAGAAATGTCAAAAGTATCCTTCAGTATCTTGACTGTTATTTCATCTTCGCAACTACCTGTATTTTTCTACTTCTAACTATATTTTTCAAATACTTCATATTTACCTTCTCAAAATTACCCAGTTTCACAATTTTTGGTATAGAATATAGTATGAAGAAGCAATCAAATATCTATTACAGAAAAATTTATCATATGGGTATTCAAATTCAACTTGATCAGCATTCTCACATGGAAAGGTAACTTGTTATAGAATGTTAATAAAATTTGGAACAATGGAAATTCTTGCAAATTCCGTGACTTGCACAGACTGCACCAGCCTTCGGTAGACTAAGATAAGCGGTATAGGATGGCACAATACTGTCACGCTTGAGACAGTATTGTGGTATTAACTATTACATGAAGACATTACTGAGGTTTTTCTGATATATTCTCTAATCCATAGCTCACCAAATAACTTTTTAGGTGTCCGTGTTTCGAAGAAACATGACTGTCGCCTCCCGTTCCGGAAGGCAATGAATTGTACTTATTCTTAATAATATGTGTGCATACGTTATCAATGGCGAAATAAAACGAATGGGTTCAGATACATCATTTTTCAGATAATGAACAAATGTTGTGAATAGAAAAATGTACTTACGAGAATTTTATACGATATTCATGAGTAAAACGACATTCTTTGCCTTCGACTATTCTTCAGAAGTTTGGAGTGAAGTTTGTGAATAACGTTAAATATTACGTATTGATGACACAGGCCTCAGTTGGCGATCCGCCATTTGGTAACCACTGGGTCTAAACCTACACAGAGCATATTATGCGTAGAGTCATGGAGGGATGGACCGGCGGAATATCTGTGGGGGGCAGAAGGATAAATAACCTGAGATATGCGGATGATGCAGTGATTATCGCCGCCAGCAAAGAAGAAATGCAGGAAATTATGACTAGGCTATGCTCTATTAGTGAGGAATATGGTTTGGAATTAAACAAACAAAAAACCAAGACCATGGTTGTGGACCGTCCCCACAACAACCAGCCTGATGTCCAAACAGTGGCTGGGTACGAGGTTGTAAGTCACTTCAACTACTTAGGCTCCATGATAACAAACTCTGGAGGATGCGAAGCTGAGATCAGACGCAGAGTGGCAATGGCGAGGAACGCAACCAAAAAACTGACGAAAATATAGAAGGCGACTGCAATCACCCAAAACAATAAATTACGCATAGCGAACTCCCTCATCTTTCCTATCGTTATGTATGGCTCTGAAACGTGGACCTTAATGGAAAGTGATAAGCAACGAATAAACGCCTTGGAGATGTGGGTATATCGACGGCTGTTACGAGTGCCATGGACGGCTCGTCGAACAAACATTTCCATTATCGAAGAGCTAAACATTAAAACACGTCTAGTCACAAAAATAAACCAATCAATCCTGAGATATTTTGGACATATTGCTAAGAGGGGCGACTCAATGGAGAGACTGATGGTAGAGGGGAAGGTGGAAGGAAGACGAACACGTGGAAGAGCGCCTAAGAGATGGATAGATCAAATTAAAACCCTAGTGGGCCATAATCTACCGGAGGCCTCACATATGGCGCAGAGTCGAGGAACTTGGTCCAAAGAAGTTAGGAAAATCAACACGTGATGTCACCATACCTTCACGTAGGGTGAAGGACTGAAGAGAGAGAGGGGTCTAAACCTTCACAGTAGGAATAAGAAAGAAGGTATCGATATTAAGTTTCAACTTATATCGATACTGCATTCAAATTGCCGTTTCGAAGAGAATTCTTTAATTTCACATATTAAAGTATTATTGAAATATATAGGTATATATATTAATCAAATATTATAGTTGGATCTATCTCTCAGTAAAATGTTTCGGCCAGAGCTTTGAATATATGAAATAAATTTACTGAGTTGTTTGTTATAAACTACAGTTTAACGCCGGTTCCGAACGGCCATTGGGCTTGTAATCAGTGAACATTACCCAGCATATATCATTAATTAAAATACGTAAATCATAGAGAAACACAAACACCAATGCCTTCAACGGGGCTCGAACCTGAGTTCTACCGCATCATAGTGGGGTGTTCTACCGACTAAGCTATAGAGACCGGCTGATTGTTTGTTTTCCTTCATTTCACATGAGGTTCAACAAAATAATGTATTTCAGTTGACCTATTTCAAAGGTTGTATTGTCCATTTTATCGAATATAACATTTTTATCAGATATATGGTGTTTGTATAAACGAAGTGTAAATATATACCATTTTTATTGTTATATTATCTCTGCAATGAATATATTTAACATAAAATCTATATGCTCAAGTTGTTGAAATTCTTGAATACTGCTTTAACTACTTTACTTGAAAATGATAGTCATCTATGGTTTATAGTAACCAGCCTTTCAATACTTAAATAGTGAATCATATAAATAAACATTAAAATGGATTATCAACCTGTTGAGTAAGTAAATTTTTGAATAATCGGACAAAATTCAATTCGGACGTTCACGCAATTGCATTTATTCACCCTAATGAACAGTAACTTTCAAATTTGTTTACATTGCCATCTGAATTATCCTTAGGGGCCATTCATTTATTAGACGATTTGAGACTGTAAGACGATTTAGGGGTGGAGGAGGGCCGGTCCTGTCTTTTCAGCCATTTTTTCTTACAAGGGGATGGGAGGGAGTCTTGATAGTTCTTACGTAAGATCACAAATGCGCAATGTTAAAATTATTCTTTTTGAAAAGCGCGGGTAACCGCTCGAGTGACGAGATCCGCAAGGGTTTCTTGCTCTACCATATCCTTTAAGAAGTGAACTTTCGCCTCATATTTTCCTACCCAGAAGATGTTGAAGCATCCGATCACTTTGCATCTTTGTTTGTGCGACAATCATTAAACATGGAAGTTGAGGCCCCATTCAAGACTGTACCTTACGATTTTTACTGTCCATCAATACGAGATGCGCTCATAGAAAGAATTTGTTTAGTATGCTCTAAATACTTTGCATCGAAAAAGGCAGCGTAACTTCACGAAAAACTTCATGGCCATGTTTCAAATATTGAAAAAGAGAAAGCTTTGGCCATATATTCAAGGCAAGGTGAAGAAGTTTGGTGCCGCATCGGGGTTGATATGGAATGGATGGACGTCGACGACGTGTATAACCAACTAGAAACAGCACCTATTATTAGAGATGTTCCAGTAGCAGATCCACTTTCCGAGTGGGTTTTAAGCCCCTGCACTGAAAATCTTATGTAGGTAAAGATTTTCCGATGTATGATTTTGAGTTGAATGATTAAAACCAAAGTTAATTACTACCAAAAAATAAAAATTATTAGCACCTTTGTAAGTACAAATGAACATTTCTAAAAATTGTTACTTAGAAAAATTGTTTTATACCTTTAGGTTCTTAAATAGTAGTAAATATTCAACAGGGGAAGAGGTCGGCCTGTTTTTATTTTTTCTTATAATAAGGGGAAAGGGGTCAAAACTAGCGAAAATAGTCTTACGTAATAAATGAATGGCCCCTTACGGTCGATTTGTTATTGAATTTAGAAAAAAAAGGTTTTAATAATCATCTGTGTTAACTTATATCGTTCATGATATGATCTTCAATGTTTTTAATTCTATGAATATGGCCTTCATTGTGTTTTATAGCCCAACATTCCCTGGCATCACCTGTATATGCACGAAGAAAGCAGATCGCTTCAATAAGCCCCTCAGCGCATTGTGTCCCAGTTTACGTAGTCCTTCTCTTCTAACAGGTTGGCTAAAGTCCAAACATATGCCAGATTCTTATTTAACAAAAAATTATAAATATAAACTGGAATTCGCTGGTAATTGCCGAATGTATTCAAAAAGTAAGGATTTTTGCAGATACCACTTCGGTCTCACTACTTCGGAAACCCTATATAAACATAAAAAAGTAAATATATATATGGGAATACGATATAATTGGATAACCACAATTAAACGGACTAACAATAAATATTGTTTTTTTTTAAATTTTAGGCTATGACATATCTTTCGACATTAGCCAGGTTAGATGTGAGACATTTGGTCGACTATGAACACTTGATATTAGGGAAATTCCATTTTAATTTCAAGATAACCTAAACCAACTTTAGAGTTTAATGATGATGACGAGTAGGATAAACGAAGACACAATTCGCTAAGGGGCTTATCATGGCAACTTTGTTTCTTCATACACATACAGGAAAAGTCATGGATTAACATGGGAATATTACATATATGATAGAGAACACAGGAAGTTAGACAGATAACCTAACCCTCATAAAGTTTCCATTAAAATGCATAGTCGAAGTCTACGCAAAAATAAGTAAATTCCGTAGTAAATAGAGATATTATTTATACCGAGGGACATATTCAGGATAAATATTCTTCAAACATTTCCATAGTTTTTTTATTAGAAAATTGCGCGCATCAACTGATATAACTGAACTAATATAACATAAACAACTAATCTAACAAAATCAAAAACCTCAAATAAGTTTCGCAAATTCAGCTCAATTAAAAATCTGAGAGTGTTACTCCATTTAGCAGTCAAGGAAGTTTTCAAGTCATTGTTCAGGTTTTCAGATCATTGTTCATCAGGTGGTAGATAAATTGTTGTTAAGAAACAGTTTCCTCTTTAATAGAGTAATATTAATATTTAGTCTTCTGTCTTTCTTATTCCCATGGATTTCATTAAGTAGATCAATTAGTTTAGAAGAGTCATCTGTTAAATTTGAGGTGATAAGATCAGGATATTTTGCGTTGAGGCTGTTTCTTAGGAATGCGCAAGTCTCCACAAACTTTAGGAAAAAAGGCGAATTTCCTTCTTCAATGACTTTTGTACATGAGATTCAAAATTGTTGCTATGCCATTCATTGAGGTCGAAAATTTGCTACGCTTAGTTGATGTGTATGTCGGTTTTGAAAAAAATGGACGTGCTTGAGGTGCATTCTCAGTTTCAGGAGTCGAAGAAAGTTGACGCTTAATGGATTTAGTGTCCACTTTTGATTGAATATTTTCGGTTTGTAGAGATACTTCGAGTGAGTCTTCTGGGCATGTTACTTCAACTCTTTGGAAACGGCAATCAGAATCGCAGTGGCCAGTATATTTATAGAGATTACAATTTAATCCATTAATGGACAGAAAAATTCTATAGGAGATATGGTCGTGTTCTATGAGAAGGGAGTCAGAAATGGAATTGTTATCCGAAGGCGAGATATATACTTGACGTCTGAATATATACTGTCTGAAGCTGAGAATATGCCTGTATTCCGGATCCATATTACCAACTCGAAGAAGTGTTATTTTTGACACTTTTTTCAGCCCTAAGAGGGAAATTTGTTCTTCTAGGATACTATCTGGTATAGTCCGGCAAACATTTGATACAACCAAACGATCAGCTGGAGTGATAAGTCTACGAAACTCTATATGGTGTCCTTTAATTGGTAATGCTTTGTAAGAATTGATGAGTTTGTCTACCTGTACGAAACTAGATAGATATATACATGTTCTACTATTGGACGCATAAGAAATATTTTTGGGTGAAACTAAAGATCCTACAGAATCTTTAGTTTTCAGTTCGTCAACGGTTGATAGGATAATTGCTTGATTTTTCGAAGGACAATTCATTCGACTGACAATAGAGGAATAAGTGGATGATTTATTTGATATTTGGACCCCAGGGGACCCTTCCCTTGAGTTGGCCAGGTTCACGCTTGTCTCACCTGAACTGATTTATCTCTTTATACTTCACTTAACTGATTACTTCTTGCACAGAAATTTATCAATGATTTCCATAGTTATTCATGTTAACTTATGATGATAATACATCACAGAAAATATACCCGAATTTTTCAATTCGCAACCAATCCTATCGTTACAATAATTGACATAAGAAGTGGTTTCCAGGAAACTTGCGATAACACATTTTTATTCAATTTCGCTTTGTGTTTGAGCTTAAATAACAGAAACATCCAGCGGATCAACCATACTAATGGAAATAACACTGAAGGTATAAAAATAGAATAAAACATCTGTCCTGTATATTTCATGCCTTTCATTATGTATTCATCTGTTTCCAAAGCATATTTCTTGTAGAAGTATGTTTCGAAGGATTTTCTAATAGAATGATTGACTAGTGCTGATGCGTTCTTCATGAAATCTTCAACATTCCTAGAAAGTGATATCTACAGTTTCAAGACCGGTTTCAACGACCATTTGTGTTCCAATATTATACGATACTTATTACTTATATTCTATATTTTGAAAGTTAACTAAATTAACTTAACTGCTGGATGTACACAAAAAAACATACATGGCCTCAAATTCGAATCCGGCGAAAAGGCTTCATTAGAGCCACATAACTTACAGTTGTCATGTGTCTTGTGTTCCCTGGATATGACGTAGATTATGTAGTGTCCTACGCTGCCCTAGATCATTTTAAGCATCGTTCTTTTTTATCCTAGCTCACTGATTTAAAAATTGCGTGTTTCTGTTTTTCCGACTATTCAATGATTATTCGATTTTCGTGATTACACGAGATATTGAGGTAAATTGGCGCAGTTGAGAAGTTTTATAAAAATAAGTTGGTAATGTTGAAATTTATATTTATAGTAATTCAATTGACCCTAGTTTAAATATTTTTTCACTAACTGAAGTGTTTCTTTCATATATTAATAACTCTTTCTCAACTCTTATAATTACTGAGATTGAATTCTCGCTTAAACTAGTCTTGAAAATGAGCTAATTCAATAAATTAAAATGAGTTTAATTCATACTCTTATAATGCTATACAAATACTTCTACATTTCATCAATTCTTGAATTTCATTCAACTTATTCTCACTATACCAATATTATTTTACCACGCAATCCTATCACTGCCTACTGATTCAAAACTGAATTGTTCGGGTTTTTTAAAATCCTAGTTTTTTAAATTTGAGATTGGCAATCCCAACATGACTTATCCAAGTCTAAAATCCATAGACGTGTATTTAAATCCGTTTGTTATAACTTGTGTACCAAACTTTTAGGTTTCTGATTCATAATGCAATTATATACCATTCTACTGTAACTATTATATAGTTATTTACAAAAAGTAGTTCTGGGAATATCTATTTAAAATAACTGAATAAATATACTATTAGTAATGAAAATTCAGATGAAATTCGAAGAGGTTGAGGCAGTCTAATAACCGTGCAATGGGTTATTAGAAAAACCGAAACTAATTACCCTTTATATTGTGCAAAATATAAACCAATCTTCTGAAAAATAAATCAGAATTTGTGACATTCCAATGAAAATTACTATAATACATCAAAGAAATTAAAACTCAATGCTTCTGATTCTTCATTTATCTTAAAACTTCAGTTTTCTCAATGAAAAATCAAGATAAAAGGTCTAATACATACACGAGGTAATAAAACGAATATCTAAAATACCATATAAGAATTCACTGCAATATTTAAATGAATGATTTGTTCCACGAACATTCTAATTTTTCAAGTAGGTATGTTCTGTAGGTAACATACCAACAAAGTATTTGAGCTATTAGATTCTTCATTTTTCTCATTCATCATCATTCATCTCATCATGTTGAAGACTTGTTATATAAATACATGCATATGTGATGAATCATGGAATCTATAACGAAAATGTATGAACTTGATTTGTATTATGAGAGTAAGATGAAAATTAAAAATGAGTTGTATGTTATAGATTTGTCAATTTATGTATGCCCAAAACTACCATTGGAAACTAATGTGCTTTTCAAGTAACTAATTCATTGTAGGTCAAATTATATTTTTTTGAAGAAACTAAATCGAAATCCAAATTGACATTTGAGTTATCTCAATATTTCGAGACAGAGAAGATGAAAGTCTTAAATACATCAGAATAACTTTTGAAGCAATAATTGTGATTGAATTTGTAAAGATGCACATCGCAACCTAGAGTGTAGATCGATAATTTGGGATTTTTTCTCGTAAATTGAGCTGCTTTTTCATGATCTTCGTTGAAGTTGTCCCAAACGGCATTTCTATAAAAAAACTCTTTATTTTTTAGGAAATTAATTTTTCTGTAGTAACTTCTTCGAAGAAGAACGTTATGTTTCGGGTAATCTATTTATTTTATGAAAAAGTTTATTCTTAATATTTTAGCATTCTCCATTTAGTAAGCAAACCTAACAAACCTGGTAGTTTGAGAATTTCGGATATATAAAATTATAGTTTTATTTTAAGATAGTTGATACATCTTCTTTATCCGTAAATAGTTATAACGTTCATTTTATCAAAGTTCATAAATAATTGAATTAACTCATCATTATTTACAAACTTTTTTTCACCCTTAACCGATGTGTCATCCTTTGCTTTTACATCTGATTTATTATTTCGAACTAGGAAATATATGATTATATATCATACATATATATTATACAGGTTATCAGTAACTGTCATATGATTCACATGAAGGAATATCCGTTGAATATGTATATTAACTACGACCTCAGGGGCTTCGGTTAAGATATGGGTGTATGTGTTTGTCTAAAATTTAAGTAGTTAAATGATGATAATTGTTGGGTGATGTACACTGATTACAAGCCCATTGGCCGTTAGGAACCGGCGTTAAACTGTAGGTCCACTGAATTAGACAAAAAATGAAAAATGAGACAGTGTCGCGGGACACGTGGTAGGAACGTTAGTTCCTTCAAGAATTACTATTAAGATAATTATCAAAGAAGTGAATATTATCTATTCAATAAATAATAAATAAGTCGTCATAGTCATTTATAATATTTTTATTTATTTTAAATTGAAATCAATGTATCTGATGTATGAAAATTTTTTATTAAACACTTTCCATGATTTTCACACTTAATTTTGACTAATGTATTATATATTTATTTCACATTTGAGTTATTTGAATTTGAATTATTGAAATTCTATCATAACAATGCTGTATATTCGATGTGCGTTTGCTCTAGGATCATGCGACACTGCTATCTTCAAAGAAAGAAAGATCGCTGAAAAATAGAAAGAGACACAGCACGCACGCGGAAGATGCTAGAACACATTCCGATGACATGACCTGACCACATTTCAATCACTCATGTCTCGTCGCGACCCCACTCGCGTGAATTTAAAATGATAATTTGAATTCGATTACAGGCGTAGATACGTTCTTAGACTCCGAAATTCATATCGAAAATTTATCGATTCAAATAAAGTTTTTGACAAAATTTATTGAATATTAGAAAACAATTTTTTTCTTGTTTGATAGATTTCAAAACCACTTTTGATCAATCTTCTATTATTGAGCAATCAATGCTCAATAATGTTAGCAGGTTGCTCAAGCAACATCATCAAGTTGCCTCTTGAATTTAGGGCTTCGTTCCATAATCGTATCAATTTTCTTGAAGAAATCACAAAGCTTATTTGTCATTCCTGCAGTGTCACTGAAATTTTTCAAATTGAATGTAACGTTTTTGGTGCTTGTTGAAGAATCTTCTTCAATGAATTACGAATTTAACATTTCCTTCGGGTAGGTTTCGATCAAGTCGTCATCTTGATATTGAAGCAATTCCTGATTGTTATTCCAATATTGCCATTTCCAATTGCAGCAAAGTTTGAGGTTATTGTTTGAATTTGCACAAAATATTCAACATTTTTGCAATCCGAACAGACCACACTCGTTTTCCAGTTCTTCATCAGTTTCTGTCAAATCAATCAAGCATTTTGCTATGTCAAATTTCTTCCATAATTGCATGACATTTATATCAAATTTACCAGTATTTATCCAGTATGATTCCTAATTCATTCTTCTCTAATGGATCTGAAAGATCTGGTTCACTTCTTGATCACAGATCGTTTCTAACTCTTCCAAAATACGATTAGATAGCGAATAAAAAATCTTATCTCGAATACACCAGTTGAATAAAAATGGTCTCAATAAGTTAAAAATTAACACACTTGGCTTAAGTTTCACTAAATATATTAACAACTCTACATATGTTTCGGTTGGTTAACCCATTATCAAGAGTATACAATGTTACTGCCAGTAACACTACTGCCAGTCTTCTACTACCACTGTTAATGTAAGTAACAATGTATTCTTCTGATACTGGTTTAACCACCCGAAACATATGTAGAGTTTTCAATATATTCAGTGAAACTTAAGCCAAGAGTGTTAATTTCTGATTTATTGTTTTTTACCAAAAGATAAGCGAGACCTCCATGTCATTTATTAAAAAGGTTCTCATTCGCAAAAGGCTGAACCACAAATAAAAATCTCTGACTATAATTGATGAGTAAAACAGATGTTGAAAACTACTTTTAAAACTTGTATATTCGCAAAATAATCTTCACCTATAATTTAAAAGTTGTTGTAAATACAACAGGGTTTTAAAAGCAGTCAAATTTGCTTATTTGTGACAGACTTTATCAATTTTCAAAATATAAGTTCTTACGTTATCTAGTGTATACCGGCATATTATCATTTCAATTATTTAAACAATAATAGATGACCCTCGATCATATAATTTGCTTTCAACACAAACCTTTTATTTGTTTCGTCAATTTTAACGTAGAAAGCACACGTTTTTGTTAACAACCAGTATTATCGAATTTACATGTTTAGTCTAGTCGATATGTTCTACCTACCTACTGTTGATGATTGAACGTTTTCCAACCTTTCTCTCGTACTTGTTAAGTACTGCAAAATGATAGCTCAACTCAATTGCAACATTAAAACTTGTATAACAAATAAATAAATCTCTTTTGCTTTCGCAACATTATCACATAAATAGCAAGTGGTATTAGAAATAAAGCTATCAATACCACTGACAATTAAACAAACATGCCAATAGTAAATTCTACTAGAATTTCATTTAAATACGTAGGCCAAACCAAAGATCATGTCTGAAACGAATTAAATCGAACAGAGTACAGACGACTCTATTTTTAGAACTTCAAGTAGATTCGAAAATTTTATGGTATCTGTTTCACATTCCACAACCTTGTTGTAACAAACGAATTTGCTAATGATTTATATCGAAGGACATGTTTTGAGGTCTGTTGAATATCATTCCACGGGTGCGGTTATTCAATATCGACATTCAGACAGTAAACATTTTATTATCAAATAATACAATCATAAACTTTCGAAAAAAGAACTCTCAGGAAGTATTTGAGAAGACCAAATTACATTTAGACAAAATACTCTTAGTCAAACTGTACTCTGCAATGATGTAGGGAAGAGAATGAGAAAAAATTAATATTCTTGAAAGAATATTGAGAAAAAGAAAAGAAAAAGTATGATTGAAAAAAGGATTGAGGAGAAGAAACTCTGAATTAGAGAATACAAAGAAGTCAAAGGAAAAATATATTTGAACAGTTCGTTTTTCATAAATTATGGCATTCAAGTGCCTCCTTATACATTTAGTAGAATGCCCTTCCTTTACTATCAACTATAAAGAAAATTTGAAATAATAGCAATTCCCAGACACAATTTCAACGCAAGAAAATTGAACAATAGAGACAAGAAAATGAACAACTAGTACCCTCGTCTTTTTCGATTTCCATTTTTGCTAATTGAGTTTATAAAGAGTGTTTTTTAGAGGTACAACACTTTAAATTGCAATAAAACAACGATGGATCATTCGATTGACAACCAATTTTTTTTACTCGAAAGATAATCTTGTGGCATTACATTTCAAATATGATTTCTGGCATATGACCGCTACGACTGGCTCGATGTAGTCCAAACTGGATATCCAATTTTCGATGACTTTTTCCAACATTTGTGGCCGTATATCGGAAATAACTCGGCGAATATTGTCTTCCAAATGGTCAAGCGTTTGTGGCTTACCCGCATAGACTAATGATTTCACATAGCCCCACAGAAAGTAGTCTAGCGGTGTCAAATCACAAGATCGTGGAGGCCAATTCACAGGTCCAAAACTGGAAATTAGGCGGTCATCAAACGTGTCTTTCAATAAATCGATTGTGGCACGAGCTGTGTGACATGTTGCGCCGTCTTGTTGAAACCACAGCCCCTGGACATCATGGTTGTTCAATTCAGGAATAAAAAAGTTAGTAATCATGGCTCTATACCGATCACCATTGACTGTAACGTTCTGGCCATCATCGTTTTCAAAGAAGTACAGACCAATGATTCCATCAGCCCATAAAGCCCACCCAACTAACAGTTTTTCTGGATGTAACGGTGTTTTGACATACACTTGAGGATTATCTTCACTCCAAATGCGGCAGTTTTGTTTGTTGACGTAGCCATTCAACCAGAAGTGCTACGTCGATAAAATGGACGTAGTGCGCGATGCGTATTCCGCACAGAACCATTCTTTTCGAAATGAAATTGCACTATTTGCAAGCGTTGTTCAGGCGTGAGTCTATTCATGATGAATTGCCAAACCAAACTGAGAATAAATCACTTCTCACCTGTTAAATCGGTCGCCATCTTCAACAGTAATGCCAACTCAAAGTTCTATACCTTTAAAAAAAAAACCCCGTTAATTCCCATAACCATCGTTATTCGTGTTATCTAAGGAATCTCCCCAATATCTTTGTCTTTTTCTGACTCATCTACTCCCTACAAGTTGCCCTCAGATCTCTCTAATTTCTTCTTTTTTCTTATAGTCCGTCATAGATCTCAGTATTCGCTCCTCTGTTGTTCGTAATAGTACTTTTAGATCGATATGCGTCCCATGCTTCGAAGACCTACGATTCGACGATTTTCCAAAACCATTATCTTCGCTGTCGATGTTTTCTTCGTTTGTTCACGTGGTTGCAACTCCAAGACGCTCCGTCATCAACATCTTCTCGATCTTCTATAAAGAGTTTGTAACACTTATAAACACTTTTTCGAGACAAAGTATACTCTCCGTATGGGACTGTCAATATTTTGAGTGCGTTTGAGCACATTATTCAATTTAATGTGAAAATATAATAAAAATGTAATACAAATTCATTGATTAATTTTTTTCAAAATAAATAAATTGAAGAACGCGAAGATTTAAAATTCACTCTTTTGAAGAGACCTCGCATAGTGATGAGCCAAACAAAAGTTCGATTTTTCCCCCGAGTTTGATCCTCTACATAATGTTTTGTTGCTAAATATTTAAATTATGTTAGAAGTGGACTGAACATTTTTTGAGTTGTTTAGCCGAGTATTTTGAATCATATTATCATACCTTCTTATGAAAAATATTTCAACATGTTTGGTGCGATAGATCATCAATAATAATTTAAAATACTTGGTTTAGAACTCAAAATTTCGAGCTTCTTACCATTTTGAAAAGCTGTATTTTCATTACTGTTAATCTATGTTGAGCACCGAAACAGATGATACTATTTCATGTTAAAGCTGATATTTATTTTCAGGCAAGATAACTTCTTCAGACGTCGAAATAGAACCGAAAAATTACTATGTACACTTTTAGTAATTGTGATAATAATAGCTATAGTATTAGCAATCTTCCTGGTGATGGCCCTAACTAAAGGTAAAATATCATATAAAAGTTTCAATTTAGTTCAGATAATTCAGAATTTTCAGACAAGAAAAAAGAAGAAAAAGAAGAAACATTTAGTGTGAATAAATTATGCCAAACGCCAACCTGTTTAGCGTCTCAAATTATGTGGAATGCTAACACAAGCGTAGATCCCTGTGATGATTTTTTCGAGTTTGCTTGTGGAGGGTTTATAAAAAAAAGCATCATAGCTCCTGGTCGATCCAGCACTGATTCTTTCAGTAGTTTATCGTAAGTAAAAGAAAATAATCGTCCTGATCTACTGGTTAAGTGCATTGACTTCCTTGCCAAAGGTCTAAGGTTCAATTCGTGAAAGAGGCAACATCAAAAAATAATTTGTTATGCTTCGAAAATCAGTGGAAAACCTCCTTGAGTATTCTGCCTAGTAGAGCTATTCAAATGAATCGTTTGGAATCAATAACAAAATGTAGAATTGAATATAAACTAAAATTCAAACACTTGAACTTTTGATTTTCACTTCATTGACAACATAGCATGACGCGTTTCGTTGTTACAAGCGACTTCTTCATATGCTTACAGAATACTGGTGTATTGTAATACTGAAGTATTTTGTTAGCATCTGAAGCAGTCGTTTGTAACGACGAAACGCGTCATGCTGTGGATAATAAAGTGTAAATCAAAGTTCAAGTGTTTGAATTTTACTTTATATTCAATTATAATGGATTTACATCAAAAAAACGCCAACACTATTAAATATTCAAATTGTAGAAACTGAAAAGTGCACAACCGAAATATTTGTGAGAGATCTTCTACATTTATTTTAATGAAAAAATCACTCAGAATAGCTTGGATATTCTTATCCTATATAAATCACCTATGTAAATACAACCTGTCTATACTTTGTATTCACATCTATTTTTTTTTATTTGTTCGATATTCCTGCAGTGACGGATATGCACCAAACGTGGCTGGTTCTAGGTCGGCTGATTTTAGGTCTATGAATTTGGACCTAAAATTCCATTTATTTCTAATATATATTCAACCAATTCAGTGGTTGACAACCCTGCTTCGAATTTCCCGTTGAAAACAAAATCTTGAATCCGTTGAAGACAAATTCCCAATACAGTAATACCCAGGACTTACGCGATAGTTGGGTCCGACTGATTGCCGTGTAAATCGAATTCGCGTAAGGCGGGGATCAACTTTGCATATAAATTATGTTCAATCGGGACCAGTGTTTGAAGAAAACAATAATTCAGAAAAAAAATGTTAAATAAAATGTAAGATAATAAAACAATTTACATTGTTATGAACAGAGTAACCTAAACCGAAGTTATTTTGATGTACAAGTCTTCATATATATAACAATCTTGCCTGACGAGTTAAGTTTTTCTTCTTCTCACGCAAAATCTCCTCGTAGCATACCAGTAGTTATTTCATTCGCCGTTTTGTAGTAGAAACGCGTTCTTCATTGGAATCTGTTTCTTCTGAAATTTGTAACCCCGTTTCAATTGAATTAAGTCTATCTGTTAAGTTTGCAATTTTCATTTGATTTACCGATTCAACTGAGTCTAGCGAAACAGTTTGTTCAATGTCTTGCTGATGCTTACGCATTTCTATAACCTCATCAACTTTTCGCTCTTGATTGTGTGAATCTAGCAAATCTTGAACGTCATCATGATCGACCTCTAAATTTAATTATTTGGCGATATCGGCCACTTGTTCTATTATGCTATCGATTTTTTCAGGTTCTGAAATGACTCTCCTTGGGTTTCAGTGGTAAAAAAACTGGACACAGTTTTTTCCAGAAATCATTCAAAATTTTTTGTGAAACCTCATTCCAAGATTGTCCAATAATTCTCACAGCATCTGAAACATGCTGTAGAATTGCTTCCAAAAGTAGAAAGCTCATTGTTTTATCTCATAGCTTCATGTAGATGTTCAAATGATCGCGTTATGTAGTAAGCTTTAAATGTTTCAATGACTCCCTGGTCCATTGGTTGAAGCAAGCTGGTAGTGTTTGGTGGCAAAAATACAACTTCCACTCGTGGATCGAAATTGATTAGAGTTGCGGGAGGATGGCCTGGTGCATTGTAAATTAGTAGCATCCCTTTAAATGGGATTTCTTTTAATTGGCAGCAACGTTCGACTTCAGGAATAAAATCATGGACAAACCAGTCTTCAAAAAGAGAAGCTGTCACACAAGCTTTCTCACTAGACCTCCAAATGACAAGCAAACCAGCTTTGGATTTATTTTTTAAGGCTCTTGGATTTTCTGAGAGGTAAACTAAGCGAGGTTTCTCAAAATGAAAAACCACTTATCTCCGAATTCGTTTAAAACGGGGTAGCGTAAGTCGGGGTATTACTGTACAATAAATTTCGTTGTTATTTAAGAACAACCACTTCTATCAATAAAACAATTTCTTCGAACTTTTCAGGAACGTCATTGACCAACAAATCCATTCTATTCTAGTGGAACCGTTAAAAGACGACGATTCGAAAATCATCAAGATAGTCAAAAAATTGTATAGTGCTTGTATGAATGAAACAGATATCGAAATAAATTCTGTGCCAGCATTGAAAAATAATTTGAAAAAACTTGGCGGATGGCCTGTAGTAGAGGGAAACAAATGGAATCCAGATAGTTTCAATTGGGTTGACACCCTGTTAAAGTTGAAGGAATCGGGCATGGTTTACACGATGCTCTTGGACTTTCCCGTGGAACTCGACAATAAGAACTCCTCCAGGAGGGTACTATGTGTAAGTTGAAATCAAAATTTAGTACGAGCTTATATTCACTGGCTTTTAAATCTGCCGACCAGTAACTTTAAATGCACTCTTCTCTACTCACCCTTCGTCTATTGATAGCCTTCTTGCTAATTTTGAGCAGGCCACTTACTGTAGATCATGTTTGACAACCATTGACAGTAGGTAACCTCTTCAATTCTGTCAAAAATTAAAAAAGAGTTGAGTCTATTTTCTGATTGACGCTTGACTATAATTCTGGGAGTTTGTACCACCAATTTTAATAGTTAAGATTTGGTCTACTGAGATTCGTTGTGGTTTTATCAACACAAGTGACACAGAATGTTCAGATCTCCCAAAAAAATTTGTCAAACCAGTAGTCTTATATGAAATATGTGAATTGATATCAAAAAAACCGAAAAATTAAATTCCATTAATGGCTTACGCTGCAGACATTTCAACTGAGTGGGAATATAAAATCTAAAATTAATGTTCAAATATGAAAAAGCTATTCAGGCGGTAGATGCCGCGATTGTTATACTCGACCTTAACCATGTGACCACTTCAAAGAATTGTTTGGTAATATTTATCCATAAACCGAAAATTTTTTTGCACCGTTTCGTAACCGCTGGTTAAATAAATCACCATTATGTAGAATTTTTGAATATTTCATATTGATTTAAAAGGAAAACGACTCCATGTGACGACGAAAAAGGTTTATAGTATCACGACAAATGCATATTTGCCCACGGTAAGTAAACACGTGTGTATTCACCGTGGCAAAAGCCATAAATTCGGCTACAACATGGTTCCGTGTCCAGTATATTCTCCAGATTCAGTCCCCTGCGACTATTTTGTGTTTTAAAATAAAGAAATGACCAGTGTGTAAAAAATTTAAATCGCCTAGGAAGATAACACTTAGACCAGAACCTATTTTATTGAGTTAAAAGGAGTTTATATTGATGAATAAAACTATTTTGTGTCGAAAAAATACAGTTCATTTAGAGGGAAACTGTCCTATCACTACTTTAAGAAATTTTCATATAAAAGGAGCTCTCGAATTTTTAAGAAAAAAATATATAAACGAAATCAGAAAATCAATTATTTCGTCGCGGCCTGCTGTTTCTCCCTTTTTGTTGAAAATCCTATACGCAATTTTCATTGATATACTAATATGGAACCTCATTTTTTAGTGTCATAAATCTGAACTTTATTTTGTAAAATATTTAATTATCCGCACTGAAGAATATATGAAATCAAAATGAAACGTAATGTATCATGAATTGCGTGATTTGTCAACACTTGGGAAAGCTTTGGAAGGATTCATTTTCATCACACCTAATTAAACAGTTCATTAATGAATTACTAACATGTAATAATTAAATTGATTACTAACCAAAGAAGTGGAAAGCTTTCATGTGTAAAAGATTTTTGAGCTTCATGTTTAAATACAATTATGGTGAGTAATACATAACTTGATACAATACAACAAAATTAATATTCCAAGAACTTCTCCTGGAAAAGGGCGCGAATATATCTCACGTAATTATCAGTTACCTGAAAGAATTCACGTCAAGTTCACAGGCGAAGACGGAGTTATATATAAAGGATGTTTTTTTAGAGGTATAGAACTTTAAATTGCAATAAAACAACGATGGATCATTCGATTGACAAGAATTTTTTTTATTCGAAAGATAATCTTGTGGCATTACATTTTAAATATGATTTCTGGCATATGACCGCCCCGGCTGGCTCGGATGTAGTCCAATCTGGACGTCCAATTTTTGATGACTTTTCTCAACATTTGTGGCCGTATATCGGCAATAACACGGCGAATATTATCTTCCAAATGGTCAAGCGTTTGTGGCTTATCCGCATAGACCAATGGCTTTATATAGCCTCACAGAACGTAGTCTAGCGGAGTTGAATCACAAGATCTTGGAGGCCAATTCACAGGTCCAAAACGTGAAATTAGGCGGTCACCAAACGTGTCTTTCAATAAATCGATTGTGGCACGAGCTGTGTGACATGTTGCGCCGTCTTGTTGAAACCACAGCTCCTGGAAATCATGGTTGTTCAATTCAGGAATGAAAAAGTTAGTATTCATGGCTCTATACCGATCACTATTGACTGTAACGTTCTGGCCATCATCGTTTTTGAAGAAGTACGGACCAATGATTCCACCAGCCCATAAAGCGCACCAAACAGTCAGTTTTTCTGGATGTAACGGTGTTTAGACATACACTTGAGGATTATCTTCACTCCAAATGCGGCAGTTTTGTTTGTTGACGTAGCCATTCAACCAGAAGTGCGCTTCATCGCTAAACAAAATTCGCTTATGAAAATCGGGAGCAACGGCAATCTCATTTTGGGCCCATTCGACGAATCTACGCCTTGCCTGATAGTCGTGAGTCTATTCATGATGAATTGCCAAACCAAACTGAGAATAAATCACTCCTCAGCTGTTAAATCGGTCGCCATCTTCAACAGAAATGCCAACTTAAAGTTCTATACCTCTAAAAAAACACCCGTTACATATTATATAGTTGAAATTTTTTCTCACCTCATTATTTTCACTTGCAACTAAATATATAACTGGACATCTCTAACAAATTTACAGCTCTCGATTTTAATACTTTCAATTTCACTTTACTTACCTATCTTCCCTATAGGGGTCATTCAAGTATTACGTAAACACATTTATTACAATTATTTCTAAGCACGACGGCCAGCGCCTCTTGCAGGTTTAACTTTCCTATCAGTGCGCATGTTCACTTTTTAGTCGCCCAAATTGAAACATATGAATTATTTGAGGGAATCACAGAAAATGCGTTTAGTTTTCCACCAAAGACGTGAGG
The DNA here is from genome assembly GCA_030704895.1 of Henosepilachna vigintioctopunctata. NCBI lineage: Eukaryota > Metazoa > Arthropoda > Insecta > Coleoptera > Coccinellidae > Henosepilachna > Henosepilachna vigintioctopunctata. The sequence continues at coordinate 18,846,677 of JARQZJ010000121.1, read as the reverse complement.
GTTGCCATATGTGTAAAAAAGTAAATAACTACTGATAAAGTAATCATCATCTAGACCCCCTATTCCCCATGTCATCCAAAATAAGCAAAGCAAAGACTCCCCGTCCCCCTATAGTGCTTATGTAACACTTGAACGGACCCTCCCCATAATACGCATAAATTGAAGAATTGTCAATTTTATTATTGTAGTAACTCATTCATACACAGTTTTTTCGCTGTTGTCTCCGGAATGGTACTTCAAGGAGAAAAGTTGAAGAAAATTCTGTCATTCTATTCCCCACAGTAAAGATTTCACACCTAATCGCTGAAATAAATATTCCTGGAGATATTCAAACCTCAAGTTTAATGTGATATGAAAGTATTGTTTATAAACAATAACTAGTTCAATATTTTACATAATAGTGATATAAACAATTTGGTGTAACCGCCATTTTTCAGAAAGAACTTAATCTTCTACAGAAATTTACTTTTCTCAAAAATTCTCATTTTTTCAGTGAAATAAAGCTGAAAATGGCAAAAATAATTTTGAGGTTACAGCAAAAAACAAAAATTTTGATACTACTCAAATATATTAAAAAGTTGCACTTGGATTGTTTCTAAAATGAGTTCAGTTTCGTCTATATCTTGCATATATGTCATAAAAAGGGCGTACCTACCTGTTTTCTACGAAATAATTCTTCAGCAACCCTTCACAGGTCGATCAACCCTTCGTTCCTTTTGAATCACTCAAAAGGGGCCCCAGGGACAATCCAGTTCTGAATGCAGCATACAAGTTTATGGTCGACATAGCAGTGGAATTTGGTGCAGAAAGAAAATTGGCCGAAAGGGAGATGGAGGAGGCATTGAAGTTCGAAATGGATATGGCTAAGGTTTGTATTCTATTTAGTTTTTCTAGATCATGTTATTTCGTATTATTTATCAACAGTTCTTCAAATGATTTCTTCAATAGCTCTTCAAATGAAGTTCTTCAATAGTTTCCCAAACTATTCATTCAAAATTATCTCTGTTTATGAAATTCCAAATCTTCTATTTTTCAGGTGGAGATAACGGTTGATTTTTTAAAAATTAAGTTTTTCAGGCAGGCGGCACTGGTTGGTAATGGCCTCCAAACGTCATCTGTCAAAGTGAAAAGTTTTCGGTGTACTCTGCCATTTCATCATGGAAAGACTTACAAACGCGCAACTATTGCAAATTGTTGAAATTCACTATCAAATTTCGTGCTCTGTGAAAAATGTGTATCGTTTGTTACCACCATATTATGGTCGTCATAATCGACCTGGTGAATCAGCAATTCGTGCTGTTATCACCAAATTTCGCACCAATTTTACTTTGTTGGACATTAAACCATTGTCTCTCATGCGTACTGAAAAGAATATTGCAGCCGTAGTGTTAATGAGGATCGTAAAATGTCAATTCGTCGCCGTTCTCAGCAATTGGGCGTGTGTTACTCAACCACATGGAAAATTCTACGTATTGATTTGGGTTTGAAAGCCTATAAAATTCAACTTCTGCAAGAATTGAAGCCGAATGACCTACCACAACGTCTAATTTTTGGTGAATGGGCCTTAGAACAGCTTAATGAAAATCTGATGTTTTATCGAAAAATTGTGTTCAGCGATGAGGCTCATTTTTGACTTAACGGATATGTAAATAAACAAAACTGTCGCATCTGGAGTGATAAACAGCCACATGCCATACAAGAATTACCGATGCATGCCGAAAAAACGACAGTTTGGTGTGGTTTATGGGCTGGTGGCATCATCGGTCCATTTTTCTTTAAAGACGACCGTGAAAGAAATGTTACCGTCAACGGCGAACGATATCGAGCCATGATACGCAACTGTTTTTCGCCCCAGTTGGCCGAGTTGAACTTGGTTGACATGTGGTTTCATCAAGACGGTGCCACATGCAACACAGCTCGTGGAGCAAGGGACATGTTGAAGGATGAATTTGGGAGCAGATTATCTCTCAAAATGGCCCTGTGAATTGGCCGCCAAGATCATGCGATTTGACGCCTCTGGATTATTTCTTGTGGGGTTATGTAAAGTCGTTAGTGTATTCGTGGAATACAAGACCGAAATGCTCGAAAAAATGACACAAAATAACCTTTCGAATGAACCATTTGATACGGAGCTGCGGACAACATTTACTGCCTCTAATAGGTCTATCCTTTCTACTTCTCTAATAAAAAGCAATAGCTTCGTAATGATAGAGTTTCTGAAATGATTTTTATTGAAGTTATGATGAAATATCCGACTGATGTTCTTATTTCCTAGGATTGTTTTGTATGTTGTCTAATTCTTATAACCATTTTTCTCTAAGATTCTCCGAAATAAATTGGAAATTTGTTTTCATTTGTTTTCAAGATTCACTAGTATGTTCAAGTTTGTTGTTGAGATTGAAATCAAATTCTTGATACTACTTATAAATACTTGAAAAAACTGAAACCTATTTTTAATAAATAAAACCTTTTCATTAAAATCAATGCTTCAAATTTTCTGTTTGTATATATGAACAATGTGATAAATGTGTTTGTTTGTATATATAAACAATTACATTGGAAGAGAAAGGAGTGTCTTTTTCATTAAAATAAGTTGATATTTGTTTTTAAATGAAATTATATAAAATATGAAATTTTTATCTTCATATCAAATTCTTTTTCAAGATCATGGTACCACAAGAAGATAGAAGAGATCTAGAAGAAGAGTACCACCCCATCAGTATTAAGGATTTAGAAGGGAATTACACATTTTTACCATGGCACAATTTCATCAACAGGTTAATTGCACCTTCTAGCATGACATACGAAGATAAGCTCATAGTGTATCTCCCCGAATATCTGGACAGATTGCAGAAACTGATAAACCGAACATCGAGGAGGTAAAAATTTATTTTCATTCGATCTATTCGGGTAATTTTTTTATATGAGCACTGTGAAATAATACAAGTTTCAATTTGTTGTTAAATCCGATAACAACAAAATATATAAAAGAAATATACAGTAATTAATATTCAATAACATATTCAAAATGAATTTGAAAAACACGCCTCATTCCCCATTCAAATAATCATATAAGTAATGAGTGATTTTTTGAACATAGTTTTTCTTAAATCCAATAAAACACTCAATTTGCATCATATATTCAAAATTCTTATTGAAATTGATAACTTGGCCTTTGCCATTTACATATGTTGTCCGCGGCTCCGTATCAAATGGTTCATTCGGAAGATCCAATTTTGCGTCACTTTTTCGAGCATTTCGGCCTGTATCCCACGAATTACGCGTGTTTTGTAATCCTGTAAGACTTCAATCGTGTTGAGCTTGGCCACATACACTAACGACTTCACATAACCCCACAAGAAATAATCCACTAGGCGTCAAATAGCATGATCATGGCGCCCAATTCACAGGGCCATTTCGAGAGATAAGCTGCTCACCAAATTCATCCTTCAACATGTCCATTGTTTCACGAACTGTGTGGCATGTGGCACCGTCTTGATGAAGCCACATGTCAACCAAGATCATCTCGGCCAACTGGGGCAAAAAAAAATTGTGTCTCATGGCTCGATATCGTTCGACGTTGACGGTAACGTTTCTTCCACTGTCGTCTTTGAAAAAAAATGAACCGATGATGCCACCAGCCCATAAACCACACCAAACTGACGTTTTTTCGGGATGCATCGGTAATTCTTGTATGGCATGTGGCTGTTCATCACTCCAGATGCGACAGTTTCGTTTATTTACATATCCTTTAAGCCAGAAATGAGCTTTATCGCTGAAATCGCACAATTTTTCTATAAAACAATGGTTTTTCATTAAGGCCCATTCACTAAAAATTAGACGTTGTGGTAGGTCATTCGGCTTCAATTCTTGCAGAAGTTGAATTTTATAGGCTTTCAAACCCAAATCAACAGGTAAAATGTTCCATGTGGTAGAGTAACACATGCCCAATTGCTGAGAACGGCGACGAATTGATGTTTCACGATCCTCACTAACACTGTACGCTACAGCTGCAATATTCTCTTCATTACGCACTGTACGCATGCGAGACAATGGTTTAATGTCCAACAAAGTAAACTTGTTCGAAATTTGGTGATAACAGCACGAATTGTTGATTCACCAGGTCGACTATGACGACCATAATATGGTCGTAACAAACGATACACATTTTTCACAGACCATGAATTTTGATAGTAAATTTCAACAATTTGCAATCGTTGCTCGTTTGTAAGTCTTTCCATGATGAAATGGCAGAGTATACTGAAAACTTTTCACTTTGGCAGATGACGTTTGGATGCCATTACCAACCAGTGCCGCCAACCTGAGGAACTTTACTCTTGAAAAATCACCCGCTATAAGCGCGGGTGACCTTGTATCTACAGGGTCACTTGTAAGGTAACTCCAACCTTCATACATTCAGATTGAACCAGTGGTGTATATATGGGTGGGCAGGGAGCCGAGCACCCCCTACCCCGAAATCAAAAGAGTATAAACAAAAATAACTTATGTGAAACGATAATGTCGAATTTTGATGAATAAACAAATGTGAATGAGTGAAAATGAATATTTCATTTTTCATTAATAACTTATGAGAGTTTTTGAAATAAATGATTTGAAAGATCTAATAGATGATCGGGTCACCAAATCTATTAGATTTGGTGACCACCAAATCTATTAGCGCAAACAAATGCGCTAAGCGGTTCGGTTGGTAAAATTCAACGTCGTCTACTGCAGCTTCAAGGAGGAAGAGGGCGAAGTTGAAAATACTATCTTGCAACATTCACTATACATAACTAATTTATTACCTAAATTATATAACATTACCTTGGTCTTGCCCCTCTCAACACCACACCCTATCATCCCCCCACCAACCCCAAAATATTACGTATATCCATCACTGGATTGAACATAATGCATAACACTCCTTTTTTCATTTTACTTCGACACAAGAGACAAACGTATGAAGATAACCAACATTTCATTTCTTTTTTTAATTATGTAAATGCATGGTTATTATTGTAACATATTTCGCTAATATTTGACATTCATTGCTGAATAATTTTTCTTAAATTCTTCAGTAATCTCATTCAATGATTTCTTTTTTTTCAGAGTTTTAGCGAACTTTATTCTGTATAAAGCTACTGGCTCCCTGATTACTTATTCAACCAAGAAACTCAAAGATATACAGCAGCAATTCACGAAAGCTGCAGTTGGTGTTGGTACAAGTCGTCCAAGAGATGAGCAGTGCACTTCTGTAGCATCCAGGTGATTATCAAATAGTTATTATCAAGTGCTTCAATGTCAAATACAACAATATATATATTCCGAAAACATGTTTCTACGTATATAATTTCCAAGTTATCAGAGAAGAATCAAGACTCCAAAAGAATCATCTATACTAACATTTAGTGTTAATCTCAAAATTTCCTCTGAAAATGGGTTTAGGCGATTGCTTTGAAAATTTTAATATTCCTCCGTGTGTATGGTTTGAAAGTGATCGTAGAAATGCATGCACTGCAATGGTTGCTGGCTTTCTGTTTTTCGTTGGATGGTGAATCGTTATTGATGCTACTCAGGGTCCATAATTTTCGGTTATCAACTATGTGGTGTTATTGGAACAATTTCCTTAATCATGGTCAACTCTGTCATTAATACTCAGTTTAGGGAAGACACTTATGAAGGTGGATGCTTAGGATCTAGAGGAGCCAAATTGTGGCTATTTTTAGGATTTGTCATGGGTTTTGCTGCAGTATTTGCATCTTGCTGGATTCTGTTCGCTGTTTATGTTTCACCTCACAAGTCAAAACACACAGTGTTCCTAAGAATGGAACACTTACTACCATTGCACCACCCCATCCAGTGCATTTTACTTCATGGCCTGGAGTAGCTCTTTTCTTAGAAAATGCATTCATTTTCATTTCTTCACTCATTTTTAATTTTGGTACATCTGAAGACATATGGAATTAATTACTTATGTAACCTGTATTAGAACTAATGTTTGAGGCTTGAATAAGTAAAAAATAATTTAGTTTTTCAAGTAATGAATAATTTCTATCAACTTTGTTACAGATTAGATGTTGCTGTTGGTGCTATCTATATACGCAAATATTTCGATAAAAAAGCAAAAATCAACACGGAAGAAATCGTGAGAAATATAGAAGCAGAATTTGTCGAGACATTGAAAAAGGTTGACTGGATGGACAGCAATACTAAGAACGCAGCTCTTGATAAGTTAGACGCCATGGAAAAGTACATCGGTTACCCAGATGAGCTTATGAGTGATTCGAAAATGGACGAATACTACAAAGATGTAAGAATTTGTTCAATAAATGAAACACAATTATTAAAGATATATTTCATAGTATAAACAGAAATAAAAATTTTGCACTAATTTGTCGGGCTTCCATTGCCTATGAATTTGAAGCTTGAATTTGAAAGCCTATGAATTCAGAAGTTGAACTTCTGAAACAAGGGCTTGTAACAGGCAATTTTTTAAGAGTTAAGTTATTCAGGTTGGCGGCACTGGTTGGTAATGGCCTCCAAACGTCATCTATCAAAGTGGAAAGTTTTCAGTATACTCTGCCATTTCTTCATGAAAAGACTTGCAAACGAGCAACGATTGCAAATTGTAGAAAATTACTATCCAATTTCGTGATCTGTGAAAAATGTGTTTTGTTTGTTACGACCATATTAAGGTCGTCATAATCGATCTGGTGAATCAACAATTCGTACCGTTATCACCAAATTTCGCAACAATTTAACTTTGTTGAACAATAAACCATTTTCTCGCAAGCGTACAGTGCGCACTGAAGAGAATATTGCAGCCGTAGCCGTAGCAGTGTTAATGAGGATCGTGAAATGTCAATTCGTTGCCATTCTCAGCAATTGGGCATGTGTTACTCAACAATGCCCAAATTGGAAAATTTTAATTCAAATTCCAATTTTCCATTTAAATGGAAAAATTTACGTGTTGATTTGGGTTTGAAAGCCTAGAAAATTCAACTTCTGCAAAAATTCAAGCCGAATGCCCTACCACATCGTCTAATTTTTGGTGAATCAGCCTTAGAACAGCTTAATGAAAATCCGCTGTATTATCAAAAAATTGTGTTCAGCGATGAGGCTCATTTCTGGCTTAACGCCATTATTATGTAAATAAACAAAACTGTCGCATATGGAGTGATGAACAGCCACATGCAATACAAGAATTATCGATGCATGCCAAAAAAACGACAGTTGGTATGGTTTATGGGCTGGTGGTTTCATCCGTCCATTTTTCTTCAAAGACGACCGTGGAAGAAACGTTACCGCCAACGACGAACGATATCGAGCCATGATACGCAAGTTGTTTTGCCCCAGTTGGCCGAGATGAACTTGGTTGACATGTGGTTTCATCAAGACGGTGCCACATGCCACACATCTCTTGAAATAATAGACATGTTGAAGGATGAATTTGGTGGGCTTATCTCTGGAAATGGCGCTGTGAATTGGCCGACAAGATCATGCGATTTGACGCCACTGGATTATTTCTTGTGGGGTTATGTAGAGTCGTTAGTGTATGTGGACAAGCTGATTACGATTGAAGCCTTACAGGATAACATAACACGCGTAATTCGTGGGATACAAGCCAAAATGCTCGAAAAAGTGACGCAAAATTGGACCTTCCGAATGGACCATTTGATACGGAGCCGCGGACAACATTTACATGAAGTTATCTTTAAAATGTAAATCAATTTTCAATAAAAGTTATCAATTTCAATAAAAATTTTGAATATATGATGCAAATTGAGTGTTTTATTCGATTTTAAAAAAACTACGCTTAAAAAATCCCGGATTAATTGAATGCAGAAATAGAATAATTAATCAATAGGTCTGAACCCAAAAAACTGAAAGAGATTAATGATTAGTATCCTGAAAGCTGCAACAAAAATTCGTAGTTGAAGCTGAAAATAATTTGAATTATTGGAAAAAAATTATGACCATTTGATATGATCATTATGGCCATACGAATTTCAAAAAAAAATATAGTGTTTCGTTTATTTATACTTTCATTATTTGCAGCTGGAAATAAATTCGGATAACTATCTGGAGGTTGTTCTCAATGTTTCCAAGTTTCAAACGGAAAAAGATATGAAGCAGTTGTCTGAACCTGTAATCAAGTCTGACTGGCGAACCAGATCTGGTGTTGCAGTCGTTAACGCTTTCTACGATCTAAACTCAAATGCAATTCGTAAGTTATGATTCATATATTCATAATATTTTCTGAAAAAATACCTATATTAAATCATGGAGAAAAGGTACTAGAATCAACCAAACAAAACCAGACATAAGTTATTAACCCTAATATGTATCTTCAGAATGAACCAAATGTATATATCAGACAGACCAGTTTAACCCTAAAATCAGACTAAGTTGAAGTTCTTAGATAAACGCGTTGTACATTATGCATATTGTCTCAAATATGCGTCATTTCATAATAATTTTATTTTATATATGTAATATAAAACTTGATTTCCAAGACGCCAACAGTGTTTTTCCCCAATAATCTCTGATCATTAAACAGTTAAGAATGACTAGTCTAAACTGACAATTAAGAAGTATGGTATTTAATTAACAGTTCTTTCAAATTGCTAGAGGTTCCAGCTGGTATTCTTCAGGGTGTGTTCTTTGACGCCAATAGGCCACAATATCTGAATTATGGAGGTATCGGATACATCATTGGTCACGAATTCACACACGGGTTTGATGATGAAGGCAGTCAGATGGATCGGGATGGTAATTTAAGAGCATGGTGGAAAGAATCGACGAAAGATGCATATAACAAAAAGGCTAAATGTATAGTTGATCAATACTCAAGAACGGTGGTACCGGAAATCAACATGACGGTGAGTATTGCTCAAAATTATGTAACTATAGTGATCAAATAAAAACTAGAGAAATATGAAGCGTGCTGTCCAAAGAAAAAGTTGTTTCAAAGTGCAAATCTTCATAGGAATTTATTTATTGTGTTATTGAATATTTTCAGATAAATGGTATTAACACTCAAGGCGAAAATATCGCTGATAATGGTGGTATAAAATTGGCTTATCGTGCTTATAAAAATTGGGCTAGCAGAAATAATCCAGAACCCAAACTTCCTGGTTTGAACTATACCGCAAATCAGATGTTTTGGATAGCCGCCGCTAACACTTGGTGTACCAAAATGAAACCACAAGCCATGAAGCATGAAATACTTACAGAAGTTCATCCTCCAGACAGATATAGGATCAATGTGCCTCTAGCCAACTCCAAATATTTCGCCTCTGATTTCAATTGTCCCGCAGGTTCCAATATGAATCCTATCCAGCAGTGCTCTGTTTGGTAAACAAACCCGGCAGCAAATCCATTTTATCCATTCATAGTTTTGGATGAAACTATGACAACTAATTTCAAAATTGATGTTACCAGGGGAATTCAAATTTGAATGATGCCAGTGTAATTCCTCAATTAATTAACCAAGTTGTTGTATTTCAGAAAGGTTGTACCTATCAAAAAATGTAACCGTGGCAAGTTTTACGGCAGGTTGAGTAACCAGCAAAAAACGGCTGATTTAAGCAGCTGAAAATTTGGAATCGAATATTTGATTTCTGAAAAAATTTATGAATTTTTGCAGAACTTGTGGATAAATGTTGAATGAAATGAGAGAGGTCTTTTCATGAAACCATAAAATTCGTATTATATACCTAACTAGTCTGCATTACGGCAAGAAAACATATATATGTAATTTTTCTTCGACGTATCTACAGTTTAACTACAGTTCTGAAGGGCCAATGTGCTCGTAATCCATATATACCGCCAACACTTAATAATTTTCCAATAAACTTCTCGAATAAAGACAAACACAAACATATATGCCTTCACCGGGCTCGAACCCAAATCTTACAGCAGCAAAGACGGGCAAATTGGGCACCAAAATAAGGATCTGAAACAAATGTACTCGGTTAAATTTCCAGGTAAGGAAGTTTTTGCGTGTCTGTGAGTTAGTGATTACAAAATCGACGATTTTTCATGTTTTTAAGAGGTTTGAAGACTTGTTTCATTTCTTATGATTTTAAAATACCTATAGGAATCAAAAGAGAATATTGGAGGTACTCTTGTTCCACATTGGAAAATTTGCGCAGCTCTTTTTTTTGTTTCATTTTTGTTTCTTTAGCATATATGAACTACCACTAGTTTCGTTAATTTACCATTTCATTATGCACAATGCGTTAATAATACACTTTTAGAAACTCATGTGATCCACTGACAATTTTAAGAAAAAAGGTTTTTTCGATAAAACACAAATTAACTGTAAATGCCTAAAAAAAAAAAGAATTGCAGAATAAGCTATATAAGAGAGCAGAGAAAATGCTTTAAAGGTTCACCAAATATCGGCCTCATCAATGATTAATTTAAAAACATTCTCTAAACAAAATAGGTATATACGGTTCTGTACACTTTCGTTCCGCGATAATTAATAGGCAACGTCGGAAGTAAGTGATATTTTATCATATTGCAGAACGAAAAATCTGATTCTCATTATGTTCATCGCTAAATTAGAAGACAGTCTGAAAATAATTGACAGTAAAAAATTTAAAGTGCTGTTTTCCATTCTTGGTTTGTTAATATGGATTTATAGAGTTTCATACTGATTTATAAATCAAAATATCTTATTGTTCATTATATCGAGGTCCAATATTACGCCAGATTTTCTTGAGCGATAATAAAATATTAAACAAACTGGCGTTTTCTACAAATTTCATATTATTAACTGTAGATTTTCAAATGTGCATTATATTATTTCAGAATATTTAATGTTGACAACTGTTATATAGAAGTTAAAACGATTATAAACATAATAACAATATAACATTAACACAATTTGCATCTTATAATTGATAAATCTCAGTGAATACCATAAAGACAAAATGTTTATTTTCAATATAAAATTGTCTTTATAGTATTCACTGAAATAAAAATAATTTATTTTCAATATATAAAGACAAATAATTTCAATAAATACAAAAAGCAATTTATATTATAATAATATAATAATAAAAAAATTTATAATAGCAGCTGAAATTATGTTTCACACAAAATTTGTTTAAGGTTAACAAACCGAGCTATCGAAAACATAAATATTATTTTAAGGATGCTATCAATAAGTTAAGATATTTTTTCTATAAACCTGAAAATATGTAGATATTAATAAATTCGAATATTTCAGTTGAAACCTTTTTAGTGGAACCACAAGCTGTTTTTTCTAACATTATTGTGATAGATTCAGATATTTTCTAGTCAATTAATATTACTAACAATACAACAATGTTTTTCCTGAATTTTAATTTGTTCTAATGTAGATATATATTTGTTTTAGAAATTATACAATTTTCACAATAAATTTGTTTTTCATTGCGACTTCTTTCCTATATATATACATATATAAAAAAATAGAACAGAACAAAAATTCAGAAGAATGCCAGGATTGTTCTTCTGTTGTTATTTTTTTTTTCATCTCCAGTTCGTACATCTTGAACACCGTTATATATATATATATATATTTTTTTTTTATAGTTTTTAGCAATAACAGGCTTTTTTAATATGAAAAAGTTTATTTTTGTTGACGTAAAAAAAACTTTCAAAATAAATATCTTAAACAGGCAATAAAAAATCAATTTCAAGATATATATATATATATATATATATATATATATATATATATATATATATATATATATATATATATATATATATATATATATATAAGAAATGAAGTTTTGGTGCTTGTGGCACTCAATGAAATATTTAAGAAAATGAACACTAGAACATTCATTCGAAAAATTACAATTAACCGAAAGAATGTTATAGTAGAGCTAGATATATGAACGTATGCGATGTGATGTCTCCATTATCCTTCAAGGGATAAATGTTACAGAAATATTGAAATCGATGCCACACCTGAAGTTGACAACTTCCTGTACCAGCAACGTAACAGACTCACAGGGAACTGAAGAAGTTGATTTTTTTTTGTAAAGTATTTTCAATAAATAATAAACATCAATAAACACAATAAACAGTTTTACTTGCTAGCGAAAACATCGATGATTTTAAATGTATCGAGGTTAATCGTATATCGATACTATTGATGAAAATATCGATGTTTTTCTAATATATGTTCCATTCATACATTATATTTAGGGGGTGCAATCTCGCGAGGTTGGGGCTCGGGAATTCGAAATCTCGCGGGTTCATGAATAACAATACCACAAGATCTCGCCAATTTCGAGATTACACATTCATTTTTACGAATTTTCTCAATAAAGTTTCATGTATTCAACAATGTTTGACATACACATCATTTTTTGAAATAAACTCACAAGTAGTAAGAATGAGAAATGGATGAACAAATAGTCTTCCCTTCTGATAATAATAATAATAATAATTTTATTGGTGTAGATACTGAAAATTACATACATATACTAAAAATATACATCAATGTCGTATATGCAGGACAGTTTTACACAGGTCAATCTAAAAACATACTATCAAATATCGATCAAAATATTTACAAGTTCACAACGCATCATCAACACGAACACTTAAAAAATCGTTCAGATCATATAAAATATTTTCAATGATGAATTTCTTAATAAACACTTTAAATTTGATCACAGGCATTGAACGCACTTGCGGAGGAAGATGATTAAAAAATTTCCAGGACCAGTAGTTCGGTCCATTAAGTGATTTACTCAGTCGATAAAAGTTCAATCGAAAGTTTTTCTTATATCGTGTATCATGTATATGATAGCTTTCATTTGTCACTGCGGATTGTGCGCTTTCTTGTGCATAACACAGGCATACATAAACGAACAATCCCGGAAATGTAAGAATCCGAAGCTGTCTGAAGGCATCTCTACAGGAATCCCTATAACCAATTCCCGCCATCACTCGAATGATTCTACGCTGCAACCGAAAAACACAACCTCTCCCCGAGCAATGACCCCAAGCTAACAAGCCATATCTCAAATGGGATTCAAAAAGTGTGAAATAAGCGATTCTTAATACATCTGCCGAAACAGATGTGGATAAATTACGGAGGACAAATATGTTTGCACACAATTTAGATATTAAACGCTCTACATGTACAGACCAGGTTAACGCCGAGTCCACGTAGAGACCCAAAAACGAAACACTATCTCTTTCGTTGGACCTTAGGCTGAAAACTATCTCTTCAGTTTTATCCCCATTCATACACAAGCGGTTTTCAGTGAACCACACTTGCTCTCTTGCCTGGGCGTTTTACGACATCTCCTCAACGTAATCAAGCTTCCTTCCCCTAACAGACAAGCAGGTATCATCAGCATACAGCACCGTTTCAGCCAGAGGCACGTAATCGGGAAAATCATTAATATATATCAGAAAAAGTATGGGGCCAAGAATTGAACCCTGAGGAACTCCTATTGTTATTTGTCTTTTATCGGACTGCTCACTTCCAGAGCAGACTACCTGAAACATATTGGACAGATAGGATGACATATGATCCAAACATGATATTAAACAGTCTTGAAATACTAAAACGGTTCTTTCATTACAAAACAACGGGAAGTCAAAAACTGAAATCAAACTGATGAACTGAAATTTGAGTTGATTAAAAAACTGAGATATTGTTATTTATTTAAGAGAGACGAAAGAACTCGCTTTGAATAAGACTCGCGAGATCTCGTTCATTTTTTGGCCGAGATAAACCTTCAGAAAATCAAGATCTCCCGAGAACCAGATCTCGCGAGAACGAGATTACGATAATAGGCATGATGACAGTTTTTGAAAAATGAACCTATAATGTCCCCAAATAAATACTATTTAAAATAAATAAGATATTTCTGCAGAAATCAAGAGTTTAGTAGGAAAAAAATGCAATTTTAAAATAAAAATTTATTTGTTTACCTAAAACGCTTATCAGTGCGATGGCGTCGCTTATGACGTCACATTTGAGTAACTAAACACTAGGCGCTGAGCTCGTGCAATAATTTAATTATTTTGTGTTATTAAATATGACTTCGAAAGTGTGTAAGTGGTGTGGGGTGCCCCAGTGTGAGAACACATCTACACATAGTACGAGGTCTAAATATAAAAATATGAACGATCTATTCTGAGGTCTAACCTCGAAATTTCATCTCATTGCTGTTATATTACGTATTTTTTTCAAAATTTCAGTTACCAAATGAAATGGATAATTATATGGAATATAATACCTTCATCGCCATAAGATGACCTGGAGGACCCAAAAAAAATCAATTTATAAATGAAGAGGCATCATAAAAATCTATTTCATTAACATAACCCTAATAATGACCTGATACATACCAAATACATTGTCAAAAGTATATTTTAGAGAATTATTTTATAATTGAAATTATAATGTTTTCGATTATTATTAATATACTCACATCTAAATTTTAACTCTTCTAAATTCTGCTGAACTAAAGTCTTTCTTTGATGCCAAAAACTCTCACAACATTATTATGTCGATTCTACGCAAATTAACGCTGTTTGCCTTAGTAAATCCTTGATCCATGACTCGTGTTAGATTATATTCAATTTTAATAACACTCACACTCAAAGAGTGGAATTTAATAACACAATTAATAAATAAAAACACAGTCGTAGTGGATGTTAACAATACGAGATGTGACGTTGGTGCGTGTTTACTCAAAGGTGACGTCATGCGCTCTGATTGGTCTTCAAGATATCATGGCGGATTTCCTTATGTTGTAGTTTTATTTAATAAAAATAAATACATATTAATCACGCTCTTAATAAAAAACAATGCGTGTTTTATATCCTAAGCTTCAATTTTTTCCTAAAACTTGAAGAAACTATACTAAAATATAGTATTTGAGTGATTTTCAATTACTGTCATCATGCCTATTGTTACGCGGCGGTGTTACTATACGAACTTTTGTTCTACATCTGTATGCACCTTTAGAATTTTACAAAATAATTAGTGTGAAGACAAAGCTTCACATAAAAACTATGCCATCTCTAAGAAATAAATTCGAATACTGCACTTCAGTAATCAGACAAAAATTCATAATTTGAAGCAAAAACACTTGGCTTTATTTCAAGGAATTATATTAATTGCTTGACAATTGCTTCAAAATTAAAATGGAAAAATCAGAAACAATTGTCAAACAATGAACAAAATTCCATGAAACGAAGCCAAATATTTTTTATTCAATTTATATCAAACCATGCCTCAGCAAGAAATCAGCGAATCATCGATCAATTATATTAGAAAACAATTTTCTGTGCACATCCGAAAGAAAAACATGTTCAAAAGATTCACTGCTTATCACTTTATTTGATCACGAATCTTCAATAACGACATCTGTAGTTTTTAATAAATTAATATATATTCAATAAAGAAATAATGAATTGAGAATTAACTTCTCAAAAATATTATAAAACATATCAACTTAAAAATTAAGATTATCTAAGTAGCAGATAACGAAAATCTAATCAAGTATTCTTCTTCAAAGTCTTTATTAATTTGAATGAAACTGAAAACAAATTTTTTCTACACATATTTTGTTTACCTCCATCAAAACCTCTCAAATGGAGGTTGTATTGCTTCCAACTGATGTGAATAGAACCACACTTCAAGCTAGAGTAGCTGTTTGCATTTATATATTGTAACAATGTCTGTTTCCAAACGTGTCCGCGTAGAAACGTTGCCAATTATATTAGAATATAACAGAATCGAAACTAATTTTAGAACGATTCCAATACTTTCATTACCTACACTTAATTTTAATGTGTTTTCGGTTACCGATTGTTAGCGTGGTTTATATTTCTGCGTGAGAGGAATTTACATATGGTTTCGACAATCTGGAAGGTTTGTATACCTTTTATCACTTTATAAAATCGCATTACGGCTGAATGTGTACTAACATATTTTTTATTCAGTAATTGAAGAAGTGTTATATTTCAAATTAACTTTCATAAACTTAAATTCGATGTTCATGCGTGGGTTACGCCCAAATGTTAAGAATTTATAAGGTTTGAGTTTATATTTGTATATAATGTATATAATTGTAAATACCCTATTTGAACGTTCTTTCTCCTATACAATTGTTAATTTAATGAATAGTATACCGAATTAATTCCTCAGTTACAAAGCAAAAGCTTTCAAAGAAAAATGTGAGCTATTTCTTCTGAAGGAAAATAATTGAGCTTCTTTTGAGTAGTTTTTTTTGTGGTTTTCAATTTTTATATATTGAGCATGTGGTTCATGTGTATACTACACTGAACCCCCTACCTGTATTATTCATTTTAATTAATTTCATTCTATTCTTTATTATGCAGAAAATTGTTGAGAAACAGTTTTTGTTTTATTTCGGTTCCATTAATCAGGTCCTGCTGTATCTCACCTCTTAGTACTCTATAGTTTGTAAAGTAAGAATCAATGCAATTTGAATAAAGTATGTTCAAATGAAATGTCTACAAATCCTTTTACTTGCGCTACTGTTGTCATGAGTAGAAATCTTGAACGCTAGGGAGAGTTTATACGTCTTTTCTCCGATAGAGGGAGCTCACGTGAATTATTCACTGTGAAAAATTCCCCTCAATTTGGTATAGGACCTATGGACGTTTTGAAAGTCATCGATTCTTGATTGGTAGATTAAATATGGACTGATGATTCATAATAATGATGAAACAATTGTATCCTATTATCATTCAACAAGACCGATGAATTTATCGAAACGCTCTTAATATTCACTCTCCAAAGTGAAGGGTTTGTTCTAGTTGTGTAGACAGCTCTCTGAGAGTTTTCTTTGAAATATTTCGATTAAGAGTCTCAGTATTCACTAATATAAATATATATATATATATATATATATATATATATATATATATATATATATATATATATATATATATATATTCTCAGAAGCAAGTTTCTCCATATCTTCTTCAGCATGACGAGTTTCGTCGTTACAAACGACTTCTTCAGATGCTAACAGAATAATAACATTTTGAAAAACACAGGTATAAATCTTACTAAAAGCCTTACTAATTGCTCATAAATCATTCGCTTCAAAACTCGCAATTGTTTCAACTTTTTGAAATTGGCTTCATTATTTTATGGTTAATCCTGTCTATCAAAATAGTTTGCTGTAATAAATTAGTAGGTACTATAAATACACCTCTCATCTCGTTTTGTTTCAAACACACATGCACTAGGAAAAACCTGAGTGTTAAGTAATATTATATATTATGGACTAATTTGTGCATCTATTTTGTGTTATGTATGTAATGTTACACATGTTACAGAATCTACTTTCCTATTTTTTATTGAATGACGTAAATAAATGAATATATACATATATGAATAAATGTAAATCAATAAGAGTATTGAATAAAATATCTTTGAAAACTCAATAATATATATATATATATATATATATATATATATATATATATATATATATATATATATATATATATATATATATATATTATATATATAAGATAAGGACTTACGGTGTGGCTTCAAGTTTACATATGTTCTTATTGGCTATCGTCAGAACGGCGTAGTTCAAGTTTTAGATGTACAAACTTGGATGTTAATTAGAACGGAAAAAATCACAAAACACAACACAAAATTCTGTGTAAGGAATCGACCTATTTTTCACAAAAATTCACAAAAATTTCAGGTTCATACCGTCTCTTATCTTTTATCTTAATACCTGTATAATTATTTTCAAAACAAAAAATATATATATATATATATATATATATATATATAGGTATACACGATTCAAAATATGTTCAAATGATTATTAATATGCCTATTCAAAAAAATTAATGCATTGTAATGTACACATTGCCCATTTGCAATACAAGAAATGTATATACCACTAATCAATTCATCATGAAAGCTATTATTAGCAGAATTCCATACAAATACCAGGAAACCAGTGATCAAAACTTATCATGTAGAATGTTTGAATAATTGTTTGAAAAAGGATTACTTTTGCATAATATTCATTGCGCAGTTCCTGTTCCGTTTCTATAAATCACACTATTTCAAACTGAACTCTGATTGAGTGGAATATATATATATATATATATATATATATATATATATATATATATATATATATATATATATATATATATATACGGGTTTTTCAATAGGTGCGCTTCAACTTTTTCCGATAGGGGCGGCGAACGACGCCATGTTTTTCCTTGTTCTCTTGACATATGAAACTTCATTAGTATACATTTCATCATGGAACGCTACACACTTGAACAGCGATTGCAAATTGTGCAAATTTTTTATCAAAATAATCGTTCTGTTTCTGCTACTTTAAGAGCATTACGGCCATTTTACGGTCCATTTAACAAGCCAGCCCGTTCGACAATCGACCGTCTAGTGGCAAAATTTGAGTCTACGTTTTCGCTACATAATGTCCCGGTGCCCGTGAGAGCAAGAAGTGCTCGAAGTGATGAAAACATCGCAGCCGCCAGCGCTTCAGTTCAAGAAGACGCGAATGTGTCGCCATTGTGGCGAATTTTGCGTAAAGATCTTGGCTTACATCCATATAAGATCAAGCTGACACAAGAACTAAAGCCGTTTGACCATTTGAAGCGACGCCGATTCGTGAATTGGGCTCAAGAGCAATTCGAAAATGATGCAGATTTTCACCGAAAAATCATCTTCAGTGATGAGGCTCACTTTTGGCTAAATGGATTCGTCAACAAGCAAAATATGCGTTACTGGGCAGGAAGCAACCCACACGTGGTTCATGAGGCACCGTTGCATCCCGAAAAAATCACTGTTTGGTGCGGATTACATGACGGCGGCATCATTGGGCCATATTTTTTCGTCGACGATAACGATCGCCACGTTACTGTGAATGGAAATCGCTACCGCGATATGATAAACGATTTTTTTTTTGCCGCAATTGGATGGAATGGACGTGGACGACATTTATTTTCAACAGGACGGGGCCACATGCCACACAGCACACGCTACAATCGCAATATTGAAAACTAAGTTCGATGAGCGTGTTATTTCGCGAAATGGACCAGTCGAGTGGCCGCCGCGCTCGTGTGATTTAACACCTCTAGACTGTTTTCTTTGGGGTAACTTGAAGTCATTGGTCTATGCCAATAAGCCGGCGACGTTGCAAGAGCTCAGAGTCAATACTGAACGCGAAATTGCTGGAATTTCGACCGATTTATGCGAAAAGTTCTAAAATAAACACGAAGAAAAATTGTAAGTCTCATTTCTCATATTTCTAATACAAAGATTATCACTTACTTGAGTTCAAAAGTAGGAAGTTTCGTTTTTTTTTCTGATTCCCGCCAATTGTTATTCACAACAACGAATGTAATAAACTAGTCGACGTTGCGTAAGACGAAGACTTGCCGCGTGACGAAATATGATGAAGTATGTAGAGAATTGATTTCTTTAGAAAAAGCGCTAAATCGGTGTATAGGAAGAAATGATAACTTTATTGAATAGAATAATAGAACTATAAAAAAAGATATTATCTATCAGAAAATCATACGTAGATAGTCAACACAAGTTAATGAAATGTAGTTATGTAGACATTAAAATCTTATATGTTACAAAGTCATATGAAAAGGCTCAAATGTGACTCTTATTGAACTGCGAGAGTCTTGCAGCTCAGTCTTGTTCTTGCGTAAGTCTTGCAAGGTGAGTCTTGGTCTTGGTCTTGCATTCAAATAGGAGGTCTTGGTCTTGGTCTCGCAAAAATGCAAGACCAAGACCAAGGCTGCTAGACGTTTTGGGCAACACTACTTCTGATATATTATTGTAAATATTATAATGATAATATTTTACATAGACCCCAAGGCGTCTATTTACATTCACAGATAGTCGATATCAAAAGAAGAAAATATGAGGATTTATGACACTTCTAGTGGCTTAGTTTTTTGACGAGTCATTTATTAAATGGGCATGATTATGGAACACTATTTCTGGCATAAATAGTGTCCTTTTCGTTCGTTTTGCTTTGTTTTTCATATTGACTTTTCGTGGTTAAAAGTTTTAGTGAAAAAATGATTTCAAAGTAAAGCATCAAATACGAAACTCTTTCCCACGGAATGTAAGACTAATATCTTACTTGTACTAATTTAGTATCCATTGTTGGAGATTTGCGTTGGAACATCATATTTGCCATAAACTTCAAGTGTAATAGTTTAACTACTGTAACTACTAACTGTAAAAGTTTACTTAAGATAGGTGCTGATTTGTTCAATTTCTCAATTGAATATCTCGATAATATAAAGCATAATATAATCCATATAAAATAGATAATATATTATATGGAGAATTCCGCAATAAATCTTATAAGCAGTCTATGAAAGTTATTTATGCATTTCCACAATTTTTCGAAACATGGAACAAGGAGGTCTACGAAATAAATATTGCTATTTTCCAAAAATATCACTTTGGCGTTTACAAATTTCAATTTTACACATGCAAGAAGTCTACGGAAACAGAAATATTGACTGGTTTAAGCGTCAAAAAAGTTTGAGAATCTCTGTCTATGGGTCTATACACTTTAACTGGCAATTAAATTCGCCAATACTGGCGAATATAATACGACTGTCAAATATTCCAGACGGACTACTTCTTTGGACGTGTCAATCGAATTCCTACTAAAGTTTACTTTTTCTTGCTACTTTTGAAAAGGAAGATAATTTAAATATTTGGATCACAGTATTCGACGAATTCTGTCCTCAATACAATGAATCAATCAAACACAAAAAGTGAATCTGAGAAAGTAGATTCGAAATCGTCTGACTCTAAAAAAAGGTATAATGTTTCTTTTGTCGCTCTGTCTAGAAACGAGTTATTCAAATACCAAAATCTTACCTTAAATTGACAACTGGATGATAAAGTGGGTTTTCAGAATTCCCATAAAATAATGGGTGAAATCAGTACAATTTCTCTTTACAAACGACATTCTTTTTCTCGGTCAGTTTTTGGTTCGACATTGAACAGACTCTCTAGTATAAGTGTTTAGTTTTCATTCTACCAGGTATGAACAATACGAAATACTGACACATTGTTTAGTTGTATTTTTAT
Organism: Henosepilachna vigintioctopunctata; assembly: GCA_030704895.1. NCBI lineage: Eukaryota > Metazoa > Arthropoda > Insecta > Coleoptera > Coccinellidae > Henosepilachna > Henosepilachna vigintioctopunctata. The sequence goes on along the minus strand of JARQZJ010000121.1, from coordinate 18,825,535 downwards.
CACATGTTTATTGGAATTTGAAGGTTTTCCTGAAAAACAACCAAAACTGAGATTGCACCTTGAAATTCTTTCCTTTAGTGAACTCAGCAAAAATCAAATCCCTTTTTCAATAAATTTGTTTTTTCTCATGATAAAATACCACCTATAAAACAAAGTCCATTGTTAATTCATTTTTACATTCACCTATAAAACTTTTTACAGAAATTTTCCCACCCTAAACAATAACTTAACTAATTATTCATTGGACTGGCAACATATTGAATAATAAAATTACTAATATGAAGAAAATATATGGACAGAAAAACCTAGATTGGTAACCCTTCGAATTTTCATTCGATGAAGTCTTTCTCTCTCCCTGTATACATAAACTCAAATCAAATTTTAACGACCTTTGATGTAGTATCTGGAAGATCATTCTCGTAATTTTTCATAACAGTAAAAAACAATGATCGCAACTTCAGAGGCACTACTCGATTTAGGTGGGTAATTTTATAGAGAAAACTCATAAAATTCACCGAAACGTAATTTTAATTCATTGAAGAACCTTCAACATCTTTACCATACCCAACTGTATCATATGTAAGTGAATACAGTTTATAGCTTGGTTTTTTAGAAGTAAAGTGTGGAACACAAGCGATTGAATTATACTACGTTTATCATCACAAAACTAGATATATCTAGTTATATTTCACTACTATTGCGGTGAAAATATACGTTCTCCTATCAACTGTATATGTAATTTTTATGATGGGTGTTGCGGTCGATGTGATATCTATTTTGATATCTATCAGTGATTTTGAAATGCCACTCAGAAAAGCGCAATAGGACGTCGTGATATTTTCATGAACTTCTGTTTTCTACATACGACTTTGTAATATATAATGTTTTAATTTTAGTTTGTTTCATTTGGTTATTTTATATCAATATTGCCACTGTTTTAATTTCTTTTCGTTGACTTCATCAACTATATTTCATTCTATTCTTTTGACTACGTGTGACTTTATAATAAATAATATTTTATTTTTAGTTTGTTCCATTTAGTTATGTTTATTACTATTTCAATTTATTTGATTTTATGTTCGTATATATTCGCTTATACTCTCTTTCTTTTGCATGTATATCTATTGGGAATAAATGTATTATTATTATCATTATTGCAATTTCGATCAACGACCATCTACAGACAGAATTGACTTGAGTTCAAATTAATTACCCTCATTTATATGACGAATGTAATGAATTTTTGATTTTCTGTATGCCAAGCTGAATTATATATTAACTAGTAATATTTTACTCATTTATTACTTAAATAAAATATATTAATTCCCAGACTGAAACGCCACTGTTGTATCTAAATCTAATCAATGACATTTTTCACCCTTAAAAGATTAAGTCATCTGAACACATGTGCAGAGCTACTAATGCACATATGGGAAAGAGAGTCTTAAGTGCCTTCTTGAAGAGTAGACGGTATGCTAGTATAACATATTTTAATAACGCGTAATTTGTTATCTATGTTTTCAGTTAACAATACTTCAATAAGTTAATTAATTAACAAAAAATTTTATTGAAATGTTAAATTCTGGTAAGTTTTACAATGAAATTTGGAATTGTATTTAAGCATTCAATATATAATGTGTAATAGAGATCAAGTTAAAAACCTGGAGCTTTCAACATTAATATTGTTTATAAAGCTTTGGATTTTTCGTATATTATTTCGACATATTTATTTTATATTTCATATCATTCAATTAATTTTTTAGTCACAAGTATATTCTCGATTTTTAAATTATTCCAGTATATTGAATAATTTTCTCATACAATTTTTTTATATATTCAATTATATTACAAAATTTCATACATTTTATGACTTTTTCAGTCAAGGATAACAGTTCAAAATTGAAAAAGATTGTTATTTTGGAAAATTTACAAAATTTGTGTAATAGAAAATCTATTACGCATCATTCTCAAATGCATGTTTTGCTCAAAATTTGATAAATAAATTAAAAATTCCTACTGGCAGTCAAAAATTTCAATGGCTATTTTCAATGTTGAAAGCTTTATTTTTATTTACGTTTCGTTGTATATCACAACTTTGTCAAAACTAATGAATAATTGAATTTTATGAATTACTCAAAAAATTATGAAAACCTCATGGTAAACCAGGTTCCTAATGGTGAAGAAGACTAAAACTTCCGAAGTAAATGCTAAGCCGGAAATATTCCTTTGAATACTCACACAAAAAAGCACAAAAAAACCATTTTGATTTTTCTCAAAAAAATAAGTTTCACGTTTTGATATCTATGGTAATTTATAAAAGTCAATTACCCATTAGTTTTGACAATGTTGTGATATTCAACGAAACGTCAATAAAAATAAAGCTTTTTACATTGAAAATAGCCTGTTATTGCTGAGAATATTAAAAATATAACTATTTCACAGGCAATAAGTTAGTTAAAAATATAAATATATATATATATATATATATATATATATATATATATATATATATATATATATATATATATATATATATATATATATATATATATATATAAAGAAATGAAGTTTTTGTTCTTATGGCACTGAATCAAATATTCAAGAAAATGAATATCTAGCTCTACTATAATATTTTTTCGGTTAATTTGAATTTTAATGAATGTTCTAGTGTATATTTTCTTATATATGATATGATATATATATATATATATATATATATATATATATATATATATATATATATATATATATATATATTTCTTCTTTGCTATATTTCTTCTTCAACTGTCTAAGAAATTTTGTTATAAAGCACAAAGTTCAAATGCAATTCAATCCATCCTATTTTCGGATTTTCAAAATTTTTTTGTGATATTCATTTTATTCATATACATTCCTTCTGAACAATCTTTATTATAAACCCACACTATTGTTCTTAGATTATTCCTAAACAATATGGATTTTTCGATGGAAATATTTTAAATTCTTCCGACGAATCAATATAGGTAACATAAAAACAAAATTAATAGCTCCATGTAGATGAAGATATACTTAATTTCTTGAAATTGATTCATTGCCTGTTTAAGATATTCTATTTTAAAAGTTTTTAGCAATAACAGGCTTTTTTTGATATGAAAAAGTTTATTTTTGTTGACGTTTCGTTGTTATATTACAACGTTGTCAAAACTAATGAATAATTAATTTATTCATTAGTTTTGACAAAGTTGTAATATGACAACGAAACGTCAACAAAAATAAACTTTTTCATATCAAAAAAAGCCTGTTATTGCTAAAAACTTTCAAAATAAGATATACTTATATACATATAAAATCAATCAAATATGATTTTCAGTTTCTACTATTTCGTGTGTTTCTCAACGGCCGTTGCCAGAATCAAATGTTTCCCAAAGTCTCATTGACCTCATCATGAAGAAACTGCCCTTAAAAAGAAGCTTATGAAAAAACTAATATGTAGAATTCACAAACTTCTGTCAGACTTTATGTAAACCAGTGAAAACTTTTTGTAAAAACCAAATATAAAATTTTCGATTAATTCATGTTGTGACACAAATTATAATAATATAACCACTCTATCAATGAACCCCACCCAACGCAATGAAAGTATGACCGAATTGATTCATAGTTTTTGTTTGACGGACCGTAACTTGAACATATCCTGTTAAATTGAATGTATTTATTCTCATTGCCTGAAGTCATTAAATAATTACCAACGGTAATTAAATTGAATTAAAGAATTTCAGAACAACACCATCGATCCTCCAATTCTAAATGGGACGATTTAGTTCAATTCCCAGGATGCGACATGGCGACAAGACTTGAAAGAATTTTGATTGTGGTATTGATAGCAGTGATTATTTTGGTACCCCTAGGATGTATTCTCGTCGTTTCATTTTTAGGTGAGATTAAAATTAAAAATTTAAATTCTTCAACCCTGTAGTGAAATAAATAGTGACCAAAAGTTCCAAAACGTGTCAAAACAGTGAATAAATACATATTGTGAAGTTTATTTCAAGTAGAACGGTCTATTTTTCGTTTTAATATTTTTTTAATTATACATATTCTGGCTATTTTTTATTTAGTTTTGCACTGGATTATACATTATCAAAACTCTATGAGATATAATGTTTATAGTTGCATGAATCTATGTAAAAATTGTTCAGATCTCTTTTATTATGATTATGCACTACATTTAATAATAAACACAAAATAAGTTTATTTCAAGTAGAACGGTCTATTTATCGTTTTAATATTATTATAGTTATACGTCTTCTCGCTATTTTTTATTTAGTTTGGCACTGGATTATACATTATCAAAAACAAAAATATAATGTTATTATGATTATGCACTTCATTCACATATTCAATTCTTTCAGGCTTTAACTTGATTTTAAATATGAGGTTAATTGTTTTGTATATAATTTTTTTGTTTCTGATCAAAGATTTAAAACATTCAACATTTTTATAATGGGTGTGCACCTATTGCAACTTGAAATATATCGCAAGTCGTATTTTGAACCCTCTCTAACATCTGTATGCTACTTTGATCTCAATCAACGAAATTGTGAAACAGAATTGTAAATGCAGCGCAATGATTGCATGATAAATAAGTAGCTCTACTTGCAAGTTCAATTAATTTCGAGCTACCTAAAAACGCCGTTTATTTTGAAAACTTTGAAATTATGTAATTCCCATGGTATTAAAAACTCAAAGTTTCATATAACGTTACTCCTAAATATTCAATTTCGTGTACACGCTCTAGACTTGAATCATTAGTTGAACAATCATTTTTCAAGAATAAAGTGATGCTCTATGTAGTTCTTAGCTTCAATTGCTATTTTTTCTCTTAGCAATATCTGTTTAGATATTGCTGTTAGAGATTCGATGCAATTCAAATGCTCTTCAATATTATATTAGTGTAACAGTAATATAAAATATTTTTTATATACTGGCATTACTTTTGTATCTTCTGAGAATTTTTCTGAATTTGATTTTTTTTTCTTTTCAGTGGAGGAAGAAAGTACAATATGTCTGAATACAGAGTGTATGAGAACAGCAGTTCAAATTTTGGATAGTATTGACCATACAGTGAATCCGTGTGATGATTTTTATATGTTCGTATGTGGAAACTACATGAGAACTAACTTCATTCCCGAAGACAAAACTGGAATTGATTCTTTCTCTAAAATCGAGTGAGTGTGTTGTCTGAAAATAATATTACTTGAATTACATTTTATTGGCATTAAAAAAAGCAATGTGTTTAATTTCGGATATAAGCTTGTGTTCTGGTAGTTTCAATGAAAATAATTTATTGTATTTTAAAACTTCAAATACTCATTATTACATTACCTACATCAGTAATTACATGTTGATTTACCCTTTTTATGCGAATTTTAACTCCTATAATTTATTTTTTGAAGTGAAAACTTCTTTAGCGGTGCTGTGTATTTTTTTTGGAACGGGTAAAAATTTCTAAACCTGCGTCAGAACACGTGACCTGATCGAAAATTCGTAAGACGGATGGAGAGAGGGCAGGCCGGGCAAGGCGCTTACGCGAATGTTCGTGTGTATTTTTCATTCAATTGTCAAAGTTTACGTGCGCATGTAAATGATCTAGCAATTGACGCTCTTGTTAAAAAGATGAATGTGTTAATTTTATCAGAAACTCATATGGGTAACGATGAAATAATTGACATTCCGAATTTCAACTTTGTTGCGAGTTTCAGAAGAAATAATCGTCCAGCGGGAGGAGTAGCTATTCATCAAAATATGAACACAGTTCATTATTGTACAAATTATATGGATGTGCATGTGAAATACAACAGCATGTTTAATGCTACTGTTTCTGATATCGGTGATATTTGTATAAGTCGTTGCCACTTTGGTGATAATCAGTTTATTATTATGGTTGCCGTTTACATCTCTCCAGATAAGTCATTGCGTGCTATACGAGACTTCTTGTACGAAAATTTATTCATTTATTCTCATGACGCATCTGCATTGTTTCAAAAAAAAAATGGAAAAAAGCTTTGATGAATTGCCAATGATTTTGAGTGGAGATTTCAACATAAACTTTGCAGACGATAAAAATCAACTATTAATTGAATTTTTAAATAATGAATTTGGTTTAACTATGTCAAATGATCGCAATCTTAGCACAACGAAATACAAAACTAATATTGATGCGGTCTTTATTAGACACTTAAATAGGTTCGAATCAAAACTGTCCGTTTCTTAGTTCAGCTATCATAAACCTATCGTATCAGTTTTAGAGATTAGCGATGATGGTTCTGGTGAAGATGATGATGAAAAAGTCGTTGAAATTATGGATGGAAGTTGATTTTCCTAAGAGATAAACTTTTTAATGTAAAATAATTGTAATAGTTCTGAAGTGTTAAATTTTTAATGTAATATAAATTGTCATGTTTGTGTACGATAGCGCAATAAATGAATATTGTATTCCACCACATAAATAATAATACTTTCATACTGATAATGAAAGCAATTCGTACAAAATTATTCTCTAACCATTCCAAAATATCAAAAATGCACAACATTAATATTCAAGTTTTCACTTCTGCCGGCACTCCCGTAGTGCAACTGTCGATTTTTTTTTCAATTCAGTAGAGTTACAGTTTAACGCCAGTTCCGAACGGTAAATGGACTTGTAATCAATGTACATTGCCCACCAATTATCATCATTAATAATTAATTTAAATCATAGGCAAACACATACACCAATGCCTTTACCGGGGCTCGAAAACGAATCCTACCGCACCATAGTCCGGTGTTTTTCCGACCATGCCACGGAGTCCGGCATGCACTCCGGAACTGAAATTTATTTTTTCTAGCAGGAACTGAAATTTTTTTGACACCTTTTTCAAACCCTTTTTCTTTGTTTCATCAGATCTAGAAATTGTTCAGGTACTTTTATCTTTGTGTTAATTGACTGTAATGTTTTATGATACTTTGTTTCTTGTGTTTATTATAATTCTTTAAAAGCTCTGAAACTCTTCAGCCAAAAGCTCTTCACTATTGATTGGATTATTTATTTTAAGCCAGAGATTGAGAAGTTTTCTGTATTTATTCCACTCCGTATTTTTATAATTTATCATTTTACGTTTTATATTTTCTTGAGTTTCTTTTGCAGTAATATCACTGTAAAATAATTTGGGTTCATTTTACAGTGATAATCGCAATTCAATTCAACGTATGATATTATTTGACTCATTTGTAGTACATTTCTTTTTGGATGATATTAATCTGGCTAAGTCAAGTGTTTTTTCTGAAGAACGTCAGAAATTCACTCAATTATATGAGTATAAACTTTATGACGATCTTTTTCATAATATATTTCTACAAATTTAGCATTGAACATTTTTCAGAGACTCTCTCTCACACAAATTGAGAATTCTCTTAGAAGAACCAATCCATAAAAACGAAATAAAGCCGTTCAAATTTATCAAATCCCATTACAAGACCTGCCTGAATTCCTCTCAAGACAATACAGACCTCCTCAAATACACTTTGAGGCAACTTGGAGGTTGGCCTGTTTTAGAGGGAGAAAACTGGAACAGCAGAAATTTCGATTGGAGAAACCTTGCACATAAACTCAGAAAAGCTGGTCTGCACTCGGAAATGTTTCTAGTCATCAATGCGGAAGTCATGCTAAACAATTCCACACAACGAATTATTGAGGTAAAAATCTTTATTTAAAAAGATATTATGTAAAGGGTGGTTTTTTTAGAGATATAATACTTCAAATTGCAATAAAACAACGATGGATCATTCGATTGACAAGAAATTTTTTTATTCGAAAGATAATCTTGTGGCATTTTAAATATGATTTCTGTCATATGACCGGCACGGCTGGCTCGGATGTAGTCCAATCTGGACGTCCAATTTTCGATGACTTTTTCCAACATTTGTGACCGTATATCGGCAATAACACGGCGAATATTGTCTTCCAAATGGTCAAGCGTTTGTGGCTTATCCGCGTAGACCAATGACTTTACATAGCCCCACAGAAAGTACTTAGTCTAGCGGTATTGAATCACAATTTACAAGGACTGTTGCTCCTTTAGTTCAATGGGCACATTGTAGCATACATAGAGAGGCTCTGGAAGTTAAAGGTTTGTACGAGCGTCTCAAAAAACGATTTGACGAAAACTTTATTAAATCTAGGCCTAAAAACTCCAGACTCTTTGCTGTTTTGTGTGGGATTTTCCACAACCTACCTATGTGAACGAGCCTTTTCAATTTTAGTTTCTTTGAAAAGAGATACAGGAATAAATTGGACGTTGAAAGTGATTTATCCAGTTTCAATCCCAATATTGACTCTTTCGTAGGTGACAAACAATGTCAAAAGTCCCATTGAGTTTACACGTTGGGACTTTTTTGAGGACACGTTGGCAATAGATAGGGTATATTGGTTATAATATACATATATTTTCTTATCCGTTAGAGTTTTTATTTATTTTTCTTGTGTATTTTGTAAGTGGGCCTCAAAGCTTAATTTTCAAAATAGGTGGTCCCGCCAATTAAAAAGGTTGGGAACCGCTGTAATAAGTGATTGGCGTTCTTTGAATTGGTGTTATTATTTCCTAACACCAATTTTTATGTTCGTTTATTGGAATATTTAAATGACGGTATATTTTTCCAAGATAAAGCCTAGTGTTTATTGTTCTTGATGAATGTAGATGAAGTGTTATTCGTTCGAAAAAATGTTATAATTATATTTCGGTAGGAAGTGTTTATATTTGGCTCGGACGTCGTAATAAATATAGGCTATAGAATTTGGAGTTTTCTTGTTTAGGATATACCTACCATATCCATGTTTTTTGCAAACGTTAAAATTATCAAGTATTTTTTTTTTGGAAATCTTTTCTTTTTTTTGGAATTACTCTGCTAATATTGTCAAGCGTAAAAAATTTATTTGGTAATTATTTTCATTCTTTTATTTTTTTTAATTCACCAAGGTCACAATTAACGGCCGTAATAATTCAAAAAAATTCATTCAAATATTGATATTGGAACTTCCTGTGAAATAGTGTGTATAAAAAAATATTATCAGTTCGAATAAGCCGTCGTAATGGTCACACATACCTCACAATTGTTGAATAAAAGATGAAAATCTAGAAAACAGTGTTTTCTTTACTATTTCAAGTATACAAGTATTATTTCACTCTATGTTTTTATATTTTCACCTTGTGTTTTGCGGGTGTTCAAATGATACATGTTGTCATGTCATATATTTTCATTAATTGATATTTATCACTTTTATACATACATACTTTTTTTAACATTTCTTATACATACTTTTATCCACCTTATATTACTTCTTATTAATATATAAATGTTCAAGTTTGTTTTTTAAGTTAAGTATGTTGCTCAATCACACAAGAATAATGTTGTGTAATAACATTTTGATAGGTCACTAAGAGATAGATTATAGACTTAAATAACTCATTGTATGTATTTAATGACCACAAAAATGCACAATTCGGGTCGGAGACCGATTTCGGTATTGATTTCACAGGTCGTGAGGGCTTTCGTGTTTTTTTATTTCTTTCGTGCGAACTGATAGTAAAATGGTTAAAAAATGACTTCGACATCTTCTAGTTCAGAAAATATACGACTATATCATATATATATATATATATATATATATATATATATATATATATATATATATATATATATATATATATTCTTGAAATTGATTTATTGCCTGTTTAAGATATTTTATTTTGAATATTTTTAGCAATAACAGGCTTCTTTTGATATGAAAAAGTTTATTTTGTTAACGTTTCGTTGTTATATTACAATTTTATAATAGAATAGAATAATTGAATTCAATAAATTCAATTATTCATTAGTTTTGACAATATAACAACGAAACGTTAACAAAAATAAACTTTTTATATCAAAAGAAGCCTGTTATTGCTAAAAATATTCAAAATAATATATATATATATATATATATATATATATATATATATATATATATATATATATATAAGGTATATATATATATATATCTCGAAGCTGTGAAAAATGCTCAGTCTTTGAATTCAAGCATCATTCGAAAACGGCATGGTATTATCGCTGAAATGGAAACATTGTTAAAATTATGGTGTGATAATCAAGTAAGTGTGAAAAATTGTCCTATTGATCAGAACACGGTGTGCTTTCAAGCTAAACAAATTTTTGAGAAATTAAAAGAAGAAGCTGGGGAGATGGCTAAAGATGAAACGTTTAAAGCCAGTAACGGTTGGTTCAGCCGGTTCAAAAGTCGCTGTAACTGGCACAGCATTGCAGAAAGTGGAGAGGCGGCAAGTGCAGATAAAGAGGCAGCATCTCTCTATCCAGAGAAACTCAAAGCTATGATAAATGAAGATGGCTATATCAGCCAAACCATATTCAACGTAGATGAAACTGGCCTATTTTGGAAGAAGATGCCTAAAAGAACTTTTATTGCGCGTGAAGAGAAAACTTTTCCAGGTTTAAAGGCCGCCAAAGATCGATTGACAGTGATGCTTGGCGCGAATGCAGCTGGTGACTTTAAATTAAAACCTCTCTTAGTTTATCGCTCGGAAAATCCAAGAGCATTAAAAAACAAATCTAAAGCTGGTTTGCCCGTGATTTGGAAGTCGAATCGTAAAGCTTGGGTGACGGCCTCCTTTTTGAAGACTGGTTTGGTCATCACTTCATACCTGAAGTCGAACGTTATTGCCAGTCTAAACAAATCCCGTTTAAAGTGATGCTATTAATCGACAACGCGCCAGGTCATCCTCCTGCTACTTTAACTAGTTTCGACCCACGTGTGAAAGTTGAATTTTTGCCACCAAATACAACCAGCTTGCTTCAACCGATGGACCAGGGCGTTATCAAAACATTCAAAGCTTATTACACGAGACGATCGTTTGCACATCTGCATGAAGCTATGAGACAAAACAACGAGCTCTCTGTTAAAGAATTTTGGAAACAATTCAACGTTTTAGAAGCAGTGAGAATCATTGGAGAATCTTGGAATGAAAATATATATATATATATATATATATGTTACTATATGTAGTTCATTTAGATGAAACAGCGAGCTCTCGCTAGAAGGCATGTAATAATAATAATAATAATAATATTTCAGATTGATGAGCCTGAAATACTATACAAAGAATACCTGAAAAATGGTTTGGATGACAAAGTCACAAAGGCAATGTATAATTTGATGGTAGATGTGTCGGTTTTACTGGGCGCTGATCGTAATAAGGCCCAGGAAGAAATGGGAAGAGTTATCAAATTTTTAGTAGATTTAACGCAGGTAATTAAGTTAATTATTTCAATTCAATCTTCTCATTAAAACATCAAGAGCTTAATAGATGTATTTGCTTGTATTTTATTTTTTTCCAGATATCAGTACCCCTGGAAAATAAACGTGCTTCATCGTCATTGATAAACATCATGACCATCAATGATTTAGAACTAATTTTTCCCATAGTGAGATGGATGAGTTACATCAACAATCAATTGTTGGGAATTCATAATGTAGATAAAGATACAAAAGTCAACGTGCTTTATCCTAAGCATCTGAAGAAATTAAATGCACTTATAATTCATAACAATGAAAGGTAAACAACGCGATGAAATTGCTTAAAATATTTTTTCGAATGTACTAAATTCAAATTAATAAAATGTTGAGGATACATATGTATTTTTTCCAAATGTAAAACCTCAACAAAGTAAGAATGAAACTTTGCCTGGATAATTCACGTTTTCCAACAAATTTTGTTATTGTTTTTCTTTTGATTAGCTTATTTTTTCATTCATCCATAAAGTGTAACGCTGTTATACTTTATTTTAGTTTCAAATAGTGCAATTCTACAAAAAAAGGTTTCCCGTTATTTGCAATACATATACAGCCAACGGTAGCCTGTTAAAGACGGCCCAAAATCAAACATGGCTTATTTAAATAATACGAAAATAAGGTACATGTTTTAAAAGTAAAAAAAATCATAAGTGAGAACAAAATTGTTATCTCTAGTAGAAATGTTTATCTATAAAAACCTCAACATTTTCCTTGTGTCTTCTGTTATTCTAGGTATTCCAAACCCATCAGAAATGTAACAAAAACATCCGGTATATTTTTATGTATCATAGCGTAAATTCAGTGTTGCTTTTTTATCAGATCCCTCTTCTGCACTGCCTGTCTAAATATTGAAAAATATGTATGAAATTTGTCTTTAATTGTGCGTTCAATGCCCTTTCTCATCGATTATAAAGTAGAATACCTCAGTAGATAATAACCAGTTTCTCGCCGATGTCCATAGAATGCATTATACTCACAATCATAGATTTTTTGAAGAAGTTATTAATGATTGTTTTCTTTCATCAAAAGTTAAAGAGAGGCTCCTCAAAAAACCATCATTGAATATGACTAACTAAATAAAAATAAATCAAGTAGCTTGCTGTTCAACTCTCGGTTTTTTGAATGAAATTTTATGTTTGTCAAGGTCATAGCAGCCTTATTATGCCAATTCAGCTCCTTCAATTGACTTTTTGATTTATTTCTAATCATTGCTTGAATCCATTCATGTTATTACTCGTAGCTCTTTTCGATTAGATTTTGAAATTCCTACAATAGCTTTCATTTTCAGGACAATAGCCAACTTTATGTTCTGGATGGTAGTCGTGAATGAAATTCAATATTTAAATCAACCCCTACGGGACAGATTGAATGATTTCGTGAAGGTAGCAGATGGCAACACTGAAAATACTCCCAAATGGAAAGATTGTGTCGACGATGTAACTCAAAGGTCGAAAATATTCAGTTATTTCTTTTAACCTATTACTTATATAGAAGAATAACAATTTGGATTGAAGTTTATATTATTCGAATATTCAGGTTACCACTAGTGGCAGGGGCACTTTATGTACGTAATTTTTTCAAGAAGGAAGCGAAAGAAAGTATGCAAAACTTAGTCGATCAAATTCTTAAACAGTTCGAAGAGCACCTGCAAACTGTACGCTGGATGGAGGAGAAATCGAAAGAAAGAGCTAAAATAAAAGCTAGCACTGTAACTAGTTTCATTGGATACCCAGATGAATTGTTGGATGACAAAATATTATCGGATTATTACTCAGAAGTGAGTCTTAAAGTTATGTATTTGTGATGATTTACTTTCCTTTGGGTTTTTGTATTTCTAAAAATGTTTAGTAGGTAAATCTAAGAGGTTCCAGAAGACTCGACTCAATTAGCAAAAGTGTATGAGAGTTTCCCACCTCCTTGGAAATTCATATGAAAACCCATTTCGAAAGCTGCATTTCAAATGACTCAAAATAAATGTGATTAAAAATGATAGTTAAACATACTTATTTAATTATCAATCGGAATCATTTTCAATCTTTCAATCACAAAATTGTTTTTCTAGATGTTGTGGTAACTCTGATCGATTATATAGTGAAAAACAATTTGACGCATATCTTAGGCATAAAATTCAGCATACTCATTTTGAGTGAAATTGAGGGGGGAGATACCAGTTAGGATACTTATCGATCTATCCAAGGCTTTTTATTCTGTTGTTCAGGATAGTTTGCTGAAAAACCTGGAAAGTTGCTGATTGGGAATAACCAATTGAAACTTTAAAAAGGTATTTTACAGACAGAACTCAATGAAATGAAATAATTGTGCATGATAAAACATTCGTCTCTAAAGAGATTCCTACAATCACAGTTTTTCCTGCTATTTTTGATCTATGATAACGACTTTCCCAATTTCTTCAGTGGTACTCTTTATAAACTTGCTATTTATGCTGAAGATACTTATCATCACAACTGCGCCTGACTTGAATCTTGCTATACAACTGTCTAATAGGGCCCTTATCCCTATTGCGATGGCAGGGAAGTGGTCCCTCTACAGTTGAATTTCAGTAAGACAGCTCGCCTTTTTTCATACTGATGTCTTGTCTTGCTTATCCTCATGGTATTTGGTTACAGAGTACTAAGATGTAAATTCAAAAGCCTGTGAAATTCCTGGATCTACACTTTCATTACCATCTCAAGTGGTACACTCACATATCATATTCAAACAAAAGTTTATGCTCTGTACTCTATGCTATAACTGTTCTAATGATATTTCGAACGATGTCTCAAGAGTAGTATACTTCGCTAAATTTCGTTCCTCCGGTGTCTCTTTGTGACTCAAACTAGCCTTGAGATCTATACTTAACGTCAGGTTCAAATATTCATGCAGAGAATACAATTACGAATTTATGGGTACTTCAAGTAATTTGATAATGCCAATATGCTGAAATAATTTATTAACAGTGAACAACTATAAACACTTTATAACGGTTGTGATATCTTATTCTATGAGTGGAAATATTCAACGACGCTAGTATCAGAAATATATTTATGGTTATTTGCAAAGAACGAACTAATCAACAAATCTCGAGCGAAGAGACAGTGACCAGAGAGAGTGACAGATCCGTGAACATAGATATGAACCTATGAGAAGATCTCTCTGGTCGTTCTACGGTGGTTCTCAACAGTCTCCTCATTTCTCGCAACGTCAATAAACCATAGAGTTGGCTTCAGGGCAAATATGTCACAATACTTTCATTAAAAGCCTCAACATTTTAACTTTAACTGGGTTATATGTTTTTTCTGTGATATGTTTTCTTCCTCAATCTGCTCTCACAACACATGGGTTATATGAATCTGCCCTCACAAACATAGAAGCATATTTGAACGCTTTCAAAATAATAATCCGACAAGGAGAATATCCCCATATTTACTACCTAGATGCTGGCTATCCTTAACAATGCACAAGTTTATACAAGTGTTTGAAATTATTTAATACACTACCTAGAAGGTGTTATAGAATTGTCAGCACTAGTCTTTCTGGAAAGGAGAATTTATATTAGAAAATGAGCCACATGATTTGAATGAATTATCTCATTGGTTGCTCGATATGTTCTTTTTAGTTCTAACCCGACTATGTTATAATAATTTTTGAAACTAATTAAATCCATTCTATTCGATTACCAACAAAGAAATCTAATAGAATAATATATTAATTATTTCAATTAGTACAGGCTTGTCAGGCAAAACTCATAATAAAAATACCTCCTTCTCGAAAAGTTTTACCTGACCAAGAAAAATTTCCAAAAGTTGGAAAAGATCCAATCATATAAGTATAAGTTCATTTCCAAATCTGTATAGGTTCTTGACTACGGCTTATTCCCCTCCAGAATATCAGATTTTCTTGTCGAAATAATAAAACTTTCTGGAATTTTTTATAATAATAATATGCAAATATTTATTATGAAACCCAATTTCAGCTAGGTGATCCACCTCAGAGTTACTTATTGATGGATATGAAACTGGCCAACTTTTCTATAAAATCGTATTATAAATTTTTAAATGAGCCAGTAAATAAAACAGATTGGAGGAAGCAACATTCTCCACTTGATGTTAATGCATTTTATGAGACAAGCACCAACAGCATACGTAAGTCTTTGGGCAGATTTTGTATTTAAGTTCATATTGATTTATGTTCATTTGCCGATGATTCATAAAAATTTAATACTACCTATGTTGTAAATAAAACACTGAGTCAGAATATGTTCTATGAACTTGACAGGAAGAAGTAATGAACAGTAAGAATATAAGAAAAACAAGTACAACTATTACTTTATGAACAGATTGACCATTGTGGTCTATATTATATTAAATCAAAACACTTGGCTTGTTTCCACAAAATTTATAATAAATACTTGACAATTATTTCGGAGTTTTACCCCATTTTCAAAAATTAAACTGAACATATTTTTCGACCAACTATGTTCAGTTTAACTTTTGAAAATTAGGTAGCACCCCGAAACAATTGTCAAGTATTTATTTCAAATTTTTTGAAACCAAGCCAAGTGTTTTTATTTAATATATTAAACAATGTTTCACCAAGAAATCAGCGAACATTCAATCAACTTTATGGTCTATATTGATGAATATTAATTGATGATGGTTATCACAGAACTAAGGAGGGCTATAACTTATAACTACACATAGAACCTAACTTAAATAGAAGTGCAAACTCGGTGCATTGGACATGGAAACTACACGGCGGAATTGATATTCATAAGTGGCGGAAATAATTTTTGAGTGGTCGTTTCAAATCCATGTCACAACATTTACACAGAACATATCCAAATGTTCTATGACTATTCATGTCATTTTTGCGCGGGAATTTCAACCCCATCACTCAAAATACTCATTGAAAATAACTTCTTCTTCCTTCCATATGTCTTCGGCTTCTGTGTCATTGAAAATAACTACTCTTATGCCTTCTGTGGGTTACAAGTGTATTCACAAGTGATCAAGTATGTTCATATTGAATTTCAATCATTGAATAATAATTTTTTCATTTATAATCAATTGAATTTCATGAAATTGAACAAATGAGTTCATCAGCTCTCTTAGATCATATTAATATATTATTCAAGTCGTATTAGATTATTTAGTACTCGCTTAAACAACGCTTAAATTAACTAAACAAATGTAACAACCAATTTCAATTCTAAAATTCTACCAGATTTTTTGAAATGATTACAAAAATTGGCCAATTAGTGTTCATTTTATCGTTATTATTAATTTACCTTTATTTGCCAAGAATTCTAAGAAATTGAATACATTACAGAAATCAGGAAATTGTAGTTATTATGTATAGATTGAACATTACATTCTTTATAGAGGGAAGTTGAAAAGTCCACCTGATCAACCTGTTCTATATCTTGATTGCCTTTTCACAGAATGGTCAGAATGTCCTTCTATTGTTCTAAAATGTTGTTACCTCTATTTGATGTCCTTCTATTGCTCTAAAACAAGTTACCTCTTCAAATTAGAGACAAATCATGTTATGTATTGACTTATTATAAATAACACTATTTAAAGGAATAACGTTGATATTTTCATTAGTATCCATAATAAACAACACTCAAAAACACCTTTCTATCTTTTGAAACTTCTTAATCTTAACCACAGAACATACCAAATGGATAATTAGGAGTATATTCTGTGATCTCAACTAACTCAAAATATTTTACACTCTACTGACAACTGCACTAACTGAAAACAGGTGTGCCAACCACAGAAGATACCTAAGGTATTAAGGGTGTGTTCTGTGCTGCCAACGATACATACGAGTATTAACAAATTGATATACATTAAAGGGTTCTTATTGCGAAAGAGCTATTACTCTTGTGATGGATTTTTAACTAGATAACCACTGTTTTGTTTTTTTCTACTTTCAACTTCTTTTGTATAGGTATATGTTGAAAATGTAACAATTTGAATTGCATCAATAAATATCTATATCTAAATATCTGTTTTCAAATTATCCATTACTTCAAATGAATTATCTATAATTATCTTAAAGACTATATAGAGACTATGGCATATGATTTTTGTCTGTAATATAAACTAATGAAGACACCAAATGTTTAAATTATTAATATAATTACTTCAAGAAGTATGTTTCATTTTTTACATAAATCACATTCATTATACTGTTGATTATTATTCTCAATAGAGAAAAATATATATGATCCATGTTATACCATGTTTATTATTTTCGGACTGCAATTTCGTAGTACTACTACATTCTCAAGCACATGAATAAATAAATTGAGATCGTTTGAATAAAATTACACAGTTGAAGTTAGTATTCTACTTACTCGTTATATGTCCTACGCTTTGGCGAGTTCGTCTTCATAGAGTGGTGACAATTTATAGTGTAGTCTGTGATAATGTAGTATACCTACTAACAAAATTCCAGTCGCCAAATAATAAATATAGTGATGAAAAACAAATTGTATTTTTTCCTATTATACTATGCATTATCACAAATTATCTTGTTAATATCTCAAATAATTAGTTGAAGTTATTCTACTACTTTCGTTTTCAGATTTTCCAGCTGGAATCTTACAAGAGATTTTTTTCGGTCATGCGAAACCAAAATTCGTGAATTTTGGTGGAATTGGTTTTCTTATAGGACACGAAATAACTCATGGATTTGACGATGAGGGAAGACTGTTTGATGAGAAAGGAAACATGGTAGATTGGTGGAGCGACAGTACACGAGACGCATTTATGGAAAATGCTTTGTGTATTGAGGAACAATATGATAACATTACGGTACCTGAGATTGGGATCAAGGTAACAATTGGTGTCTCAAAAAAAAACGTATACGCGAAGGAAAAATGTCAATAAATCAAAAACTTTTTATTAATTCAGTTATCCGTGTCGGATTATGGATCATAGAAAATTGAAACAGGAAAAGAAAAGAAATATCTATTTCCATGAACAAGTTTTGAATGTTGTACTTTATTGAGCCTATTTGGTTTTTATATATGAACAAAATGAAATTATGAATATAAGTTAGAATTCAGATGAAAATTCTATCTTGAATTATATAAGTGACTTAATATGAGAAAAGATTCCATGGTAACCAAAACTACAGACAATAATTGTTAGGGACTTAGCGGATGGTTAGAAACAACTGAATTCATTGGCCATAGCGACAAGCACGGTAACCACAAAACATACATTTTTTATGTTCTGTGACGGTAACTACCGCCGTGGAACCCCTCGGAGACTGGGACTACTGGTCCTGAAACTCTCAGAGAGCATATATACTAACTATATCAATCTAAACTCTGAAGCCGATATATCTACGACTCATTTAAATATCCCTTCCTTGTTTTGAAATGTAATGACGCAGCACGATATCTCACTCTAAGGACCTCTTAATTTGAACCAATCAATTCTAGTGTCACTGCTGAAGTTTTTGGTTATGTGATCTGTCATGTTAATCGTCACAATAATGTCATGATTTTCCAATATTAATTTACAGTTATGAATTGAAACTACATTGTTCTATTACAGAACATAAAATAACGCGTTTAAAGAGTTCTTACATCAATCAAACAAATACATCCAAATGAAATAAATCTTCTTATATCTGGTAATGTTGCACGACGTCCGATTCTCCAACACACGTAGTTTTTTTTAAATGCGCTTGCTGAGATACCGGTCCTTAGAGAAAGATAGCGCTTATAGGTTCCACATGTAAATAAAGTAAAGAGATAGAAGAAGGCAGGTCTCCATGTTGGCTTCATAGTCCATTTAACAATTCTAAATAACAGATCTAGGGAAACTCTATTTGGATTTCTACGAAAAAGTATCATTTTGAATGATCTCCAATCAAGCCGACTTAGCTGATAAAATATGGATTTTAACATTTTTAAAAGAACACTACTACATATAAAAATATTCGAAGCAATTGGGCTCGTAGACCACCTGTGATTGCCCCTAAAATTATTTTGCATTAGGGGCCCCAATTCGTAGTTACTCCTCTGTTTCAGTATATGATTTTTCAGAGGAGCAACTGAGATCATACTCCTATTCATTCCCAACAAGTTTAATGTTTTCTTTCGTAGAAATTGAAAAATAATGTAGTAATTCGTTTCGACATATATGAATATGCCTTTTTTCAGCTAAATGGTGCCAACAGCAAGGGAGAAAATATAGCAGACAACGGCGGAATCAAGCAAGCATATTTGGCATATAAACATTGGCTATCTATTCATGGAAGGGATATGTCTTTGCCCGGTTTGTCGAATTATAGCAATCAACAAATGTTCTGGATTTCCACTGCTAGTTCATGGTGTTCAAAAATGAGACCTGAAAAATTAAAATATATGTTAATGTCAGATGAACACGTTCCTATGTATTACAGAATCAACTTACCATTTGGCAATTCGAAATATTTTGCAAATGATTTTAACTGTCCTCTCGGATCAAATATGAACCCAGTGACTAAGTGTGAAGTTTGGTAAATAGTGGTTTTTTTTATAATAAAACAAACTAATTAAGTGATGGTTAATCAATTATTATAAGACAACCTTTTAGAATAATCTCTGTGTTACCCAGATCTCAACCTAACTTTGCCTACGTGAGTTAAGTTAGGCTGTGACCCGACCCTACTATTGTACAGTGACCTAATTTGAATGAGGTTCAGATTTTTTATAAATCTTGAGGCTAAATGTTGATTCATGTTCCTTAAATGATAAATATTTATTCAAAATTATAATTACATTGACTTTTCAAATTATTTATTTTATTGAAATTTTTTGTTCAAAATATTGCCAAAAGACGATCATTTCTAGTCCATAGTACGATCCCTTGAAAAAATAAAGTTGGCAACACTGATATATAATATATAGCCAAACTCTACATAAGTAAGTAATGCTAATCGGCAGATAATTCCAAAATGCTCTAGTAAATATGAAATAATAATCACTTATCTATACAGAAAAATACTTCAGGGCAAAATGTCTAAAAATATCACCTGATAAATGTACCGGCATCTACTTCCACCCCAATAAAAAATGGATAAATCTTCCATCCCAACAGATATTTGAAACAAATATTCCATGAGTTGAACAGGTAAAGTATTTGGTAGTTATTATTCACAGAAATTTGAAATGAAACGCCCTAATAATTAATATGAGTAATAAAGCCTATCAAAGAATAAATATCATAAAAGCCCTATCGAAAGTTTAGTGTGGAGCCCATCCAAATATGCTTTCAAACCTATATAAGGCTATAACATATATGCAAGTTCGGACCTGACTATGGAAGCATTTTAATGGTATATGACCCCAAACTCTTCTTCAAAAGCTTATCAAAATTCAATATACAGCTATCAGATCAGTATTGGGATTTTTGCAATCCATCCTCATAAACATTCTGCTATCAGAAAACGGAGAAATTCTTCTGAAATATCGAAGAACATTATTAGCTTCTAGAAACATCACAAAATTAAATTCCATCAATAAATATCCAGTAATCAATAAAATCAGATCCAAGTCATATTGGAAACAACTTATATTCGATAATAAACCTCCTTCACTAGTATACGCATGGAAAAAATTTAAATTCTTGATAGAATACAAAAAGAAAATATACCTTCATGTTTCACATTTCCACTTTCAACAATTTTGTATATCTGAAGCTACCAGGATGCTAAATTTGAAAAAGCTTGGACTGATATTTCACATATTTTTAATACATTTATCCAATAATAAATTTCCAAATTATCATCTAATATTTACAGATGCTTCCGAAACTAACTAATCCACAGGGATAGGTGTATACAGTCGGCAAAGGGTAAATTATTCAGAAAGAATACCTGATTTTTTCTCAATTTGTTTTACAGAGTTAATAAATATAAAAAATTACTTGAGTTAATCAAATAAAATTTAAATAATTGTGTAATTATATCAGATTCCAAAAATGCTTCAGAAAAATTGTACAGTGAAAACAAAAAAATATACAATGATTATTTATTATTAAATATTAAAAATCAATTAATATATTAAATAAAAACACTTGGCTTGGTTTCACAAAATTTATGATAAATACTTGACAATAAATTATAAATTTTGTGAAGCCAAGTGTTTTTATTCAATGTATTAAACAATATATCACCTCTTGGTGATATATTGTTTAATACATTGCTGATATCTTTATCAGCGAACATTCAATCAACTTTATTTCAAAAAAATCAGTTACTACAAAAGAATTATGAAAATATATGTGATAAAATTCCTCTGGATTTCCAGCCACACTAATATAAAAGACAACAGATGATCTGGCTAAATTCGGCAGCTCACTAAATACAGTGACAGAAAATAAGGGAAATCCAAAGGAATTTTGGCCTCATTTTGAAAAATTACTTTGAATTGTAGGGAAATTGTCATATTCTCATTCGATGGAAGAAGACTTATCACAGAATAGTGATAGCATTATGTGATACAGATTGGCTTCAGCACTGCCACGGCCACCTTTAATACATGCAATGAAATGAATATCTGTCTTAGAATAGACATTGACACGGCCACCTTTAATACAGGCCATGAATTGAATATCTGTCATAGAATAGACAGTAGTCTAACAATCCCGCCATTAGTTGAGCTGGTATACTAATGGAAATAGGACGCTTCCCAAAACTTTCGCAGTTTGAAGTTAAATAATTTTTGGGTTAAAGCTTTTGCTATAAATTCTATATTTTCCAATTGTGTACAATGTAATAATATTTTATGATTTCAGTTCTAATCCTCTATTCATCAATTTTCTATAGTGTTATTTAGGTGCTAGTGTGGATAGTTTGTGAATAACATAACATCAAATTATAAAAACGAAGTGTTTCGTGTACCGATTTAATCGAATCGAATTTATGTTGTGTTTTGAGTACGGATTACTTACAAATAATTTTTTTGTGAAATATAGTGTCGAAGATAGGTTTTCCGTAGATGATTCAGTAATCTTCAAGCTTGGAATAGGTGAGTTTCTAATAAGTATATTTTCTTAAAATGACAAAAACTTGTTGCATTCCTGGTTGTAAATCAAATAATAACAGCGGGAAACTAGTATCGACTTTCAGTTTCCCTAAACATGAGTTTTTAAAGAGTAAATGGATGAAATGTATTCCACGAAATAATTGGGCTCCAACAAAATATTCAGTTGTTTGTGCCCTGCTTTTTTTTGCATTTAAAAATGTCTTATTTCAAATGTGTGCCATATTTGAAAAAATTGTTAATGACATTTCTCTCGAACGGGCCTTTCTGAATAATATATTATAGAAAGCAATTTTGTGTAATCTCACTATTTAAAGCGTAGCATTGGATGAGTCCTTGAAAAATTTTTATGTTGCTGTTTATGTGGTGAAGACAATTAAAATATTCTGAACATGCTGTGTTCCATTTTTTCCAATATCTTATTGAATGACTACACAAAAAAAAAATGATGAAGCTGGACACGAGAAAACTGAATCAAAAAATAAACGAAGAAAGCTCAATAATTTCACAAAGCAGTTTGTTGGTTGCGCTAATCAGAAATATAATATTTATTTATACTTGAGTAAATAATTCAATTTGAGCAATTCCTACAGCGTTTCTTTCAAGGTTCCTATTCTCTCAAATAATTCAATAAATTTGGTTAGGAAACTTTTCATGTAAATAATTCCACTGACTAATAGAAGTATTTTTTACGCAGTGGGGCTTTATCGAAGACATTGTTGTTTTCTTTCATCAATAAATGTTTTACAGTTTTCTGTTACAGAAATATGTACTCACAATACCCAATATAAATATTCTAAATATTATAAATACTAATAATATTTCTTGTTTGTTCGCAATATACAAAAAGAGTTGAAATAATGCTTGAAAGCTTGGGAACATCCGACAAGGATAGTATACCACTCAACACAATTTGGCAACACCGAGGGACTACGCTCTTCATGGCCTGTATTAAAGGTGGCCGTGGCACTGCCTAACTGTACGTACAAACCATGAACATATACTTGGCAACACCGCATCAGCTCATTCCAGTAGACCGATCGATCTTTGAACATCGGTCTACTGTATGTTATAATTGCCTTTTCAGAAAACTTTTCAGCGAAACGGTACTTTGTATAAAAAAATAGTTTTGAAAAATTGTAGATCATACAATTATCTATAGAAAAGATCTTTTTCTCTTTTTTTCTAAAAAGAACTATGTCTTGAGTGATAGCGATTCATAAGTTGTTTTTATAGTATGTACACTAACAAGTTCACTTTATCAATTAGAACTGACAATATGCTATAAATTTCATTATTTGAACCATCATTCTCAGGTGAGAATAAGTTTAATGCATCTGTCAATTCCTTTAAACCTTGATTGAGATGTAACATCCAACATAACTGAATGTTCACAAATAAACAGTATACAAATTATTAATCATATTTTAGTAGATTCAGATATGCATGTAAATGTTTTTATCAATAAAAATAGACTGTCTCCTAATGATTTTAAATGTATTTTACAACTGAAATAACTAGTTAGTCTCAACTGGAAAATTTGCTTGCTCGTTACAAATATGAAATCAGAATCATTCAACCGTCCCAAATTAACGTACACATCTCAATAAAGGTTTAAAGGAATTGACGCATAAAACTTACTCTCACCTCAGAATGAAAAATAATGAAATTTATAGCATATTGTCAATTTTTATTGATAAAGTGAACTTGTTAGTGTACATACTAAAAAAACAACATATAAATCGCTATAACTCAGACATAGTTTTTCTTAGAAAAAAAGTGTATTATTAATTTCTATAGATGATTGTATCTACAATTTTTGTTAAAACTTTTTTTCATACAAAGTACCGTTTTGCTGAAAAGTTTTCTGAAAAGGCAATTATAACATGCAGTAGACCGATATTCGAAGATCGACCGGTCTACCGGATTGAGCAGATGCGGCGTTGCCAAGTCTATGTTCATGGCTTGTAAGTAGAGTTAGGCTGTGCCACGACCACCTTTACTACAGGCCATGAAGAGCGTAGTCCCTCGGTGTTGCCAAATTGTGCTTAGTTGTATACTATCCTAGTCGTATGTTATAAGCTTTCAAGCATTATTTCAACTATTTTTGTATATTGTGAACAAACAATGAATATTATTAGAATGTATAATATATAGAATATTATATTGGTTATTGTGAGCACATATTTCTGTAACAGAAAACTGTAAAACATTTATTATTGCAAGAAAACAACGATGTTTTCGATAAAGTCCCACATAGTAAAAAATACCTCTATTAGTCAGTGGGATTTATTTACATGAAAAGTTGCCTAACCAAATTCATCAAATTATTTGAGAGAATAGGAACCTTGAAAGAAACGCTGTAGGAATTACTCAAATTGAATAATTTACCTTAGTATAAATAAATATTATATTTCTGATTAGAGCAAGCAACAAACTACTATATGAAAGTATTGAGCTTTCTTCGTTTATTTTTTGATTCAGTTTTCTCGTGTCCGGCTTCATTATTTTTTTTGTCTAATCATTCAATAAGATATTCGAAAAAATGGAACACAGCATGTTCGGAATATTTTTATTGTCTTCATCACATAAACAGCAACAACAAAAATCTTTAAGGACTCATCCAATGACACACTTAAAATAGTGAGATTACACAAATTGCTTTCTGGTGTATATTATACAAAAAGGCACGTTCAAGAGAAATACCTTTAATAATTTTTTCAAATATGGAACACATGTGAAATAAGACTTTTTAATTAAATCTGTAGGTATATTCAGTCCTCCCCGTTGCAAATAATTAAAATATTATCAATAATAAATAAAATCATAGCTTCCAAAAATTCTGTTTAGAAGAAAGTTTGGATTTTGAAAGAATGTGTTATTGTTAGTTAGATTTGTGAATAGCGATCTGTTTATTCGATGGTTATGGGAAATAAATAAGGTTAGAAAATATACTTATTACTATAAATAAACTCACCTATCCCAAGCTTGAAACTTACTGAATCATCTACGGAATACCTATCCTCTACATTATATTTCACAAACAAATTATTTGTAAGTAATCCTTACTCAAAACACAATACAAATTCGATTCGATTAAATCGGTACACACAAAACACTTCGTTTTTATAATTTTATGTTATGTTATCCACAAACTATCAACACTAGCACGTAAATAACACTAAAGAAAATTGATGAATAGAGGATTAGAACTGAAATCGTAAAATATTCAACTTCAAACTACGAAAGTCTTGAACAACACAAAATTGATTTCGTTTCACTGAAATTTGTAAACAAACTAAACACTTCGTTTTTTAGTGTTTGATGTTGAGATTTCAACAAATTATTAACATCAACACTTGTAATACACTGTACACTATCGACAAATATAGAATTTATACCAAAAGCTCAAATTATTCAACTTCAAACTGCGAAAGTTTTGGGAAGCGTCCTGTTTGCTTTAGTATACCACTACAAGAAATGGCGAGAATATTAGGCAATTTTATGACATATGTCAGATATTCATTTCATGGCCTGTAGTAAAGGTGGTCGTGGCTGTGCATAACTTTACTTACGTAAGTGAAGTTAGGCTGTATGCCCCTGTTGTCAAAGACAGTAAATGTTAAAGAAGAATAAGATAGCCGTGTTATATAAAATTTGGAAACAAAAACCCACAGAACAATCTAAATTAGTATGTTCTGTGCAAATACGTAATTTGAGTACATAGAACATACTAATTCATGTTATATTCTGTGCAAATATGTAATTTGAGTACATAGAACATACTATTCATGTTATATTCTGGGCCTTATATGTCTATAATGTGATTGAAGTATGTTCTGTGGTTGTGACATATTTATTCTAACCTAAGTGATAAAATACTTTCTATGTGGATTTTGAATTGTAGCGCAGAAGAGTTAGGTTTGTGTGAAAGTATTTACATAAAAGTTATCAAACAGTCAGACCATAAAACAAAAATGTCTATCAATAAAAATAGTGACATTGACTTCGATAATTTAAGTCAACTAAATATTGATGACTTCACTGACGATTACGTCGAAGACTATAATTCTCATGAAGAAGATTACTTTTCAGACGATAAGGAAACAGCAGATTCAAGAAAAACTTACCAGCCTACTGAAAAGTTATTTCCAAAGTTTGCTAATAAGATTAATATTGGTAAATATGATTATACCTCATTACCAGGCCATGCTGTAAACTTACTTCGAGAAAATGATAGAAAATTGGAAAATGTGAAATATAGGACAAAAGATAAACACGATAGGGCCACAGTTGAACAAGTGTTAGATCCTCGAACTAGAATGATTGTTTTTAAAATACTCTCTCAAAATATTATATCACAAATACATGGTTCTATATCAAGAGGAAAGGAAGCTAATGTTTTTTATGCTTCCGCAGTTAACAAAGAATACGCAATAAAAATATACAAGACATCAATTCTAGAATTCAAGGATCGTGACAAGTATGTTACTGGAGAGTTCAGATTTAGACGTGGATACTCTAAACATAATCCAAGAAAAATGGTTCAGATATGGGCTGAAAAAGAGATGAGAAATCTAACTAGACTAAAAGCAAGTGGTTTACGTGCACCTGAGCCAGTATTACTGAAATCTCATGTACTTCTAATGAGTTTCATTGGTAAAAATGGATGGCCAGCCCCTAAACTGAAAGACGTTGATTTGACCCAATCAAAAGCTAGAGAATTGTATCGAGACATAGTGATTATGATTTGGAGAATGTACAACAAATGTAAATTGGTTCATGCAGATTTGTCTGAATTTAATTTACTATATTTTGAAGGGGAGGTCTATATCATTGATGTCTCTCAGTCTGTAGAACATGACCATCCCAAAGCCTTTACATTTCTCAGAAAAGATTGTACTAATATAACTGATTTCTTTAAAAAGAAAGATGTAGCAACTATGAGTTTGAAGGATCTCTTCAATTTTATAACAGATCCTACAATAACAGAAGAAAATATGGAAGAATGTCTTGGAATTCTATCAGAAAAAGCTGGAAGTTGTGATATTACAGCAGATGATGTGGTATGTAATAGTAATTTGAGAACATAACGTAATTAATATTTTGTATGAAATCAGGAATAATCACCAAACTGAAATTTAAATGTGAGAAATCATATATGTTCTTTAACCAAAAATGTGGATGCAACTGTTATATATAAAGTGGATGTATCTCTTTATTTATATATAAAGAGATATTTATATATATATATATATATATATATATATATATATATATATATATATATATATATATATATATATATATATATATATATATATATATATATATATATATATATATATATATATATATATATATATATGTGTGTGTGTGTGTGTGCAAATGAAGAAATTATCGATATGGCCTGCAATTGGAAGCAGCATTGACACCTGTTTCCAGTTTGTAGGTTTCCTTTTTGTCATTGCTTCACCTATGTGGCAAATGTTTATCCTAAAAATAAATATATTTTATAAAAATAAATTTTTATATATTTGTTTCACAAATATATTTGTGAAATATTAAGCCAAGAATTTGATCAAAATTTTTATTTAAACTTGTTTCACCAAGAGGTAAGCGAGAATTCAATCTCAGTTTTATATATATATATATATATGCATTTATTTATTTAAATCAACAATAAGCAAAACAGCTTAAATATTACTTATATTATTCTGTATTCATTAATTCCAGAATAATAATAATGACTATATTAACTACATGAAATGAATTCTTCATTCATTATCAACAATAATAACAAAAGCTCCAATTATTTTTTACACTAGTCAGTATATTAAAATAAATTAAACTCTTGGCTTAATGTTTAATGTAAGTTTAAATGCTGACAATTTACACTTTCAAGAGTTTTGAAAATGAGCTAACGCTCGAAACATGTTGACTATACATATTGTTAAATAAATCGTGAAACATTAAGCCAAGAGTTTAATTTATTTTAATATTCAATTATGTTTCACCAAGAGTTAAGCGAGAATTCAATCTCATTAACTAGTCAGTATCATTGAAAATTAACAATATAACTTAACTGATGTTCCAGTCTTTCTGTTTCAAGAAAGATAAATTGATATTTTTGGTTTTTGTAGGTAGAAGAAGAAATCTTCAAGGAGCAATATATTCCACAAACACTCACAGATGTAATTGATTTTGAAAGGGACATTAATAAGGTGAAATCAGGGCAAGGAGATGATTTAGTGTATAAAACTTTAGTTGGTTTGAAATCTGATTTGAGTGGTCCAGCACAACATCCTGAAATACTGCAAAAAAATAGTGATGAAGATTCAAATTGTGATGATGATACTGATGAAGAAAAGGAGAAACATTTTGTAGATTCTTCTAGACCAAAACATGAATCACTAGAAGAAAAGAAGGCAAGAAAACAAGCAGTTAAAGAAGAGAAAGCCAAAAAGAGGGAAACAAAAATTAAGAAGCATGTCAAGAAAAGGAATGAAAGAATTAAAAAGAAATAATCTGTGATATTGGCAAAGTAAGCCAAAAGCAATGTGGTGTCACTATACCGTTCAGCTTGTTTAGTGTAATATGTATTGTATATACAAGTAACATATTCTCAAGGTGTTACTAAATTTTATTATACCATTGTTTAATTATTATCACATTGATTTCTTCAAATTATACTTTTAGTAAATATAATAGAAACTCAATAAATATAAGAGAATTTATTCAGAACAATGTATCGTTTCATTTGATACAATACTTTGATATTATTAATATATTATTATTGAATACTTTGATATTTAAATACTTATAAATAATACTCAATAAATACTTCTGATTTTATGACAGCTAAACACATGGAAATACAATGCATCTACAATTTTATGAACACTGAGTCACAACCTAACTTGTTAAAGGCTACGACATGAAGTATTGAAAAGAAAACTGTACGTTAACGGCGAAATCATAGAGTTCAAAACAGAATCAAAAAATTTAGGACTTATAATTGATGAAAATCTCGATTTCAATTCACATGTGAATATGATCTGTCAACACTCTTATATGAAACTGAAATCATTATATAAATTGAAATTCATAATGCCATCAGAATTGAAATATAAACTCATTACTACATTGATTATGCCCAAAATTAGGTATTGTGGTTCAGTTTATTTCTATCACTTAACTAATTTCAGCTAAACTAAAGTACAGAATAGTTGTATTAGATTTTCATACTGTATCAATAGGAGAGATCATATGACACCTCACTACAAACGACTTTTCATTTTGAAAATAGAAAATCAGGTTTTATATCTTTATTATGGGTTTCTTTATAGACTGCTAACATCTGGCATTCCCCAATATTTATACAAGTGCTTAGTGAGGAGATCCACTGAAAGAGGTACATATATGAGACGCGATACATTCACATTACCTCTTCATCACACTTCAAAGTTTGAAGGCTGTCTTTTATATACTGCACCTCATTTTATGAATAAGATCTTGGACATGTGGTGCATGACGCCATATTCATTCAAAATAAGGATTAAAGAGTTACTTTTAAAAGATGACATTTCTCAATGACAGTTTGTGAATATGTGGTCAGTTAATTTAGTTGTACAAGGGTAGGTGAAAGATGAGGAAACTGAACCGATCCCTTTTGTGATAATTATGAATGTATGAATTATTCACAATAAACATTATTAATATTATTATTATCACTTACAAGTTCCAGTAGACCGATCGAACAACGGGATAGCTTCATTTTAATTCCATTTTCAGAAAATTTTCCAGCTTAACGGTACGTTATACAAAAAAATAGTGTCAACGATAATTGTAGATCGTACAATTAATTATGGGTACACTTTTTTCTAAGAGGGCCGACCTAACAGTTATTATTATAGATGTAAGAGGCAGAGGACCAAGGTTCTTCTCCCGTTCCAATGATTGAAAACTCAATTCGATAAAAAGTGTTCTCGTTGTCTAGTAGTATACCTCTGCTTCTTCAATTTAAGCGAGTATGTCCACGCAAACGAACTTCATTATTCAGTGTGTACATGTAATCACAGCCTAACTCTACTTACGTAAGTAGAGTTAGCCTGTGATGTATTTTAGCTTCGCATAGTTGTACTTGAGTATGCGGAACGAAAGTTTGTGGACTTTATGTTATCCACAAACTATCAACACTAGCACCTAAATAACACTATAGAAAATTGAAGAATATAACTGAAATCGTAAAATATTCAACTTCAAACTACGAAAGTCTTAAACAACACAAAATTGATTTCGTTTCACTGAAATTTGTAAACAAACTAAACACGGTTTTTTTTATAGTTTGATGTTGAGATTTCAACAAATTATCAACATCAACACATGTATTACACTGTACTCAATTGAAAAATATAGAATTTATAGCAAAAGCTCAAATTATTTAACTTCAATCTGCGAAAGTTTTGGGAAGCGTCCTATTTGCATTAGTATACCAGCTCAACTAATGGCGGGATTGTTGAACCAATGTTTACTCTATGACAGATTTTCATTTCATGGCCTGTATTGAAGGTGGCCGTGGCTGTGTATGAGTTAACAGTACAGCGAAATAATTAAAAAAAAGATTAATATTTATCTACGGCTCAAGCACAAAACCACAGCCTAACTCTACTTACATAAGTAGAGTTAGGCTGTGACAACACATACCTTAATTTTGGTATGTTCTGTGGGTTCAAGTTTTCAATACACAGAACATACTAAAAATGAAGGGTAGTTCTGTGGTTCTATATTGGGTTAAAACAAATGTGACATATTTTTGTACACAGTCTAAGATTATGATTTATGCTATTTTTAATACCGAAAATAAGATATATTAATAACGTTCATTTAAGAAGTTTATATGGTATTCCATCTCTTTGACCTACAACTAAAAAAATATATATTTCTGCATATCTCAACTTTAGTAGAAGTCTTGAAGTTGTGTGATCAAATAATTCGCCTTTAATTAGTAAAAGCACAAAATGAGTAACGCACAGCAGTCGGTTACTCAGCAGTCAACCGGAGCAGAAGAAATTAATAAGGCACAGTTGGCTGCTGTTTTACAAATATTGAAGAAGTACAATTTGAAGGTAATTTGATTGAAATATTTTGTCAAATGTAAAATCATTGAATAGTTATATAAATTCATTTTCAGAATACTGAAGAATTACTCAAGAAAGAAGCCAATATTAGTGATGGGATAGGAACCCAAGGAACATTGCAGAAAGACTCAAATGTCAATAGTGTTCTAACTGGCTATAAAAGCGATGGAGATCCAGAAACTTATGCAAATTCATATAGGGAATTGAAATTTTTTGTTGAAGATTCATTGGATATATATAAACATGAACTTGGAATGATTTTATATCCTGTTCTTGTACATATGTATTTAGAACTTGTGTATAATGGACATTCAGAAAAAGCAGTGGCTCTAATGAATTCATTTGGCCCAGAACAAGACACGTATTATCAAGAAGATTTGAAAAAATTAGCAATGGTTACAAAGAGAGAACATATGAGCGGAAATGAGTTGGCAGATACTTTCAAATCTAATCAGTTCATTATTAGAATGTCGAGAGATACTTTATCTTTATTGAAGAGACATTTAAATGATAAAAAGGCGTCTGTTCTCCTAAATATAATACAGGAACATCTCTACTTTGACATGTATGAAGGTGTTGCTAGAAATAAGTCTCAAATTGATGCTACTTCTGGAGCTGTAGGTGGAGAAGCTAAGAGACAAGGTGAGATGTTTCAATTAGTAATATGGTAATATAATAGTAAAATAATTATTACTAGTATTTTATTTTGAAAGCTGCATATATATATATATATATATATATATATATATATATATATATATATATATATATATATATATAAGAAAATGAAATTTTTTTGTGCTTATGGCACTGAATGAAATATTTAAGAAAATGAACATTAGAACATTCATTTATTATTAATTATTTATTATTTAATTACTATTATTTTATTATTATTAACATTTATCCCTTGAAGGATAATGGAGGCATCACATCGTACACGTTCACATATCTAGCTCTACTATAACATTCTCTTGATTAATTTCAATTTTTCAAATGAATGTTCTAGCGTTCATTTTCTTGTATATATATATATATATATATATATATATATATATATATATATATATATATATATATATATATATATATATATATATATATATATATATATATATATATATATATATATATATATATATAAATATATATATATATATATATATATATATATATATATATATATATAAGAAACCTATGACCATTATTAAAAGATCGATACATATTATAGTGGGGCATCTGAAATACATCATAAATGCTGCTTTTAATGATGGAATATTCCCAGATGCCCTAAAAATTGCCGTTGTCAAACCAATTCATAAAAAAGGGGATTGTGAGGATCTAAATAATTATCGTCCAATAAGCCTGTTATCGTCCTTCTCAAACTTTCTTGAAAAATTGATTGCTAATAGTCTTATAACTTTTTGCAGAAAGTTTCAGCTCTTTAGCAGGGCTCAACACGGCTTCTTAGGAAATAAAAGTACGAAGCCCGCTTTATTTGAGCTGACACT
Organism: Henosepilachna vigintioctopunctata; assembly: GCA_030704895.1. Taxonomy (NCBI): domain Eukaryota; kingdom Metazoa; phylum Arthropoda; class Insecta; order Coleoptera; family Coccinellidae; genus Henosepilachna; species Henosepilachna vigintioctopunctata. The sequence continues at coordinate 18,792,454 of JARQZJ010000121.1, read as the reverse complement.
AAATATCTTAAAAGCAATAGAATTGGGTGACATTCCACTTGCATTATTTTTTGATCTTTCAAAAGCATTTGACTTGGTGGACCATACTATTCTTCTCGATAAAATGGAAGCTTGCAGAATACGTGGTAAACAGCTCAAATTGATACAAAGCTACCTAACAAATCGAAATCAAATGGCATCTCTCACAAGAGGTAGAAATACATGTCTATCCGACAAACTGCAACCTAGTCGTGGAGTTCCACAGGGGAGCATTTTAGGTCCTCTGATTTTCATCATTTATATAAATGATCTCTCTGAAATTACAACTGATGGTGCTCATTGGATCACTATATATGCAGATGATACGAATATTGTTACCTCATCTGGACATGTTTTGATGATGTATTGAGAAATCATATTTCATTCATATTCATAGTAGAATCATATTCATAGAGGATAGGGAGATATCCTCCAAGGTGTATGAGTGGTACAGCGTCAACAACCTAGTGCTGAATTTGAGGAAAACTGATTGTATGATCTTTTCAACAGACTGAACCAGCTAAACCCTTCCGAGTACCATTCACATCCAGAAAACTGAACTACCTATTAGAGCATGCAGTAAGTTCCTGGGCATATATTTGGACTCAAACTTGAAATGGGGAGAACACATAATGGAGCTGAATAAAAAACTGACCTCTGTTGTTTATTCCCTGAGAGTTATGTATCATCATCTTGATTCAGATATTCTTAGAATACTGTATTTTGCAAATTTTCAATCTATTCTAACCTATGGAATATCTACCTGGGGAAACAGTACACATGCATATAGAAAATTTTATACGCAAAAATTGGCATTGAGGACAATCTTGAATATGCCATTCAGGATGTCATGTAGGGGAATCTTCAAGAAGAATCAAATACTAACACTTTATGGGATGTATATATTTAAGAGGATATTATTTGTATATGGACATATGAACTACTTCCAAGAGCATAGAAATACTAATAATACCAGAAGAACACATCCATTTTTATATCCTAAAATAAATTTGAGTCTTACACAAAATAACTCACATTATATGTGTATGAAATTATATAATGCCTTACCTAAAGCTTTGCTCTCTATAAGCACCAAATATATGTTTAAAAAAAGGTTATTCTCTTACATAAATGAATGTGAACCTTATTCACTACGAGAATTTTTTAATTGTAGTAGCATTAAGTAAATATTATGTTATTTTGACTTGTTTCTTTTGTACTTGGATGTTTCAGTTATACTTTCGGAAATAAATTTGTTTTCTTTCTTTCTTAATATATTAGATATATATGTCTTATATCATATATATCTTAGATATATATGATTATCTAAGAGGCCATTTAGAGCCATTTTAATGAATTGAATATTGTTATTGCATGTACTTCAACGTATTCTTGAAGCAGCCTGTTCTTTTTTGCTAAAATAAAGAACAATCATTTGCTGTTTTATAAATTTTGTGTACCATTGCTTTCAGATAATAAGGCAAAAGTGTATTATGGCATACCGAAGGCTCCAGATATACAAACTTTAGCAGCGCCTGTCGAAGAAGAGGAAGGAGAAGGGGGAGAACAAGATAATCCTGAAAAAAAATATATGATCCTAAAAAAGAAAAAAGCTAAAAAAGATCCTCTCTTTTCAAAAAAAACTAAATCTGATCCAAATGCTCCTCCTCCTGATAGAATACCAGCTCCAGATTTGTGAGTAATACTTCAGTATTCTTAATTTTATTAAATCTATGATTCTATTTTTAAAAATCACAATATTTCATTATCATTTTCATTTCACGCTGGGTTGTTCATTTAACCATCTAGATATAAGACTTCTTAATTGTTTTAGTTGCTAATGAATAAAAGGAATAACCTCCTACTACTGGGAACCTAAGCTATATATTGAATATTTTTTAACAAAGTGACCAGAAAAGCATAATCAAACCTAATTTTGTGTGGGCTTTTGTGTTGACTAGCTATTAATAATTATTCGATTTCATTTCAGAAAAGATAATGACAAATTAGAGAAAGTGAAAGCAATAAGGGAAGCCTCAAGAAGAGTCACATTAGGACAAGAAACACAATTATCTGTTTGTTGTTATACTCTGCTCAATTCCAACAATACGTAAGTATGAGAAGTTTTTTCTTCATTTCAAATTTTGCTAACCTTATTTGAATAAGTTTGATAATTGGATATAAAATCATTCATTTTTAACATAGCAATTTTGTTGGTAAACATGGTTATATGACTTGAAGAATTTGAAGCATGTGGAGGTATATTTCCTCCACATTTACTGTAAATATTTCTGGAGTAAAAAAAATTCCATTTCATTAGATCAAAAAAAAAATGTCTTGGTGCATTATTGCCCTAATTAAATTATTATTTTCTTAATATGTATGCTTTCAGTAAAAACATGTTGCATTATGTCTTCTGTAGTTTAGGTAAACTATTTTTTTTATAATTATGCATATTTTAGCAATTATGTTCTAGTGTTTGCTGTGCAGAAATCACAGAAGATTCAAGTATGTTAGCAGTTGGATTTAATGATTGCATTGTGAAAGTTTGGAGTTTAGTACCTCAAAAATTAAAAGCATTGAAATCTGCCCAGCAACTTCAAGATGTTAATATTGATGCTGAAGATCTTATGGTAAACATGAAATAGTCCTTTTATTAATGATTAATTTGAAATTTCCTATTCATCATTTCTGGACTTGACATAAAGAAATTACTATTATTATCATAGCAATTGAGAAATTGGTTAAAAATTGAGATGATGGTGGGAACTGTAAATCTTTGATTTTCTTAATTTATTTGATATTTAACAAATAATTGTGTAATTCATTAATTAACCTCATGTAACATAAGGAAGAAGACAATAAATGATAATTAATATATTTTCATGAAATCTAACTCAACAAGATTATTATATAGTACAAGAAATATAGCCCGAAAAATTAAATTTTTTCCTGAGTCTTAAACCACTCAAGTTTATCACAAATGAATTCAATACCTATATTACTTTTCATTAAGTTCCGAATTGCTTGAAAGAAAGGAAATCTTTATTCAATATTAAAAAAAATTTCTACATACAAGAATATATATGGAAAAAGATGCTGAGGTGAATATTTCTTGCATCAGTTTTAGTTCTTTTGCTATGTCTAATTTCAACTATAATGCTGTATTTATCAAAATCAATATGTACTTTAATCAAATATTTTGATTTAAAGGTACGAATAATGAACGAGAGATCAGGTGAAGTATCTCGCACACTGACAGGTCATTCAGGGCCAGTTTATTCCGTATCTTTCTCTCCGGATCGCACACTATTGTTAAGCTGTTCAGAAGATTCAACAATTCGCATGTGGAGTCTTCAGATGTGGACATGTCTTGTGGTATACAAAGGCCATCTGTTCCCTGTATGGGACGTCAAGTTTTCACCACTAGGCTACTATTTCGCAACGGCATCGCACGATCGCACTGCAAGACTTTGGGCCACAGACCACTACTCGCCTCTGCGATTATTTGCTGGACATTTTTCAGATGTAGACGTAAGTATGGAAACTATGCATAACTGACGTGCATCAAAATACGCCCACATTTATTGATTTTACTGCTCAATACCGCCTAAAATTTCGTTTGCTAAACATGATAATAAGAAGAAAGAAATGACAAGAAGCATTAAGATTATATAAATTCTTGTTCTATTTTATAGTTATTATTTGTATGTATTTTTTATTTAAAACTGAACTGCAAAAGAGGGCTCTCTACCAAAAGATGTGCTAATTAGTAGTAGCCTTTCTACACCTAAATTAGCCAACAAATGTATGATGTATTTTTTAACATAGTGTTTTTTAATTTCAGTGCATTCAATTTCATCCTAACTCCAACTATGTGGCTACTGGTTCAAGTGACAGAAGAGTTTGTCTATGGGACTGCACCACAGGCAACCATGTTAGACTGATGACTGGACATAAAGCGCCCATACATTCTTTAGCATTCAGCACGTGTGGTAGATTCTTATCGTCTTCAGGTGCTGATTGCCGTGTGCTGATCTGGGATTTATCTCACGGACATTTAGTAGCAGAACTCACTGGACATGAAAAACCAGTTCATACACTGGCGTTTAGCAGATGTGGCAACATTCTTTGCTCCGGAGGATTGGATTGCAGTCTAAAAGTTTGGGATTTTAGTAAAATCACAGAAGACATAAGTTCAGAAGAAGTGAATGTATCACATAATCCCGATGTGAAAACAGGTGACCAGTACTTGTTGAGAGACTTTGCTACTAAAAGTAGCCCTTTGATTCACTTACATTTCACAAGGAGGAATTTATTATTAGCTGTTGCAACTTTTGATGGTAGTAATCCTTAGTGTCAATTATCTTTATGAATAATTTACTTTGATGTTAGAAAAAATGTGATAAATTACTTATTTATTTAGTTTAATAAAAGACCTTTTTCATAAAATTTGTTTCTATTCACATTATAATCTTCTCATTCAACATTCTGAGAAAAAACAAGTTTTTTTCACAGTTTGAAATTCCAAGGAATGCACACAACCCCATCAGATAAAACGGAATAATATGTACTAATATTCAGATGTAATCCTTTTAGCAGAATATTGATTTCATGTTTATGATATAAGAGTTGTTCACAGCATGTTATCATTAACTCGGGCGTCACGTTGTCGTCCTTTCCAAGATATTCTAAATCAAATTCACTTCTGCATTGATTGTGTAAATGGCGCTCCTTATATTTATCCCTAAAAAAATGAGATTTATAGATTAACCTTGCCTGTAAAATGGTGTATTGTTTGACTGGCTCTTAAGTCACCTCTTTGGATAGCTTGGTTCTTATTGACTTAAAGTAGAAATGCCTCTATGAGGACAACTTGCAAACATGTCCGAAATCAATAATTACTTGTACAGTAGACCAATATTTATTAATTAGTTCAATAATTTCCTTTAATTAATTAAGCTCACTAAATCCAAAGTTTATGTTTTCATCATAACAACTAGTATGATGAAAATTTAAATTATTTATGGTAAATAAATTATGTTTTTCCAATCACCTCTTATAATTATTTGCTTTCATTTCAGCTTCAACTAAATGTGTATGGATAAAGTTGACTAATAACTGCCCTGGCAAAGAGCAAGGAACTATAAATTGTCCTGTAGGTGATACCATCAGTGGACCTGCCTCACTAGAAAGAAAGTAACTAAAATGCCTGAATGAAATAAACATGTTTCACTTACTTTTCAACCACAATTTCAAAATTCTCCAAGCTTTGAGGCCATTCTTTGGGAAATTTTCTATAGCTTAAATAATCACTAAGAGATGTGGTTACTTGGAGCAAGTTCCTTTCATATTCGCCTGCCATAACTTTGAACATAAACTTTCTGAAAATTCAAAAATGAGTAATCATAAACTTTAACAGAAAAGGCAACCTGCCTTCTTCCAATTTTAATATTTCGCAAAACTTGAGATACAGCTTTTTCAAAATTTGGTATTCTGGATAATATTGAATCATAAGAACGAACATTTTTGATTAACTGAAAATTAAAATTTTTATTGAATATGAATTTTCCTATTATAACCGCTTACTTCTAACCAATTGTGCCGAACTTCAGCAATATTCAGCATTATATGTCCATCTAAACTGATGCCAGTGAAGGGTGCAAATACCAATACTTTACCTGAAGAAATTTAAATCTACAGATTACTTAAGCTTTAAAAAGTTGTCTCTACATTTATATTATTCCATAATTATGTTAAATATTTTAACATACTTCTTGAGAAGAAAATCAATCTTAATATCAAAGAAAATCAATCAATATATCAAATGAATTAATACAGTCATTATACAAACAGTAGAATTTACAGTTTACTTTTTATTTGAAAACATTTCTCTTGCAAATATTTATACAATAAATGCAAAGTCATAGTAAAACATAAAGAAATTTCTGCCAAGATTGAGATCATTTAATTTGAACAAGAAAAAATTTATATCAAAATACTTGAATCTTGTAACTGTATTTCATAGTTGTTGTGAAAAATTATTTCTCAAGTTCCAATTAAGAGTCTTACTTTATATACCTTTCAAAACTTTCATTGGCTCTGGATGTTGCTCAGCTAAAGATATGAAACTCATTAGACATCCTCTATAGTGAGTTTCATTCCATCCACAATTCCATCTTATATCTAAAAGCTGAAATTCATTACTAATAATTTCTTGCAACTTTCTGACTTCTTCTGTTAGTGGTCTACTTTTTTCTCTCAACAGCTTTGCCTTTTCAATATTCTTCCGAAGCCAATTCTGTAACTTGAATGAATCTTGTGCTTCTTTAATTTTCTGTTTCATGACAAACTGACCAAATATTGGATCATTTTCATTAATCTTTGAAAAATCCATATTTTCTACATTGATTTTAACATTTTCATATTTATGAGAAGGCTTTTTTTCTTCAGGAATTTTATCAATATAATCAGTAGGCAAGTTGCAAGATTTTAATATAACCAAAACAGTTTGTCTCAGATCTCCACTTTGAAGAAATATCTTGACATAACGAAAAATTCCTTAAAATGTGAAATTACTTTTAGATCGCAATTAAATAACTGAATAATCACCTTCATTGTCCTTCTCCTTCAAATAAAAAGGCAAACTAATGGGTTTCAGATAACCTTTATTTTGGAGTGTTTCTAAAATAGAACTCAACTGCTTTAAAGAATTTTCATTTATAGCCTAAAATTAAAATGTTTATATTAAACATGGGATATTAGGTAACTCACCCTTTGAAGTGGGTATTGTCCAAATAAATCTGGGTGAACTGCAAAATAGAATGGCCTAAGAGCTGTTGAGGCTTCAGAGGTAGTCAAGTTTCGAACATTAAGACCACTAGATAAAGAAGCAAGTAAAATACTTGAATTCAAATGAAGTAGATGAGTAGATTTCCTGAATGTAACTAATTTGTACATGTTGTAAAACAAGGTAGTAAATTTGCTATACCATATATTTGTATATTGGTTCCTTGTAAATTGCCTGGTAATTGAATGACATTCAAATGTAAAAAATCTTCATTTTCATCAGTAAACGGGTAAGTACATATTCCTTTTTTTTATCCGTTTAAGTAATTGAATGTTACGTGTTTACAACTGACGTTATGTTTAGATGTTTACGAGAATGTTACTTTTATTTTCTTTTCACACCACAGTAATGAGTATCAGTTGTCAGCATTTAGCAAGAACGAAAGGTCATTACGAATTCAACTTCTATCTTTCTTACTCTGGAGTTCTCTGTGGTAAATCTCATTTCATGACATCGGTAATAGTATAGTGAAATATATGGTATACCAAATATATATTTCTGAGATGTAATATAGAATAATTTATTAATAATTATTTATATAATAATTGTTATATAAATAATTTGCAAAATTGAAAATTGGGGAATGCATTCAATAACCTGTTAATTTATGACACAATATACAGCATGCTGAAAATCTCCAACTTTTCAAATTGTCAACATTGTACCAGAAATGAAATGTCATAATATAAGACTTTCGTATTTTTTGTGAAAGTGGAATTAGAGCCTAACTGTACTTACTTAACTAAGGTAAGTAAAGTTAGGTTGTGGCGGAACTTTATCGCAGAAATAAGTGGAGAACTCACTTTTTTCCGCGACTAAAGAAAATTGTGACATTTTACTTTTGTTAATAAGTAAAATTATTAAAACTTTTTGTGCAATCACTTTTTTCTCTCAAAAAAATTAATTCTCTTTCCCTGGGAGAAAAAAATGAGTTGCATTCCCCCCAGTAGAAAAAAATGATTTCTTTTTTCTTTCAGGAAAGAATGAATTAAAACTTATATCAAAAATTTGAAAAAATGTTTAGTAGTAGTAGTAGTAGTAGTAATTTATTGGTGCAATAAAACATCGTACAGCTGTATTTACACAAGTCAAAAATATAAATAAAAACATAAACAATCACAAATATCTGCATACATACATTCACAAATAAAATGATATCAAGTCATGTATAAGGAGAAATCTACACGAAAGAACTCGGTGAAACAGTAAATAACATTTTCAATTAAAATATCCTTCAGTAATGATTTGAACTTATTAATAGGTAAGGTGCGGATTCTATGAGGCAAAGCATTGAAATTATATCAAAATGTTATTGAATTTATATCAAAATTGAATATGGATGTATGAAGGACATGTTCCTTGAACTAAATCTTCAATATCATCTAATTTTATCTGGTTGATTTTCAACAAGGTCCTGCAATCCTACATGCAACAACCTTTTCCATCAACAAACTTCATCGGAAGCCTTATTAGGAAAATTATCAAAAGTATAAAGTTGCAATTTTCTTTGGGCGTAACCTTGCACTTTTTGTTACAGATTTGTAATTAGTTTGAAATTGAAAAACCTATGTTCATATGCAGAGCCTTTACTTTACGAGCCATAAACTAGAAAATCTGGCAAATATGGTAAGTAAAGTTAGACTGTGTTCATATGGATTGAAATATAGTTGAATTATTGAACAATTCGTTTTGAAACGCCGTTCTTTTATTTTTTTGAGAAAGGTGCATGTTTTTCATCATCTATGCCAAAAAACTCGAATATACGATTCCGCGAAATTTTCCACGATTGAGATGGAAATAAATTTCATAACGTTATTTCCGCTATTTGATTTCGACATTTTTCCTTTATACCATTTGAAGCAATTATTAAACATCGACTGAGTTAAGAATTTTTAAACCAAATTACAGATTCAAGAAGCCTGATATTTCAAGAGTAGGTTACCCCAGCACAGACTAACTCTACTTACGTAGAGTTTAACGTAGGATTTAGGTTACTTAGCAACTAATCAAATGTGTGGACTGGCAGTCAACAATATTATCAGTCAAAGTCTTCAAATTTTTAAATTTCACATAAATAATTTTCTAATTCTAATATATCCTAAGAACATGTTTTTCAATATTAATTCATCGTTTTTCCCGTTATTGAACAAAATAGTTAAAATGTTTGACTCTAGCTTTTTTTTTTCCCCGGATGATAATAATTTGCTTGATTCCTGTGATTTTTCTAATCGATCTAAATATCTTGAATGATTGTATATTTCTTTAAGTGAACTTAAAGGCTCAGTGGCCAAGCGGTATTATAGCGACACTATGCGCTCTCGACTTACTGATGCTAGTGGGTTCGCTTCAGTTTACTTCACTGTAATCTTGGGCAGTTAGGTATTGGCGTTAAACTGTAGCTTCAACGGAGCTAAATGATTCTATACCTTCGCTCTTAGAACAAAAATAATAATATATGTGTTATATTCGTAATCTTGATGTTATCTGATCCCGATGGATTTTAGACGGTTTAAACACAGAATATAATTACAATGTAATTTTGAATATTTATTCCACGGCCAACTTTAGTAGTAAAGTTGACCGTGTTTATTCTTTATTATTTCAATATGTATGAACCACAACCTAACTCTACTTACGTATATAAAGTAATTAACGCAACTCAAGTAAAGTTAAACTGTGTATGAACAAAAATAACTTCATTTTATTTTTATAAATTGATCACAATGAATAACATCTCCTATCCTATAAGTTATCTATATTTCTATAACTACATCCGCTGCCCAACTTTACTTAAGTAAAATTAGACTGTGGTTGTGCTACATACTCTGCCTAACTCTACTTACGTGAAGTTATATAAGTAGAGTGTAGAGTTACTAGTTAGTCTGTGGCACGTTTACTACGAAAGTAGGCCGTGCCAGCGGTCGGAACCGTACGATAATTATCGTACACATACGATAATTTTGTGCCTACGTACTATGTACGATAGCATATTATTATCGTACGCAGATTGTACGATAATTTCTATCATGATGCAAAATTTGAGAATTTATATTTTTTCACTCATGCGCTGATAGTCTAAATCGTAATAGCATGATCTTGGGAAAATACTTTCTCTATTCCTATTGGTTCTTACTCTGCTACGAAAGTAGGCAAGTAGGTATATTTATGACATTTGGGTTTCAGTGTTCTGTTGATTTGACAGCGGTTTAAAAAAGATAAACTATAGAGTACTTGCATGCATATCAATATTACAATTTATATGATTTATTTATCTATAATTGACATTATCCTAAAAAATACGTGCTATAGGCTTTTGGAGATTCTATAGTCCTCTGTAGTTTTGTCTTTATAGATATTCGCTAAATAGATAATCGTAAATTAATCGTGTTATTTGATACAGATTTAACAGATTTTCAAACAAATCTTCTTTGCCGGTCCTATTTATTATATTTTATCGAGTTCTTATACGTTATAAAGAAACAATTCGATATTTCAATACTGTCAGTATATAAGTTGTTTCTCTTTGACAGTACTGTGATGTATTTATATATATACTGCGATCTTGCCTTAAATATTGTATACTGCAGAATTTACAGTATAGGTTTCAACTTTATAATTGAAGATTATGAAATCGAAATCCTTGATTATCATAATCGAGTGTATCTCTGTTAGAATGAATATATATAAAAGTATTGTTTCATGATTTACTTCATTAATTAGTCAGTTATATCATTCTAAATATACCTTTGTAATATGAACGAAGTAGATAGTCTTCAGGTATACTTTGCAAAATTTAATTTTATTCATTTGAAATTCAGTTCTGTTAATTATAAATAACAGTATAAGTTATAAAATAAGGCAACTATAAATAATTATGATTTTCGAAAATTTTAGATTGAAGATATTGGAGAATCGTCAAATTTTGTTAGACAGGGTTCTTTGAGGAAAGTTATCTCTGCAGATCATAAAAATGACAATTTGTTTGGTAGACCTAAAGAAGAATTGCATAAGTTATACAAAGATATTCATTTAGAATATCTAATTTTAGCTGAATAGTAAGTAACAAATTACTTGCATAAATGTATGTAAATACTACTAATACTATGTAATATGCTTTGTCTAATTTTTCAAAATAAATTATTTTATTGTGATTTCTTTTCAGTAAATCTGTAATAAGTGAAAATATTCAGAGCGTTTATGTTATTCCTTCCAGAGAAAATTTCTTAGGTATGAATTTGGGTATAAAATAATGTGTTATCAACGATATTAAAATATTTTCATTTTAAATTTTTGTTTTGCAGAATGGTTTGGAGTAATATTTGTTAAAAATGGCCCATATCAGGATGGTATTTTTCGTTTTCAATTGATATTAGATCCAGGCTACCCAAAAAATAATATAAGTCCAGTAATGTTCTGAAATTTGATATTGGTAACTTGTATATACATATTTAATTTTCAGTTAGTACGCTTCCAATCAAAGATGTTTCATCCTGCTATAGATCCAGAAACTAATGAATTAAATATAAGGAAGGTATTTCCCATTTGGGACAAATCAGAAAATCACATTTGGCAAGTTGTGAAATTTGTGGTGTGGGTGTTCAAAAGTGTAGAAGGAAGTTTAGCATATGAGGCTAATAAAGAAGCATCTCAATTGTAAGTAACTTTAATATAATATATTTTACACTGTTATTAATAATTATATTTGTGTTCATCAATCCACTAAGTATATTAATTAATTGAAAATTAATGCAAATGCAAGTTTTGAAGAGGGTATTAAAAATTTTTTTAATGCTTCATCATTAAATCATAATATTTATCATTCATATTTGTAGATGTGTTCAAATCTATTTGAGTTTATTCATTTTCCTAATTGATAAAATATTTAATCTTTTATAAAATTTGTTGCGCAGAGTGCATCAAGTTAAAATTATATTTTTTGTCTCTTATCTTGGTGTGCTTAGAACATATTTTTTTGATTAATTTTGATTACACTTTACAGGTTCAGAGAAAATATTGAAGAATTCAAAGACAGAGCAAAGAGAATAGTCACAAATAGTTTAGAACATTTATATGATGAACCCCCAACTGAAGACAAACATTATATAACATTTGAGCCTTACAACTCTAATGTTCATGAATTTGCTAGATCACAACTACTAACACAAACGAATGATGATTTTTTCCACTTTCAGAATTCTTGGGTTTTGCCAGGGAGCTTAATACCATTAGGTAGACCTCCAACACCTGATTCTGATGCTTCATGACGACTGTTTATTGAAGTGGGTTATTGTTATGTATTTAACAATTTCACTCCTATATCTGGATTTTGTTCTGTTACAACGCAAGGACTTCTAATTACTGAATAATGGTAACAATTGATTTACAATGATTTACAATTTCAAATTGCTTATTTTATGTTATTATGTGAATAATTGAGACAAAAGTATTATCTGAGAATACTTTTTGCAATACTTTGCTGCAAGAGTCCTGGCTCCATATAACTGAGTTGGACTTTTATGACTACCAAACTAGACCCAATTCGTAGCCCTTGGTTCTGTGAAGGTTTGCTCAGGTCCTTCACTGGTTGGTTGTTATAATTTAGATCTGCATTTCAGATTGCCTTACTTGTGCTAAAGTTCAAATTACAATGGTATTGAAAGACATTTACACATCTGTATTTATAACCTTAGTAATGAACCGTAATTTTCTATGTGGTAAAATTGTGTTGTATGTGAAATAAATCACATTCAAAAGGAAACCACATGCATCTGATGCACAGAAGACGTGCTCAAAATCATATCTGATTAATCTTTATAAATAATTTCTAATATTGAATACTGAATTTCAAAATAACTTATAAGAGGTGACTAGTATCTAAGGACAAATGTCTTGTAATTATAATGTAAGACTAAATACACAATTTATGTTCACCATTTCTCGCCAGCATCTATTGCATATTATATCTAAGAATTATTTCAAGATATATATCTTGACATAGTTTCTTTTTGAGTCACTGTAGCAAAGTTTTGATAGCAATAATTTAAAATAAAAGAAGAAAATATGAATAATGCTGTGTGAATTAACCACCTTAGCACAATATTTGATTTTATTTGAAATGTAATAGTAGAATTGTATATTAAGAATATCTAGTTGGACTAATTTTGGACTGACTCAAAAAAGATGATTCAAGTACATCGCTGTTGTACTGTTAAAGAGGCAGTTATTAATTAATATGCCATCTGTTGGCGTAAGATTGTTTAAACTTACTGTTATCACATGTTATATTTATTAGAAATTGAAAGTTGACCATCTTCAGGAATTAATTGAGATGCTTGCACGCATTGTCCTGTCAGACCAATCAATTTTAACTATTATTTAAACAATTTAATATGTTACAACTGTCAGAAAGAAAATTGTAAAAACTATATCTGTGATAATTATATTGATGAAAAATTGAAATTTTATGAGTATAGTTTGTTCACATTGCATTTTGTTTTTATTCATTGGATATAAAAGTATCAAACTTTTTAGAGACTATGAATGTGTTTAATATGTTTTCATTATCATCACATCTTTTTTTAAAATTTTATTATCTATATGATTTCTATAGATAATGAAAAGCAATTTGTACTCGACTTCTGATTCTTACTTTTCAATATCTCTTTCTTCCTAAATTTACTCTGAATTAATTCAGCTGTTAATTGAAATGAATGTTTGGCAAAATTGGAGTTGGGCATGAAAGAGCTGCAAATTTTTAACAGTGCAAATTTTTAACAAAAGATAAATTGACGATAACCAAAGTATAGAAGAGGTTTATTTTTCTCTCTATTTTTAGGAGCACTAACATTAATGCAAAAAAAAATTAACAATGGAAAATGTTCTAAATGTCACTGTTCTTATGATGATACCATCCATTTTATGAAAATTATTGAAATATGTTACGTTTATCTTGAAAAATGTATATTTTGTTGGATACTATATCTTAGATAATTTAGATAATAAATCATAGTTCTTCAGGAACAAAAATTGTTTAAACTGATGAAATTTAAATATATAGTTGTTTACACTTTATATGGTTCAAGTGATTCCCTTTTCCTTTTATACACTACTTCATTGTTGGCAAGATGTGTTACTATACTATTGAAGATTCAAAGATGAGCTGAAGATTTCAATGCAATTATAATTACAAGTTTTCATGTCAGAGGTTATATCTGAAGTTTGTGCTATAAAATGAGTAACAGTTAAACATATTTTGAAAAGATGAGAAAATACTCAGATTAGTGAAGTCAGATATTAATATTTGATTGATAATATAGTTCCAATATTATAAATTGTATATATATATATATATATATATATATATATATATATATATATATATATATATATATATATATATATATATATATATAAATAGGTAATTTTTCGACTGTATGATATGGATATAAAATTTAGGTAACTATAATATTTGGTCTGAGAACCAACATTGAAAAACCCATTTATTCAAACAATTTTCCATGTTTTCTGCTTTTTTGTGCATTCTTAATGAGAAAAGAACCTGCAAATTATTAACTACAATGATAATTAAATCTACTCACAATGAGAGTCAAACTGAACAGCTTCAGATTCAATTCTTCCCACAGAATTGCTGGAGGATTTTATTTGTTCAATTTCAAAATGTTGCAATTAATGCAAAATTGTTTCATACTTTTTGAAGTACAAGATCTTTTTCCAATGCAATTATCAGATAGGTGTTGTACAATTATGATTCAACTTTATATGCATTTGTCAACATTTGTTACATTCACGCAAGGTATTTTATATGACATTACAATTCCATATATTTATATGTGGATATATATATATATTCAGGTAAAAATAAATCCTTTTATTGACAGGAAACTAACACCTACATCAATAAATTACAATTTTTTCTTGTACCATTTGCTATCAAGTGTATAGGTTTTATTCATAAATGTAAATTCAGTCGGTGGGTTTGTTTCACCATTTTTAAAAGTGAATGATTTACTTAATTCTATTGCTAATTTTGATCGAATCAAGCCTATGGATCCAACACGTTCTGGTGCTGGATGGTATACTCTACCAGTCTCAGGTATCATTAACACTTTCTCAGGTTCAAATTTCAATGAAAGTAAAGAATCTGCATGGTTATACGCTAAATGCATTTCAGTGGTTCCATCAGGAGTTTTCTTCTCAAGAATATGTGTGAATACAAAAGCACAATCATCGCATCTAACAAAGTTTCTCTCCTTACCACATTTGGACAGCAAAGGAAATTCCCTGTATCTATCAGTTTTGTTTGGACCTAACTGATTGAAGAAAAATCTTAAAATTTTTTCTCTTTGATACAAGATGTAAAGTTTTTCATTTTTGAGTCATCTAAAAATAACTAATAAAAGAGTCATTTCAGCTTGTCGAAAAAGTGACTGCCTTACCATTCCTTGATGATCTATATAGTAAAAATATTCCCTCACTTTAGGTTCTGGTTCTTGCCCTTGTATATACGAAATATGATATTTAGAATATTGCAATATATTAAATATTTTGTCATTTAAGCAAGTTTTTGCTCGAATATACATTTTTAAATAGATAAGCTTATAATATACGTTCTTATTTATTATAAGTATCCAAAATATATAACAGAAAAAAGCAATTGATAGATTAATTCATTACTTTTCCGTAATTATCTTTGTCTTTCAAAAATTTAGGAATTTATTTTAATAGCTTGTATTTTGATAACCTTTGAATACAAAAATGACTGTCGAATCAAACAGTATTCAAATATTGTAATGATAACCATGCAATCTGTTTTATAATATAAAAGGTTTTAGTAAAGTAATGGATTGCATAATGCAAGATCAAATGTTCTCTAGAGACAGGTTAGGAAAATAGTTAATATATTCTGTGCTAGGAAACCGATATCGTGGCGTAAATGTGTCAGAATATATAATTACATAATTTATCTGAATGTTCTATCACAGCCTAACTCTACTTACTTAACTCGTAAGTAGAGTTAGGCTGTGTGTAGTTCAGTAGTCATGTTCTTTAACATAAACTACAAAAATGATATTCTGATAAGTATTCTGATAAATGATTTTTCTTTGATTTTATTAGAACGCCGTATAACATGAAATTTATCATACTATCGACTGACAATTTTTATTCTTTAGAAACAGTTTATTCTGCATAATTTATAGATGTTCAAAGTTCATCTTATATATTAAGAACCCAAATCATATAATGCATATATCGATGGCATAAAAATTGTTAAATAGACTATGAAGTCAACATGAAGACGTGCCTTTTTCTATCTCTTTACCTTATTTACATGTAGAACCAATAAGCGCTATCTTTCTCTAAGCACCTGTATCTGGGCAAGCGCATTCAAAAAAAGTACGTGTGTTGGAGAACAATCGGACACCGTGCAACATTGCCAGATATAGAAAGAATTATTTCATTTGGATATATTTGATTCATGTAAAAACTCCTTCAACGCCTTATTTTATAAGGCGTTGCCAGTGATTGGACATTGGACGTCATTTTGTGTTTATGGTCCTTAGAGTGAGATATCGTGCTGCGTCTTTACGTATTCAAAACAAAGAAGGGATATTTAAATGAGTCGAAGATATATCGGCTTCAGAGTTTAGATTTATCGAGACATCCACGTTAGTATAAATGATCTATGATTAAGACATCAACAGTAATGTTTCTGCACAGTCTAACTCTACTTACGTAAAGTTAGGTTGTGGTTTTTGGACTAGTGTTACTAGAAGATATTGGTTTCGTCGACTGTATTTAAACTAGATATCAGATAAATTATATATTACAAAACAATAAGCGTTGTAATCACTTAATTATGAATCATTGTTATCACTCAATTATGAATTCACAAAAGTGTAGTTTTCTTACAGATATTCTGAGAAATGATAATTGATCGTATAGCTTACAGGTATATTAGTAATTGTTGCTTCTTGTGTCATAGTTTTGATGCCAATTCAATAATTTATGAATTTTTCGTATTTCTTTGCAATAATAATTATACAATCCGAAAACCTAGCTTAATTTTTTGAATTAATCTGATTTATTTTGAATTAATTCAATTTTCTGATTCATTTTGAATATCAATACTTAGCCATTTTTCACGTTCTAACGATACATATATAATATACTTATAATGATTCGAAATTTGTTTACGCACAAAAATATTTATTATAAAAGGAATCGTAGTTGTATAATAATATTAAGGTATAGTTAGGCGTTCAAACTTTTTCCAGTGATACTGGCAGTGTTAGGTTCCCAGACGTTGGTGGGCAGTACTTCCATGGCAGTCCGTTTAGCTTCTGGTATGTGAACACTCTTAACCAACTTTGATTTGACGGGTGGCATTTTCTTCTTTTTCTTTTCTTTTTCTAGGCATTTTCTGTTGAAACGAGGTAAATTAGTTAAATCGTTGGAACCAAAATAGTGCTTAACCGGTACCGGAGCCAATGGACTTTTTTTTGACGGATCCACGTCCATTTTATCATCATTCAAGCTCTGACAGCATTTTTGCAATTCTTCTATGAGATCTTCGATAACAGGACCTTTATACACTTCGTTCTGTACAATTTTCGGCAATTTATGCAAAATTGTTGTCTTCTTCAGTAGTTCCGCTTTCACCAAAGATTGTTTTTTAAGAAACATATTGTTCTCCTTTTCTTTTTCGGGCTTTTGCAGCTTCATTTTCAAGCTACGATTTCTGAACATTCGTTTTCCACGGATGGATAGGTTGGTACCCAAGTATGGAGGTGCCCTAGGGAGAACCTGTTTGTAAACCAAGTCAAATCCTCCAACATCGGCTTTAGGATCTTTCTTTCTATCAATCACGACTGGAAAATGAAGGAAATCCACTCAGTAAAAATTGACCTGTTAAATATTTCAACAAAAAGTAATCCTAACATAAGAATTAATTAATTACGGTTAGTACCTATCATGTCGCATAGTAGACAGCGTATATCAATAACGCACTATAGTGCTGACACGATAATAATAATACCTAACCGTCATAGTTATGTTTACTGAACGTGCTTGCCGCAAAATGTTACGAGGAAATAAACTGGTTCAAGAAGTCTTTTCTGTTTATTAGTCACGTTTTGTCACTGCTGCGATAAAACGATATGGTTGCCAACCTCTACTCAATACCATTAGAACAGGTGAACTTCTGAGTAGAATGTTTTGAAGCATAAAGATCAGGACTACAATGTTTTTCACCTTGTGACTGGTATGACTAACAAGAATTGTTCACCCCTATTTCTTAACCAAACCATGAAACAGAACAATAACCAAAGAAAGGTTTATACAAGTTTCATTATCTTTCATTTCGAATTAAAATCCTCATGTGTAAATGTTATATAACCCTCCTGGTATCTACCGGTTGCAGATTTCATTATGATTTGGTTATATAAATGGTCAAAATGTGACTTATTTATAATTCATTTATAAATAAGTTTTGATTATATATATATATATATATATATATATATATATATATATATATATATATATATATATATATATATATATATATATATATATATATATATATATAATATGAATTGGCAGTGTGTCAATGTCTGATTCAATTTGTCAGTTTATCGGCGCGAATATCGCGAAATCTACTATGCTTGACATTCAATTTCCATCATGTCTGACATGTGAATTTTAGAAGTCTGCAGTGAAAATAAAGAGAACTATTCTATAACATATTTGTGATTCATGTGACTTGTATTTTATGTTTAATTTGAGATTTTTCTTTTATCTTGGAAACGAGCTATATTTGTACTAGTCCATTGTTATTCAACAACATACATGTAATTGACATGTCCTCATAGTTGACCAGTGAAGTCTACTGTAAGTTTTATGGCATTGTATCTTGCATTGTACTTCATCTTGACTTGTTTTTCACAGCCCTCTGAAGCCTGATGATCCGAATAATACTTCGCGAAACCGGTAGCTAATTGAACCAAATTTTGGAGTTGTGAGAATTGTGTTTCATTTAACCTCATTATATATATATATATATATATATATATATATATATATATATATATATATATATATATATATATATATATATATATATACAAACCTTTTATAATATCAGCTAGAAACTGCGGACACATTCTTCTTGTGATGCTGGTAGAAGACGACATATCTGGACTGCAGTTAATTTCTAACAGCCAAGGCCGTAGATCTTCTCCGAGGATAAAATCCGCACCATACATTTCAAAGGTGTTTTGTCTTCGATCCATTGTGTCCTGGCTTGCCAGCATGGAACATACGATACTCTCTCTCATACCTTTGGAACGAATATATTATCAAATGAGTTTTTAGGAAAATTAGGTACATAAGGATACATTTTATTATTCTAAAAATGTTTATATTTTAAGTGATATCGTGCACAAAAAAACAATTTACGAAGTTTTGAAAATTGGGGAGTGAAGGCTTCATCTCAATTACGTGACGTGATAGGGGGTTGGAGATAATTAACGTCTCGAATTTTACATTTTTAAACTTGGCAGTCTTAGCTTGATATTCGAAAGGCTCATCCCCTATATTTGTGTGATATCGTTGACGACGTTCTCTATCAATCTCTATACAAATATATCATGTTCCTTTGATTTATTTAGATACTCGAAATACGTGGTGAGGTTGAGTCAGAAAATACGATCAGACAAAATATTATCTCATAAAATCAAGAGAAGAAAATAATCTTGAGACAAAGGTAACTCTTAAGGGAAATATGGACACTCTTGAGCAGAAAAAAAGGCCTATCCATCCATTGCAAATTTGGAAAACACCTAGTGTGTTCTTATTGGCTAGTTGTGGGTGTAAATTGGAAGTAGAATTGAATTTACGAAACAGAAACAAGCAAAAAGTAAAGAAGGAACCTAATTTTGTGAAAAAGTGGGATTAGATATAATTTATGCGATCTATTTCCATATTCAATTGCGCTTTGGCTACCAAAAAAGAAGATAATTAGTTATATCTCGAAATACTTTGTTATAAATCCATATGAGACCAGAGGATCGTCGAACATTTACCATAGTACTAAGTACGCATCATTCATCATATTAACGCAGGTCCCACCACTGCAATACCCGCACCAATAGCACCTCTGTAAAGTAGGTTGAATGTACGCTGATCTCTAGGTGAAAATATTTTTAATGCATTGAATAAAAAACCTTACCCTTAGTTTCACAAAATTATATTAATTGCTTGATAATTGTTTCGGGTTATTACCCCGTACCCCCCGAAACAATTATCAAGCAATTAATATAATTTTGTGAAACTGAGTCAAGTGTTTTTATACAATATACAATCTCTCGACCATCAATATATATATAATACCTTTCGACAACTTAGAAATAAAAAGATTCAACGAATTTAAATCGAAACTTAAAAATTTCTTAAGGTATTTTATTCGGTAGGTAGTTTTGTTTATAACTTTGATTAATTGAATTAAAACTTTCATTTCATTGATAGATTTGAATTTGTTTCTCATTTATTTTTTGAATTATTCACGGATTAATTAATATTAATTTAATAAATATTCCATTCAATTATTCAATATTTTTTGTTGACCTTTTTCCACATATTTTAATTACGAAGTCAGTGCAAATAAAAAATTTTCATTTCAGTTTTTCATCATTAGGATTGATCAAAAGTACGTTAATAAATGACATTACTTCGTTATTTATCTAAAATGATTACTCCATAAGTTAAGGTTATTTCTATGAAACACCTTCCGATTAACGAGGATATCTCATAACCTGGATAAACAACCTGATCCCATTTTTCAATCTTTCCCATCTTCCTTAGGTAATCCTTGAACGTTGGGGAGTCCCACATGTTATCCTTAGGCAGGGCCTTATCGCGGTGTTCCATATTCGTATATTTGCACTGAACCGCATAGTTTGTTAGATGCAACGACTCGTGAAAGTTTTCCAAGTTGTAATTCTGGCTGCTGAACCTTAAGTAGCACTCCCTATAAAAAATTGTCAACTATAAATGCTTTAAACACCCTTGACCGGTATTTGAATTACTGGTAATTAACATATGAAATTGAAGTACGAAAGCATTTTTACTCGTTCATTCTTAAAAATTCATTCTTGAAAATGGTATTTGTGATTGAAATTGGTGATGTCAAATACCCAACGCTGAAGTACTATTTTATAGTCAACATTTTAAATATCTATGGCTTCACAATATTATTGGGTCTTGCAGAAAATAGAGCTCCATAAGTCCATTGTTTTCGTAATTGAAACGTAGAGTATGAATAGGTACATTGTAAAAATACATCTGTGTTTTTATGAGAATTTTAAGGATTGGTATATTGACAAGTCAAATTAATAAGTATCCTGTCAGTTGTCATTTAGTTGAATATATTTCAAATGTAACAAAAAGCTTATCATCCTGAGCTATATAAAAATATAGAAAATGTGTTCATAGAATATAATAAAGGTTTGTGCTAAACAGAACCTGTGGAAACATTGTTTTCTTGAAAAAGTTGTATTTATTCCACAAAACGAGGCTCAAAGAGCAATTTGTATCGGAACAAATTAATCAAAGACACACCGCCACATTTCAATGAAACGAAAGTTAGAAATATCCCGAAATGATCACGCGAACATATTTATTGTGTCGGGTGGCATCTTGGAAATGAATAGAGTGTAGTCATCTGCACATATCCGAGGACCAAAGCAGATCTGCATTCGGGGTTTCAGTATTCTTTTAGTAATTTATAATTTGAATTGTATTGTTATATTACTGTGTTTTCCTTTATGAACATAACAATATTTTTCATGAATACTCACTTGTACATCCATATCGTCAATGGCTGCGAGCACGTGACCAAAAACCATTGACGAATGTCAAATTTCGTATTATATATTATAAAAGGGCGCTCTAAAATGAAAACATGTAATAAATAATGTTTCACGAAGTAAGGGTTGTTTTTACCTATATATTTTTGAACAACATACTTTAATTTCAGGCTCATTATTTTTTCCACTTCTTTGAGATATTTCACCAGTATAATACCTCTTCCTCTACACTGTAAACGTACGGAAAAATACATATTTATTCCTATATTTTTTAGAAATATAACATATATTTCGATGAACTATCTATATATACGAACTATAATTTGAATATTTTTGTATTTGATTGTTGTGGCAATTTTATGTTCTTATCTTTGTTTCGGAATAGGAGTATTTCTAATTTAAATGTGAGTTTTTGATGTTTTTTAAATTGAAATTGTCCGAAATATATTCTCTGTAAAAGCTTATGTTATGAAAAATTAAGTTTAACCGCATTGTGAAATTCTTCATGAAGTATTTTTTAATATCTTGATTTTTAAGAAGCGAGTTGTTCAAGATTTAAACTTACTTTATTTCCAGGTTTCAGTATCCATATATTTCTGTATCCATCAGTTTCATGTTCTGTCCAATATTTTGCAATTTCTTTCAATACAGTTTTGCCTTGTGCGAGCATAGACAAAATCGAGTGATCTGGTTGTATTTTGAATTTTTCA
Source organism: Henosepilachna vigintioctopunctata (assembly GCA_030704895.1). Classification (NCBI taxonomy): domain Eukaryota; kingdom Metazoa; phylum Arthropoda; class Insecta; order Coleoptera; family Coccinellidae; genus Henosepilachna; species Henosepilachna vigintioctopunctata. Next base: position 18,769,991 of record JARQZJ010000121.1, on the reverse strand, counting down.
CCTCCGTGAACTATCGCGTAGTAATCTTCAAGAAAATTCGACCAGTCCTGGAAAGTTGCTTAATTTGTTATAACTTATTCAATTTTAATTGTTTAATCAATGAATTATAGAGCATTAACAGAAATTTAAAGATAAAGATTGATACCTTTATCAATCTTTAGAACGGACATTGAATCAAAAGAGTCATTTTCATATCGTAATATTCAGAATGAAGTAACAGAATTTTTCAATGAGTTAAAAGAACTGCGATGAAAGAAATATGAAATTTACGTTTGGTTAAACACCCAGCGCATTCGCCATTTTGTAGAGGTTGTAAGAAAATGACTAAATTATTATCATTACTTTCACTAAATCTTTATTGGAGTACCTGCTGAGTTACCCTGATGAAATCTTTATCTATGTCTAGGTGCTTCTGACTGGCAACGTATTCAATGCATCGATCCAGTGCGAATTTAAGAGAGGACATTGAAATTTTTCCATCTGGAAGTTCGACGCAATATTTGAATTTTGTACTGTCGTATGTCTGCACGACATATTTGACTAAACTTATGCATGCTGTGAGACGGAAGTTGTCAACGAAGTGATTGAAATGCTCAGGAAAACCTAAAAAAATATATATGACTAGTATTAGGTATTTTAAATCTTTCAAATTCACATTTTCAATAATGGGTATGACTGAGCTCATCAATGAGCGCACATTGAAACAAGTGGGATAAATATCAAGATAAAACTCTATTGAAGTTATAAAAAACGATTGCAGAATTTTAGTCATTTGTGATTTTAGCACAGTTTTAAAATGTAACAGTTTTAGAATGGAATTTCTTAACGATGAAATTAAACATATTATGAATCTTTTATACTAATGAATAAATCAATTCCAATTTGATTGTTCAACATCAACAAATATTGGTCATTCTGGCTCAACATTTCAAATGATCTTTTCAAAACAAAAAAGTTTGAATGAATTTCATTATATTATATTGAACAAAGTTCAGTATTGCAATTCCGAATTCAGTGAATGATTCAAATTTTGCCAAATAGGTAAATTGAAAGAACTACTGAAATCCCTTTAAAATCACATTAGAAATTTCTAATCTCCTATATCTTATGACTCATACAATACAGTTCAACTTCACTTTTTCTATTCATTACTTGAGAATATTCTAAATGTTTTGTCTATAGTCGAATGCATATTTACTCGAATTTAAATATTTGTTGAATTTGTATTGAATTTCCGTTTCCATTTTGAAATATATCACGAAAACAATGAAATATCAAAGAAAAACCTGAACAAAATAAAGTAACGAAACAAATTATAATCTTTACAGTGGATAAATACCGCATTCATCATTTTTTTGAATAAATTCAGGAAATCAATCATGATTCTTTTAGGTATATAGGTATATAACACTATACTGTATCGATAATGAAATATTGAAGTTAATGGAAAAAGTGGAAAATTCTTGTGCAAATCATGAATAGGTAATTATTCATATCTAATTAATTATTTAACGAATTATGTTCAAGAAACTGTCTATTCCTGACTTCATAAGCTTCAACAAGAGCTTCACTTGCATTTATTGTTTTTTCAAGAATAATATACTATGTTTTAAGTCTTTTGTTTTTTATTGGCTTCAACAAGAGCTTCACTTGTATTTATTGTTCTTTTCAAGAATAACATACTATGTTTTAACTCTTTTGTTTTATATTGGCTTCAAGAAAAACTTCACTTGCATTTATTGTTCTTTTCAAGAATAACATACTATGTTTTAATTCTTTGTTTTTTATTTATATTTCGAATTTGCCAAATTCATTGAGATTATGATATTCGCAACAGATGTGAAACATGAACTGTTTTTTTCTTGTTTCATCTCCTTTCAAGTTCAGATATTCTAACTCTTGAGTAATCCTTTTTTAGTCAATCATAGGAAAGTTAGGTTAAAAATAAATTTCTTTTGAAGAGTTAATGTGATATAAGTTTTAAATTATATTTTTGGTAGGAAATTACCAGTATTCGAATCTTATCATCTTTATCAGTTTATAATTGATCATTTTAAACAATATCTTCTCTATCGCTTTGAATAAAATGCTTGAAATATTTTATTACATAATTTTTTAAAACTATGGCCAGGTCTGTGCCACTTCTAGAGGAAATGAGATAGTTATTTTATTATTCGTAATTCTGATGTGTATTTCGTCTACTCTTTTTTACAATTTTCAAATCATTCAAACTCACCTAAAACGTAGCATCGCGGAAAATTCACCGTTGCGATATTCGGCTCCGTGTACCAATAATAGTTTTGGAGAAGCAACGCCAAACCTTCTTTGGAAGCAAAAAGTGATCTGCTAAATCTGTTCAGCAATCTGTTTGGATTCGATCGTTGCTTGTAATCAAACTGATCTCGTTTCACGCTCCAGAAAAAATTGGTGTCCACTCTTTGAAGAAGTCTGTTCGTTACCTTCAAAAATTTGTGTAAATTAAGCAGCCAATGAAAATTTAAAGTTTGATTTACGACAATTGATGTAAAATATATCCAGAGTTATGCCAAATCTTAAGCCCATAATTACGCATTTTCACTAATTTAGGAACATTCATTAATAATAATTGAAAGATTTTTATTTGTACAATATAAATACGTGCTGTAAATGTAATTTCTTCGCAATTAAAAAAGTTATTCAACTATCACTTTGCAAACGAAGACATGAAGTAAAGAGTAACATTTACTGAAAATAGAAAAGTATATTACTCAAAACAAAAATCCAATACTCATTCAATTTGAGTTTAATATCGATATTATTCAATCAAAGTTATATTTTAAAATGGGTTGAAATTTTACTGACATGGTAAATATTTTTTTTAAACCATTCGATGATAAAAAACGGCAAGTGTTACTTTATGAATGGACGATTTTTGGAAGCTTGTCCTCCTATTATAGAAATAATTTTATTATCATCAAAATGGCAAAATATTTTTTGATCAAAAAAATAAAGTGATTTTTGTCGTTCTTTTATACTCATATGTTGGGTGTGTTTCATGAAATGAGGTGTATATATTTTATACCCCTACATTGAGATGTCGCTTTTTCATAGAACATTTTGGTCTCTCTTTTTGCGCGTAAAGTCCCAGCGCGTCGAACATCCGATAAGAAAGGCCAAGCTTCAAAAAATACAGAACTTTTAATTGATCGAAATTTCATTTGGTTCATTTTAATAAACTGCTGTTGAAAATACAGAAAACAGCAACATAGGTAATCAATCAAAAGAAACATTTTCACAAATCACAAAATGAAAAGATACCCTGAGATGACGATGACAAGAAGATGGAGACAAGATGACAGACAGATTAGTCCAGATTCTAACCTAACCTAACCTAACCTTACCTACACTTAACGTCTACTGCTACATGAGTCCAGATTCTAACCTAAACTAACCTAACCTAACCTACACTTAACGTCTACTGCTAGATGAGTCCAGATTCTAACCTAAACTAACCTAACCTAACCTTCACTTAAAGTCTACTGATAGATGAGTCCAGATCCTAACCTAACCTAACCTAAACTAACATAACCTACACTTAATGTCTACTGCTAGATGAGTCCAGATCCTAACCAAAACTATCCTAACCTAACCTACACTTAACGTCTACTGATTGACGAATCCAGATCCTAACCTAAACTAACCTAACCTACCCTACACTCAAAGTCTACTGCTAAATGAGTCCATACCTTAACTCAAACTAACCTAACCTACCCTACACTCAAAGTCTACTGCTAGATGAGTCCAGACCTTAACTTAAACTAACCTAACCTACACTTAACGTCAAGTGACAGATGAGTCCAGATTTTCTGGCCATTATTAGATGTAGGTTCTTCATTATAGGACGAACTGAAACGAAATTTACGTTTTCCATCATAACAAAGATCTTTTTGTGATATGTACATCCTTCTTCGAAAGACATTTAACTTCAATGGTTTACTTATACGAGTTTAATGTTTGGAACACAATTTCACTGGAATATAACTTACAGAGCTAGAGCTAAAATAATGCTCAATTTATTTCCATACTATTTTGTAGGTGAATATATATGTTTTGCAGATGTTGGGAACTAGTGAAATTGAGAAAAAAGTAAAGAACTTGGGTGAAACAAAACTGTTAATTATAATAGTTACTTTCTGATAATATTTACAAAATGTCTATGTGCTCTTTCCCAGTTAGCTAAATCAACCTGAATTCTACCATGAATACTTGTGCAAGGAATATTAATGTCTTACCGTTTTCTCACATTTTTCTACATAGGCCGACGGCGATTCCCAATCTTGTTTGGCAGGTAAATTACCAACGAGGTCGTCAGAATTCGTGGCCGACATAGATCGAATTTTTGCATTTTGGTTGTTCTTGTCCTTCTCTGGTGTTTCTATTTTCTCCAACCAATCTCGTCGCAGAAGTTGTTGACGAATAATGTTCCAATTCCCTGCGAGTTCAATCATTTTTATAGCAAAATTCTGACGTTCGAAGTTACGTTTAAGAGATATTTATGCCGAGCATCAGACTTACACGGGTATTAAAACGAGTTACATTTGAACAGTCTAATTCAAATCTTTCTGTGAATATAGTCGTACTTGAAAACGGTTGCACCTACGTAAATGAACGAAACGCCATGTCAACTTATTTTCTTGATAATTTGAAAACTATAATTCAATTATCATTAAGAGTTTATTATTTTATTTTGTTTGCATGTTGTATTTTTCAACATTTTCAGTTTTAATATAAGTACATTTCATATTTGCATTTGCTATTTCAGTGCTTAAGTCTTTTATGTCTCACCTAGTTGTTTTATCATAGCCAACGTTATAATATTAAAATATAAGAAGATTGTAAATTTATTCAAAAAAGTGTACTTTGCTTCTTTAATAAATCTTAGGTGGGGTTAGGGATGAAAAAAATTATATGTACATATAGTACGAATGGCGGTATGAAAAACAAAAAGTATATGAAACGTCGTTTACAGAAGTGTATTGTATGAGTTATATAGAAAGTGGAAACTGTTCAAAGAAATAATGAATAAATTCCAATTAAAACCATTCATTTAACCAACATTTTGTTCATAACAGATTGAAAAATACAAGTCATCCTTCGAATGATATTTGGTGATTTTGGTCAACTGCTCCATCATTTTGATGTGATATAAACGATCAGTGTTCTCTAAACTGAATTGCAAATGTTGAAAAGCTAACCTTATGGTAAACTACCTTGAACGTCATTATTAAAGTTCCAGGTTGTGTACATGTTCAAAAGGTGTAATTTTATTGATTGTTTATTTATAATTAAATGTTAATTTATTTTGGGATATAAAACTTATAGGGTTTAACATAAAATTTCCTCTTTCCTATACTCGTAAATAAAACTTTTGAGCTTCTGAATTGATGAAATATATCCACCTATAGGCATACAAGATGAAACACTTACAAGTCGACATAATGTGGACATATTCAGTACGCGAAGGAAATGCCATGCAATAATCTTCTTGCATAAAATAATCAACAATAAAGTGAAATGTCAGGAATTATTGCAAAAGCATAACTTTATTGTTCCAAGACATTCTTCCACAGGCGAATTTACGTTCTAACTTCCAGCAGCTAGAACGAATGTTCTAAACTTTTCTCCATTGCACACTATGTATGAACTGTGTGATATTTTGGGAGCCAAGGTGGATATTTTCAACTTTTCTGTTACTGATATTAAGGCAAGTTTCCTTGATATACATAATCTCTGCTAGAACAGTCATTTATGTGTATTCACGAACATGATTAATATTCACTCATATACTTGTATGTGTGTATATGTTTTAATATGTGAATGTATAAGTATGTGTGTGTTTATCGTTATATGTATATATAAGTTTGGTCAGTATTTAAGTCTTTTTATTCCTATAATGTCATTTCATTTTATCAGTTGTGATTCATATCACAAACTCTTTCTTTTAAAATTGAACTTTAGAATTTGAAAGTACAAAATTGAAACTTTTGAACTTTTGTACTACCAATTTGTTTTTAGTATCTGTTGTGTTTCCTGTTTTGTAATTAGAACCTGCCCTGTAGAACAGTGTATATTGAATAAATAAATAGATAGATAAATAAATGAATACACGAATGAATGAATAGATAAATAAAATGAATAAATAAATGAATAAATAAATGAATAAATAAATAAAGAAATAAATGAATAAATTAATGAATAAATAAATAAATAAATAAATAGTGAATAAATTAATAAATAGTGAATAAATTAATAAATAAATGAATAAAGAAATGAATAAATAACTAAATAAATAAATGAATAAATAACTTACCCCTGATACTGAATATTTTTCCGGCAGCACTTGCATTTTCGACTGTTCTTTTCAACTGAGTCAATCTTTCTGAAGATATAACTCCTTTGTATTTGCTTTCAACGCAACTGTTCGACCGTTTTATACAGTTATTAATGGTCAATTGGATATCAGAAGTTACTGTTCTACATGGTGCAGGAGGAGCACTTGTGATACCAGAGGAGTTCTTCTGTTTTTCGTTCGCATTATCTTCGTCCTTTTTTTTATCGTCGTTCGCTTCGGCGACAGCACAAGTTGAAGCAGTGTCATTCTGTCGAAGTTGCATATTCCGCCAGTTTGAAATATGATAATAATGACAACATAAACTTTATTTTTGAAGTTTCGTTCTGACAAAGTTTTCGAACAGCGGCCTCTTAATTAATAATTGTGGACGTCCTTCACAACGAGATTTCATTCAACCGAACCATACTGAGAGATGACCTAAATATTTCAATAATTTCTGAAAATGTTAATTATACACTGAAAATAATACCCTAGTCGTTCATTCTGACTGATGAAATGAGCCCACTAGATAAAGTCAATTTGTCAATAAGTAAATGATTCGAACACAGATTCTTTGATGTTTGTGGTTATTTTATTCATTAAAATATTGCTAAATAAAACATAGAGCTAAACCCTTTGTCTCAAAGATTGATTTGATTGACAATTTAATTGAGGTACAGAGTGACTATGGATGAGTTGCCCAAGAGAGAAACAATTTATTTTTTGGTGTAGCGAGAATGTTAGTCTTGATGAAAAATGGATTTGTTGGGATGTTTTCAGATAAATGGCACAAGGGTTTTCGGTTTTTAAAAACCGGTTTTTTTGTAGGATATTATGAAATGCGAACACTTTTATTACATTAACCTAATTTGAATTCTAGCTTACTTCTTGATGAAACATATTTGACTGTTAATTTAAATTGAACACCCCTACAAATTCCTCACGAATACATTGGAAAATAATACGTTAGTAAAATTAATAACTTTCAGTTATTAATTTTATTACCGTATTAGTTAAGTCAACATGTTCCGAGCTCTAGATTATCAAGATAATGAGATGACCGTTTGAAACATGTTGACTCAACCTTGAATATTTTATTATTAGTAATTTTTCAATACAATTGAATATAAACTTTAATTCAAACACTTGAACTTATGATTTACACTTTATTGACTACATAGCATGACACGATTCGTCGTTACAAACTACTTCTTCAGATGCTGACAGAATAATTCATAATAAATATATTAAATATATCATATCATATAATAAATATAAAAATAAGCATCTGAAGAAGTCGTTTGTAAAGACGAAACGCGTCATGCTATGTAGTCAATAAAGTGTAAATCAAGTTCAAATGTTTGAATTTAACTTTATATTCAATTAAAATGGATTTAAGTCTAGTAAACACTATTAAATATTAAAAATTTTTCAATATATTCGAAAAACCTTAGAACAAGTGTTCAATTCAATAAAATCAATATTTTTTTGATACTGAGCCAAAATTTTTATTGATTTTGGGCTTAACTTTCAAATATTTTATATCACATACATATATTAGCTCTTAGTAATAACAGGCTGGGTATATTGGAAAATCTTCATTACTAGTTGAAGTTTCACTACAAATTATATAATTGAAGGAAGAAATTATCATAATTGAGAGAATAAGTTTAACTGAATCATAATCATTTCAATTGTCGGAAACAGAATGATAAATATTCAATAGTATTGGCATTTAATGCAAATATATTATAATAACTATGTTATTTACGAAGGATAATTCAAACACTTCGAATTGTTTTACACTTTCATTGTCAAAAAACTTCAAAGGCTTACTGAATATGATTTCTAACAAATGATTCTACTAACAAATCGTATTCTGATTTATTCTGAAAACTATGTTTTTTAGTTTTGTCAAAGTTGTGATATATTTACAACGAAACGTCAACAGAATATTGAATAACATTATAACTTTTTATATTGAACATAGCCTGTTTTTGCTAATAATATTATGAAATATACACACACACACACACATATATATATATATATATATATATATATATATATATATATATATATATATATATATATATATATAATATATATATATATATATATATATATATATATATATATAAATAAATAAAAAATGAAAATTATCGCCATATCCCGCAGATTGGTAGCAGCCGTTGACATGTGTTCCGAGCTTATTGGCTCTCCTCAGAACGGCGTAGCCAAGTTCTAGTTGTAGGAACCTGGAGGTGGAAACACGAAAAGAAAAACTGAGACATACAGACAACTTCTGAAGGAAGTCGCGACATTTTAGGCTTCGCGTTTTTACTCTCCGGATTGGGAGATTTGGAAACTGCTTTGCCCGTGAGGTGACTATTTATCCTTCAAGGTTGCTCTAAGCCGAGACGTTGAACAATATATAAATAATATTTGAAATAAAATTTATTCATATATTGTTCAACGTCTCGGCTTAGCGCATCCTTGATGGATAAATAGTCACCTCACCGGCGAACCAGTTTCCAAATCTCCCAATCCGGAGAGAACAAACGCGTAGCCTAAAATGTTGCGACTTCCTTCAGAGGTTGTCTCAGTTTTTCTTCTTGTGTTTCCACCTCCAGGTTCCTACAACTAGAGCTTGGAAGTTATGAGGAGAGTCAATAAGCTCAAAACACGTGTCAACGGGTGCTACCAATCTGCGGGATATGCCGATAATTTTCATTTCGATTTAAATTTTCTTCCGCATCAAATATTATTCATATATTATATATATATATATATATATATATATATATATATATATATATATATATATATATATATATATATATATATTATATATATTATCATTTCCTTGATTGATTGTATCGTATGTTGAGTATTGTATCATTGAAAACAGTTTTAACAGATGCTTACAGAATAATTATTCTGTAAGCATCTGAAGAAGTCGTTTGTAAGGACGAAACGCGTCATGCTATGTAGTGAACAAAGTGTAAATCATAAGTTTAAGTGTTTGAACTTAAGTCTGTATCCAATTATAATACATCAAGAAAATGCCAACACTATTAAATAAAAAAAAAGTTTTTTCAGCGTTAACATACACCAAAACTTGGAAAATATAGTTTATTATTTTGCTACAAAGCATAGGGCTGTTAAAATTCCATAAGAAATGTATGTAAATGAAATGTATTCCAATATAACACATAATTGAAATTTTATGCTTGGCATTATCTTTGAGAAAAATCAGAGAAAAATACTGGCTCAACATTCGCTTCGGTTTTTATCATTATTATATTATATGAGTTTTCAGAGGTTACTACACTTAATACTGTGAATACTTAAACACACTTTCAGTCTGTGAAAGTTAATATGTTCAAATGAATATTTTATACCTTTTTCAATTGGATTTATATAAATCGTGTGAAATCATAGTTTACCTATTCCAAAAGTATCACTGTAAAATATTTTCACACATTTCATGCCTACGAAACCGGCATGCTGAAACTATATGGCTTTTGCACTGTTCGGCAGTGAATTCAACAGTGTATGCAAACCTATAAGATCGGTTTTTCATTAACCCAGATCCGGGATTCAGGTCCTCGTACCTTGTACACTAATCCCCAAGGAAATGCAGCCTTGAGGAATGACGTCTAGATACGTGCTTCAAATAGACTACAAGCTATTATGTCAAAAGGTTATATATATCACGAATTTGAAATAAAACATCAATACCTGTTGAAAGACCGGAAAAATAAGATATAAATCGTTGCGAGTTCAAGGTCTTTATAATCGAAATATCAACTCTGCTTTCCCTGACATGCAATTTGAAAAACTTATACCTATTTAGTGCTATACATACATATGTGTATATATATATATATATATATATATATATATATATATATATATATATATATATATATATATATATATATATATCTATAATTGTATTAATATTTTTATAGTGAAAATTGAGAATTGATATTACATTTCAAAAGTTTTGAACTCGACTGGGATTCGAACCCAGGTTCTTTGGGTTTACGCCCCACTGCTTTTGACTTCTAAGCTACCGAGGTCTACACTTTTCAATTTTCACTATAAAAATATTAATACAATTATTCATGTCCGCACGTGGTTGGTTAACACGATAAAATTACTTTTATATATATATATATATATATATATATATATATATATATATATATATATATATATATATATATATATATATATATATATATATATATATATATATAGGTTTATTTTTTACTAGGTTAATGTCATCAAATAACTTTCACAATTAATAACTATCTTCAATAATGCAAAAACTTATATTTACGCGTTTCGATTATACATCGTTTTCAAAATATCTAATATCAATTAAATCTATAATTCAACTATCTTTACATAATTTATAAATCAATTCGTAGGTGTCGCGTTCGTCTCGTCACATGATAAATTACTCTCTTCTTTCATCTCGTCTCAGTCTTCAAGGTGGATTATATTATGATATATTCTTCCGAAATACTCTATGTCAGATATTTCGGAAGAATATATCATAATATAATCCACCTTGAAGACTGAGACGAGATGAAAGAAGAGAGAAATTTATCATGTGACGAGACGAACGCGACACCTACGAATTGATTTATAAATTATGTAAAGATAGTTGAATTATAGATTTAATTGATATTAGATATTTTGAAAACGATGTATAATCGAAACGCGTAAATATAAGTTTTTGCATTATTGAAGATAGTTATTAATTGTGAAAGTTATTTGATGACATTAACCTAGTAAAAAATAAACCTAAATATAAAAGTGTCAGGAAATTTAAAACGAATTTATATATATATATATATATATATATATATATATATATATATATATATATATATATATATATATATATAGAAAATGAACACTAGAACATTCATTCGAAAAATTCAAATTGATCAAAAGAATAATATAGTAGAGCTAGATATGTTAACGTGTACGATGTGATGTCTGCATTATCCTTCAAGGGATAAATGTTGGAGAACTATTGAAGTCGATGCCACACCTGATGGAAGTGCGAGACATATGTTTCGTTCTACAAGGAACTCGTCAGTCGCACCACGTCCATCGAAGTGAGGCAACGACTTCAATCTCCAAGCATCTTCTTGTGACTCCAAGTGAACTATCGTAGAGTAATGAATTCTCCACAATTCCATCTATAGGAATAAGTAGAAAACATCTCTCAGATTACAGACACACCAAGCGTCGAAACTTCACATATCTTTTATACCCGTAGGTATCTACTAAATTGCAATTTCTATTTGACCAATATCATCATTATGATGTTTTCAAATGTCAATAGGTTGCGTTAATAGTATGCTCGAGGTTCTTCCAATAAATAATTCAATAGTGTTAGCGTTTACTTGATGTAAATCCATTATAATTGATTATAAACTTAAATTCAAACACTTGAACTTATGATTCACACTTTATTGACTGCATAGCATGACGCGTTTGATCTTTACTTTGATTATATGCTATGTAGTCAATGCTATGCTAAAGTGTAAATCATAAGTTCAAGTGTTTTAATTTAAGTTTATATTCAATAAATACTTATTATTAATTATTCCAATAATAGTTGTGTCTGTAATCTGAGAGATGTTTTCTACTGATTCCTATAGATGGAATTATGGAGTATTCATTACTCTACGATAGTTCACTTGGAGTCACAAGAAGATGCTTGGAGATTGAAGCGTTGACTCATTTCGATTGACGTGGTGCGACCTTCGTGGTGGTTCCTTGCAGAACGAAATATATATGTCTCGCACTTCCATCAGGTGTGGCATCAATTTCAATAATTCTCTAACATTTATCCCTTGAAGGATAATGAAGACATCACATCGTACACGTTCACATATATAGCTCTAGCATATATGATTTCACTTCGCTATGGAGGCGCCTTTTTGGATTCCTTTATGAAGTAGCAAACCTAGAATTTAAGTGAACAAGGAGGTCTGATAGATATGCCGTCAAGTAGCCCAGAATTTTTACTAATTAAAATAGGGTCCCAAAGCAGCTAACAAAAAAAGTCTTTCTATTTCAAAAACTATATTGTATTTGTATAGATTATTCTGTAAGGATCTGAAGAAGTCGTTTATAACGACGAAACGCGTCATGCTATGTAGTCAATAAAGTGTAAATCATAAGTTCAACTGTTTGAATTTAAGTTTATACTCAATTATAATGGATTTACAAGTAAACGCCAACACTATTAAATATATTGTTTCGGATTTCTTTTTATCTTAGTAGTTATTTATTCGATGAAGTGATTAACTGTATTAGTTAATATTAATGCAAGACTGAATAAAATTGAAACGATCGCATTTGTGATCGAAAAGTAGACTAAATCAATGAATATCAACTCGATTATCGATTCGGAAATAAACTGAATACAGATTGAAATAATTTTCAAGCAGTTGAAATGAGAATACAGAATGAGAAAAATAATATACAGCATAAATTAAGCTGAATATAAGAAGACTACTGTATAATTTTTCTAATTACAGTATAATTTTTAAATAGCTTAAATTTCTATTAAACCTAATTTCAATTTGTTTCTTTTTCATTTAGTCAATAATAGATGAGCTTCCATTTGTTGTTTCTGTTTTATCTGTTCTCATTTATTGAATTAAGTTCAAATTTTCCAATTACCTTTTCGTGATTTTTAAGGTTCAGTATATTCCAAAATTCCTAAAGTTTTAAATTGAACTAAATGAAGTCTCATAACTGCATGAGAAATAACAATGCCCAGACTTTTTGAACACTTTATTCGTCAACACTTATTCAATCAATTTGCTAGAGGTATTTAACTCTAACTCTGTTTAACTCTATTTAACTATATAAAATATGATAAAATTATTACTTAATGAAATACACTTGGCCTCAATATTTCACTATACATGATAATTAATTTGTCGATATTGTCGAAATGTTGCCTCATTTTAAGACTGGAAACAAGACTTGCTAGTAACTTTTTATTTCCAGTCTTATAGATGGGGTAGCACTTCGAATGCTGAAAAAGTAATTGCAAATTTAGTGTGACATTCAAACAAAAAGTATTTTATTAAGTTATTATTCAACTGAAATCGTAAAAGTCAATTACATTCGCTAATTCTAAATGTCATTATGGCATTAGTAAGACATTCGTTGGTTTTATAGAACGGCACGGAAGTGGAACATCAGTTGCCCTTTGCGTGTTAAACAAAGTATTCAGACTACAATATCTAATTCTATTTTCATATCGGATCAGCTTTCAGAATGATGTATTTGTCTGTATTTGCATTTCGCCAATTTAAGCACTAAATGTACCAAGAACTAAACGGTGTTCTCTCTGTTTTATATCACCGCATTATATTCCTTTGTAATTACATAAATATTATTACCAGAATTAGAGAAAGGAATTCAATATACTATGTAAGGTGACCATGATGGATTAGTTTCGTTTATAACAATATACTTTTTATATCACTACCTAGTATAAAACAATGTCGCCTTCTCTGTCCCTATATCCTATGTATGCTTAAATCTTTAAAACTACGCAACGAATTTTGATGCGGTTTTTTTTGAAAGATAGAGTAATTGAAGAGGAAGGTTTATATGTATAATAACATCCATTAAATAGTGGAGAAATACTGTTATTTTTGAGGTTTCTAATGTGATGTCGTAAATTATTACATTTTTCCGCTTACATTGAAAACGCATGGCTGAACCCTACGAGATTTATCAAATAATGTACTAAGTATTGTACACATTGAAAAGGTCTACAGAAAACTACGCTATGGTATATGTCTATCTCTTATGGATATCCCACAATAAAAAATTTGTTTGTCATTTACTTTTTACAACAAATAATGACATATTTTCGAAGCGATTTTAACCAATACAGCATTAATCCCTATCCAATTAAATACCTTAAATACATTGTTGATTTAATATAGATCTATATGGCCCTTTACAGCATATGATTTAAATGAATATTTCCTAAGATATTACAGATTTACAGAGAAAGCGACTTTGTTTTATTTACTATGTAGCGATATATATAAAATATAGCGATATATATCTTATATATAAAATTCTCGTGTCACAGTTTTCATCCCCATATATACCTATTCTCATGAAATATATTGAGTAGGTCTGATATATATATATATATAATTTTTTTTTTATTCTTTAGATTTTCAGTTTTCGTTTGCTGTTGGAAATGGAAAAGTCCCAGTTGATGCGACATCTGGATTAATTACTCTTGCCAACGACTTTTGCCGATTTGTAGACTCTCAATTAGCTCTTATTGAAAATGTTTTCCCAAAAATTAGAGAGAATTATCTGAATTATGCTTGGTTAAGTCAACGAGCAATTCTTGCCGCAAAGAATAATGATGTACACCCACTGAATTTCAACATTCAATCAAAAATTGCTGGCGATTTGGTGAGTTTTTGAACTCTCTGGAGTAAGCAGGATTTCCACCACATAATTCGCAACTCAAAGTTGGTACAGTTATTATGATATTGCGTAATTTGAATCAACCTCGACTTTGCAACGGTAATCGACTTTCGGTAAAAAGACTTATGCCGAATTTGATTGAGGCAACCATTATTAACGGAAAGTACGCAGGTGAAAATGTATGTATTCCTCGATACCAATGATTCCGACTGATCTTCCGTTTGACTTCAAACGATTGCAATTTCCATGGTGGCGAAACGGAGTTCGCCGGGTTTATATATATATATATATATATATATATATATATATATATATAGATATAGATATATATATAGATTTATAAGAATAATAATTTATATAGCAAAACAACGTTGGCCGGGTCAGCTAGTTATTATATAAATTAAGGCAATGACAAATTTCGTCATGTTCTTTCATCAAATTCTATGTTAATTTAAACTTCAAATAATATCAATGACTCGAACAACATTTGGAGGATTATTTGTTAAATATTAAATTATAGTACACTTAATAATATCATAACGAGTATCGTAGATTATAAATATTGTCCTTCACTTTGTTTAGAAAATCTGAGATTTTTGATTGAATTTTATAGTCCTATATATTTTTCTATGAATTGTTCATCTGACGGTATCTACGTTAATTGTCATTAACGTTAATTTTCATTCATCTTTTCAAGATTTGTCATTATTCAAAATTCTCCGTAATCCAAAAAATGAGTTTTTTTAAATCACTCTATTTATGTATTTAACTACAGCTTTCAGTTATGGATCGAAAACATGAAATTTGCTCAATGGTTAGTTGTCTCTTCGATGATGTTTTGGAAAATATATCTTTCATTATTGCAGGAGTACTCGAATTTATTCAATGCGAAAGATCTTATAGATGGAATTTTGAGAGGAAGGGGTAAATACTTGAAAGATGAGAGAACAAGTAACGAAAATAATAAAAGAAGTAGAACAAATAAATTACAGATTGGGCCATCAGATAAAGTATGATATCCGTTATTGATTTTCAGACACTTATGAAAATTGGATAACATAATTGAAATAGAATAGAATAAACTATTTTGTGATTTTCACATAGATAGATACGTCTGTTGAACACAGTGTTGGTGATACAGAATTGTTATGTTTCATGAAATCAATTGAAAATTACAAAGTACTCTGTTTATTGCATTCTATTCGAATGTAAGATAAAAATTTTTGAAAAAGTAAGTTTTTATAATATATCATATAATGGGTGATTTTTTGAGCGTAGTTTTTTTTAAATCGAATAAAACACTCAATTTGCATCATATATTCAAAATTTTCATTGAAATTCATAACTTGGCCTTTGCCATTTACATTTTAAAGATAACTTCATGTAAATATTGTCCGCGGCTCCGTATCAAATGTTCCATTCGGAAGGTCCAATTTTGCGTTACTTTTTCGAGAATTTCTGCCTGTATCCCACGAATTATGCGTGTTATCTTATCCTGTAAGGCTTCAATCGTGTTCCGCTTGTCCACATACACTAACAACTTTACCTAACCCCACAAGAAATAATCCAGAGGCGTCAAATCGCATGATCTTGGCAGCCAATTTACAGGGCCATTTCGAGAGATAAGCTGCTCACCAAATTCATCGTTCAACGTGTCCTTTGTTTCACGAGCTGTGTGGCATGTGGCAACGTCTTGATGAAACCACATGTCAACCAAGTTCCACTCGGCCAACTGAGGGAAAAAAAAGTTGTGTATCATGGCTCGATATGGTTCGCCATATGGTTGACAGTAACGTTTCTTTCATGGTCGTCTTTGAAGAAAAATAAACCGATGATGCCACCAATCCCATAAACCACACCAAACTGTCGTTTTTTTTTCGGGATGCATCGATAATTCTTGTATGGCATGTGGCTGTTCATCACTCCAGAAGCGACAGTTTTGTTTATTCACATATCCGTTAAGCCAGAAATGAGCTTCATCGCTGAACGCAATTTTTCGATGAAACAGCGGATTTTCATTAAGTCCCATTCACCAAAAATTAGACGTTGTGGTAATTCATTCGGTTTCAATTATTGCAGATGTTGAATTTTATCGGTTTCCAAACCCAAATCAACACGAAAAATTTTCCATGTGGTGGGGTAACACATGCCCAGTTGCTGAGAACGGCA
The DNA here is from genome assembly GCA_030704895.1 of Henosepilachna vigintioctopunctata. NCBI lineage: Eukaryota > Metazoa > Arthropoda > Insecta > Coleoptera > Coccinellidae > Henosepilachna > Henosepilachna vigintioctopunctata. The sequence continues at coordinate 18,752,941 of JARQZJ010000121.1, read as the reverse complement.
ACGAATTGACATTTCACGATCCTCATTAACACTGTACGCTACGGCTGCAATATTTTCTTCGTTACGTACTGTACGCATGCGAGACAATGGTTTAATGTCCAACAAAGTAAACTTGGTGCGAAATTTGGTGATAACAGCAAGAATTGTTGATTCACCAGGTCGTTTATGACGACCATAATATGGTCGTAACAAATGATACACATTTTTCACAGAGCATGAATTTTGATAATAAATTTCAACAATTTGCAATCGTTGTTCGTTTGTAAGTCTTTCCATGATGAAATGGCAGAGTATACTGAAAACTTTTCACTTTGACAGATGACGTTTGGATGCCATTACCAACCAGTGCCGCCAACCTGAAAAACTTAACTCTTAAAAAATCACCCGTTATAATATATGAGGAGGTTCATACCTATATGTATTAGTATATATATATATATATATATATATATATATATATATATATATATATATATATAATATATATATATATATATATAAATATGAAATATCACTTTTTTAGGCACCTGAGCGCATTGGGGATATTCTAAGAAAACTGAATAAATTTTCGACGGCCTTTCCAGGATCAAAACCATATGATTTGAATACTGAGAAGAAGAGATATTTTCAAATAAAACCTGACCAGGAAACCAAAAGAAATATTTTACAAATATTCAGAGCGACAGGCATGCCGTCGAAGATAAACAAGCAATCTACCACATCAGCTAAAATACAAAACAATAAGAAAAACCTAGGAACAATTTCTAAACCATGCAGCGCTAATACCATCAATTCAAATCCATTAGTGCGAAAAGGTCCAGTATTAAAATCAAAATTGGAAAACTTCAAAGACAAAATCGTTTTGAGCGCAGATGCTATAGTGGAAACAGTTGAGAAGTCTTGGTCTCAAGATAGAAATTCGGCATTTATAGATACTGGAAGTGTTGGTACTCAATCTCAGCTTTCAGTAGGTTTCGAAGATATACCCAGGATAAAGAAAACCACTGAAACAAATACATTCAACTCCAATGTCAGAGCAGTATCGGAAGTAGAATGTTTAACAAAGCTTAGCGCTTTGTTGAAAAAAGTATTCATAGATAGAAAATACAACGCTGGTAAAATAAATCGTCCGAAAATACGAAGATTAGTAAATATTGATACGTCTCCGAATAAAAAGAAAAATGCTTCGAAAAGCTTTGTGGAATTAACTCACAAAACAGAATGTAAAAAAGCCACAAAATGTGATCATAATTATGAAAAGAACCCCATCATAAGTAATAATATGGTTTCTTCTCGTAACATTACCCAGACACCGAAAACTTCCTGTAATTCGAAACCAATGCTACAATTTCCAAAGAGACCCCAGAGAAATTCCTTGTTAAAAGCAAATTCTTCATTAATTAAAAGCAAGGTTAATTTGCCATCAAACAAAATTTCATCGAAAAATCAATTAAATTTCAAAGAGTCGAATAAATCGGTTAAGTCAAAGCAGAATGACAATGAAAATTCACATCTGAATGAAGATGGTGTCAGAACAAATCAAACGAAACGAAAAAGCAAAACAAGATCTAACACCACTTTGAATGGTAACATTTCTGATGTTGATGATTGGAACATGAATAATTATGTATGTACAGAGCCATCATTATTGAAGAGAGATTCTACAACCTCTTCGATAAAAAGTGGAGTTAAAAGGTCAGAAAAAATTTGTTCGTATTAATTTTCGATTCATAAGAGGCTTTCGAACTGAAAAAAGAATTCGAAAGTGTCCATGTGATTTTTTCATTTATAGCACAGTTTACCCATTTTAGCTCGTTTCGAAGCCAACGAACCTGTTGGAAATGACATGCTGTTTCATCTTATTATAGGAATCGTCAGTGGCATGCACCGAAACGATAAAGTTTAGATGATCTTTCCAAACATTAATCCTCTGAATTTTAATAAGGTCCGGGATTATCTTCCATATGTTTCCTCGTCGTCTATTACCACTCTGTTCTTTTGTTCACAATTATGCCCCAATTATTCTTCTGGGGATGCCGTTCACACAGCATTCCTCATGCTTTTCAAATGCACCAAGAACTGATCTCTTCAGAACGAAGGAAACATTCATTAGTGAACTACTCACCTAAGCTCCCTCTATCTAAGAAACAAAGTCAATTATCTCGAGCATGGTAGAGTAAAATCTCTTGACAAGATCAGTTCGTACTTCCATACCAAGATGGCAGGCTTTGCGGGCGTTTCATCCAAACATCTCAGAGATTTCTGTAGTGTGTACGAATGGTCCAAGGTCTCATCGCTCCGCTTCAAACTCTTGCGAGCAATACAATATTTATCTTCGAGATTCATGAATCCTCCATACTTAGTATATACTGAGATTTTTAATCGAAATATTGCACATAAAACACCTAAACTATGTAATATATACTTAAAATAAAACTACAGTTTTTATTTCAGAGGTAGCTCGCTAATGGACAGTAGAAATAAGACGTTAGCTCTCCCAAAACGAGCTACGTCATTCATAACTCCGAAACTAAAAGAAAAAATCGAAACCGGCAGGAAGGCGTCCTCCTTCAGCAGTCTTTATGGAAATAACAGCACGTTGAAAAACGATAAGTTTCGTGTTAATATGGTAAAGCAAGTACAAGAAGAGGTGGCAACGGCGATTGAGAACAAGAAAACTTTCACCATTTGTGGTGATTATCCTGCTGTGAGGAAAGCCTTAAAAAGCAGAGGTTGGGTGGAGAAGTATGATACTACAACCACAGAAAAACTGGAAAAAGAAATAATGCTCTCTAATCAGAGGTATATAATTTAATTTGCCAGAGTTTGGGTCCTGGCCACTCTTATTGGATTTGTTTATTGTCATGTTGGATTAGATTATTGATCAGTACATTCGACTCATCTTCGATTATTAACTTGCTTTTCAGGAGTTTTTCCGAAGCGAAGAACATTCAGCGAGAGAAAAATCAGGTCGATATCTGTAAAAGACTTTTGCAGTCGAAACTTTTGGCTAATCATCAAGTCGATTTATACTGGGTGGCAAATATTTTAGAAGTCGATTTCGACAAAATCGAAACGACTAAGATAAATAAATTCAACAATGACATATTCAGTAATAGAGATGGACACGGATTGAGTAGCACTATAAAAAACGCAGATTGTTTTAATTTTCCCGGATTGGCGAATATTAGGCATCCGAGGACTTATGTACTAAACAAAAACGAGGAAATATTGGACTTCATCAAGGTGAGAAATATTACAACTATAGGATAATTCAAATACTTGAATTTGATTCACACTTTTTTGTCATAACGTGACGCATTTTGTTGGTATCACCGACTTCTTCAGACGTTTATAGAATATGTAATTTAATTATATTCTGTTAACGTCTAAAGAAGTCGGTCATAACGTGACGCGTTTTGTCGGTATTCTTTTTGTCGGTATTCTTCAGACGTTAACAGAATATGATTTCAATTATATTCTGTTAACGTCTAAAGAAGTCGGTCATAACGTGACGCGTTTTGTCGGTATTCTTCAGACGTTAACAGAATATAATTGAATTATCTGTGCCAATAAGTCTAATAATAATAAGTATTCCGTAATTACAAAAAAAATTTTTTGCACCAGACAACAAATAATAATAAATAAGAAATTAACAAGAAAAAAATCAAAAATAGGGAGTATAAGCTAATATATACCGAAAAATTAATGCGATAACAAAAAACACGTTATGACAATAAAAGTGTAAATAAAATTCAAATTTTTGAATTATCTGTAGCAAGTTAATGCCAATAATATTTAATATTTCAAATAGTGCAATTGATATTCTTGCAGATATGATTAATATGTAAGATCCTTTGAATAGAATACATGCAGGTTTCAACTTACAGTTTTATGAAATTTAATCACTAACATAAGAACATGTTCCTCCTGAAAATTATGCGTTGTCATTGTTTTTACTATGGTCTCATTTCATGATATTCTTCAGACTATAATTCGGTTTTTCTAATATCCTCAGTTGCTAATCCGTTTATTCGATTATCGAACAGCACATTCGAAACAATACATTTGATTGATGTTCAGGATGACTTCAAGTTTTGTAGCTTTATTTTCTGCGAAGTCTTCATTTTTCTTTCAACTTACAGTATACATTCACAAAGAGAGAGCTCATATGAATAAATTTATATTGTTTGATATATTTGCTTTAAGGATTTCCGTCTTACGGCCGCCATTTCTCTGTTGAAATGGGTAATACGAACCAATAAGAAGGGGAATTGCAAAATAATCAGCTGTTCTGGAAATATCCCATTGAAGGTTTTTCAGTTTGCAACAAATGAATGTTTCAAGAAAGTAATGGCAGCTAGCAATTCAGATATCGAACAACCGTTATCAGAGGTAAAGATAAATATTATTCAAAATTTTTACAATGAAAGGAAGAAGCATGCTGAAATATGAAATATACAAAAATTTCATCTATTTAAATTAGTTAGCTTGTTTCACGTGGTGAAGATGAACATACGTGCAATATCTCTCAGGTTAGGTTAGGTTAGGCTAAGTTTGGTTAAATTTTTTCTAGTTTATGTTTTTTCATATAGCATAGTATGCATTTGAAATACTTCACTATAACAACCAATTACTTGTATCATCGTTACGTCACGAACAAACGTTATCAGGCTGAATATTATAAAAAATATAAAAATGAATAAATGATAAATATAAATATAAATACATAAAAAATGAATATTTTACTTTTTTCGATATTTAACTTCTAATGCCATATAATCATTATTTTATATCATCGAATCGATAAATTTCAATTGTCTGACCTTATGTTGATATTATACCATCAAGTTCTTCACTTTTCTCATTGTCTCTTCACAGAGATGATCTCAACCCTGACCTACCGCTCTAACTGAATAATTTCACTTCTTTCAATTTCTTCTTTAGGCGAGCGATACCGATTGGAACGAATTCCTTGAGTATTACTACAACATCATTCACATTGGACATCATTTCGAAAGCAGCAACTTAGAAACAGAATCCTCCATGACTGAAAAAGCGACATATGTCATAGAAAAATTGGCCCCACTGTATCCTAATATTGAAATGGACGGCATAATGAATATTTGGATATTGAAACCGACACAAAATGTTAAAGAGAAAGGAATACATATTTGTAGGACATTGGAATATATAATGAAAACGGCAAAGAATGAAGACAATGTTAGCTATGCTGTACAGAAATATATTGGTAAGTGTATTCAATAGAACGTAACTTGTGAATTTTTCAATTAGGAATCAAAATTCTATTTATCACGCTAAAAAATCCAGTCGGCGATGGAAAATGCTCATACATATGAATTCAAATCACTTTATTTGAATTTTCAGAAAGACCTCTGCTGATATTCAACAACAAGTTTGACATTCGACAGTGGTTTCTGATTAGTTCCACATTTCCTCTGACGATTTGGATGTACAAGTAAGTGGAAACTAATTCAAGTGATAAAAAAAACCTTCATCGAGATATTTTCAATATCTCCTTGAAATTGTTGATAGTAATGAGTACTTCTGTAATGCATATTGGAACATCATATAGAAAATTTTTTAAAGATAAAACCGGTGGTAAAAGAAGCTAACGAACAACTGAAAAATAGATACATAATAGATGTACCAGAAATATTCGTGGTGATTAATCAAACGGTATTGATTGATTCTTGGTTAATATATCAGGAATTATTCTTGCAATGATTAATTGCTGATCTAATTGAAGAATATTCAGCTTTTTTATGATCATTGAAAATCTCTGTTTCGAAAATACAGTGATATAATCATTCATTTATCAATGACTTGTTCAATATTGATCTCAATTATGACTTTATCAATGCCAGATTTGAACCAACTTGATTATTCAGTACGGCACTATCTCAATTGCTTTTTCGTGGTTTAGGGGATTATAAATGATTACTATCACTATATAATGTCCTGGATCCTTCGCCATTTTGTAACACTGGGCGAACATCTTTGTAAAAGATATTTTTATATTCTCTAGAAAACTTTAATTCCTTTCAAAATAATATATACCTCAGTACTTCCTTCCATAAAGCTAATAACGAGTGTTGGTAAATTCACTATGTTCGATTGAGTAAATAACCGCAGCAAAGAAACAAACCTCTAAACTCACCTTCGCACGTAAAACCTAAGTAAGGATGGAGGAATTTTATATGTGAATTTGATAATGAAATATAACAGTATTGAATAAAATTAAACTCTTAGCTTAATGTTTCACGATTATATTTAACAATATGGATTTGTCAACATGTTTCGAGCGTGAGCTCATTTTCAAGACTAAAATACAGTAAGGAACGAACAACAAAATTATATCTATACAATGGATGTAAGGAGGGGGGATAATTGAAAATCTAAATGCTCATTTACGATGTCTTCTTTTTTCTTTCAAGAACTGCATAATTCAATTGCCTCTGAAAGCTCTAAACGTTTCCCTTTATTACCTTTTATTACCTGCGTGTAAGCACTTGGTTTTCTCAAAGTCTATAAAGTGGTTAGAGTTAATACAATGTTATGAGAATCCAGTTTCATTAACATTGTACAAAATCGACCTTCATCAGCCCCAGTTTTAATTTTTCTACCTGTTTGGCCGATATAGAATGCTGGACATTCATTAAAAAACATTTTATAAATCCCGCTTTTGTCTTCAACATTTATTTTTTCTTTATTATTCACTAATAAAGAAAGTAAATTTTAGTCTTGAAAATGAGCTCACACTCGAAACATGTTGACAAATTCATATTGTTAAATATAATCGTGAAACATTAATCCAAAAGTTTAATTTAATATTTAATTATGTTTCATCAAGAGTTAAGCGAGAATTCAATCTCAGTCAAATATAACAGTATTTAAGAAACAACGTTGTCTCTTAATAGTAAGACAAATAATCAAACATTCATAAATGTCACGGAGGTTTCGCTTATCTCTTGGTGAAACATTATGTTAAAAACAATAAATTAAAGTTAACACACTTGGCTAAAGTTTCAAACCTTAAGTGAAACTTTGGTCAAGTGTGTTAATTTTAATTTATTGTTTCTAAACATTCATAAGATAAACATGGAAATGTAATAGGTGGAATTAATTAATATATTGTATTTGAATTGAATTATGGAAAAACAGTTCCAATATACCATTCAGTCCTTTGTTTTTAGAGAATGTTATCTAAGGTTCAGCTCACAAACACACAATCTGAAGAAACTTCACCAATCCATTCATCCTAGTGCCCATTATGTACCAAAGCAGTTTCAAAACATCGCCCGTAATATCACCCTGCCCAATTACAATATGTGGGACTCACAACAATTCAGAAATTACTTGTCCAGTATCGGTCTATCTGAGGTGTACAGTGAAATAACCTACAAAGGTATGAAAGAATGCGTCATATGGGCAGTCCTCGTACACCAGGAAAAGATGTACAAGAGAAAAAATTCATTTGAGTTGTTCGAGGTAGATTTCATGATTACTGAAGATTTTCAGCCTTGGTTAATCGAAATACATCCTAATCCCGCCCTAAAGTCCACCAATCCTGTAACCTCAAGATTGTGTTCTCGAGTTATAGAAGATACGATTAAAGGTTTGTTAATTTTAAGACATAAGAAATGGTAGTTTTCGAGGAAGAACGCTTCGAATTGAAATGTTGATGCAATTCCAAAAACGGTTCAATGAATTTTTAAAATCATATCACATAGACAGAAAGCATAGCCTTATAATACTTTAATATTTACGATTTCTAAGTAAGGATTAATGTTACATAATATTTCCCTTCGAAAAATTTCGTAAAAATTCAATACAATATTTAAGTATACGACAATTTTATCCGAATTGATATTTTTTTTAAGTTGTGGTGGACCGTGCCGAAAATCCAAAAGCAGACACTGGGAATTTCGAAATGATTTATAAACAATCTAATATGTCCAGCAAATCGGAATGTGATTTGAGAGATTTCAAAGCGTTCAGGGAACAACCAGATAACTATTTTGATTCTAATTGGGACAAAATCCAAAATGAAAACAAACAAAACGAAGAAAATCAAATTGAAACGAAATCAGAAACCAATGGATTAACAGAGACTTTGGAGAGTCTACTGAAATTTATTCGAACTGAAAAGAAGAAACGAGATACTAAAAAGCTCGTAACTGCAGGTAAAATTGAATTTCATATCTTTGTATTTGTGTCATTTTCTATTTCATAAATTTGTTTGAATCCAATATTCTCTCTGTTGAAATGTTTATATCTGAAAACGTTTCAACTAATATTGGTGAAACGCGTATTTACTGTTTCAAAAAGTAGATTAATAATACGTATAACATATAAAACAAGTAAGAAATCAAATTATATATCTCATTGTGAGTTAGATGTCTTATTACGTACTTTAGATTGAGAAAAGGAAATCGAAGAAACTTCAATAGATATTAGTAACGATTTCATAAACTGCTACATTGTCACTTTTGAACTGTGATAACTGATAACTCTCTGGGATAAAAGTCTTTCTTTCGGCGAGCTTCAGATATTACCCTCTCATTCCAGTGTTGTCCCTTTTTTCGTTAATGTAACTGTTTTAGTAAATATAAAACTGCGACTATTTTTGATGCAATATTGTGAGTCGTGTAAAAGTTATGTCATAATTACTCAATTTAGTTTCACTTTCCATCAAATTATTGAGCTGGTTACACTTCATTACTGTTTAGATGAACAGTTTAGATGAGCAAGTTATAAGTTGTAACGATACGAATACTTTTATGTGCATATTTCTCTATGATATTCAGAACCCTTGTTTCAAATTTGTATTTTCATTTCAAGCAACAGATCCTATCAAGTCTTTCGACAAAGTTGAAAATAAAAGAAGCTCGGAATTCCAACGCTCTAGACGTTTATCATTTAAGAATCTGAAATCACAATTGGATATGTTGACTGGTTATGGAGATATCTCGATGCCAGAAGAAGATAAGAATATGATTGGATATGCTTTGAAGATGCTCAGAAACCGCAACAACGATGAAGTTATAAGATACTTGATAGAAATAATTGAAAATATTTTGAAAAGAACAAATCAAGAAAAGAAAAAAACGTGATTATTAGTTAATTTGTTTTAATTCAATATGCATTGGCAATAAAGTTTAATTCAATGACGGCTAGTTTCAGCTTTGATCAAGAATTTCGAAATTATTGCGAAACAATGAAATTTTTATTTTTACCTCTTATGAAGAACAAAAATTGTCCTTCAAGTATCCTCAAGTATTTTTGCACACATCCACCATTTACAAACAATTCAGTATATCTGAATTATTCACTCAGCATCGTTCTGTAACTAGTTAGATATTTGATGTAAAGGCCATCTATTGATAAATATGAGTATTAGTTTTTTCTGGAAGTACCTACATCCGAGGCAGTGGCAACTTTTTGTTACTTCTGTGGGCTTGATATGTGAAGATTATCGTCAATGGTTTGGTTGTTTTGCTAAAGGGTTCAATGGTTGTTGAACAGTTGACAATTAATAATTATCACAATTATTAGGTAGACAGACAATACTGATGAGGCCCCGAAAAGCACACAGAAAGGTATAGTCTTTCTATCGAGTATTTCGTTTATAATTATTACTCTGAAAATGGATTAATTTGTTGGATTAATTTAATTGGATTGTTTATCTACAGTTAGCACAATATTGTATAAACTTTCTTGAATTATTAGTATAACATGTAAATCGAGCGTATAAGTTTTATTTGCCAAAAACACAACTTGCACCTTTTTGTATAACTTCTACATTATGTAATAATAGCATAAAATTTTGAAAGTGATTGAATGAAATTGAGATGTAAAACGGCAAATAAATGTGTCATTACTGAAGAATTAAGATTAATGAAGGATTCATAGAACTTGGAGAACATAGGTTACTAAGCGTATTTAATTATTTTGTCAAAATACGAGTAGATACATGAAAATATCATAAAAGTCATCTTCACTCAATATTTCTCTCGGTTCGTTGTCAATCTAAATTTGTCGTGTGAACAGAAAAATGTGAGTTTATTCAATTTACCAACATATACATACAGAGGTAATGATGTCTGAAAAAATAATGAGAAATTTGACTTTGGTAAGTTCAATATGCTGATAAATCTCAAAATGCAACAAAATTAAATATGAATCGCTCTTAAAGGTAGAGCCTAAACCGTGTGAGGAAAATTCAATATCAAATGTAACACATAAAAGAAGCAGACTTAATTCTGAAATGAAAAATAAAAAGTTCAACCGAAATGAAAAGCAAGTCAGATCCTCCAGTCCAAAAACTTCACTGGATAAGGTGAGGATAAAAATGAAATTAAACACACCTAAAATTTGGATAGAATTGAATCAACTTTCAGGTAGCTGAAGACATTGAGAATATTCTTGGAAAGTTAGACGTTTTTTCAGCAGGAGATTTGAAAAAGTCACAACCTTTCGAGCTAAAAATTGTACAAAGGCAGTTTTTCACAACAAATAACGAAGTGGAAAGAAAAAAAGAGATCCCAAATAAATCAAGTGGTTTTAACACGAAAGGAAAACCTTCAGGTGGAAAATCGTCGGCAAATAACTTTGTGAAGTCAGCAACAGTAAACAAACAAACGTTTGAAGTATTTCCTAAAACTATCACTTGTGTTAACTCGAATTCGACAAACATGGTAAGAAAAGTCCCACTCACTAAATCTGAGCTTCAAAACTTTAAACACAAAATCATTTTAAACTCAAATCGAGTATTTAAAGCCCCAGAAAGAATAAAACTTCAAGATAAGGAAAATATAGCCAACAATGTAAGACGACTTATACAAGCAGCTTTGAAAGAAAGCGAACATAATAGGAAGCCTCCAGTTATAGATGTTGGAAATTTCATAAGGCAATCTCTGATGTCCGCAACAGTCGAACATTTTCCAGACAAAACAAAAAAAAATGAAAAGAAAATGGTTGATTCTAACAACGAAACTGATTTAGTCAGCAATTGCCCGGTTAAATTAAAAAAAATTATGAAAGAAGAAGATCAAACAAATATTTACGAAATAGAAAAACAGCAAATCAATAAAATTAACCACGTTCAGTTGCAGAAAGACAAGGACGAACAGGTTTCTAAATACAGTGAAAATGATGCCGGCGAGAACAAAATTACTATCTGTAATCCGATCGTACAAACATTTAAAACAATTCCAAATAATGGATACACATCGCGCGGTTCCACGAGAAATTTGAGCCATGGACCCTCCAGAACTACTGGAAGTAGTACCCCACATAGAAAAGTGCCTCCAAGTAAAAGCGTAGTGAATATGAATGTAACACAGAAAGCTCCTCCGAGGGTCAGCAGCAGGCACTCTTCTAATAAAACAACAACAGCGTCCAATAATTTAAGCAATACAAAAGGAATAAGTAGTAGAAATTCCAAAGTAAATGAAACCAATAAGAAAACAAATCCGATAAATAAAACAAAGTCCAATTCCACCTTACATAGTATAAATATCTCACCAAGCGGTAACGTGGGTTTAAATACAGTAACAAACATGAGTTCCAGACCTTCTACAGCTAGTAGTAATTGTACAAACACATCCAAGATGAGTGGATTAACAAGGTAAGATATATTATATAAGTTATTTTAAAATAACCTTATCCTAGTAAAAAACAAAACCGTTAAAATTGGTCGGTAAATAAATTACGAAAATATATTAATATACAATATTGAAAGTATACTACAACTTTCTTTCCATAATTTTTTACGAATTATACAGAAGTATGTTATAGCAGTGCCAGCTATGTGAAACATGAATGTGATGTCCCCATTATACTTCAAGGGATAAAAGTTACAGAATAGTGAAACCGGTGCCTACATTTATTGGAAACGCAAGACAGTCACTGTTTTGTGCTTAACAGCCCTCTTCAGTTGCGTCACGTCCAACAAACGAAGGTAGTATATGATACATGTACATATGATGATATAGTACATGACACATAATTAGGTGTCTCAATAGAAAGATAATGTTTATCGATTGCTCGCACAACACTTGGCGAAACATTTCGAAATGTATCGTATAAATGAAAACACTTTACTGTTTTTTATAAAATTCTGTGGTCGTATTTCGATATGACAACCTTTCCTACTAAAGGCTAGTATAGTCGGGAGGTAGCATTGCATTTTTGTCAGTGATTTTGTGCCGATTAATTTTCGTCTTTTTCAATAGATCTCGTATGACTCATTAGGGAATGAACCGTCAGCTTACGCACCAGTGGTGGGTGTATGATTGGGGCGTTGCGGAAGTGGTAAACAAAAATGAAAAATTAAGTGATAGTACGCCGGCTGAAACTTATTTCATAAATACTTGACATCATACTGAGTTGAAAACAATTCGTCAGTTGGATCACGGAGGGGGGAATATGAGTCAGCTGGTTACATAAACTTGTTAAAATATACGTGAAATAAAGTTATAGTACGCCAGATGAAATTAATACCAAAAATGAGTACGCAATTGTTTAAATAATCAGTGATAGGACAACAATAATCAGCGGCTTGTTGGGTGGTGGAAAGACCGTCAGCTGACTAGAGTAGAGATTTTGAATATTGCAGTATTGCATCTATGCCTCGAGCAACTGATGCACAATTTACTTTCATGTAAAAACACGTAAAATAGAGTTATAGTACGCTAGATGAAAGTTAACTACGTGTTAGTTAACTAAATAATCAAAAATACAGGAACAATAATCAGCTGCGTGTGTAGCGGTGGATAAACCGTTAGCTGGCACAGTAAGGATATAGATTATTTGAGCAGTTCATGGAGTTTTTCAGTGTTTATTTCTGTATTCCTACGCCGAAAAACAAAAATGATACTGAACATTTTCTGCACCAGAGAGCAAATGGAGGTGGACAGATTCCCATTAGAAATAGCAGCGTCTTACACATATCTGGGAAAGATTGTTACAGGGGACGGGGATACTACACCGGAGATCATGCAAAGAACCAGAGCAGATTGGAGTACTATTGGCAGACTGAAATACATCTTCAAATCAGATATGCCACTATCCTCAAAGAGCAAAGTGTTTGACCAATGCGTATTACCAGTGATAACCTACGCCAGCGAAGCTTGGACCCAGAAATCTGTTCATATCTAGAAGCGTCGAACAACCTTCATAGTTAATCGAAACTGGGATTGTTCTAAATATATTTATTTATTAATATAATATTCTCTTTCGAAAGTGATAAGTTGTGTTTTCGTTGACAATATTTTTGCATACAGCTCTTAGAGATTCATTTATGCGTTTTTTGCAAAGAAGGGAATTTCACATTGTTGAACACTTAATATTTTAGGTTAGTAGACAAATATAAGAAATGAAATTTTTGTTGAGATCAATCGCTTTATAATTTTCAGACGTGGATCCGTCTTTGAAGAAATGAAGCTCAGGATGTTGTCTGCCCCGAAACGAGTTTCGTCTTCGATATCCTCGAAAGTGTCGAATGGGAAAAAAATATCCTCGCACAGTTATATCAATGCGAACTCGACAACTGGTCGCCTGAATAACCCACTAAAACAACTCAGAGAAGAGGTGAACAGAGCAATCGCAGAGAAGAAAACGTTCACCTTGCGGGGAAACCATACGGCGGTGAGAAAAGCCTTACTGAAGAGAGGATGGGTAGAACGTTTCCATATTTCGAATACCGAAAAACTGGAGAGCCAGATGAATTGGTTGAGACGCAGGTAGTGTACATTTGAATATCATCTAACTCAGTGATTCTCAAACTTTTTTTAGACACGACTCGCCTTTAATGATATAACACAACAATTAGATAAATTAGAAAGACATAACTAATTAACTGTAATACCTATAATACGATATTATAGGGTGATTTTTTAAGCGTAGTATTTTTAATCGAATAAAACACTCAATTTGCATCATATATTCAAAATTTTTATTGAAATAGATAACTTGGCCTTTGCTATTTACATTTTAAAGATAACTTCATATAAATGTTGTCCGCGACTCAATTTTGCGTCACTTTTTCGAGCAATACGCCCTGCATCCCACGAATACGTGTGTTATGTTATCCTGTAAAGCTTCAATCGTGTTCGGATTGTCCACATACACTAACGACTTCACATAACCCCACAAGAAATAATCCAGAGGCGTCAAATCGCATGATCTTGGCGGCCAATTCACAGGACCATTTCGAGAGATAAGCTGCTCATCAAATTCATCCTTCAACATGTCCATTGTTTCACGAGCTGTGTGGCATGTGGTGCCGTCTTGATGAAACCACATGTCAACCAAGTTCAGCTCGGCCAACTGAGGCAAAAAACAGTTGCGTATCGTGAATCGATATCGTTCGCCGTTGACGGTAACGTTTCTTCCACGGTCCTCTTTGAAGAAAAATGGACTGATAATGCCACCAGCCCATAAACCACACCAAACTGTCTTTTTTTCGGGATGCAACGGTAATTCTTGTATAGCACGTGACTGTTCATCACTCCAGATGCGACAGTTTTGTTTATTTACATATCTGTTAAGCCAGAAATGAGCCTTATCGCTGATCACGCGTAACAAATTATACTCATTTTTCACAGAGCACGAATTTTGATGGTAAATTTCAACAATTTGCAACCGTTGCTCGTTTATTAGTCTTTCCATGATGAAATGGTAGAGTATACCGAAAACTTTTCACTTTGACAGTTGACGTTTGGATGCCATTAACAACCAGTGCTGCCAACCTGAACACCTACTCCTAAAAAAATCACCCGTTATTGTTATTATTATCATTGTTCTGATAGTGGAGGTCAGATACCTATATAGCTCCGATAGGACCTACAGTTGATTCCGAAAAGCACAATATTACGGAGGGAATCGAAACCACAAGCACCAGTAAGTCGGAAACGTTAGAGGGTCACTATACCAGTGGTGTGATAAATTTTGTAAAAATAGCAGACGGCAATAATTTTCGATGGAATATTTAATGAAATAGTATTCAAAAGTAAAGAAAATGTTTATTAAATGATAAATTACAAACTTCATTCAGTACAAAATTTGTGCTTGTCTACATATTTTTCCGTTTTGTGTTGGTCAAAGCAAAAAATAGAACTTGCACAAATAAGATGTAACTAATAATAAGTGTATTATAAGATTGTTATAACACACTTGAAGCTTTTTGTATATCGTCCGATAATCAAATCTAATGTAAATTCAGAAAGAATAAAATGATTCTTCCAAATGTTTTGCAATTAAATCTTGGTTATTACACAAAGAATGTAGTTCTTCCTCCCAAAAGTTATTTCATACATCCACGTGTCACTTATCACAAATGAATTTCAACCACAATCGTAATTTTTATGTTCTAAATTCGGAAGCACAATTCTTTACTTGAATTATTTATTTTTAAATACCTTATTTCATTGAATTTATTTTTACATAACATTCTTTCGCAACTGATTCAAACTTTTCTAATATTCATATTTTTGTGTACTTTATTTATTCTTCCATAATAAATAATAAAAGTTCTTTTGAAATCCCAATAATTTATAGAGAGAATATTTTAGAGGTTAAAATATTCTCTTTCGGTCTGTGCATACTTTTATTTATGTCATTTACGAAATTACAAAAATATTATATAAGTAAGTTAGTTTAACACACGCTGTTCTGTCATTTAACATACTACGCCATGATAGCAATGATCAGGTCCGCATTGGTTTTAGCTATCGAAATCCTTTGAATGTAGACAAGCTCTATTTTAAACTTGGCTCTCCATATTGGTTCTCGATGCAAACCCTGGCAGAAAAATGCATTCTGTAAAAATCCCTTTCACTATTTTACTGCATGCATCTGTAAAATTTGACGCACACTTTGAAAATCTCGGGACACAGGTTAAGAATCAGTCATCACTGCTAGCTTTTTAAACTTCTTTCTAAGTAGTATTGGCTATAATTCACTATTATTGAGTAACACAAGGCGGCTCGCAAGAAATTATGGATGAAATGAAAAGTGAGATGTCTATTGAAATATTGTCTTTTGATTATTAAAACACAGCATTTCAAGAAATAAACATCGTAAAACTAAAAAATTGCAACAAATATTGTCTTTCAATTGCGGCAGACAAGTTGATTTGTTATTGTACACTTCAGATTTGAGGTGCGCTCCTCGAAAAAGTTCAAAGTTGTTAAATCCGGACTATATGAAGATCAGTTATTTTTCCTCCAGCGCAGATTCATTTGCCTCTTGAAAATTCTTGAACTCGTGACAGAGATGTATATACCAAGGGTAAAGTTGCCTCCTTCTGCTAGAAACATGTTCTTTGTTTACTAATTGCGGTGTTTATGGTTTCGAAAGATCACAAACAGACAGAATATTCTCAACGTTTAGTGTCGCTTTTGATAATTTCAATCGGACCGATTTTGGTTTTTCCAACGTTGTATCTATATCTTCAAATTTTGAGTCACTAATTTACAATTATTGATTCAATTACGAAGACCTGGAATATTGCACAATATACTTACTACTTGCTAAGGTCGACTGAACTCGTAATAGCCAATCTGCTCATAGACACAACCACCCCGCACCCTCAGATTCGTTGAGTCTATATAAGGAGTCGTAAATGGTTTCAAATGTCCTAGCTACGGGAATTCTTCATATTATTAGCAGTCGCTTTCCTATGAAGATGTCGTCAAAGCGACACGTAACCACTACCAACTACCAACTACCGGATGTAATTTTCAATTACATCCAATCAAAATTTAAGCATACTTCAAAAATGTTGTTATTTCAGGATTCAATTTGATAAAAAAATTTATATTTTTCATTATTCATCTTGGACTCACAACAGACAAATTTAACCGGTTGAGTTTCAGATCGGTGAACGAACTCCAAGACATGATGCATGTTAAGGAATTGAACGACATATGCAAAAGACTGATCAAGTCAAAGTTGCTAGTAAACCACCAAGTCGATCTTTACTGGGGCCCCAATTATGATTCGTTTACTATCAATCCGGACAATGTGAAACTGACGAAAATAAACAAATTCAGGAGAGATGTATTCAGCTATACCAGCAAGCAAGGGTTGTGCGATGCTGCCAAAGACGCCCATTGGTTCAATTTTCCAGGACTTGCAAATATCAAACATCCAAGGACATACGTTTTGACCAGAGATGGTGAAACAAATGATTTCATCAAGGTAAGATCAGGTTGTCGAGAAAGCCTTACGATAATTCCAATACGTAAAAAAGTTCCTTGATGATATAGACGATATTCTGTTTTCAAAGGATTTTCGACATACAGCGGCCATATCTTTACTAAAATGGGTCATGAGAAGTCACGAAACAAATGACTGTAAGATAGTCAGCAGTTCAGGAAAAGTACCTCTAGAAGTTTTCCAGTTTGCCGTCAACGAGTGTTGCAAACTCATAATAGAAGCCAATAACGAAGATATAGATCAACCACTAAAACAGGTATTTATTTAGGATTAGGCCAGTTGTTATCAAATATATTTTGGAAAATCTACCTTATGAATTTTTATTCCACATCGAAACTAGAAACTAACAATTATCTTTCTCTTTGGAGATAAATAAATACGTTTTATTCATGTTGACACATAACAAAATATCAATCCTTATGAAAAAATTTTTTCCCTGGAAAAATTGTGTAGTTTTTTGGCGGATATGGAAGTGAAGCTAAATTTTTGATTTTAGAACATTTGATTATTCAAAAGATATATTTTCTTTACAATTAAATGTGCTTCGCATGAATGATATCAATGATATATTTCTTGAACTCTTCGATGCAACAGTCGAATTTTCTCGTAAAGTAAATATATGTTTTCAGTAACTACAAATATCCTGTTTACTTCATACTTTATTGCTTGAAATAAATAATTAATAATTTTCCCCTAAAAAAATACCATATAGAATATGTTGATGTTACCTTGCTGATAAATTTGACAAGTTTCTACATTCCTGAATAAACTATATCTTATTAACATTCTTTGGAATATCACTAACCTGTATTAAAATTAGTGATCTTAACTTCTCGTTAAAATCGATTTCTTTGCATGTAACCTTTCACTTTTCTCAAAGAATAATATGATGATAATATAATAATAAATATTCTTCATATTGTAATATTACATTCAATGAATTATTATAGTAATTACACCTAAGGAGAATTGTCACAAAAAGACTGAATTCCGTTTTCCGTCGGATATTCCATTAAAAAAAGTGTTAAAAATATTAAATTAGATTAAACTCTTGGCTCAACATGTTTCGAGCGTGAGCTCATTTTCAAGACTCTGCTCCCGCTTGTAACATGTTGACTAATTCATGTTGTTAAATATAATCGTGAAACATTAAGCCAAGAGTTCAATTTAATTCAATATTTAATTATGTTTCATCAAGAGTTAAGCGAGAATTCAATCTCAGTCAAAAAAAATATTGCTTCAATTAAGTATGAAATTCACAATAGTATACAATGACATTTGAAAAAGAAAAATTACCTTAAAAATATTAAGACTTCAAGATAATTTCACATTGTGGATAGTCATAGTAAAAAAATTAACAAACATATGTGCAAAAAATTATTCTGAACAAACATATGTGCAAAAAATCATCATAGTATTCTTCCACCCAAAAGTGGGCCTTTATTGACAGCAAAGACAAATGTGAATTTATTTATTTCAAATTGGTTGAAAATTTGGATGCTCTCATAATATAGTTAATACTCACATATACTCAACATGTGGTTTCAAATATTCAAATAGTCTGAAATAGTTTAAAATATCTACATTATTCTTACTTCTAACATACTTTCAATCGAATAATTCGATCACTTCTTTAATGGACTCTGTTGGTTTCGTCTTTGAGAAAGAACTGCGTAACTCTCTTTTTTCGGTCATTTAGCTTAATTTTCCGCCATTAGCTGCCAAATATTTTTGTGATGCTACTGTTGCAACTTCTACCAACTACGGTGTAATTTTCCTGTCAATACTCGAAAATTGATATTTTATTATCACACATCGTTATTCAAAAGAACTAAAACTACAACCACTAATATCACAGAATAAAATATACTGACGTTATATTACCTCATATGTTTCTACAACAACGAAGATGTTATAGTCGCTATAAGTACATCTGCCCAGTTTAAAATTTCAAATTTAAGTGTTTTTCTAAATTTTCTCACTTTCTCAATCTTCTATTTAAGTATATGGCAATCTTTTTCAATATTATTCTCTGATACAGAAAAAAATATTTTATTTACCCAGAAAAATATCAGATTTTGGATCTCGTTTTTGTCCAGAGGCAACAACAACCCTGAGCTAAAATCTAAAAATTTTTTCAAATTGTAATATATTTGTATCCACCTTTTGTATCTCACTTTGAAATCAACGTTTTCAACGAAAACAGTTCGAGCTATTTATAATAATTACTTTGAATATAAATTCCTTTTTGATTTAGGCTAGTGATCACGAATGGAATCAGTTTCTCGAATATTATTACAAAATTTTGCACATCGGAAATCATTTCAAGTTGACCAACTTAGAAACTGAGGAAACGATTATTGATAAATCAGCGTTTCTTTTGAAAAAGCTGTCCCCCCATTATCCCCATATCAGAATGGATGGTACGATGAATATTTGGATACTGAAGCCAGCTGTAGGAAGTCAGGGTAAAGGAATCCACATCTGTAGGACCTTGCAATATATCCTGAAAACTGTCAAGAACAATAATAATATCAAATACATTGCACAGAAATACATTGGTAAGTACAAAAAAGAAGTGAGAGAATTTTGTAGAAATTTCATAAGTCTATATAATTTCTATACTTACATACCTATGTTATCAGTTTATCACCAAAACATAATTCGAAACTATAATTCATCTTCATTTTTCAGAAAGGCCTTTGCTGATATTTAACACCAAATTCGACATTCGTCAGTGGTTTTTAATAAGTTCTGCTCTTCCGTTAACCATATGGATGTACAAGTAAGTAAAAATAATAATAATAATAATAATAATAAGTTATTTATTCTCAACATGTATAACACCCAATTACAGAAAATAATAACAATGTTGAATACACAACTAAATAATTAAAATGAAAAATATGAAACAATGAGTTCAACCGAATCTTAAAAAAATGTAACTCTTAACTACATTATAGCATTCAATGAAATATTACAAAGAACTCAATCTAAATCGATTCATTTCAGTCAATTTTCTTTGTTCACATAACTCCTGATAATAAATTCTATGGAGTCAAAGTAAATGTCACAATTATGGGCAAATCTATAGAATGTAGACACCATAAACAAAATGGGGGATTGTGTTAAGGAGTTGGTTCTCGGAGTCTCTAGGAGAATTTTGCCTAGGAAGACGAATTTTCAAAGTGGGCAAAAGAGGAGGACAATCAATACTATTGTGCAGTAATTTTTACAAAAATTTGAGAGATAAAGTTTCTCTCCTGCTCTGCAATGAGATTAAACTAAATCGACTCTATAATTCGTTATGATTGTCTCCTCTCTGTAGATAAACTTTATCCTCCCTCCAAACTAAGAATTCAAGAACCTTCTCTGAATAGCCTCAAGATGGCGATGATGGCAAGTGTAAATGGGATGCCAGATCACGCTGCCATACTTTGACTACTGAAATATTTGCCATTACTTGTAACGAATCCATATATTTCCGCAACAGATTAAATAAGTTGGGTGAAGTGTCGGACAAAGGAAAGCTTCTGATCGAAGACTACACCAAGATCTCTCACCTTATCAGAACGAGAAAGAACCTGACCACCGACGCAGTAATCACAGTCAATTCGGTCTCTTTTCCTTGTGAAAAACTATTATAATATAAGTATATATTTTAAGCATACGATATACGTATATAAATTTGAAGGAAATATTTCCAAATTATTACCAGTATCATTTTAATATCTCACTTTACTAATATTATAAATCTGAACGTCTCAAAATTTGTATGGATGTTTGTTAGTCAATAACGCCAGTGCGCTTGATCAGACATTCATGAAATATAGCAAAGATATAGATCAAAGTTGAAAAACTTTTTCTCCAAAAAGTTGAATTGTTACCGTGTGATCCGCATGAAGGTCCGAATCCAACTTGGAGTTGGATTCGGTTTCTTACTTAGAGGTCCACTAATAAACAAAATACACGTGTGAGTTCAAAGCCTCTTTATTTACAACTGTACTTAAGATACATAGACAATTGAACTATTACGACCATAGAACACAACACGTTCTATAGAGTGTAATATAAATATTTTTACTTATAGAGAGTGTTACCTCCGCTTCAGTTCTCAAACTTACAATCTCCGAAAATTGCATGAATCCATCCACCTTACCAACAACTCGGTTCAGCAGCGATATCAGAACACTTCGCGTGATTTAACGTTGCCTAATTACAACATGTGGGACTCTCAACAATTCAAGAACTACCTGTCCAATATCGGTTTTCCAGAGGTTTATCATGAGGTTACCTATAAGGGTATGAAAGAGTGTATTATAGGAGCAGTTTTGATACACCAGGATAAAATCGACAAAAGAAAGAATTCCTTCGAACTTTACGGGGCCGATTTCATGCTCACTGAAGATTTCCAACCCTGGTTGATCGAGATCAATTCCAGTCCAGCGCTCTACGCTTCCACTCCTGTCACATCGAGAATGTGCCCTCAGGTTCTGGAGGACACAATTAAAGGTATCGTACTGTGGCACTAAACACATTTTCTTGAAGGTGTTATCTATTTATTTATTCATTTTTAAATTGACATTTGTTTATTATCGTAATATGCAGAATTGATACCAATTTTTGGAAGATATCATAAAACATTACCGCAACATGCTCTCAATGTTACAGTGATGTAGACCATAGAATATGAACAGCTTTAATATAATAGAACCATGGCCGACTTTAACCGTTAAGTCGAAAATAGAAATTAAAGTCGGTCGTGGCAGAACTTATGCTATTATGCTTTTCAAAGAATTGAATTTATTTTGAATCAAAATATGTATCTAATACATAATCATTACTAGTGTGTTGAAACGACACCTAGAAAGTATCATTGCCGTATTTAGTTCCTTATTATTTTGTATTAATATTATTTAATTATTCAAAATTTTGGTTTTTTTTCTGGTTTAATTATGAAGATCTAGTGAAGTAGAATAAAAGTCTTCGTTAATGCGACAATCATACAATTTGTGTTAATTTTCACAGTTGTGGTGGATTATGCAACAAATCCGAAAGCTAAAACAGGAAATTTTGAACTCATTTATAAACAAGAAAACATTTCTGATAAAAGTAACGTCTGCGTTAAGGATTTGAAGGTCTCCGGAAAACCACTACCGAGAAACTACTTTTATTCTGATGAAGAGAAGAAAGAGGATATTGGAGCAGTAATGGATAAATTACAAAAGGACTTAGAATCGCCTATGAAAGAACCAGAAACTGTTAATAGAGGTGTGAGGGAAACGCTAGAAAACCTACTGAAATTTATTCATAATGAGAAGAAGAGAAGACAAAAAACGAAACTTATCGCTAAAGGTTTGCTACAGATATTTTCAATTTTAGTATTATAAGTGTATCATTTAATCATTATTTTTATTTTTTTCTCTGATGATCAGTTTCCAATTGTTGATTTCTAAATTTTGTTTGAAAATACATTCAGAAAACCAAAAAGAATTCACATAGACATAGACTGTTTCAATTGCTCAAAAATCATTTTCATTTATTTTTTGGTTATATATATATATATATATATATATATATATATATATATATATATATATATATATATATATATATATATATATATAACCATAATATTAAGGTTTAAAATTAATGAGGAAATTAACATTAATTTTCAACATTGTCGATTGTATACAAACGATAAACAATTACAGTAAGGAGTAGGTGTGATGTTGAATTTCCTCACTAATTGTAAACATATAAAAAAGTAAATAACTTCAAAAGCTTGCTGTGGAATAAAATGTACATCAAATGTAGCCCTTGTTTACTGTTTACTGCATATCCCAATAAACAAAGTCTTTAATTGTAAATTCATGAAAGACTCCTGCTTCATACAAATACCTATAACGAATTTAAATGTTCAATATTTACAATATTTCTGATTCTTTGTTTTTTCAAGGGACTGACCCAATTAATCCAATCGACAAATCGGGTAAAGGCATGAGAAGTTCCACTACATGTACGAATCGAACCAAATCTATTGCAAGTTTGAAATCACAATGGGATCAGCTATCGGGAAATGGTAGCTTTTCGGTAGCTAAAGAGGACGTTAGTATGATAGACAAAGCTCTCAGTATGCTCAAAGAAACGCAGAATGGCGAAATTATTGGATATTTATTGGAAGTAATAGAGAAAATTCTAACTAGGACACAACAAAATAGAATCGACTCCTGATCGATATCAGAAAGAGAGACTTTTGATCTCAAGCATTATATGGTTTACAGTATCAGAGAGGCAGAAATTCGTAACTTTTCAGATAAACCTGCATTTTTTTCAACGAGTCAGCATCTTCCATTGTCAAAGTTTAAATTTTTTCAAATAGCAAAACACTATTTCACTTATAAACTTATTTCTTTTTAGACTAGGAGCTGAAGGTATCGATTTAACTATCGATAATTGAAATCGTTTCGAATGAGTAAATTAAAATACGAAAATGGTTTATACTTTTTGTCAGTTAAGGAAATCGAGTTTATCTGACTGGTCATAACAAATATCTAGTAATGTAACTCAAACTTACTTTGAATAAATTATCTGGACGTAATTATGATAATTATATTTTATTTGTGTGATATGGGGTAATTTTGTGAACAGAAGATTTATACTCCCGCCTGTCTGTTCTAGAATAGGTGAACTTTGTCGGTAAATATGAGATATAGGTATTATATCCATTGAATAACGCGCAAAATCATATAAAATAATATTATGTACTCGTATATAAAATTCATTTAATTTTGTACAATTCTGTGACCGCGTTTTCAATTATAGTCCCCTCTAAGGGGCCGTCCATTAATTATACGAGGCTTGAAAGGGGGTGGGGGTCCATAAAAAATCACGAAATATCACAAAGGGGGAGGGAGGGTATAATAACATATCACGCGTATTCATTTTTTCGGCAAACGCGCGATACTGAACCGAAAAGCGGCGTTAGGTGTATTTATTTTTTCGAATGAACGAACGATAGATCGAGAGAGATTCTCTGCCTAGTGAGCGATAATGAAGATGCCGAGTGGCTTGAGGAAACCGATGTTGATCCTCAACAAAGCACTGTGCCTACAACTAACTTGCAAGATGCTTATCCAGTTATTTGTGTTAATAATAATAATAATAATAATAATAATAATAATAAGTTTATTTGTCCCCAAGTGTACAACATATAAATTAAATGTTTCCTACAAATTTTCTATCAATCAATACACACATGCGAAACAAAATAAACTAAGAAAATATACAGTGTATACCCATAAAGCTTTTGGCTGTCTATGGGAAAAAATTTCAATTCTAAGCCAATTTAGTAGAACTCAATACTATCGATCATATCATATAATGTGCGATATCAAGGCACCCGCGAACAACAACAACACCACGAAAAATATTTTTACATCAACATTACCGAAAAGAATACAGAAATTGACATTAACACAACCCAGAGGAAAATAATTCATCCACTGTGTGAGCACCCTCTCCCATTTAAATTCATGTTCTCCCATGTTGAAGAAAGTCTTGCTAATCCGTGGTCTGGGGACATTGTAAATTAAATTATGTTCATGTATTATTACAAACAAGTTTTTCGCATTTCTTTCATTATTCTTGCCTCAGTCCAAAACAACTCACAACCTTTCTGTCTACCTCTTAAGGTTATTACTGTAGTTTTTTTATGTTCTATAATAAAATTTGATAATACTTAAACTTGTATTTTATAATAGATATTTTGAAATAATCAAGATTTTTTGTAGGTACTAAAAAAATACACATGATATAGGATAAGGGTGGGTTAGTCTTAAACCTCACCATGTAACACCAAGAGGGAGGGGGGCTTAAAAATGCCAAAAAAATCACATGATTAATGAGCTTAAAAATTAAAATTTTCTTATGGAATTGTACCCCATTCTAACATTTTTCAGTATTTCAAAATTTGAAACATGAACCATTTCACTTCTGTCAAATATCTTTAAAAAACTCGGTGTCATGTCGAATATTCGATGGGCAGTGTTCCAACTACCCTTGTTTGAGAGATAGAATGTTCTAGAAATGCGTCTTTCCAAAAACGTATCGTCCCTATAAGAAGCATGAAGTTTTTATATCAGAAAATTTGAATTTGTCTTTTATTATAATATAATTCAATTGAATATTATATTATCAATAATATTAGAATAATTTAGTATTTCTACTGGTTTAGTAAATTACGAAATATTCTCCTGAACCCCCATTTTTTGTGGTTTCGTCAAAACTACTCGTTCTTTTATCGCGATTCTCTTGCACAGCCTAACTTTACTTAAAGTAGAGTTAGTCTGTTATAGAGTTTTTAAAAACTAAAATGAAGTTTTATGAGCTACATTCGACCAAATGCGGCCAGATTTTACAATAAAATGTCTTTTATTATCACAATAGTATTAGTAACCTTCTGCTCACTCATTTTTAACAAACTATGCAAATTATTATATAATGGAAATTATAAAATTGAATTATAACATTCAGATCTCGAGGGTCCAATACGAACGTTTTAAAAAATGTTAAAAGTGCACTAATGTCAGTAGTGCACAGATTTGCGTACAGCTAGAGGGAACCTAATTCAGAATAAATTGATATATTCCACAGAACATACAAATTAAGGGTATGGTATTGAAGCCCAATTCAAGATCCGTTTTAATACGGGCCTGGTGGACTAGTCAGTTTACTGTATAGATAGTTACGCAGCCGAGCACATTGTTAAAAGACCAAACAAACAACAAACATGTTCTGTGATATATTCTGTAGAACTTAAAATTTAAAATCTTAAATGTCAACGGAAATTTCAAATCGAACATTTTTCATCTCAAACTAAAAGTATTAAATCAAATACGTTTTGTTAGCGGTGTTCTCGTTTGGTTACAATTGCAACTTTATTGTGTTCTACTTGATTTGTTATTAATTTTCTAATATTCGTTATGGCAAAAATGTCCACAGATGTTTCATATATACGTGCAAGAGATCCTAGTATCCGAAGCTATTTTTATCGAGACCTCCTTAAAAAATCCAGAAGAAATATAGAATTTTTCACAGATAGTTCTACTTCCTCAGATGATTCCGATGTAATTTTTTCTGAACCTGACCAAGAAGAAAAACCTCAAGAGGTGAATAATTATTATTTGTTTTGATTAGTACCTTCCTGAAATTGCAAAATACCTATATATTGCCTAGAATACTTATACATTAGACAGGAAAGTTATTCATTGTAAGAGGTGAATAGTTATGTAAATAATTTTTTCATCAATAGCTTGTGTTATGAATTGTTACATGTAGTAGAAAATAAGGTAAAATAATTTTTTCTATAATGCTATCATACTTTGAAAATTAACTCTAAAATAATTAAGATTCACAAAATTTTTGTTACAGGAAGAGGGATACATACAAATATATTTAAGGATAAAGCCAAGTAAGGATGCATCCCAAGATTACATTATCAAAGATAATTCCCTCACTTACAAAGCGATAGAACAACCGACACCTTCTATAAGTATCAAGGAAAAGGACTTGTTAAATAAATACTGTTTCACTAAAATATTTGGTCCTGAATCTAAACAGACTGAAATATTCAACAGCATTGTTAAGGCCAGAGTGTTGGAGTTTATTAATGGAAGGAATAGTTCACTGTTCACCTATGGTGCTTCTGGTGCAGGTATACAACTTTACACACACACACACACATATTTGCACCTATATATATATATATATATATATATATATATATATATATATATATATATATATATATATATATATATATATATATATATATATATATATATATATATATATATATATATATATATATATATATATATATATATATATATATACCTATATATATATATATATATATATATATATATATATATATATATATATATATATATATATATATATATATATATATATATATATATATATATATATATATATATATATATATATATATATATATATATATATATATATATATATATATATATATATATATATATATATATATATATATATATATATATATATATATATATATATATATATATATATATATATATATATATATATGCACCTCGAAGAAGATATACAGTCCTCAGGTTTAAACCTAGTCGCTAATGAACAGAGAATTACCAAGCTCCAAAGGACCTACAAAGTAACATGGCGTACTATAACAAAAAGTGCATTTCGAGAGGCGCCAAATAGAGGCATTATAACATGATTGTTCCAGAAGCAATCTACGCATCTGAAATAATGGTTATTGACAGTCTATATATTTATTTATTTATATTTTCTTTATATATATATATATATATATATATATATATATATATATATATATATATATATATATATATATTTATATATATACACATATGTATATCCATAATCTTTATTCCAAATAAATTGTACATCATAGGTGTAAATTCTTAAATTTGACTATTTTACCATATATATATATTTATATATGGTAAAATATATTTATATTTATTTATAATTAATATAAATATATTAACAATGATAATAAAAATTTAATAATATAAAAATATAATAATTATTTAATGACTGAGATCGAATTCTCGCTTAACTCTTGGTGAAACATAGTTGAATATTAAAATAAATTAAACTCTTGACTTAATGTTTCACGATTGATTTAACAATATGAATAGTCAACATGTTTGTCAGTTTAGTCTTGAAAATGAGCTAACGCTCAAAACATGTTGACTATTCATATTGTTAAATAAATCGTGAAACATTAAGCCAAGAGTTTAATTTATTTTAATAATAATTATTTATATAAATTATTATTTATAATTTATATAAATAATAATCTATATAAATAATAAAAATATGCTCATATATTTACTTATGTGAGCAATTTTTTTGTATTTGACCTGAATACTGATACTCTTTTCCATTTAGGAAAAACATTTACAATTGTTGGCAATGCAGAGGAGCCTGGTTTGATACCACGAGCCCTTGAATACTTGTTCCGTACTTTACCTCAGTTGCCTGATACAGCTTCAGTGAAACCAATGCCTGATGGTCAAGTGAGTAGATTGAACCAAAGAGAAATGGAAACAGAAATGAAGGTTAAAAACAACATTCTTGAATCTTTTAAGGGAAACGAAAGAGCTCAAAATATCAAAACTTATCGGTTAGTAGTCTATATTTAACCTACTTTCTAACTTAATCAGCTAGTGTAAATAAAAGGACTTGTGGGGATAAGAAACATGTAAATATTTTAGTATACTAAGATTAGTTGTTATATGATAAAATATTGCATTAATTTTTATATTGACAATTAAATTATGTATAGAAAAATAGCACAAAATATTATGTACATATTACTTTCTGTTTTTGTTGATTTTGAAGTACTTACTACTTTATTACTTACTTTATTATACTTACTACTTTTATAGTACTTATTACTTTATATTATAAAAAAAAAATTTGGGATTCTAGTGTATTTTCCTTGAAATACTTTGCATATTTTCATGTAGTTCTTCAATGTTTTCTTATCAGGTAGATTTAATGTAGTGTTTGAGAGTTCTTGTGATTGACTGGTAGATGTGTTTCTTTCCACTCTATTATATAAATACTTATTTTTATATTTTTGCTGTTATGTTATATCTGATTTCAATATCTCAATATTGCATAAATAATATCTATAATAAAAGAATAAATCGCAAAATGTGTTGGTAAGCGCATAACTCAACAACGCCTGTAACAATTTTGCCAATTTTTTTTTTAATTGATCGTTGAAATCCAAGTATGGTTTTTACGGCAAGAAAAATTCGAATAATTCCCGATAAAACTCTAGAAACAGCCCTTTTCTCATTCTTATTAAAACGTTCTCTAACTGAAATGTAGAGTCAATTTGAACTTTATTGCTATTCAATAAAGTTCATATCAATGTTGTCTAACCAATCAACAATTTTTTTTGTTGGGTTTATTACTGTCAGGAGAAGGTTCTTATGAAATAAAAAATTGCGCGGAAAATTAGAAAACCCAAAAGTACTTATTGAAGAATACTTGACAACCATATAATATTATTTCTAATCTATAATATAAAAATGAATCGCAAAATGTGTTGGTAAGCGCATTACTAAACAAAGCCTGGAACAATTTTGCCAGTTTTTTTTCAATTGTTCGTTGAAATCGAAGAATGGTTTTTACGGCAAGAAAAATTCGAATAATTTCCGGGAAAACCCTAAAAACAGCCTTTTTCTTATTCCCATTAAAACGTTTTCTAACTAAAATGTAGAGTCAATTTGATCTTTATTGCTATTCAATAAAGTTCATATCATTGTTGTCTAACCAATCACAATTTTTTTTGTAGGGTTTATTATTGTCAGGAGAAGGTTCTTATGAAATAAAAAATTTAAAAAATTGCGCGGAAAATTAGGAAGTTCAAAAGTACTCATTGAAGAATACTTAACAACCATATAATATTATTTCTAATTTACCTATATAACATAAAAATGAATCCCTTTTAACTTGGTCACGCCATCACTCTTGAACGGCTGGACCGATTTCACAATTTTTTTTGTTGTGTTATTGTCAGGGCAAAAATTTAAACAATTGCGTGTAAAATTAGAAAATTTGAGAATACTTCATTAATAATATAAGTGAGAAATAATTATTAATTCTCAAAAAGAGGATGTAAAAAAACTGATTATCTTATCTCACGGTTAGTTCAGAGCTATTAGGACTAATATTAAAACTTCAATTTAATACAAAATTTTGTTAAGTTTGAATAGAATAACATACACGTTTCTAACATAGCACGTGGTATTTTTGATTATAAAGAAGAACACATAGTTTTTTTTAATTTACAGTTAAAATTTCGTTTTTAAAAATGCTAGCTATTAGATGTACAAACTTAAGTCGCAGAACTCGCAATGCAGCAAGTCAAAGATAAAATAGAGCAAGTCAAACTGACGAGCAACGTGAAGCACGAAATGAAGTTCAACGGAATCGATGGAATCGAAATTAACAATATGAAAAGGTTGCAATTAACTCGAATCGATCTGCATTCAATTATAACGTTGAAATAGATTACAGTTCACAGCAAATCGTTGCTATTGGACCAATGAACGTTTTGTGTCAATATTGCAAGGCAAAGTTTAATTGTTATTGATAAGAAAATACTACCAATGTTGCGATAAAATATTGCGCGAAGAGTCAATTCAAATAGACGCTATTGGTAGTCACCAGAGCCACTATATTCATTGGTTTCCGGAATTTGCGGAATTCCGGAAAAAAGTCTGAAAATTTTTTGACTTATATCCAGCAAATATCTCATATAATTAACGATGAGATATATGGGACAAGTACTTCGAAATTAGGAACATGCCGTTCAACTATAGAACGGACAGGTTAATCACTTTCACTTCATCAACCATGTTAATATAAGAATTTTTTGATAATTCCATTGATTTCAAATAACAGGAAGTATTGCAGTCCCTTCGTAAGTGAGTTAGTCCCTAGCTCCACACGCAATAAATATTAAAAACAAGATAGTGTAACACAAATACTACAACATGCCCTTCCAGCTTTTTGAAAAATATTCAGAGAAAAATAACTGGGCGTACAAAATTCGCCGGGTCAGCTAGTAGGTAATAAATTTCAGTTTTACAAAACCATGTAAGAATCAGATTTAACAAAAATAATAAAAACAAAACATGTATGTAAAATATTTTTTTATTGATATAGACTAATCGCCTTTCAGTTGGTTTTATAAAAAGAATATCATTATAATCACTCAAAATCTAAACATTCACTAAATTTTGTTTTAATCCTCATGTCATTTTCAGGGCAATGCAAGTAAGATTAAGCAACGACGCACCGGCTCTGCTGGAACCACTGCATGAAGTTTCTATTGGAATATGGGTATCATTTATCGAAATTTATAATGAGGAAATATTCGATTTATTACAAACAGTTCCTTCAACAGGCAAACAGAAAACAAAAGTCCGTATTGGAATAACGAATAGTAACGTTTATATCAAAGATCTCACACATGTGAATGTATGTAATGGATTAGAGGCATTTTTAGTGTTTCAATACGGTATACAGAAATTAAGATATGCAGAAACTGTATCAAATAATCACTCCAGCAGATCACATTCAATCTTCAGCGTAAAAATCGCTCAAGCACTGGATAACGGAACTGGTGTCTATATATCCACGTTCAATTTTGGCGATCTAGCTGGCGTTGAGAGGTCTAAAAAAACAAAAAATGCTGGTGACAGGTTGAAGGAATCTAATAGTATAAACATGTCTTTGATGGTATTAGGCAGGTGTTTTGCTGCTTTACGCAATTCTCAAAAAACACCTGGAGTAAAACCAAACATTCCGTTTAGGGAATCGAAATTAACTCAATTATTGCAGAGAGCTTTGTCTGGTTTAGAAAATTTATGCATGGTTGTAAATATAAACACTTCAAAGAACATGATTGACGAGAATCTGGCAGTGTTGAATTTTTCTGCAATGACTAAGGAAATTGTGATAAAATCCCATCATGAACAGGAAAAGTCAAAGTTTAATAAAATTTCCAACGCGGAAAATTTGAAGGACCTTGATGAAGAAATTGAAAAACTCGAATTAGGACTTGCAAATTATAAGGAGATATTTCTTGAATATAAGAGAAATAGCGATAAAAATTCAGAATTAGAAAATAAGAATATTGTAGAAATGTGGGAAGAAATTCTTAATGACAATGAAAAAATAAATGAAGATAAAATTACAATGCTAAAAAATAGATATGAGAGGCAGTTTGATTATGATTGTGAAAAAAATAATAGGCACTTAGGAAACAATTTTGAAAGAAATAAGAAAAGAAAATTAGACCGACAAAAATTAGAAAATGAGAAAATAACATTATTTCAAAAGAAATCATTAGAACAACAATATAATATATCTGAATTAAAAGAACAAATTCGTCAATTAAAAGAAAGTAAAAAGGAGGTACTAGAAACTTTTCAGAAAATTGAAGAAAATTTGTTGGATAAGGTCAAATCTAATAACAATATTCTCTCTAATATGGCACATTCATGTGAAGAAGAAGAAATGAATTCATTTATGATGCACGAGGAGGAATGTGCATTTGATTCATAAGAAAATAATTTTTCCTATAAATAATTTGATTTGAGAAGGAATTATGACATCTGTCTCAATGAAGTTACAGCATTATTTTTTTAGAGATGTGAAGAAAGTCGTCAGTATCGTGATATATTGTAAAATTTTGAAATATTAATTTATTATTGTTGAAAGTGTAAAATATTCTTTGTTAAATTCAATTGATCACTTTAATAAGTATCAAATATATAAAACTGTTTATGCATATCTGATTATAGATACAGAATGAAGAATATACTGAAAACAAAACAAAAGCAACTGATTTTTTATTTTAAATATGAATATATTATGAAGCAAAGAGTATTCTTTGTTTTACAGACATTAGTTTCAAAGAGTTCAGCATTATTTTGAGAGGGGTATACCTATTGTACTTTAAAATGGTTCGCATGGCTCTATTCTGTAATTTTTTCTTTAGTCAAACCAAATAACAATGTGGAGCAGTATTCAAAATGTAGCATTATTATTGATTTGAACATATGTCACAATAATATGAACAATAATTTCCCATATGTCGACAGGTTTTTTCCTATTCTTCTCAAGAAATTGATTTTTTTAGAAATTTTAGATGATATGAATCAACATGACCATTAAAACTCAATTTTTCGTCTAACATAATGCCTAAACTTCTAATTTTTTGTTCATTTATCTTTATAGTTATATCCTCATTTTTATGGTTTTAATGGTTTTACTTGTACCCAAAATTATGAAGTTAGATTTTTCAACTTTCATTCAGAGATAAGCTATTGTCACATAACCATTCATTCATTGCAGAAAGGTCTCTATTGATCCGCTAATGTCATATTCCTAATATCTTTGCCACATATATAGAGCATAGTATCATCAGCGAATAATCGTATAGAACATTTTTTCACGTCAGAGACAATATCGTTTATATATATATATATACAACAAATGAAAATCGTACAAAATACATCTAATTCGATTTACAACTTAATAAACCTCACAAATAGCACTTAAAGTAAACACACAACAATCACCAAACATCACATCTTAACACTCATTTTTTCCAGATCTACCTTCAGTTTCACACACATAAACCAACAATATACATATTCTGGATAAGTATATAAAAAACTATATGTAATTATAAAATGTAAATATGAATCTCATTGAAATCACTTGGCTTACCATGAGTTTTTCAGAGGTTTCCTCATGGTGAAGAAGACTAAAACTTCCGAAGCGAATGCTAAGCCAGAAATTTTCCTCTGATAATGAAAATCAATAAGTGAAGATACAAATTAACTAATTTGATTTTTCTAGAAAATGAGTTTGACATTTGATATCTATAGTAACTCATAAATTCAATTATTCATTAGTTTTGACAAAGTTGTAATATAACAACGAAACGTCAACAAAAATAAAGTTTTTCATATCAAAAAAATGCCTGTTATTGCTAAAAACTTTCGAAATATATATATATATATATATATATATATATATATATATATATATATATATATATATATATATATATATATATATATATATATATATATATATATATATATATATATATATATATATATATATATATATATATATATTTTTATTCAATATAAAAATAAACTTTTGTAACAATTTTTTTATAAGAAAACATAAAACTATATGTACGTGGTGTGTATACTAATTTTAAAATTTTATTTATAATGATTGAAAAGTATCAGATTTTCGCGACCCACAGTTTAAGAAGCCCTGATCTATAGCACTATACCATTCCTCACATATGCTCAACATTGCTCTCACAAGAGCAATTTCTTTTGAATCCTGATTGATCCTGAAATAAAACTTATCAGTTTTATTTAGTAATAATTGTTTCAGATTTTTCGTTGTTGCGAATTTTTTTTATTTGTATCCAAGATATCTATGAACTATCTTTTTTTATTCCCTTATCATTGTTACAACCTCATTTCTCAAACTTTTATATTCCTGCCATGACTCAAGCGAATAATCTAAAGCTGCACATTTATACTTATTATCTCTTTCTCTCATTTTTGTTAAAATATCATTAGAGATCCATCTATTTTGATAATTGTCACTCTACCTAACTGTTTTCATCTTTGACATTTCCTTCAAAATGTTATTTATTGGGTTTATCAAATTGCTAGCTAAACTATCGACATCAACACAATCGTTTTTAATATTTTATTTTTACTAATTTTTGAATTATTACTGAGTGTCAATGAAATTATGGTCACCTATCTTTGGTGTGAGAAGCACCTGGCAATCGATCGATTTGTCGTTTGTTATGACATAACAAACCAACTTGCCGTCTCATATCAAAACTGCAACATTTCGGAATAAGAGGTAAATGTCTTGCTTGGATCAAGTCTTTCCTATCTGGCAGATCGTTCAGTGTTAGAGTTGGTGATGCTTCCTCCCAACTGAGACGAGTGTCCAGTGGAGTTCCACAGGGCTCAGTGCTCTGCCCTATATTGTTTCTTTATACTGCTGACCTTCCACGATACTTTAAATCATCCTGTGCCTTATTTGCTGATGATACCAAACTTTATAATTTTCCAGTATATAACGGACATATTCTGCAGGAAGACTTAGAGGTACTAAACAATTGGTGTCGTGATTGAATGTTGCCTCTGAACATCGACAAATGTTGCGTACTCCATTGGTAAAACCAACCCAAGACGTAGTTATTTCATCGAGGACCGACAACTTACTACTGTGTCAAAACATCGTGATCTTGGAGTTACAATCAACTCCAGGATAGACTAGTCAGACCACATAGCCACTATTGTGAATAAAGCTCGACAGATGTGCTCTATACTATATAGAAAATTCAAGGGATGTGACGTTAATACCTGTAAGCAGCTGTACCTGTCCTATGTGAGACCAATTTTGGAGCACGCTGGTCCTGTGTGGTGGCCTGGTCTTAAGAGCGAACTAGAGGCACTTGAATCCGTTCAACGTATGTGCACCAGAATACCGTACGGCTATCTTCGACCAGATTACGAAACCCGGTTAAGTATATTCGAGTTGCCCACTTTTGAAAGCCGGCGTGAAAGAGGTGACCTAATAGTCACATACAGAGCACTGCATGATATCTTCGGGGTAGATCTGAGTGGCTTGTTTCCGTTAAATCAAAATCACCTGCGAGGCCACACCCTTAAGTTGTCCAAGGAAAAGTTCCGGACCAAGCAGCGGCAAAACTTTATCTGCAATAGGATATTCGACCAGTGGAATGGACTCCCCTCAACTGTAATGACTGCTGATACAATTAATGGCTTCAAGAACAATTTCGATAAGACGACTCGGTGATGTATTTCTAGTGGTTTGCTTCATTTAGTGTTTTCCTTTTCTTTGAGTTTATAAGCTTTGCTTCAACTCTATTGATTGTAATAATAATCAATAAGTTCTTCTGCTATTTGTTAGTCGTGTAAAGTCGCTAACAATTTGATATAACCCACTGTTATTAATTTTTTACATTTGTTTGGATAAAAAGTTTTTGAGTTATAATCATAGTTGAACCATGATTATCTGTGTTCTGTTCAAATCAAGCAGATCTTCGATTAACTTTTCAAAATTATCAAAAAATATATTATCAGGTCCAGATGGTGAGCGGTATATTCCGGTTAGTAAAATATTGCAGTTGTCAACTTTGATCGAAATTCTTAAAAACGATAGTATATTTTCAATTGATTCATTTTTTATTATTTTGAAATTTATTTCTTTCAATATATAAAAAGTAACTCCACCTGTTCGAGTGTTATTACTAAGACATGTGACCATATTACAACCGATATCTACTTCATTTGCAAAAATATCTTCTGTTAGATGAGTTTCTGATACACAGAGAACCATAGGTTTACATTCATTTATATATATATATATATATATATATATATATATATATATATATATATATATATATATATATATATATATATATATATTAAGAACAAGGTTTGTCAGGCTAAAAAGGAGTGTATATATATATATATATATATATATATATATATATATATATATATATATATATATATATATATATATATATATATATATATATATATATATATATATATATATTCTTAAAAGATCTATGTTATTAGTTAATCCTTGACAGTTCATATAAACTAAGCTATTCATACTTAATTGCTACATTCTATTTTACTTTATTCTATTGAACATTCTGACATAGCAGGGACAGTGTTTATTTAAAGCTGAATGATCGGTTGATAGATTCAGTTTAGTTCTAACATTCGTATTTACACAATTTATGCTATTTTTCATTTTTTACCTCACATTCCTTCGTGTTGTGTGTTCCTCTACACTTTGCACATGTTAGTTCATTCTTGCAATCCCGAGCTAGATGATTGAATCTCTCACACTTGTAACACTAACATACTCATATATTTTACATCTTCTCCATCCAATTTTTATGTTACCTTTCTCCATAATGGTGTCGAACAAAACAGGGTTCAATTATAATATTTTCAATTCATGTTCATCATGTGAATTCATTATGTTCAATTTTAATATTATATTACCACAATTTTTTTTGTTGGTTTTAATATATTTTTGACAACATTCAATTTATTCGTATTTTCCTTTTCAATATCATTTTATTCAATTATAGATTTCATAATTTCTTCATTTTTTTTTTATATATTCAGATTCTACATTTGACGTCCGTAAAATTTGGAAATAATTTTATTTCCTGCAGAGTTACATAAAGTTATAGGATAAAAGAAGGCTATAGGATGAAAAAGCTAAGCTAAAAGCTATAAAATGAAAATGGAGGTATGTAAATGGTACTAAGGATATATTCGCATATATTTTTCTTCTGATTAAACGCCTTAATACTATTTCACTGCTTGGTTATGGTTGTCGATCTTAGGGAACAAGTGATTATAAATTGAATAATTCTTGGATCAATTTACTTTTTTGTATATTTAAAAATACTTCTAAATTCCACAAATTGTTCAATATAACTGACATATTTTAGTGTACTAAATCATTATCGAACCTTCCAGACATTCCCGCCAAGTTGTGACAGGAATCTGTTCTTATTAATTAGATTATTTTTAGCATTTTGAATAATTATTTCTACAAGTTTTTGTAGCTGCACATCATCAAGTAGTATTCTTTTGCAAAATATAAAAGTTATCTTTTTCTTATTGAAAATAAATTATATTTAGATCTACACTTTTAAGGTTTTGATGATTTATTTTATAGAAATTTATTTTCATAAAATGTTGAGTTCAGAAATATTGACAGTGTTGAGTAATTATTTTAATACTGAATACAAAGAACAATTTAGTTTTTTTACCTTTTGGTATTAACTGTAAATAAATTAGTTTACCTTGAATATATTATGACAAAGACCAATTGTATTGGTGGAAGGAATTAATTTGTATCCTAATGATATTGAATGTAATGATCAAAATTAATTGCAGTTTAAAATTATCTAGAATGGTATGGTATTTTGTCTTTTCAGTAGAAGTATAAGGCATTTTATTGAGAACCTTTTCACACAATATACCTTCAAATTACGGAAATCAGTACTGAAACAAATAATAAATTCTACAGCCAAATAGAAATTCATAAATCAATAAAACTAGTCAACTAAAAATAGTTGACAAAAAAAAGTCAAAATCCTATGTAGAAATATCTATTACAACTGAAGATTTTCTCATAAAATTGTACATAAAATTGCTCCACTGCTTATGATATATAGTTTGTCCTTACATTATACATACATAATCAATTAATTAATTGTCTCGATTGCATCACTTCAATAGAAAAAATTTCATTTGAACACTATCACTTACACTATAACACAGGCTTCAAGGAGAATGATAACTTAGGTCTTGAATTATTTTTGCCTAAAATTTTCTTCTGTTCTTCCTTTGTCCTTTTTTCATGTTCTTTCCGAAGTTTCTGCCTTTCTTCATCCATTTTTCGTTGTTCCTCTATCATAGCCAGTCTTTCTTCAGCCTAGAGAAATAATATACTTCAAATATAAATTCAAATAACCTTTACATATTATGCCATTACTTCTGTATGTTGTTACTAAGTCTCATCTTGAATTTCCTCAAAATAATAAAGGAATGATAAATTAACATCAAATGTTAAATACTAATCAAAACAACTTAGAATAGAATAGAAATTTATTGGTCATATAGTAACAAAGTCAGAAATTCGAGAAAATACAGAAAAAAAAGATACATAAAATTTTCAATATTTAAATTTTTCATCTAAAAATTGGCCCCTTTGAATTTTCCAAATTGTAAGGTGGGTTTGCTATTAGGTAATCCTTCACTGTTCTCCGCAAAACATTTTCCTTCAGATTTTTCCATTTTTTCGGAAGTTTATTATAGAGTTTAATTGCTTCATTTCTTCTATCGCTAGTTGTCAGTCTAGCCCTCTCTATACTAAGCTCTTTGTTAGATCTCATATTGTAAAGTTGACAACCGGCAGTTAACAAAACCAGCTTAAGTATTAACTCAGCTATCACAGTTAATATTCTAAGTTTCCTGAATATAGGCCTACAGTGAGATGGCGAATCCATCCCTTCAATGGCTCTGACAGCTGCCTTTTGAGCAGTCAGAATTTCTCAAGTGGCTGGAAACACCCCATAATTCAAGATCATATACCATTTTGGAATGGAACAGGCCTTAATAAACTGTGAGTGCAGCTTGATTGCTGACAATCTGCCTTACTCTTCTAATTGCAAATATGCAGGTGTTCAACTTTTCCCTCAACTTTATGCAATGGTTTCCCCATGTTAGTCGGCTGTCAAGAATAACTCCCAGGAATTTAACAAAAGCGGAAAGTGACATTCTACATGTGGTAAAAGTCATGAACTGAATTTTATTGTCATTTAGCAACAACTTATTTGCCTTGTACCATGTGTCTGCAATTTTTCCATTCAGCTCATGTTTCTGTAGTAATGTAGTTTCATCCTTATCACTTGTGGCAATAGTAGTGTCATCTGCATACAGAACTGTATGACAGGTGAGGTTACTAGGTAAATCATTCATATAAATTATGAATAGTACAGGTCCAAGGATTGATCCCTGGGGCACGGCCCTGCACTATATCAAGGACAGAACTGGTCTGTTGTCCACACCTCACAACCTGTTGTCTGCCTTCTAGATAAGATTGAAAAAGAGCCAGAGCAACACCTCTATAACTGTAGTATTCCATCTTCATAGCATCAGCACAGCGCATCAGTGCACACCTTATATATCATACAGTCAAAAGCTTTTGATAAATCGCAAAATTGTACAAAAGTTCTGTAATGTTTTTCAAAACTATCTATTATGAAGTTGCACAAAGATTTAATTCCTTCAGTAGTTGTACGAATTTTCTGAAACCAAATTGTTGTTTACAGAAAAGTTCATTAACATCCATATATGACAAAAGTTGTTTTGCCATTATCATCTCGAGTACTTTAGAGAATGTGGGCACAATGGAGATAATTATCATCTCGAGTACTTTACAGAATGTGGGCACAATGGAGATAGGTTAGATTTTTAGATTTAGTTATCGATTACTAAATGACTTCCATTTTTCAGAGCTGGACAGATCCTCGCCACTTTCATTTTATCTGGAAATTTACCCTGTTCCAGGCAAGAGTTTATTATATCAGTTAAAGGACATACTATCACATCTGCGACGGATTTGACCAGATTGGTACTGATATCATAGATATCCATTGTAGGTTTTGATGAGAGCTGCATTATGTAATCAAATACCTCCTTCTCCGTTACAGGTCAGAAAAACAAAGAATTGGCATGGCTCACAGCTACTCTCCTCAGAAAATCATCTGTAGTAAACAAGGCATCAGTTATCTGTTCAGTAATATTAATTCCCATATTTGTGAAAAATTCATTAAAGTTGTTAGTTGAAGGTGCTCCCATCAATATTCTTCTTTTCTCCCTACCAGTTTCAGTGCTTATGATTTGCCAGGATTCTTTTTGTATGTTATCAGCAGTAGCAATTTTATTTTCATTATAAATTCTTCTGTACATCTGAGTTTTTGTAGGTACTGCTTTTCATATTGTTTGTAGAGGTTGAGAGTATCTTTGTTAGGCAGAATAAGTTTTAAAAAACATAAAATTTTTCGTTGGCATCAGATATATTGATTACCTCTTGCCAATTTTCTTCAACTAATTTACTTCTCAGATTTTCAATGTGTTTATAAGTTTCCTTGAGTTTTTTGGATCTTCTGTGAATAATACCTCATCTCTAATATATGTGAAAGATGATCTGATATATGTGCACTATATGTATATGATTGATATTCCTGGATATTTGTGAATATATTGTCAATGCAAGATTCTTTTCCTGTGTAATGTTTTCTTGTGTACTTATGTATAGTTCTATGCAAGCCAAAGCTCCAAAATAGATTTAGAATGTCCAATGAACTTGCATTTCGAGCATTTAAATCAACATTAAAATATCCTGTTATAACAATGTCCACCCCAGCATCATTATGTACAATAGATAAACTTCTAGATATTATGCCAAAAATGGAAAAAAATTTCGAATACCTACTTTAGGTTTATAGTAAGCCACTATAACCATATTTTGTGCATATAGATGAATTTCATATTTCATTTATCATTTCTTCAGAAAAAAAATTTTTATTTCATCTATTTCCACGTAATCTAAGTCCTGGTCAACATAGATGCAGACTCATCCATGTTGATACTGACGTCTTGTATAACATGCAGCCAGTATTTTATTTTCTAACTGGTATAAACTATTGTTGTTTACATTCAGCCAGTGGTCACTTAAACAAATTATATCATTTTTTAAATAGTTATTTATATGTCCTAAAGCTTCAACTTTGTTAGTAATACCCTGGATATTTAGATGCATAATTTTCAGCTTACTGGTATATGTCTTTTTATTAGTTAACCCATTCATATTATTTTATTTTATTTGGGATTTCTGAACTAATCGGAATAAAAAAGGATTGATTCTAGTACCCAGAGGCCAAATTGTTGGATTTTTCACTAATTCAATTTCTTCATGTGGTACACTAGTTCTAAAAGAATATTCATCTGGTTGTCTTGATTGTAGTCTGACACATTGCATGTTCCCGAAAACCATTCTCATGAAAATAGTTTAACATTTGATTTTTTGTCAAACTTGGATCAAGTTTACAAACGTAGATGTGTCCAAGTGATTTGATTCCTTTAATTGAAAGCTTACCACCTTCTCCAGTGCCAATGATTCACACGAGGTTTACAAGTATTTCTATGTGTGTTTTCATCTGTTTTAGTATGCAAAACCAGTGGTGATAATCCATTTATAATATCTTGTTTTGCTCCTCCAACGCCAGTAGGCAGTACTAATAGTTTCTTTCTAGAAGTTTGCCGAATTTCTTTTGCAGCAACAGGGCCAGATGTATCAGTTTCTAAATTAATGATAGTTCATCAAGCTAAGCTGGTCAACAGAAATTGTAATACCTGGAACTTTGTGTGGTTCTTTATGCAATTTATCATTTGGTAATTTTAGTTTCTTAACAACCTCACAATATGAACTTTTTTTTAGAGTAAATCTTTTTCGTTTATGTTATTAAATTTCCTATTAAAGTTAACCTCTAGTTATTGTAACTTTGATTCAATTTTTTTCTCACATGTCTGTAGGTATTCATTTAGTTTTTTTTCATAGGTGATTTAGTTTTTACTCTGATTATCATTTTATGTTCTATTTTTCTGAGTGGATTCTTCATTAGCTGATGTTGTTTTAGTATAATCTTCCCTACATTTTTCATATTTTTGTTGTTTCCTCAAGTTGTTTCTTGTACTCTACAATTTTTTCCTCCATGTTTTTTATAGATTTGTTCAATATTTCATTTTGAACTATGAGTTCTTTATTTTCTAGTGTCTGTGTTTCAATTTTCTTGACATTGGCTGTGTCGATCTTATCATTGAAACTGAGATTTTTGTTTGCCTTCAGTAATTCATTTTTCAATTCCAATATTTGGGTTTCTAATTTGTCTACGTAATTCTGCTTTTCTAAGTTGGACTTTTCAAAATTTTTCAAAGATTGATCTTGTTTTTTAATATTCTCTTGAGACTGATAAAATCTCTTTTAATTTTTTGGTTCTTGCTTCATCTTACGATGTTTCTGCTTCAGACCAACAATAGTCCCCATTTCTTCACGGCATTTTGAGCAGAAGAGTATCACTTTTCTTTTAGACAACGCGAAACATTTTTCCTCGGATGCAGTAAAACCTCCACATTCTTTGCATTGTGTAATATCACAACTATCGCATTTAAAAATTATGTATTTATCGTCTTCTAATGAGCATTCCGTACACTTCATTTTATCATTCACGAGGACCAACCCAGTATTTGTTCCGCCACTGTCTCGATCACTCAACGTTTATGGAATCTAATCATGTGTCATTGGCAACACAAATCTGGTTTATTTACAGTTTTTATAATTCTTACATTTGCAGTTTTCACTCAACTATTAGTCTAATTTTCAGTTCAAGTTTCAGTTTCACGTCACTTTTTTGTGGAAATGTTAAGCGCATTATTAGTTTCTAAGCTACATTTTGATATTAATTTCTCAAAGTTTTTCACTTATAAACCATAGATATTCAACTTTCAAGCAGAGCAAAATTAACACAACCTCGCACTACGACGCACAATTTATATTATATATAAATTATATTATATATAATATCAACAATAAACAATTTGTTTCAAGTTTTTATAGTTATAAAATTCCACGGAATAGTTGCACAAAAATTTCAAATCATTAAGAAATTTGAAATGAAATTAAATAGAAATAGGTTATAAAGTTATGTAAAAAAAATTTCAACTACTCACCAGTTTTTTTTGCGCTTCTTCAATTTTTCTTTGATTTTCCTCAAGTATTTTTTCTACCACCGCTTGTTTTTGCCTCTCTTCCTCCTATAAGATACAATTTGGAATTAACAAAAGTTTGATACTTTTTTGTGCCCTATCTAGCTCTCACACATTGTACCCATTCAAAAGAAGTTTTATATTTGGTTTCTGAGAAAAAAATTGAACTTTGATAATTCTGATAAATTAAATTTATCTTAGTTCAAACTTTCTTCAATTAGAAATATTTTAATTATACACTCTAACATCACACCCTAATGATTACTTATTGCAGTTTTACAGATGTTTTCAATAATATCACTGATTTATGTGTAATTATTTTGACTCAAAGTGTATAAAAAAATAATTTCTTCATATGAAGGAAATAACCAATCGAAATAAATTTTTTCTATTTTCCATTTAAGGAGACAACACTTCTTGAACAGAAATTAGGAAAAATATGTTTTACATAATACATTAATAATGATTATCAATATTACTTCAAAAAACATTCTTTATTTTTTTATAGTATATATTATATAATATTTCCTTTCTCTTGGTAATTTCCATTATACCTAGACTACAGATCGTGTCAGTTGGTCACATTCACTGCTAGAATTGGGGCTGGGTAAATAAAAAAAATTAAAAAACCCGTAAAACATTTCAGTAAAGGTAATGTAAGAATAATAAAGATATTATAATACCTGCGGCGCCTGGTGAAGTCCACGTTACTTGGGCGGCCCATAAAACGCTACACTCTCCGGACAATTTGTTGTGCTTGACCCTTTATCTTATATGTTACTGGCATATTAAAAACATTCGGACTGGATGTAGACATCCAATCTACATTCTACCTAATATGTGTGCGGCTCATCAATCACGCACGTACGATGTTCAACATTAATTCAAAAAAACTCTCAGCGATATAAAATTTCTTTGCAGAAATAGCTTTAAATTTTTTTGTTCAGTTTAAGCTTCACATTACAATTTGAGAAATGTAGAAATTGTTTACCTAAAGATAATTGGAGCAATTTTTTCTTTTATATTTTACATTATATATATATATATATATATATATATATATATATATATATATATATATATATATATATATATATATATATATATATATATATATAATTATCAGAAAAATTTCTGATATCCACAGATAACTTGGCCAAAATTCACTTTTGATGTTAGTTTATTTTGAATTTTACTATCAATAAGAACGATAGAAACTCTCAAAATCCAACTGTTCTGCTGAAATATGTATCTACTTAGAAAGTAATTTAACGTAATGGCTATATC
The DNA here is from genome assembly GCA_030704895.1 of Henosepilachna vigintioctopunctata. Taxonomy (NCBI): domain Eukaryota; kingdom Metazoa; phylum Arthropoda; class Insecta; order Coleoptera; family Coccinellidae; genus Henosepilachna; species Henosepilachna vigintioctopunctata. Next base: position 18,708,335 of record JARQZJ010000121.1, on the reverse strand, counting down.
TATAATGTATTAAATATAAAAGAATTAACATAACTGCAGATTGAAGTTTTTGTCATTTATGATTTTGAGACTTAAAAATAATCTGAAGATGAACATTAGTTCAAAACTGCATTAGTACAAAATTTAGTAAATTTCATAGTTTCAACAGTTTGTCCTCAGTTTTTCATGAGTTCCTGTAAACATTTTTAGAAGGCTGCAGAAGTTTACTGAAATCTTGATATACCGACAATAATCTGAGATAATTATATAGTATAGTTTATCACCTGTTGACATCAAGCAAGTTGAGGCATTCTGTTATTTTTCTACTTGAAATTTTAAAGATAACTTTACTGATAAATTTTAATTAGATTATAAGAAATTATCATAAATAAAACTCTGAAAATATAACTACATTCATACATTCAGACGATAAGGAGTAGTAAATACTAAAAAAATATTTGTAGGTAAAAAATGCAGTAATTTGATGCTTAAACTGATGAAGACCAATTGACTCTTCTGCTTCATATCCGAAGAAACAAAAACTCCTACCTGTCTACGTTTTTCTTCTTCCATCTGCTTTTCTTTTCTTTTTTCCAGATCTTCCATCATTTGCTGCTCCATTATCCTTTTAGCTTCTTCAACTCTTTTTGTTACTTCCCTTTCAATTTCATCTCTTCGTTTCTCCAATTCTTCCTCAACCCTTTTTTTCACCAAGTCCTCTATTCTTTTAGCAGTTTCTTCCTCTATCAAGCGATGTTCAGTTTCTCGTTGTCGCCTTTGCCTTTCCATTTCAGCTAATCGCTCCACCTCATCCATTTTTCTATGAATTCGAGATTTCTTATGTTTATCAGATTTTGTTTCAACTGAGGCGTCGCTACTTGAAGTGGAAGATGTGGAGTGTGACCTCTTCCTTAAATGAAATAGTAATGAAAACTCAAAACAGAATTCACCTATAAAAAATTCCTATATATATATATATATATATATATATATATATATATATATATATATATATATATATATATATATATATATATATATATATATCCATAATACTTATGCTTAAAATAAAAAAATCTATTATAACTAATGAATCAAAATAGAAAATTATCACACCTCGATTTTGATGACCTTTCCTTCACTTTTTCAACTGTCTTATAACTTTTACTACTAGATCCTGATCTTTTTTCAGACCTGTCTCTGGATTTACTTCTTTTGTGGTGTTTGCTCTTGTGGTGTTTTTTAGGTGAACGACTTCGTGACCGAGATCTCCCCATTTTTAATAAAAATTCCTTCTCAAATATTAATTCTACACAGGTAATAACTTGAAAATTTTAAATGTTGTTAGCCCACCAGAAAGAAATTAATTCATTATTTCATTATATTCTTCTTCACTTTAAAGGTAGAGCTAAATACGAATCTTATAGCTAACTTTAAACTGTCAAATAAACGTTTTGACATAAACGAACATAGAAAACACGTACAATTTACGTGTTTGTTTGACCCTCTAGTTAATGGACAATAATAGTTAATGGATAAGCTAACTCTTCTTACCTAAGTAGAGTTAGCTTATGGTTAATTCTTTCATAAAAATAGTAATAAATGCTATTAATATATGCTAAATTGAAGTTAATAAACAATGATAATTTCATTTACAGCAAATGCGACTTTTATTTATTTATAAAGCATATACGTATATATACGTAGTGAACGGGAAACCCCCTAAACCAAATATAGAATACAAAATGAAGTAAAACAAATATATATAAATTTTACATTTAAAGGCAAAGTAGTCAGCATACAAAATAATTTGAAACATAATCCATAATCCAATACGATCCTAGTTACCATTCAAATTTACTATTCATGGTACTATTAATTTAAATATTCGTAAAGAACCAGAGAAGAGGTCTATGTTGTGAGATACATGGTTATCCCAGAACGCGATCAACAGAAAAATTCGATATATAGTTCGCTTTCCATGTTCTGAAACGAATGAGAGGAGTGTGCCTTGTAATTCTGTAGGGTAAGTTGAAATCTACTTTAAGATATCTGCACAATCAATGTAACTATTAAGTATTTTAAATGGATATATCTGTCACACAACATATCAGACGACACACTGATGTTGTGTGTCTTCTGTTTTTCAATGAATCCATCTTAAAATAGGCTCGCGTGAAATCATAGTTACGGCTAACAGTGAAACCCGATTTATAATCCAAAAAATTGAAGCCTATACGTTGAACTCAAGACTCTCGTATTACACTGGTAATCAATCAATACTGGGGATCAAATAAGGAGACGTACTCCAGTGGACCTATAAAGACAACAGTAGAATCTTCTGATACGGAAGACACACTTCTCAAATGTTTCTTGAAATTGAGACGTACAGCAAATATCACACCAAGATCACGAACCGAACTCACTCGAGTCAATGTGATCTCCCAGATGATATTTATGAAATTTATGAAAAAAAGAGAAAGAGAGAAGAAGCTTTATGAAAAGACATAAAGCTGCACAGCTCATATTAAATTCCAAACAATTAATTTCAGTCCATCTAACAAAAGAGTCAATTTGAAACTGAAAGTCATGTCCGCTTGAGGTACTATCTACTGTTGAGTATATCTTCATATCATTCGCAAACACCAAAAAATTAGCATCCAAGAAACCCTTGACATCATTCATGAATACGTTAAATAAAATAGGACCCAAGTCCTATTATAAGTTATTTAGTTTTTTAGTTATTAGATGTAATAGAAGGTTCACCAGTAATGAATTTAAGAGCAAAATCAACTTCACATGCCTGTTTACGTTAATCAAGCTGATTACGAATATCCGAGAGGAATGTCCGTTGGGATCGAGTTTGATCACCATTGATTGATATTTTATGAGAACAATTTTCTACAATCCTTGATGTGCTTCTCAATACACTCTTTGCTTGACTTTGCTAATTTATTTACAATTTTGAGATAATGCTTGGTTTAGTGTTTATCTGCCAGGCGTTTTGGGTAGTTGGACAAGTAATCGTGCCACGTTCAACATCTTTAGCTTGTGGTACTTACATACTCTCAAACAAGCGTATGTTTGCTCTTTTGTCAAGCAAAAAGTGTTTAGAGTATTTGTCAAGTTGTCTGAAGCACATAGTCTCTAACGGCGTTATACAGTTTCAATTTCAATTGTTTCTGGTACTTAAATACAGACATAAATAACGTTCATTTGATTAATTGCAACAGAAATCGCCATTGAATCATTCTCGTCAACGATATTACCTAAAAAGTAATAAAATCGTTTACGTGTTGAAACTCAACCACTTCCCGACAAAATGTTATATAAACCTACAGTATAGATGAATACTGGGACTACTGTAGGAAACACAAGACTGATAATTATGCTTACTGAAATTATGTTAGCCAAAAATCGTTTACGTCTGACCTTTTGTTGCTCATATTTGTAAGAATTCTAACAACTTCCAATACAAAATGTTATATAAATGTGTATATAATATGATTATTCGATAGATTCGTCGGTTACTTTGTGATGATGTATAGTATTATAGATAAAAATTCGTTGTTTTTTTATTATGTTTAATGATGTAATTGCGACAGCAGTTTCATAGTATTACTACATTTACAAGCACATGAAGATTCATGTACATTTGATACATCGATAAATATAGTGATAAGAATCGAAGTGTATTTTTTCTTATTGCAAATAATGATTTGAGGTATTCTTCTTATTTTCGTCATACTAACATAATATGTGAAGAGATAAAGGGAAAATGATAAATGTGTTATCATTATTTCTTATAAGTAATAAATATAGATTAAAAAATTGTTATTAATGTTTCAATTTTGTTTTGATGCCAATAGCAATAAAAATAAATGCACATTACACCTCGTTCCTAATCCTTCTAGCTATTTCTTCAATTTGGCTTAAGAAATATTTTAGACGGAAGGAAGTTAGTTTTAGTTCAAACAAATAATCCTATATTCTATGATTTTTATTTACTTCAGCTTTTTTACTATACGTCACTTAAGCTATATATCAAATAATGTCAATTTTGGTTGGAGTTTGGAGATTTTATCTATATTTTTCTATGATGCTAATTATTAACTTTAAAAAAGATGGGTAATGTGGATTTTGAATCTGGTGAAGAAAATGCCAATGAAAATGAAGAGGACTATTATGCATTTTTAAATATTTCTAGGGAGGTAAAGTCGATTTTCCATACATAATTCGAATGTATACCCTAGTATATAATAACCGGTCCTAACCTCTTGATAGGGGAAAATTATGCAATGTGATATTAAATTTGTAAATATATTATAGGCAAGCAAAGAAGAAATTAGCAATGCTTACAGACGACTCAGTAGAGTTTATCACCCTGATAAGCATGTGGTTCCTGAGCTTAAGAATAAGGCAGAAATATTATTCAACAAAACTAAAAAAGCATATGAAGGTATAAGGAAAAATGAAACTCTAATAATAAAGTTATTCTCAAAAAGTCCATCTATGCTTTTCTTAAATGAATTTGTTTGCAGTTCTTTCAGACCCACACCAAAGGGCAATTTATGACTCATTAGGTGTAAAGGGTTTGGAAACAGAAGGATGGGAAATAGTACAGAGAATGAAAACTCCAGCTGAAATAAGAGCTGAGTATGAACAGTTAGCAGAAGAAAGAGCTGAACGTTTGAAACAACAAAGAACAAATCCAACAGGAAATGTAACCATTGCAGTTAATGCAACTGACTTATTTGATCCTTATGAGGACTTATCATTAGAAGATGAGTATCAGGGGTAAGTTATCACTGTAATTGTTAAGTACTTCATCTAAATTATTTGATTTTCAGAGATTTTAATTTTCCTAATATTGAAGTATCATCAATGCAGTTTTCTCAATCTATTGATTTTCCTTTGACTCAAAAAGATACTTGTACATTATCTGGACAGTTACATACTCAAAATGGAGTAGGTGGAGGAGGTGTTAATTGTAGCTGGCGACACATATTCTCTCATCGAAGTTGGGCAGAAGTAGAAATGACCGCAGGTAAATCCAGAATATTATTTTGAAGTATTTCACCTTGAAAGTGAAGATCAAACAATTAGCTTTCCTCAAAACAAAAATCTCAAAAATGTGCAGAATAAAATTCAAGTATGCATTCATTATATGAATTTTCTTATGGGCTTTTTCTTATGTGTAGCATTTTTTCCCTTCAGTTATAACTAATTTATGGATAAATTTTAATAATTCAATAATTGATCACCTCAATTCTGAATCCATATTATATAGTAGTACATTTTAGTTAATTGTATATCAAAAGTATTATTGTGAATTACCTTGAATTACACAAATATACAGAGGTTACAAACAATTTTACTGAAGTATTTACATTCTTGAAGATGGTCACTATGCTGAATTTTCTTTTCAAGGCAATGGACCAGCTTTATCTTTCCGAGGATTCAGGACTCTTACCAACCGTTTCTTCTTAAATGGTGGGACTGTTTTACAATTCACTCCAGAAGGAATTCGACCAGGCCTCGTTTCAAGTGAGTTAACTTTATATTTATTTTGGAATAATATCTCATATGTATGTTCTTTACAGCCCTAGCTATGCAGATTGATAAGCATTCTGTGGGGTATTTGACATACCATGGTGGTATAAGATCCTTAGTTTCTACATCTTTTGTTAGGGATACTGGTATGTATAATTACATAGAAATATTGACTTAATTTTTATACTTCATAATAAACTTTAGGTTTATAAGAATTTAATTTCATATGTGCAGACATGCTATCTAGAAAATGTGAGAAAGAAACTAGTTCTTGAAAAAAAAAAGATTTAATAATAAAGCTACTTTATAAAGAATCGATATTGAAACCAACAAAAAAACTTTTCTATAATATTGAAAGTATTGAAACTCTCCGAGAAAAAGAAATTTTTTGTAAATTACCTTGTACCGCATATTATGGCTTAAATTGAATATATATATATATATATATATATATATATATATATATATATATATATATATATATATATATATATATATATATACTATATAACATATATATATATATATATATATATATATATATATATATATATATATATATATATATATATATATATATATATATATATATATATATATATATATATATATATATATAAACGAAGATACTAATAATACAACCAGATAGTAAAAGGAAAATATTGGAGATAATACATGTGCAATCAAGTCTGAGTTGATATAAATGCTATTGAAAGGTCTGTCCTGAATAATATGAATATAAATAAAGAAAATAGCACTTTACTCAACAAAAGCTTTGCCAGAGTGTACATTAAACTTTCGTAACTGGAATAACAGGTTAAAGTCAAACCAAAATAACATCAGTCCACATAAATCCCATATAAAAGCATGAAAAAAACTGTCAGTCTAGCCTTCTCAAAGAAGGACTGGACATTAACACGTATTGCGACTTGTTGTCGCAAAAGTTAGAATTATATAAAGTAAGAGGCATTGTACTAAATTTGATAAGAGATTTTCTTAGTAATAGATGTTACAAAACTAAAGTGAATAATAAATTATCGGTCGAAAAAAAAATCTAGTATTGTGGGTGTTCCACAGGGGAGTCTTTTGGGGTCACTCTTGTTCATTATCTATGTAAATGACTTGCATGTTAGTTTTAAATGCTCAATGGTCAGTTTGTTTGTGGATGATGGTGTGATATCATTGTTTGATAAAAATTTGAACATGCGACATCTGTATTGAATATTGAATTGAAATTATTGTACGAATGGCTCTGCAAAAATAGGCTGAAGTTGAATGCATCAAAAACTAAATGTATGGTTATAGGATCTTAAATAAATTGCTATAGATAAAATGAACGAAAATTTTGGGTGAAAATTCATGATCAGGATATTGATAGATGAAGTGAAGTATTTAGGAGTTTACCTTGATCCACAGTTGTGGATGTGTAATCATGTTGATTATATGAGTAGAAAACCAGGAAAAAAGATGGCTTCCTTGGGCGTATATCTAAGATATATGTCACTATGGACAAAAGGACTACAGTATAACAATTATTTTGCCTCATTTTTCTTATGCACTTTCTCTGCTAATATCGTGTAGTGGTAAAGAATGTTACGTAATAAAGCCATGAGTATAATACTGAATTGTGATAGATGTACCAAAATAGATGAATTGTTGCGTGTGCTCCACTGGTTTGATATTCGGTAGTGTTAAATGCACGAATTTGATTATGATATATAAAATTGTCAACAGGATACAACTTGATTACCTGAAATTTTATTTTGAAGAGTTCTTCTTTTCATCAGCACGATATAAGATTGCAAAATTGTAGTATTGCATTGGTCAAAACTACTTTGTTGCAAAAACTTTAAATCATGGGATCCGCTGGTTTCACGAGTGAACCCCATTTTTAAAGCCTGAAAACATTAAATATTCCACCAACTTTAAAGAATTTAAGAAGCTACTCTCTGATATTAAAAATTGTTAAATACGTAATTAATCAACTGTAAGTCAAATGGTTAGCTATTCTGCTGAATAAATAGATGAATTAATGGAATAAACCGCTATACGAAATTTCAATTTTTGCACAAACTCTTCAGATTTGATCTTAGCTTCGAAAATATTTCATTTAGAAGGTGTAATTATCGATAAATTTTCAGAGTTAAATACGTTCAATTTTGCAATTCAAGTTGGACTTCCTCATTCCCATGTCACTTTTAACTATACCAGAAAAATACTCAGCCAGGAGTTGAAACTAAAGCTTCTCATCAAGTGAGTACATATTTTCTATTGTTTTTTAATAATTTGCAGTATAAATGTTATTTTAAAATTGTTTCCATTATTGGCGGTTTTATAGAGTGAAATTTAGCAAAATTAAAAAGTGTTTCTATTTAATAAAAGTAAGAAAAGTATATAGAATATAAAATTGTGGATATAAAAAGTGAGGTTTTTCTCCTTTTTGAAGGATTGAAAAAATTTCACTTTTTTATATCCTTCAAAACATAAAATTCAATTTGAAAATATTGATTAAATCTATATCCTTTCATTTCAAAAATTTTTCATTAGCTTATGAGTTGACTTAAATAAAGACTTGATGTCCTGAAAAATACAGTAATGTATTGATAGAACATTCTATTTGAAGTAACAAATTTGTTTTGAAAAAGACATTGCAATAAAAAAATTCAGTAATATGAATAGTTTTCCAATCATATTAAATTAGTTTCTACTAGTGTAAGTAGTTTAGCATGTAAGTGTTAAAATATCGATAATGTGCATTTCGTTTTTCGAAAACTTGCGAGGATGTCATCTGGAGAAATCACCATATATATCATTATATTTATTGAAACCATAAATTCACATAGAAGTTACAAATGTCTACGCAAATTCCCACAGAGATAAACACAGTTATCTATTATAATATACTGATATTATAATAAATAACTGATTATTATATCAATATATTATTATATACTGATTTTCATTAATTTATTGTTACAATTGAAACACCTAAGTGGATTTTGTCAATCGATCTGATTTTGTTCTATATTTTCTGAATTATACGTAAACTAGTAAGATTTATATTATATATTACAAACTACAAACTTCCCATGTTTGTCGAAACATCCAAAGTAATTATAAAAAAATCGTTGAACTTCAAGAAAAGGAATTTTTCAATTCGCGAAAAGGATTTTTCAATTCAAGAAAACGTGTTTGTATATTTGTATAAATCTCCGTTTGCAGAATTGGTACTTTTGGAGGGCTGGTGGAATATGGAGCAGAAAAAAAAGTTTCCAAACATAGCAATCTCTCATTTGCAGTTGCTGTAGGTGTACCAACTGGTGTGAAATTGAAAATTAAGTTAACCAGAGCAAGTCAAGTTTACAATTTTCCAATTCATCTGTGTGAAGAAGTTATTCCAGCTCCCATTTTCTATGCGACAGTTGTACCTATTGTGGTGTACACAGTCGTGAAGAAAGGTGTCGTTGAACCGTTTTTGAAAGAACAAAAGGCGAGAAAAATAGAAAAACAGAAGCAGAATAACTTAAATAAATTATTGGAACGGAGGAAAGAAGCCCTTGCAGCTCAGGAATTGATGATGGCAACTTATAACAGGATAAAAAGTGATGAAGAAAACAAAAATGGGCTCATTATACTGAAAGCTATATATGGAAAATTATTCACAGGTATGCTTGTTTTGAACATACCGTTAAAAGTTGCAAATATTTAAGTCCTTTTTGTTCCCAAGCTATTTTGGACGTTAGGTATTGATTATTCTATTTTATATTAATTAAAATGCTCAAAACAAAATAAACATATTGATAGAAAAATATAATTAATAGGCATTTTATAATAATTTTGTATTTATATTTAAATACAATACATATTTTTTGTAAAATTTATATAGAGCATTTGGTTTATTTTTTAAAGTTTTGTATTTTATTTTTCTAGATAGAAACATAAGAGCAGATGAAATGAGCCACGAGATAATAGATGTCACAGTACCAGTTCAGTGTTTAGTCAAAGATAGCAAAATTGTCCTTTACGAAAACACTAAAGTATGCATTTAAAATTTCACCAAAATTTATTTTATAATATGAATAATGTTCTAGAGTCAACTTCCTGGATTCTTTGATCCTGCCATTGGAGAAGATAAATTGTTATATATAGTTTATACTTTCCGACAGCAGCCACATGAAGTCACAACACAGGATAATGAAAGCTTGAGGTTACCAAAGACTTGTAAGTGAAAATATATATCAGTGAAATATAATAGTAAATGAATTTCTCTTTCAGCACATCGTACTAATATAACCTAGTGTTCGAAGATGAGATTGATAGAATTGCAATGTGATAAATATTAGGATTCAACATGAAAAATATCTGCATTGTTATAGTGTACAGTTAAATTATTTACCTGACAATGCTGATAAATTGATTTCTAGTCTGTGTTTTATTCACAAGACTCAAAATGAAAATGATAACAGTTGTTACTACCTTTGTTACTTTTTAAGAAAACTGGAATAAATTATTGCCTTTTATTGAAGTAGCTTTATGAATATAACACATTGACATCCTCATGCCAAGACCTACTGTTTTCTTTTCTTAGATGAGAGATAATGAAAGTTATGATGACAAATTTCATATATTTAAGTCCTGGGATAAAAGTATTTGAATTTGAAACATTACCAATACGATGTCTTGTCAACGACATTAATACATTTCAACAGCAGTATGGGATTGAATATAATATGTAAATTTTGTTATCATGAGATACAAGATAGAGGAGAATGATAGATGCAAACTTGGGGTATCATATGATTGCCAGCATGACTGACTTCATTACAAATAAAGAACAGACAACATTGACATTGTAACCAGAATGTTACATTATTTGGGAAACAACTAAGGAATGTAAAAGAAAATTATAGTTTTCATGAAATATTGGTTTCAACAATTATCAATAAAAAAGTAACAGGTACTTTGTATTTCACATATGAAACAACATGAGAACATGTTTATGGACAATGTAACATAAAATATATCATTTCATAGATTGAACTCTATCTTACAGTGCATCTGTCCAAGTAAAATCGTCTTGAAGTTTCCAGCTTCCAATATATCTATGTGGTGTTTTTTTCCATTCCTATAATTAAATTCTTAGTAAAGTCTCATTTTGAAATTGTGTAATATATACATCAAATATGAAATCTAATTTCTATAAAATATACATCATCCTAAGACTTAGTGTAGTATAAGCTACACTAGCATTTTTCTTTTACTTATTGGAGTTACAGGAAAAATTCAAATAATTAAGAACCATTAGAATTATACTTGTAATGTTTTATGTAAAATTAAATAACTGGTTGATTAAATATAACTATTTTTTCATATCAGAATTCCTCTTTTATAAAATTGTCTTGTAAGAAATAGGGCATCTATTAGAGTTTGATTTGTACTTCATAATTCAGCTAGCTTCAGGATGTTGCAATGATAGTAGAATACTTTTAGTCTTACAAATCTTTTCACTAAATGTTATTGAGAGCTACTTTACTTTGACCCTTTATCTCTTGAATACTGAATAATGCAAATATCAATATAAATTAACGACTACAGATTACATGTTTGAGAAATGCATGTATGAAACTTACAAATAATCTTTAATGTGGAAATATTGTTTTCCTACCTTTATTAACAAGAAGTGTGGAATATGAGAAACATTGAAATCTATTCACACAATTACTTATACTGAGGAAGAATGCTTATTTTGAATGTTTTAGAATCAAATACTAAAGTGATTATTAAATCTAAAATTACCTCTGGAGAGAGAATACTCAAATAGTTGTGACCAGGAAAAAGTTCATAAAGATGATAAATATGTCCAGGCCTCTTGACAAATTTACAGGAAGCATTATTCAGTTCAATATTCAATTGAACTTCAGATAATACTGGATTTATGGTTTTTTTTAAATCACTTAGCTGAAAAAAAATTGTCAGGAGATTAATATAATTCTTTTTGCTTTTGTATATTCAAACTTTAATACTAACAAAAAATACAAATATTCAATTAAATAAGAATAAATTCAGAAGTAGGGTCTAGAATTTTTAGGAAAGATTATAGATTTTTAAGAAATATAGGTTGTGAAATGTAATAATTGAAAAATCCAATACTCACAGCAGCTAGGGTATGTCTTAGAGGATTGGAAATATATCTGAAAAACATTAAAATTTGTGAATAAAAAACAATCCATCGATAAGTTGAAAATTGAAAAAAAAATTATTACAAACTGAAATAGTATTAAAGAATTCTATATTAAAAAGATAGTATAAAAAATTCTATATATATGAATGCATATCTCCTAATCAGTTGAGAATACATTCATGTGAATATTGATATAGCTATAAATTGTGAATAATATAGTGCAAATAATTAGCAAGTATTTTTTTTTATTAGCTAATATTTAATTTTCCAAATGTAGTTCCTTTTTCTTCACAACACTAAAAATTGAAATTTTTTATTATAATTTGTCTATTCAATTTTGAAATGGTATTCATTGAACTTGTTAATCAATTTTTACTTTTTTATTAAGTCCTTTTAATTTTCAGATATTTTCAAGCTCATACTAGTATCCGCTTATATAAAAATTCTTGATTACTATCTCAGTATATTTTATATTAATTTTCAAGGTAATTATGAATTTTTTCTCCTTTGTTATTCATTCTTGAATCTCAGAGCTATTCCAAACTTTTTGGACTACACTTCATTGTAAGTAACTATTATCCGAAGTTTTTGATATTTCAGGAGAAAATTTAACTTCTCAACACCTGATATGTAATTTTTACTTTTCTATCAACTCTTTTGGATTATTACAATTAGTCTAACCATGCCCAAAACACTGTAAGTATTTATGATTTCTCAATTATCATTTGGGTGTACATTCAATTTTTAACATTATTTCAATTTGAGGTACGTAGTATTGTCTTAGATTTGGTCTAAGGGCCATCATGAGCTGAAATCTGTTCTTTACCTTTCACGAAGGCCCTTAGACCAAATTAGGACAAATATAGTCCTTCAACATTATCAGAAGTCTCAACCAATTTGTGAATTAACTGCGTTACTCTACAAGGTGTAGAAAAGAGACTGAATAGTATAGAAACCTTCTAACACTTTCGGCATTTTTGTGGGTTCAATGCTCACTATGTGTTTGGGCTCTTTGGAATCAGCCTAAAACTGTAAGTTAAAACATCGGAGCTATATAAGTCTCTGAGTTCTTATCTTTGCACAATAATAATAACAATAACTCTAATTTTCATTCATTTGTACTACTATAATTTATACTAATTAAGAATTTGTTCCATATTTGTATTATTTTGCTTACTATAAAAAGCTCAAAAGAAGTAGGTGTAAGATGAATATAATGGCTTTAAGAAGCTCCTAAACTGATAACCTCAATTACATCTGCAAACAAGTTTAGATTTCTTCAGCAGTACTTACTATGGATACCCTTAATACTTACAATATAATTGTTTTCTAAAATTGTCGTTGTTGACTTTTGAGGTGAATCCGTTTCCATATCTGTACTTTCATGAATAAATTTGTCTTCATATACAAGTACTGGAAATAATTGTAGTATTACAGCTTTGGTTCACATTTGTTTGAAAGATTAGAATCTGTTTACCTTTATTATTAAATCTGGAAATTTCATCTATGCTTATACCAGATGCTCTCTTCATAGTGTATGTGGCTTTTTAATATAAGGTAGAAAATAATAGGTATATAATGATTGGTTCTACGAAAATAAGAAGTTTCCAAATATTCTATTCATTCATGCAATTTTGTTTTGAATCTTGGTTAATGAATATAATATCACAATATAACTAACAATATACCAAAAGAAACATATATTATTGTGCGAACAAATAACAAGAGAAACGTCAAAAATATTTAAAAATTGGAAAAATTTAACTGGCGGGTTCGAAAGTTTTTCTTTAACCTAATATTTTAATTAAATAGTTATGGACGACGACTGTTGAATGGTGAAGTGAGTTCATAGAAAATTCTAAACAAAACAATTAAACAGTAGCTCTTTTTCTTATTGCCGATCGAAATCGGAGTTTTGCAAATTCCAAAGCCATGATATCTTTCTTCTCGTTAGGTCCTCTTTGACGTATACTTCATTCTTAATAAGATGATGCTACTTATGTTGTAGTTGGTGAAGCATATCTGAAACAGTATTTGAAATATTGGATTTATAATAATTTTGTTGGTTTGAATCAAAACAAACAAGTATAAAGACAAATAAGAAAATATGACTTTTCTGCTCAAATAGAGTATTTCAAACGAAAAAATACCAATAAACTTCGGTATCGCTAATTAAAACTTCAGTTCAGGGATGATCATTTTGAAATACTGCTAAGTTCAGTACATAGCTTATTCTAGTTTTTATTTTCAGTATGAATATTTTTTATTGATTCTGATTCTTGAATATAACTCAAATTCAAACACTTGAACTTATGATTTACACTTTATTGACTACATAGCATGACGCATTTCGTCGTTACAAACGACTTCTTCAGATGCTTACAGAGTAATGACTATTAAATATTTAAAGATTCTGATTCTGTTTGATCATCAAAAATGAGTCACACATTGCAGTAATCGGACTAATGTAACTCCAATTCAGTAGTTGATTTACGTTTTAATTTCTCGTCATTAATGGTTTAAAATATGATATACCGTATATAATATTGTTATTGCATTGTTCCAACACTACGTTAACATTTGAAGACTATTTAACTATTAAATCTTCAAATTACATATACTATACTATAAAAAAAACTATATAAAATATTATTGATGGTAATAAAAAATGCAGTATTAAATTCTATATTTGTTCCATTCTTTTCACATCAAAATTATTCGGGAGTTTGATTAGGTTTGATTTTAGAAAAATATAAATGAGGGGATAAATATATGGTTTTTTCAAAGTAAATTTCTGGTAAAAAATTACAGTAAACGCATTTGTTTTAAAGACATTTATTTCACCACAGAAACAATGACATAACCAATATAGAATTTGAGGAATCTATGTTTTCTACGTAATGGAATGGCGTATAGTCAGAATCAGATGTCTATACAAATAATAATACCTTAATATAATTAATTATCACTCAAGTGAAAGATTTTTTGTCGCATTAGCAAGTGTAACTAGTTTCTGTTTATCAGTATTAGTGTTGTGATATTTTTATGTATTTAACTTGCATTTAAATCCGTCGAATGTTGTTTTACGTGATTATTTGCTCTGCAAAATGTATTTAAGTTCTAAAGATGGACACAGTACATAGATCTGTTTCCGTAAAATAAATCGTTTCGAGATAATAACAGATTGATTGATCTGCGTTGTCCATACGGTGTGCAGGTATATACCTATTACTGAAGTTCCTGTAAACCAGGCAGTGCAGAGTCGTCGAACTACCTTCAGAATGGCCTTCAATGAGGTGTGTATGTGTACATTTCAAAATGTTGATGTAGAGGATTTTCCTATGAAATTTAAATAAATTTAAGTGGGACAGCATGCGTGCTCTATAATGAAGTTATATTTTTCGAAATTAGTTTTTGTTTTATATTTCTTCAACTTCAGAAAATTACTTCAGAGCTTACAGTTATGTCATTCAAAATTGATGTAGGCATTTAACACTATCTTTTGATATTTTGAATTGATGTAACACAGTTAATCATACTGTAAATGGCATTTTATTATTCTTACACTATATTATAGTTATTGGTATGAAATGTTCTTAAAAAACAGGTAAATTATTAATTTATGCGAGATCATCCATATAGAAACTAGTAAATAGAAATATATAACTTGATGTTACATTGAGTGATTTCAAATTTAGTTAGCTTCTTCATATCAGGGAGTAATTTTCATTATGTAAATCAATTTATTAGATTATACCATAGGTGGAGTAATCTATGAACTCTGATAAAGGTTTTCAGTGAATTGAATGTTTTCTTCAAATTTATGATATTAAATCTTAATTGCATTTTATTAGCTTCACAGTAATATTTTCTCCAACATATTTATTGTAGTTATATGCTATATTATTCTTATTTTGAATTAATTGAAGAATATACTATATTATACTTTACTTTGTTATAATAATGATTTTAATATGTGCCTAAGCTTGGTTGCTGTTAATAATTTTTTAAATTAGATTGGTTTCTGACATCATAAAACGAGCATAGAAAGTAAAATAAATGTAAAGGTGAAAAAAACTATATTAATCTCTCAAATAGCAATACTCGGTAGGATCATAATATAGTTATAATATGCATGGAGGTTTGAATTCATTTACTTAAAATGTCCTTCATTTTTGATGTTTTGATTATTGTATAAGTACAATTTGATAAAACAGTTTGTTGATAAAATTTCAGTATTTCAAGATATTGAATCTTCAAGAAATTTGAAACGCAATCATTCACATATTGGTTTCTTTATTATAATATAGTTTTTTATAGATAGTTTCTTTATATAATATAGATTTCCAATATTGATTTACAACTCGTGGACCTGTGTTTACGTAATGTAATATAATTAATTATTTTATTCTATTTTTGACTCAAAATATTAAAATATACATAAGAAAACTTAACTATTGTAGTAAATTTACTTATTTAGTTCCTTGATGTAAATTTTATAATTGAATTTTCTTGCATGTTCAGTTTTCCACAGTTGTAAGCTGCTATCAAACTAAATGAACTTAGGTTTTCTATTTGTTAATTTTCCTATTGGTCCATTATTAAAGATGAATTTATTGAATAATTCAAAACAGGTCTTTGTCTACTTCTTATTTCTCAATACATTTTCTAGGAAATACACTTATTGTAAAATTTATGAATAGATGCTAATTATTTATATTTGTCACTGATTAAGTATGATTATCATTTGTTATCTTTTTTGTTGAACAATCATCACTTGAATTCTCAGATGGCTACATATATTTATATCTTCTTTTTGGAAATATTTAATATTGGAAAGGGCTAATCACTTTTTATTTTACTATTTGGGTAGAATTTTGAAATCATTTTTCAATTGAAAATTGTAAAAAAATAACAGAAAATGTATTTAGTAGTGTGTTTGAAATAAGAGGAAGATAATTATTTAATATTGACAAAAAATACATAAGATAATGAACCAGTCTTGGTCAGCAAATTAGCGGTGGTCACTGTCATACATTTTACATTAAAATAAGCCTCTTATGTCCTATAGTCACAATTTATTTGTTTTAGACAGTTTGCTTTTATTTTGACAACAGCGTCCAACAGCTCACACATCTATTGAAATTTGTTGTTAATTGTTATCCCAAGTGCATGCCGTCAAAAATGATTTTCAATTTTTCTTAAATGAACTCTTGAAAAGGTGAATAAATTTAAAAAATTTTTTCAACACTTTGCAGTATTCTTTTGTATTATTGTACAAATTAATATGCATATACACATAACACATTCCTTAAATTTATTAATCATTTAGAATATTTTAAATGAAAAATCAGTAATAACAACTACTGATTTTACAGTTTCTTTCAAAATCATTTGTGGTTACTTGATGCCCAAGAATATTAGAATGAATGTTGGAATACAACAATGAATGTTAGAATATAAATATTTTGTTGTTATTTATAGTTGATATAAAAATATTTCTGCGTGTGATGCATTGATTTTCGTCTTTGAAATTGTTTCAATGGGATGTTTCCTCAATAGTGACCAAGTCTGGTTCGTTATCTTACATGGGAATAAATGTGAACTATATGAATGGGTTTTGAAATAATTTTACCTTAAAGTATGAAACTTAGTTCGTAGAAATAATTTTAATAATAACAAGTAGTTGAATATAAGTACTAATTGAATTAAGTGATTATTTGATATTGAAACAATTGTTGAAAATATATAATCAGAGTAAGTTTTCATTCTGGTTATATATTTTTTATATAAATATAGATCTTTTTTAAGTAATTATTTGGGACAATTAGACACATAAATTTCTGGGTTGTATATATTTATTTATGGGGCATAATATGGTAGGCCATACACTAACTATGCCAATTCAAAAAAACAAAATCAAAATAAACTTCTTAGGGCGATGATTATTTAAGTCTCAATAATATGTAACTTATACTCCAGAGTGAATGAAAAGAGGTCATCATGACTTCCACCCCTAGTTGAAACTCTAGATTGTCCTGTTTTGCCCATTCATAGGCACCCAATCAGAGGAGCCCCTGTCAGTGTGGAAATCATATTCGGATTTTTCCTTCAGGTTTAAAGGAAATATATTGTTAAGACTTGTGTAGCCAGTTCCCTAGGAAATTTGTTTATTGATTTTGATGTTTTGGGTATGATTTGCCATATGTAATATATATATATATATATATATATATATATATATATATATATATATATATATATATATATTATTATTATTATTATTATAACGATTGTTGCCCACGGGGAGAGCGATTGAACTTGAATTTGCAATTATTAGGACTTTTGCTTCATCTTTTTCGCCTCCCAAAAATGCTTCATTCTCTCTGAATGCTCTTTTTTCCGTTCATCTGTCAATTTTATTCCAGGTTGGCGATTTGATTTTTGCTCAAAGTTTACATGTGCGATTTTCAAGATTTTTTATATTGATCTGTTGTAGATCTTTTTGGGCCTCTTTCAGGCACTCTGTTAGATCGATCAAATTTCTTTCGGTATTCTGAACTGTTTCATTCTGTAGACATGTGCATAGAACTTGGCTCGTGGTTTTCTGATTTCTTCCTTTACTGAATTTGTCTTTTGATACATACAGTTCACTCTGAGGTCATTTCATCCAAATGCCGTTTCTATTGATTGGCCCGTAAATCTTTCTGAGAATTTTTCGTTCTTGTTTTTCTATTTCTCTAATTCTTGAATGACCGTCAATAACCATTGTTTCAGATGCGTAGATTGCTTCTGGAAGAATCGTTGTGTTATGCCTCAATTTGGCGCCTCTCGAAATGCTCTTTTTGTTATAGTGAGCCCATGTTAGTTTGTAGGCCCTTTGGAGCTTGGTAATTCTCTGTTCATTAGCGATTCGGTTTAAACCTGAGGACTGTATAACTTCCCCGAGATATTTAAAATGGCCAACTTGAAGAGTTTCACCATGTTTTGTGATAAGAGAGGATTTATTTTCTGGTTTTCTTTTTCCATGTATTTGGTTTTATCATAGGAAATTTGTAACCCGGTTTTCTGCGCAATTTCATGTAGTTTTTCTACGCCGAGAATGGATTCAGTTCTGTTGTCTGTGATGATAGCAATATCGTCTGCAAAGGCGAGACATTTGACATTATTTCTATTTTCTTTTTTGATACCCATTTGTATGCCCTTTACGGGAAGTTCCCATTTCCTAATGATCTTTTCTAAAACAATATTAAAAAGGATTGGCGAAAGTCCGTCCCCCTGCCGCACACCGGTTTACTTCACCCATAAATTTTACCTTTAGAGTTGTATATATATATATATATATATATATATATATATATATATATATATATATATATATCTATCGGATCTTGATGGTTCTCATGTTTCATAGGTATGTTGAAATGAATGTTTTTAGTTAGGTCATACGTTTAATTAAACTTCTCACGTCACTTTCTCAACACTCCTCTTTCTCATATATACAACGCACCCACGTGCCTGGCATTGTCCTAAACGCCATCGTAGTTGAAGGTGAGATACCACTGGCAGAAAATAATACAATATGACTTAAAGTGCCGACTTAAAGGTGAACGGCATGGGGGGGTTTAAGTGATCCACAATATTAATTTTTTTAGTTTCGCTATATCGTCCTGAGAACACAATAGTGTTCAACAAATGTCATTTAAGTAGTTTATTAGATTAATATCAGTAATTTTTAAAATCACGAAGGAATTGTAAAATGTTATGCGAAATTATTAAAGATTATTGAAGAATTGATAATTACAACTAAGTAATATATTTAGGTTAATCAAAAAAATTATTGCAGTAACAGGTTTCACTATTACCAAAATATTATCAATGTTTGAATCATATTAAAGTATTATTTTTTTTCTAATTATCAAACTATTGCAATTTCAACTATCAAAACAGAAACTGGGAATTTATGTACCAAATTTTAATGTAAATTCAACATGTAAATTCCCCATGTTTTTCAGACAATCCTTGTCATAATAGATGCTCGAGTTAGTTGAAATCTTTAGTTTTGTCCTCATATTTTTCACAATGCCAACTCAATCAAAGAAGAAACAACCATCTTGATATTATAAAATCGAGTGCTGGTTTAAATCCAAAACGTATCTCAAGCTTTGGAATAGTACCTTGGCTGTCATAATGAAATGTGTTTCTATTATAATACAAAGAATATTCTCTTGATAGTAAACCGATTATTTGTTGTAGTCGAACATGGATTACAAGCTTTACGGTGGTAGGTACCTGCTGCAGCAAACCCTTGAGATATTTAAGATATTTAAATATATGATTCAGCAATGCTAACTTGGTTTAAAAACCACCACTTTGGCTGTTGATAATGGAGTACTGTTGTAATTTGTACGTTCAAAGTTGTATTGTGTTGCAGTTGCTGTAACGTTTTGAGTAGGTTGAGATATTTACATTTATAATTCAGCAATGCCAATTCAGTTTGAACAGCAACCAAATCCGTTTTTACTCAGAAATCGAGTACTAGTGTAATTCAGCCAAAGATTCCAAGTTATACGGTTAATAATATCACTTTGCAGCAAACCCTTGAGTTAGCTGAGATATTTACATTGGAAATTGTTATTCAACATTATCATATTGGTTCGAAAAACAACAATAACTATCTTGGATGATATGAAAGCTGGTACTAGCGTAATTCTGTCTTGGATTCCAAGTTATAGAGCAATACCGTTGCTGTTGCATTCATCTGTAGAATTTGTTGAGATATTTAAATTTAATACGTAGTTATACTGTAGTACTATCATTTTGCAGCAAACCCTTGAGTTAGCCGAGATATTTACATTTGAAATTGTTATTTAACATTTTCATTTCGGTTAAAAAAAACAATAACTATCTTAGATGATGTAAAAGCTGCTACTAATGTAATTCTGTCACGGATTCCAAATTACAGGGTAGTACCGTCGCTGTTGCAACAAATGTTTGAGTTAGTTGAGATATTTACATTTATAATTCAGCAATGCCAATTCAGTTTGAACAGCAACCAAATCCGTTTTTACTCAGAAATCGAGTACTAGTGTAATTCAACCAAAGATTCCAAGTTATACGGTTAATAATATCACTTTGCAGCAAACCCTTGAGTTAGCTGAGATATTTACATTCGAAAATGTTATTCAACATTATCATATTGGTTCGAAAAACAACAATAACTATCTTGGATGATATGAAAGATGGTACTAGTGTAATTCTGTCTTGGATTCCAAGTTATAGAGCAATACCGTTGCTGTTGCAGCAATCTGTAGAATTTGTTGAGATATTTAAATTTAATACGTAGTTATACTGTAGTACTATCACTTTGCAGCAAACCCTTGAGTTAGCCGAGATATTTACATTTGAAATTGTTATTTAACATTTTCATTTCGGTTAAAAGACAACAATAACTATCTTAGATGATGTAAAAGCTGCTACTAATGTGATTCTGTCACGGATTACAAATTACATGGTAGTACCGTCGCTGTTGCTACAAATTTTTGAGTTAGTTGAGATATTTACATTTAAATTGTTATTCAACATTGTCATATCGGTTTAAAAAACAACAGTAACTATCTTGGATCATATAAAAGCTGGTACTGGTGTAATTCTGCCACGGATTCCAAGCTTTACGGCGGTACCTTCGTTGTTGCGGTAGAGGAATCGGGTATGGGTACCTACTCGCCGTCGCCAGTCGAGTTCGGTTCGCTACACGGTAACGCACGTACGTTCTTCTGGTCGTGAGGTTCTTCAAGTGAAAGGTGTATTTTTATCGAAGAAACTATTCTAAATAGACCGGTACAGTTGACGTGTTCTACTCATGTGGGTGGCTGACTAAATTGAAATTTCGAATTCGGTTAGCTGCGCCTAAGTTTCCTTTTTCTGGCTGGAACCGTATCAATGTGCTTTCTGTTCACCGGAATTGGATTTTTATTACACCGTGCATGGTCGACTTATCTAAATTGCTCTTTATTGTCTTTTCAAATGTTTGTCTTGATAGTTGCTGGATATAAATCTAACGTACTGTTTGCTTAAACGAAAGGTACATTGTCTCCTACTTGCATTACCAGTTCTTAAACTTCGAGAAACGGAAGTACTTTTAGACTTTTCGGATGGGATTTTTGAAAGCTGACAATTTCGGCGAAGACTTCTTTTGTATTTCCAAATCTTCATTAATAAAACTAATGTTAACGACCGAAACTCTGAATACAATCAACAATTTTTACTTATATAACTTATAATATGTTTATATAATTTTATAAAATGATCGATGGTCCGTTTTCTAAGAGTTAGAAAAGCGTTGGCACATGAGACAAAAAATGCAAAAAAATATGTTTTTGGTCAGAATTTTTCACAAATTTTCTGAAAATTACCATTATCTTTCAGTTAGTTTAAAGATTTCAGTTTGTTGTTTATGTGCTCTTATGGCACATTAATGAAACATTTAAGGTATTTTATTTGCTAATTTGGACCCTCTTGTTGTCTTTGGAGATTTTCTTTCATGAAATATTCAGTTTCTGCAAAGCCTTGCAAACGAACAGTAGAAATTCATTTTTGGTATTAATTTAAGTTAATAAAGATTATTGTCATTTGATTTTTGTGCGTATTACTCAACAGTTGACATAAATTTTCAATGAATGTCTCATGAAATTTGGTAAGATTTTCGTAGCCACCACGTTTTTATACCACGTAATAAATTGATTAATTGATGTCAGGTTAATGATAAACACTACTTATTTTGTATGTTTTAATATTTGTTTCTGTAAAATTCAGAGAATTATCGATCTCAATGACGTATCTATAGATGAAAGTTCAGTTGAAAGTTACCACAAATTGAACTATTTTTTGTGAAATACTCTTCCACTTTTAGTTTTCTATGAATTTGACATGTAAAGACAAATTTCGCAAATATATGTATGTTTAAAGAAACGTTTTAAATCATGTGATGCCGTGTATGATCTTTTATGTGATTATTTATGACGAATTGTTATTTGAAGTGCAGTTCTTAGCTTAAAGTGCTGTCCTGCCCTTAAAGTTGTGTTTATTATTTTATAAATTTTTTCACGCATTGGCCGCTGATTCATGATATCTGGATGATCCAAATTTGGATTCTAACCGCAGTTATACGTATGTGGAATTTATTATGTTGAATTTGAACTTTGCTATTAGAAGTTATGGAACGAATTTGGTGTATTTTCTGAGCTACGTTCAACGATTCTTTGGCGAATCAGTGTTTTTAATTTCATTAGGTCTCGAAATATAGAACTGCGTAGACCAGTGGTTCTCAAACTGTTATACGTGTACCCCCAAGGGGTACGCGAAAAATTTCAGGGGGTACGCGGGGTAGGTTCATGAAAATTGTAATTATACTCTATGGTTTCATACTGTAATGGACGAGTCTAATAAGCGTTGTTTATTATGTAAAAACGTGTTTTGAATTTAACACACCACCTTTTCAATAACGAAAGGGTACCCAGAAATTTAGTACTTCACTAAGGGGTACAGTCTTTGAAAAGATTGAGAACCCCTGGCGTAGACAGCAGAACTTCTACGTAAATGAAGACATATTTTCCTATCTCTTTGTTTGAGAATTTGAACTTCTTTTTTCTTCGGAGTTATTATATCTGCTTTATCTCTTGAGGAGAAACAGAAATTGCATTCTAACTGATTACTTTGAGCAACAATTGAAAATGATTTCTCTTAAGATACTGTAGACATCCATATATTTCTCCTAGTTTTTATTTTCAACAAATCGATATTTTGAAATGATAAATATGCAAGGCATCGTGATGAAACATCATGTATGATTAAATATGTGCAAACGTGCTTTCATGTATTTGAATCAAAATTACAGATTTATCTGTATAAAATACTCGAACTTCATCATTTCTCAGATGACTAAGGAGGTTGTAAAAGAGGCATTTATTACAAGACGGGCCCAGTGCACGGCATAAAGCACTGTTTTATGTGCTTGCTTGCCTACGTTCTTCCAGTTCTGCATCTCATGCATTATGCATCTGTATCCCGCAGAAACTAGAAATGAAGGTTTCCTTGTTCTACAGATTTATGTTACGATGTCTCTACCACCCGCATTCGAGTTGAAATTTTATAATGTTAGGTTGAAATATAAGCAAAACTGTCTGTCTGCTTGTCGAAGTAAAAGTCTCTGTAGGTGTAATTTTTGTTTTTTTGACGTTTTCTGTGATGTATTCGGCCCTCACTTGACGTCGAGTCGCTTTATATTTCACCAAATCCATGCGTGAGCAAAATTTGGGTTTTAATTGAAAATTTATAAAACTACCCAATTTAACAGCAGACTGGGCGTTTTCACGATTGAGACAAGACTTATAGATGATTTAATAAATAAAACATCGCTTGTCAGACTTTTTTCGAATACTAAAATGAATTTTGTGCTAAACTATTTAGTGACATTTCAGTTTTCAAAACCGAACATTATTGTTATAGAAACCCCATAAACACAATTAGTCGAAATAACATTCTACAAAATGAATATAATCGAATATTTTGTAATTAATATTACTGTATTAGCATAGAAATATAAATTAATAACTTCAAGTAACAAAAATAATATAATTTTTTTCTGTTTTGCCGTCCTAAAATTCAACGTATAACAGTCAATGTGTTCTACCATTGAACATTCTACCTAAGAACTTTTCAGTAAATAACTAGTGTAATTAAAATCTGGAAACAAGAAAAGAAGTAGGGTATCAACGTTGACCTGTTTGGGCAAACCGTAAACGGCCGTTTCCATAACGACCGGGATAAATTAGTTTTCTTCATAGTTTTCCCGAATCGATAACACCTAAATAAAACACAGAATACGAAGTTAATTTTGAACGCGACGTCGAACATCGATCGCAGAAAACGTCGAACGGCAACTTATCGAGAAAGTATGACGAACAAAGAAAGAATGGTACGTGCTCGTCAGAGTACAATGGAGGTGAAGATCCTGAAGAATGTATAGACAACGGACGGCCGCTGCGTGCTTCGGCATTTGAATACTAATTATCCCTGAACGAGGGAATAATCGAGCGCGTATTGAGAAAGAAAAGAACTGATATCGTCGATTCGTCGCGCTCTGATAAATGCTGCGGCATCGATGTATAGCCATTGATTTTTTCTCGTGACCATTGTTGGACGTAACTAGTTATTTGGTACTTTTGAGAATCGAAGTTAGACCGCACAAACCTATAGCACCGATATTCGATGATATTAGTTATAACGGGTGATTTTTTAAGAGTTAAGTTTTTCAGGTTGGCAGCACTGGTTGGTAATGGCATCCAAACGTCATCTGTCAAAGTGAAAAGCTTTCAGTACGGTCTGCCATTTCATCATGGAAAGACTTACAAACGAGTAACGATTGTAATTTGTTGAAATTTACTATCAAAATTCGTGCTCTGTGAAAAATGTATATCAAATGTATATGTTTGTTACAACCATATTATGGTCGTCATAATCGACCTGAACAATTCGTGCTGTGATCACCAAATTTCGCACCAAGTTTACTCTGTTGGACATTAAACCATTGTCCCGCATGCGTACAGTGCGTACTGAAGAGAATATTGCAGCCGTAGCGTACAGTGTTAATGAGGATCGTGAAATGTCAATTCGTCGCCGTTCTCAGCAATTGGGCATGTGTTACTCAACTACATGGAAAATTTTACGTGTTGATTTGTGTTTGAAAGCCTGTGAAATTCAAATTCTGCAAGAATTGAAGCCGAATGAGCTACCACAACGTCTAATTTTTGGTGAATGGGCCTTAGAACAGCTCAATGAAAATCCGCTGTTTTATCGAAAAATTGTGTTCAGCGATGAGGCTCATTTCTGGCTTAATGGATATGTGAATAAACAAAACTGTCGCATCTGGAGTGATGAACAGCCACAAGCCATACAAGAATTACCGATGCATCCCGAAAAAACGACAGTTTGGTGTGGTTTATGGGTTGGTGGCATCATCGGTCCATTTTTCTTCAAAGACGACCGTGGAAGATACGTTACCGTCAACGGCGAACGATATCGAGCCATGATACGCAACTTTTTTTGCCCAGTTGGGCGAGTTGAGCTTGGTTGACATGTGGTTTCATCAAGACGATGCCACATGTCACACAGCTCGTGAAACAATGGACATGTTGAAGGATGAATTTGGTGAGCAGCTTATCTCTCAAAATGGCCCTGTGAATTGGCCGCCAAGATCATGCGATTTGGCGCATCTGGATTATTTCTTGTGGGGTTATGTAAAGTCGTTAGTGTATTCGTGGGATACAGACCGAAACGCTCGAAAAAGTGACGCAAAATTGGACATTCCGAATGGACCATTTGATACGGAGCCGCGGACAACATTTACATGAAGTTATCTTTAAAATGTAAATGGCAAAGGCCAAGTTATCAATTTCAATGAAAATTTTGAATATATGATGCAAATTGAGTGTTTTATTCGATTTAAAAAAAAACTACGCTTAAAAATCACCCTATACTTACTTCTACGATCTCGTAACTATCAACGATTCTAGGGATGTCCAAACTTTCTAGCCTCGGGGTCCCAATGGTAAACTCCAGTTTGAAGGAAAATGACAATTTTAATTTTCTTCACATTTATTTTAGAACAATCGTCGTGAGTAATAACACACGCTTGCTAAAAATTCGATAGAGCAATTATAATTCAAATAAAATAGGTATTTGTTGCTATTGCGAACCTAATTTACACGAGAATAAACGAATTCTCCTTATTTTTGCTTGATTGATGATAGCTCTCCTAAGATTTCGTTTCGTGACAGCTTTAAAGTAATCAAATATTTCGATAGTTCAGTCACTATTTATAATAATAACAATAACAATATTTATATATAAACTTATTTACCACTTTACCGTTTTCAACAGTAACTATTAGCAGTTATTCAGTAATTTCGCTTTCAAATATCATAAAAAATATTTACTTATTTACCACTTTACCGTTTTTTTAAATTATTGGATCTGTCCACTTTTTTAGATTGGACTGACAAACGACACATGTTTGAATTTTATTGACATATATTATTATAAGTTTATTGTTTTTAGTTTGTTGAATTCGTGCAATATTTTGTATAATTTATTTTTGACCTGTTTGATAACATTCTCAGTTGTACTTACACTTACTCAGCTTACAACTTCAACTTTCCTTGAAAGCTCATATTTACGAGTGTAACAGATCATTCCAATGAAAATGAGTATGGATAGTGGAGTAATTTTTAGTTCATTTTCACCCTTAAGCAAGTCAACAGATTAACGGGCTGAAGTACGCCGAATGAAGGACGCCGAAACAGATTGTTTGAAATCTTTTAAAGATCGATAAATACGATATATTGACATTTGCTTTTGTTTCTACTCACTTCATTAACAATTATTATTTATGTTGTATATTTTATCTTGATTATTTCAAAAAATATTTGGTATTTAGAATATCACGTATGTTTTCAGGATATGAAAGCCATTTACTTTGCATAAAGGTTAACTCATTATCCAAATATAAATAATTCAGTAGTTTGTTATTGTTTGTTCCATTTATTTGTCCGCGACAATGCGTAAGGAGCTAAAAAATATATTTTGACTTCGAGCAGCTTCTACGGAAATCTATATTTAGTATGGTAGAACGTAATAATATCATAGAGTCAATATTTGGTCGGAATAAACAATAATTAAATCTTACAATGAGAATAAGTAGTGGTTATCTCGATCATCTCACACAAGTACTCGTTATTGTTTATCTCGATTTCGATTTATTTTGTAATGAAGTCAATTGTTTGAAGGTGATTCATTAAATGACAAAAATGTCTTCCTAATCCATTATCCTTTGTTCATTTTTGAAATAGATAGAAAGGATGTTGAGGATTGAAGTCGTTGCCTTTTTTGGCGATGGACGTGGCATAACTGATGATTCACTTGAAGAACGAAACAGACTAA
The DNA here is from genome assembly GCA_030704895.1 of Henosepilachna vigintioctopunctata. Taxonomy (NCBI): domain Eukaryota; kingdom Metazoa; phylum Arthropoda; class Insecta; order Coleoptera; family Coccinellidae; genus Henosepilachna; species Henosepilachna vigintioctopunctata. The sequence goes on along the minus strand of JARQZJ010000121.1, from coordinate 18,680,623 downwards.
TTTGTCAATTCATTCTGTGTTGATTTCCAAATTTAAATGAATGTTTTCATATTTTTTTGTGACTTGTACACAGTGCCATTTCACCCAAAAAAGAGTTTTTTCTATATGAGTATATAATTGTTTTCAGATGATACGTTTATATATATATATATATATATATATATATATATATATATATATATATATATATATATATATATATATATATATATAAATTCATTAGCTTAGCAAATAACATCTGTAAAATAAAAAAAATTATTTATGTTTGACGTTTTGCTACATATTGTATCTTTGTTAAAACTTTGAAATAAACAATTTTCATTAAGTGACTGAACTAATGACATAAACGATATAATTATTGCAATTTGTCTGTCTGGTTTTTTTGATACTTTTTAATGATTAATTAATTAGTTTCTGTCATTAGTACTGTCATTTAGTGAACACCATTAATTTCAATGTTTCGACTAGTTATAGCGTAACGTTAACCAGAAACAAATTTTTCCCTTTTATAATCTGTTATTCACTAAATATACTTATATTGAATATATACAGAAAAGAAAACTAGAATTCCATTATACCATTAGTTTTTCTCATGGTGAAGGTCAGCTCACTTCTGAAGTGAATGTTAAACCAGTATTTGATTCTGAAGACATTGAAAAAGACCACAGGAACGTGCTGTTTGATATTATATTTTTGAATGTTCGCGAATATTGTTCAGCCTTACTGTGCCTCTATCACTCTCTTGGCTTAATGTTTCACAAATATCACGATATTTGCGAGACATTAAGCCAAGAGTTTGATTTAAATTTTTATTTAATCACGCTTCACCAAGAAGTAACGTAAGGGCCATTCATTTATTACGTAAGACGATTTAGGGGTGGAGGGTTGTCGGCCTTGTCTTTTCTTAAAAGGGGGTGGGAGGGAGTCTTGAAAGTTTTTACGTAAGCTCACAAGTTAGGTAAAATCACTTGTTATTTGAGATGTTCCAGTGGCAGATGCACTTTCCGAGTGGAAAATTTTATGTAGGTGAAGATTTTCAGATGTATGATTTTAAGATGAATGATTAAAACCAAAGTTTATTACTGCCAAAAAATAAAAATTATTAGCACATTTGTAAGTACAAATAAAGTATTGTTACTATTGTTAAAAAATTGTTACTTAGAAAAATTTGTTTTTTTCCTTTAGATTCTTACTTAATAAATATTCAACAGGGGGAGGGGGTCCTCTTATTCTTATTTTTTCTTATAATAGGGGGAAAGGGGTCAAAAACTAGCGAAAATAGTCTTAAACGTAATAAATGAATGGCCCTTAAATAAAGGAAGTAAATAAGTAAGTTAAGCGTGAATTCAATCTCAGTCATTCTTTTTTATTATGAAATCTAAATTTTTTTGGGTGGCATTTCTTTTAATTTATCGTAACCTTGATGGAAATCACTCTTTTAGACTAAATGATTGAAATATAATTAAATTTATATATAGGTTTTTTGAAATATAATATTCAACATAGCATTTCCTACATTCGTTTCCGCATTTTCTATTGCGGCGATTTAGTAGTTTTATGGCAGATCCGTTCGAATGTGGTATTTTGTTGGATAATTCCGGTTAACGGGCAGAGTATGGACGAGGATCATCGATCAAGCGGAAAGTCTTCTTTTGTATCGGTTGTACTTAACGGATTGAATGTTTTGTTGCAGAATTCCTTTTACGACAAAATATTCGATAGGCTAACGTCTGGATGTTGTTTGAACATGAAAGGTTTTGATATGTTATTGTGATTTATTGAATTAGATTCAATTCGTAGTTCACAGTATCTATCTCGTTTGATACAGTTCGTATCATATTACTTTTTCGTTCATTTCATTGGAAGTTTAGAGGAAAATCGAGAATTTTCCTCTTCGAAACATTTTCAAATTTATCGTTTTAAAATAACAGTGTTACTTAAATTTCACACATTTTTCAATACAATCGACATATGCTTCGGGTTGCTAATTCATTATCGAGGCATTGATTAAACACAATTGAAGTTTTATGAAATTTGAAATCAAAATGTTCTCAAAATCTATACGATACATTATAAATTTTCATTATCCCGTATGATAAACCCAAAAATTGATACGTTATTTGTAATATCTTCTTCTTATGAAGGCTGATACCAAATGTTTTAAATCAATTGAATTTGACCGAGTGTTCGCTGATCTCTTGGTGAAATATTGTTTAATATATTGAATAAAAAACACTTGGCTAGGTTTCAGAAAATTTATAATAAATAACTTGCCAATTGTTTCAGGATGTTATCCCATTTTCAAAAGGTCAGTCTTTTGAAAATGAGATGTCATCCCGAAACAATTGTCAAGTTATTTATTATAATTTTTCTGAAACCTGAAACAGTTTTTTATTTAATATACAAAATGCTATTGTTTAAAAGAAGAGGATAACGAAATATCAAAGTTATTGCTTCGTTAATTTCATTAGAAAAAATTCGAAAATTTTTTTAATTATTTAATTTATTGTTATCGGTTATTAGTTTTAATAAGAACGTGTTGAATATTAATTCATAAGAACGTTCGTGTTTACGAAAAATCTAGAAAATTATTGAAAATTGAATATACCCTAACCAGAATAACCAGACTAACCCAAAATGTTTGTGTTGGGGATTTACAAGAGACATAAGTCGCCTTTTTGACTTATTGGTTCAAATCTCCAAAATCTAGAAAATTATTGAAAATTGAATTGAGCTAACCCAGAATGTTTGTGTTGGGGATCTACAAGAGACTTAAGTCGCCTTTTTGAATCATTGTTTCAAATCTCCAAAATGTAGAAAATTGAATTGACCTAACCCAAAATATTTGTGTTTGTTTTGGGGATCTAAACAGACATAAGTTGCCTTTTTGACTCATTGGTTGAAATCTCCAAAATGTAGAAAATTATTGAAAATTGAATTGAGCTAACCCAGAATATTTGTGTTTGTGTTGAGGATCTACAAGAGACATAAATCGCCTTTTTGACTCATTGGTTCAAGTCTCCAAAATGTAGAAAATTGAATTCAGCTAACCCAGAATATTTGTGTTTGTTTTGGGATCTACAAGAGACATAAATCCCCTTTTTACGTAGTACGTACATACGTGAAAATAAAATAGTTTGGTTTTACATAAATAGAATAGTTAATGTATCCTTGCCAGGAAAAAGTGTGTAAAGTTTGTTGTCTATTATTCAAAAAAATTATCTCATTAATATTTTATTGATACATAATTCGACATCTAAGAAGAAATCTATAGTTTATTATATGCTCAATGCTGCATAGCGATCGAATATATGGAGTCCACTTCCAACGTTATCAAGGTTGTGAGCTTATTCTAATAAACCTGAGAAGGTGGCTAAATTTGCGAACAATAAAACTGCGTGTACGTTGTCCGAATTTTGTAATAACGGCACGTAATGACTCACCTGACTGTTACGTTATTTATATTGAGTGATAAGAATTGGTAAACAATTCGTCGTTTGATGAAATTTTACGCGTGTGAAGAATTTTAATACTCGCGACAATACTGACGCAATTAATACGAAAAAGCGACGAGTTTCCTAATGCGAGGTGAGCAAATGGATTGTGAAATTTGTTCGAGATGCGGCATCTCCTGGAATTACGACTAGTCACGTCCTTCGGTTGGCGCGATTGTCGCCAATAATTTATAACTCACTTCTATTGTTGGCTGAGGTAATTTGAATGTAATTTCTTTCTGATATGCAGCGTCTTTTCTCTCGTTTTTTTGTAATCTGTTGAAGATATTCTCAGAAAAGGGACGGAAGTGTGTAACAGAGTTGCGAAAGCGTTGTTGATTTGACAACGGTAGTTTTTGGATAGTTTTGAACCTTGACACCCACCCATTTCCAATGGTTATAATCGGATATCCATGAATTACGTCACACGAATTGAATGCGTTTAAAGCATTCATAGAGGCTGCAATGCCAGAAGGTTTTTATCTGATGATCTTTGAATATTTGTATACCTTTACTAGCTGACCCGGCGAACTTTGTACGCCCATTTATTTTTCTCTGAATATTTTTCAAAAAGCCAGAAATACATGTTCTACTATTTGTGCTACGATATCTTGTTTTTAATATTTATCCCGTGTGGAGCAGGAACTTACTCACTTGCGAAGGGCCTGCAATACTTCCTGTTATTCCAAATCAGTCGAATTATCAAAAAATTCCTATATTAACACGTTTGATGTGTTGAAAGTTATTAACCTGTCCGTTCTATAGTTGAACGGCATGTTCCTAATTTCGTATCAAGTACTTGTCCCATATATCTCATCATTAATTATATGAGATATTTGCTGGATATAAGTCGAAAAATGTTCAGAATTTAGTCCATTCCAGGAAACCAATGAATATAGTGGCTCTGGTGACTGTACCAATATCGTCTATTTGAATTGACTTTTCGCGCAATATTTTGTCGCATCATTGGTAGTATTTCAGTATCAATAACAAGTAAACTTTGCCTTGCAATATTGACACACAATTTTCATGGGTCCAATAGCATCGATTTGCTCTGAACTGTAATCTAGGTACTTCAACGTTATAATTGAATGAAGGTCTATAGGAGTTAAACGCAACCTTTTCATAGTATTAATTTTGATTCCATCGATTCCGTTCAACCTCATTCCGAGATTTGCGTTGCTCGTCAATCAATTAATCAATCAATCAATAAAACGTTTATTAATCTTTTTGGTTTTGGGGATACATTGTTTTTGTAAATATATATCAAAAGGCGGGAGGCTGTAAGGTTTTGCAACCTTCTTCAACCCAACGGCTGTGGCCGTCTTTTGTTGATTTTTATTAATTACGTGCCATTTGGTCAAATGTCCGATTTTCAATTAATTTGACATTTGATGGTAAAGGAAACCATAGAAAACTTTACCCACGTAATGTACAATTTCTTAATATTATGTTATTGTGTACAATTTGAATTTTCAATTTATACAGTAAAAGATTAAAATGTAAAAGATTCGTTATGAAAATTTTATTATCAGTCTTTCAATTTATTACGAAAAGTTTCGCGTTTTTGCGCACTTCACTCGCGCACAAAAGGCCTTTCGCGCACTGCGATAAGTTCGCGAACTTACGCGTTTTAAATTTTCTTTTAACGGTTTACGGAACATTGTTTTGAACTAAACTACGCGTTTTACCGCAGTACTAGTGGGATGTCCACTAGATGGTCGAGGACTGCTTCGGAAGGATCTTCTAACGAACGGGTCGCTCGTCAGTTTGACTTGCTCTTTTATATCTTTGACTTGCTGCATTCCCAGTTCTACGACTTAAGTTTGTACATCTAATAGCTAGCTAGCATTTTTAAAAACGAAATTTTAACTGTAAATTAGAGAAAACTTTCTTCTTTATAATCAAATATACCACGTGCTATGTTAGTAACGTGTATGTTAGTCTATTCAAACTTACCAAAATTTTATATTAAATTGAAGTTTTAATATGAGTCATGATAGCTCTGAACTAACCGAGATGTGTGTGTGATAAGATATTCAGTTTTTTTACATCCTCTTTTTGTTATTATTTCTTACTTATATTATTAATTAAGATTTCTTAAATTTTCAAGTTTTAAAGCAATTTTTTTAATTTTTCCCTGACAATAACAAACACAACAAAAAAAATAGTGAAATCGGTCCAGCCGTTGACTCTACATTTTAGTTGGAAAACGTTTGTATGAGAAAAAGAAATGGGCTGTTTTTAGGGTTGTCCCGGCAATTATTAGAATTTTTCTCGCCGTAAAAACTATCCTTGGACTTCAACGAACATTTTTCAAGAAAAGAATTGGCAAAATTGGTCCAGGCGTTGTTGAGTTATGCGCTTACCAACACATTATGCGATTCATTTTTATATTATAGATTACATTTTTCGTCGGTAGTAGGGAATGATACTTTGCGTCAACTATGCGTGTTCGCCAGAACATTTCGCAGAGTCCAATTTAGCCTAAAACTTTGTATCTAAATAACGGAATAAAAGTATAGTAATCTTAATAATTTGCAACAATAGACATGTATCATTATTTGACCTTGATATCATCGACATACCTACCCAAGATATTCAGTTATTGATAAAACTTCAAAGTGTTTGACTTTCATCGATAAAATACTCCATTTCCGATAAAGGACCCGGTAGGCCATGTTACTACCATGCTACTAGATAAAGCGTTAGTCAGCCACACACACCTAATCATGTGACGATATTACTTTACTACAAAATTTTTCTATTTCTTAGCTGTCATCTGTCACCCGCCATTATTGTTTTTATTAAATATTTGGAAGATTTTGGCGTGTTTTCGGTACGTATAAGTGTTTGGTGAATTTTTAACCTGCGTCAACGTAAGTTTCAAGGAATATGTGAACGAACATGTGTTGAGTGCGGTACTGTAGTAGAGCCGGTGCGATGTATAACGGCAAGTCCGTACCTGCGCCCCCGAAAATAGCAGTGGCTAGACATCCGTCGGTTGGGGCGAATGGCAACACATCCAAGGGCTTTCTGAGCGGCAACAAGAAGTGGCAAGGCAGACCGGCTTCGTGGGCAGCGCCTCCTACAATTGAAAACAATAACGACCTTTTTGTACTCAATGGCGGTTCGAAAAGGTGTAGCAATAATTTCACCTCTGTGAGTATCTTTCATAAATTTGTCGATATTTTATCTATATATTTATGTACTCAAGTCTTATTTCGACTAGTTATCCGAAAATGAATACACAACTGAAAGCCTTAAAAGAAAAACAAATAGAACAGAACGTTTACGTCGACACTTGATTTTAGGTTGCTAATAAAATTTCCTCGTCGATGCTATTCTCAAAAAACCAGTTTATCGATATGTACGAACAAACGAGAAGTTCCACAGATTTCTAGATCAATTGAGAAAATACCATTTTAAACATTGATACGGTTATCATAGCATAGTAATGCGCATTGCAGTGGAATTAAAACCAGTACAACGCGCTAATTAATTGAATAAAATAAATTATTCATTCAATAAAATTTTACTCTCACTTTCTATGTTTTTTTTTAGTAGTCCGTATATGTCGATAGATCGAAGTGTGAGTTGAATATGGTATTATAGTGGTATATTTATAAAATATTGATACATTACAATTTGAAATTAATTGGTACAGTTATTTTCGTGGCCTTAAAATTTGAATTTTTGCAAGTTTCTTTGGGGATAGGGGAATGATAGCAAATATAGCTATATTTTTTAGAAAGAAATAATCATTCGAAACAGGTTACTGTAATAATAATAATAATAATAGGTTTTTATTTCCAGAATTGTACATAACAAAATGAAAATTAGTCGAAAAATTCTTTACAAACAATTGAACGCACAATTGAAATCACATTACATTAACCCTAAGATACACCCTATGCTATTGTCGACAAAAGACTATTAACTCAGGAACAGAATATGTTTCACACTGAATTAACATTGTGAGTAATTCTCTCTTGAAAAGTCTGAATTCTTTAATATCTCTTATTTTTCGCGGCAAATAGTTGAAAAGTTTCATGGTCATATAGAAATTACTACGCTCAGTACTCGATAGCCTTGTGAACAGGTAACAAGTACTCAATCATTCTTCTGGTAACTCACATTTCTATCAATTCCGATAATAGGATTTATTCTTGAATAAAAATTACAAAATATACATATACAAACCAGGCATTGTTAGAATCTTATGCCTTTTGAATATGCCTCTACATGATTCTCTGTATTTCATAAAAAACATTATTCTTATAGCCAGTTTCTGAGTGATGATGTTCAGCTTGAGGGCCCCCCAAAAATGACTCCATATGGCGTAATTGATTGGAAATTCGGAAAATATACAATCTTCAAGGTGTCTATATCCACTCTATTTCTAATAGCTTTTAGCGCATATGTGACTGTATGGAGTCTTTTTGATACCGATTCACAATGCATTCCCCAACCAAGATTCCTCTCAACAAATACACCAACAACTTCGCATAAGAGCCTATTGCAACGTTTCTGCCGTCGAAAGTAATAGTTTCAGGAAATGCTAGATTTGAGCGACCAGTCGAAAGCATTAAAACATTGGTTTTATCAACATTGAGAACCAATCCATTTTCAACGCACCATTTCCCAATCTTTGTCATTGATGTTTTCAACTTGTATGTAACCTCTTCAATATTCCGTCCTGATATCAAAACATTAGCGTCATCAGCATATAAATATGTTTCTATCAATTCTTCTGTAGATGAAATGTGTTCAGTTGTTATATTTTGTGGTTGTGACATTCCAGCTAACTGGGAAGTAGGCAGAGTGAGTTCGAGTTCGCTGTATTTATTAGCTCATGTAATTTATCCTCATTATTTGCATAAGATTGGCAAGAACGATAATCCACTATGTGTTTGTGGGAAAGTGGGCACTACAGATCACATTATTTTGACTTGTGATATTAACAGACAATCCTGTTCAAGACTTTTTTCTCGACTTACCAATGTTCGGAAGTATACGAGCCGCCTTTCAATTTGGCATTTTTACTGTCTCTCGGGAATATGGAAGTGTACAGAATATTATTCGAGCATATTAAGTTCATTAAAGTGAAATTATAAAGGTTAACTGAATAATTCCGTTTGTCTTTCCTTATGTTACAACTTACCTTTTCCGTGGTTTATGTCTTGTTCTTGTATGAAGAATAAATCGCCTTGAGGAACCCCTAGGCGTATAGTGTCCTTGTGTCTAAACATTAATTTTATTGTGTTTTATACTTTGTTGTTTTGATAATATATTAAAAAAAAAACAAGTGCTGACTAATGACATATGTCGAAGCCATTAAGGTATTTCCAAATATTGATAACCATAATAAAACAATTGTTAAACAAATATTTACACATATATTAAAAAGAATACTGCATGACGTAGGTTTCGATGAGATTCACCTTTTTCAAATGCTACGTGCAGACTAATGACAAGTTCTCGAATCTACGTACTGCATGACGTACGTCATGCAGTATTCTTTTCAATATATGTGTAAATCTTTGTTTAACAATTGTTTTATTATGTTTATTGATTTACATCAAGTATCGGCCTCATCAATTATTATTGGATAACCCTCTTTGATTGAAATAAAAAAAAATAAATTATTTTCACTGTTTTCTGGATTACAAAACTTTCATTTAAAATATAACAAATATGACGTACATTTCGATATTATTACAGATTTTTCGAATTGTCAAAATATATTGAAATTGAATATTGAATTTCAAATAAAAGTTATGCAAGCATTTCACTTGTGCAAGAATCCAAACACTACGTCAACCGATCAATTCAATTAAATATTCAATTCTCATATTAAAAAGCACTTTACATGCGTTCTATTTATTTACGTGTAACAACTTCCTCGATATTGTTGACGCTTGGCAACTTACCTTAACAAAAATTAAGGCAAAGTCGGCGATTAGTGGATAATTGAAACGGAATTATACCGTATGTAATTTGTTGGCATTTCTCTCTCATTACATTTAATGGGCAATTTCTCGAAATTGCGTAAAATATTATCATTTATGTTGCATAGTATGTGTGTGTTAGTTATTCATAAATATTATGTAACTGTGTAGGTCAGAAGAAAATGTTATTTCATCCAGAAGCGATAAAATTCAAAGTTCTATTCCATTAAAATAACACATATTTGTGACCGGAACTATTCGTATTATATAAGAAAAGGCAATGAAAATCAATGTCTCCTGGTGAAAGTACTTTTAACAAATGCTCCTATTAAAAGTTAAGAGATTTTTGCCTTAAAACAATTTGACAATTTAACGAAAATAAATTTTTTCCACAAAAAATTTTCATTTCAGAATTATAAATTGAGTAAATTCATAGAATATTCAGTAAAAAGTTTTCCAAAACGTTTTCTTTCTACAATTCTGTAGAAAACTTTTAAGGTTGTTGTTTTCAGAAAATCAGACAATTTCAGTTCCTAAATAAAATTAATTTCCATAAAAAATATTTCATTCCAGTTTGGAGTTTTCTCAGTCAAAGATAACATGAGAACAACTTCTACAATTCATTATACTCGTACTTATGTATCTGCTGTATTAACTTTACTATTCATCTGCCTTCCGGATTAGAATATTTTTATTAATATTATTGCGATTATTATATAATATTGAGTGCGATCTACCAGAGATATATTTTAAACATTAAGTTCAATATACAGCACTAAGAAGAAGGATTGTGTTTGAAAGCCACCAGTTAATTACACTATCAATCCAGAATTATTGATCGATATCAGAGAAACATGTCTATGACACATCGTTTCAAAGAAACTCAATTAATATCGTAACTTCAGTTCATGATTTCAACTCAAATGATGAAATAAGAATGTAAGATGCTATTATCAATTTGCATTCGAAGAATGGTGATAGTTTAATTTCCTATTTATTAATAATGTTACTGTAACTGTAAAAATTTGCAATTATCATTATTTTAGCATAATAAATAAAAAATATAACTCATTGAGCCCGGAGGCGATATCATAATAATTCAGTTTTTCTGCGTAAAAACATTTTATCCTTTTAAAATAATTCAACTGATATACAATACTCTACTCATTAATATTTTTTAATTCAATGTCAAAAGTGGCATACTTCCAAAAAAATTTTCCACCGATTAAAATTTTTCAATTCAAAAGTCCAATAAACAATAAATGAATAAATAATCAACAAGTGCTAAATACGGATAATATAATAGACGATCAGTTAAATAGCTCTATTTAACTAATGATATTTTGATTTGTTGTTAATTTAGTTTGGGCATAAGTACTAAATATCAAATAGGCAAATAATGAAAGAGTTACAAATCCTTACATTACAAGAGTCCCGCTTGTTAAAACAAGCGCCTGAATATGATCTAAGTTCAAATCAGAAATACCTAACTAAAACATTTATATTTCATTACATACAAATAGATTTACATCAGATAACAGCAATATTTAATATTTGAATATGTCATTTGAATATCTCATATGAAATATATCAACCGAGAAAGTCAAAGTGCGACATATTTAGAAAATAGTCCAATACGTCCTACATTAACAACAATAAACAACCTATTAGTTGTAAACCAATAAAAAACAGAATAACCCATGGTAGACTTATTTTGTTTTGGTTGCTTATTTCGTTTTTGTTTTCACAAAGCAAGGGCCCAGATTTTAGATATTATTATGCATATCTTTTCAGATTAGATAGTTTTATATATAGTGGTCAGTGAATGATAGATATAACTTTTATGCTAGAATTTGTCAGCTTTCTGTGGTATTTCATAGTACAGGTTTTATCTAGCAGGAACCGTGTTACTGATAGGAATTTCTATAGTTTCGATAACCTATATTTAATGGGAACGCAAGATAATCACAGTTTCGTGCTACAAGGCACTCTTCAGTTGCGTCACGACCAACAAATGAAAGGTATCAACCCAATTCTTAAAAATCCCCTTATAAATCAGAAGACAAAAATATATTGTAAAGTCGTATGCATATATAATACATAGATTACCATATATCTCAAATATTAAAATCAATAGAGAAAACATGAATACGTATAACACTGAAAGTTTCACGCGTCCTTATCAATTCAGATAGTTACTACATTTTACAACTCAAGTTTATGAACAATTTCATCTTATTTGCTGAAGTGGTGCCATCTAGGTTGTGATAGTTAACTAGGGGTTAGTTATATATATATATATATATATATATATATATATACGAAAAGGTGTACTAAAAGCTTATTGAGATAATTAAATACGAATTATTCAAAAGAAGATTATAGCAGACTTGGCTTAGCGAAACATGAACAATGCGATGTTTCCATTATCCTTCAAGGGATAAATGTTAGAGAATATTGAAATCGGTGTCTACATTTATTTGAAACGGAAGACGGTGACTGTTTCGTGCTACAAGGCACTCTTGAGCTGCGTCGCGTCCAAGAAACGACTTTTTACTAGCCTTTGATGTCAACATCTAGAAAGGTAAAACCGAGCGTTTGCACTATCACAACCTAGATGGCATTAGTACATCAAATTAGATGAAATTGTTCATAAACTGGAATTGTGAATTGTAGTATCTGAGTTGATAAGGACGGGTGAAACTTTCAATGTCAGATGTATTCATGTTTTTTCTATTGTTTCCTAAGATTGGTGATGTACCATAGTAAGTTATGCATTATATGTGTGTACGACTTTGCTGCATATTTCTGTCTTCGGAGCCATTAGAGGATATTTGAGAATTGAAGTCGATGCGTTTAGTTTGTCGGACGTGACGCAACTCAAGAGTGCCTTGTAGCGTGAAACATTGACTGTCGTGCGTTTTCAATGAAAGTAGGCACCGATTTCAATATACTCATTTATCCATTGAGGGATTGTTCATATTTCTCACATAGCCAACGCTGCTATAATATTCTTTTGACTAATTCATAGGAAATTATCGCGAAAAAACATAGTATAGAATTAATTTTTTTATAGTAGAATTCATTTATATATATATATATATATATATATATATATATATATATATATATATATATATATATATATATACGAAATATTTTCTACGGCTCCTCTTCATTGAAAATTGTACTATTGTCTTAATTCATTATTTCGTGAAAATGGTCATGTAAGGAAGTCGTATAAAAAATCACTCTCCGTCAAGTCGTCCTCACATTCTGAAAGTTGAAGTGAAGTCTTTCAAATGGAAGATCTGATTTCGAATCCCAAGTAAGCTGTCGACATATGTGCATGTCGATGATTCAAGTGGTTATAAGAATAATACAAAGTGGGTAATGTAGTGAATTACAAGCTTATATCCGAAACAAAAAACTTGCCTTAAAAACTTTTCATTCCGTATGATGGTACACCGCCATTATAATGTGACTCAATTATTTGCCACTGTGTAGATACCGATAGTAGGTAACTCGGTGAGGATAAGTGAGTACAGTTAATTGAGATTCCGTCGGTGATACTGTTATGACATTGTCGCACTAAAGGCTGCACGACACGTGTACAGTGGATACTTGATTTGCACGTTTTTCTTGCTTTTTGTTCTACCTACTTGATAATGACATTTCGAATATTTTGTTGAAATTTGATGGTTAAGTAAATTGTTTAAAGTCGTTTCAAAGCATGATCTGTATAAAAATAGGACTTCATTGAAGTCACGTTTATTTCCAAGACAATTTGCATTTAAATGAAAGAAAAAAGGTATTTATACATTTACATGAAATGAAGCAAAACAACTTTAGTCGAAGTTAAATCTCAGGGCAAAGAATGTATGTGACACTCAAACTGCGATCAAAAAGGTGAGCATCATATATTTGATGTATCCAAGAAAGCTTTGAAAACAAAAAAGGTAAAATAAAAATAATCGAACATCGAATGACTCCATACCTATACGCTATTAATATTATAAATGTGAAAGGTTATATGGATAGATATAGAATGGATATGAATGAAATTTGGCATAAAGGTAGATTATATTCTGGAATAAGTCATAAAGCACATAAGTCACTTTTTATTCTATATAATGCAAGGATGGATATTCACTGTGCGGACATATTTCATATTCGTTTTCCACGTGGACAAGGGGTTGACATTATTTCGTTTAGTGATAGAATGTTACAGACAACATTAATTTTATTCCTGAAAATGTCCTGATCCACTGCCATATAATATTACATAATATTATAAATGATAATTCTTGAAGCATGCTATTGAATGCAAGTTATTCTTTCAGAAGCACTTTGTGCCTGTGCGAAAGGTGGACCTACAGGTTAACCAGTTAGCCGAAAGCGTTGTAGGGTCACTATACCGTTCGGCTACTGAACCGAAATCGTATAAAATATATATAATGGTATATGTATTTGTTAGTCAATTACTCCAGAACGGCTGAATGGATATGAATGAAAACTGGCTCAGAGATAGTTTGTAGCCTTGAACAATATATAGGCTACTTTTAATCCTGTGAAAATGCGCTCTTCTTGTGGAAGACATTATTTGTTTTAGTTTTCAAAGGAACAAGTAATCGACGTTAATTATTTTTCATATGGAATCAACCATATCGCTTATCACTGGGCTAACATTCATATTTAAATCCATAATGAAGACTAAAACTGATTCCACTTTTGATACTTTCACTTTCAAACTGTTTTGAGTTTTTAACCCATTATCAAGATTCTTACCGTGATTTGAATAAGGAAAAGTATTTATGGTACTCTTTAAAAATCTGGAGATTCCTAGGCTCTTTTTATTCTTTAGTCAGGTATGTTGGAATTTTATTCCGACGATATTTCTTTATTGAATCGATTTTCCTCTTGCTCATTCGATCAGATTTGTTCGTTGGAGATTACTGAAATTATGTTTTCTTTTACAGCAGGTCGATCCAGAGCTCATCTTCACCAAGCAGGAGCGGATCGGCAAGGGCTCCTTCGGCGAGGTGTTCAAGGGTATCGACAACAGGACGACGCAGGTCGTCGCCATCAAGATAATAGACCTGGAGGAGGCCGAGGACGAGATCGAAGATATACAGCAAGAGATAATGGTGTTGTCGCAATGCGACTCGCCGTACGTTACCAAGTATTACGGATCGCACCTAAAGGTGAGGTTATGTTTAAGTACTAGAGTTATTGCATACGTGCAAGACTCTTGACACTACATTTGATATTTATACCCGACCATTCAGATTATATCAACGTGTATAACATTTTACATTGATACATGTGCAATTCAAATTGTGCTTTCGTCTTTGCGCATGCACCATTTTTTATCAAGGACGGACGAACACCTAAAAGTTATTTTTCTTTCGTTCAGAAACACTACTTTTTGCTGGGGAAAGGTATTTATCCCATAACATTTTCTATATATCTGAAAACGTTTGAGCAGCCTTTTGTCAGTTTTCCATAGGGTAAATAAGTTGTAAAAGCGTAAACAAGCTAATAAAATCACATTTGAATTTACAATATCAGTAAACATTTATTACTAATTGATGGCAGGCTTATAAATTAAATATTTTTAAGATTGGACAATTCAAGTTTAAATGTAACTCGAGTGTAACTACTGGTGCTGGTGAGTTCGATTCCCTTCTGGGAAATCTGGGGTGTTCTTAGACCGTTCGAAATCGCCGTTAAACAATAGGTCCAACTTTTGCGCTAGTACAGAGTGCTTAAGTAATATCATCGAATAGAATGCTTTGTAATGAAAAAAATCATTCCCATGGTTTTTTAGAAGAAAATATCCTCAGGCTCTGCTAGACGCCTTTCTCCAAGTTATCAAAACTATCTTATAGCTATTATATTTGAGTGAGTGTAAAGCTTTTTTACGTTTTGATCTTATAAATTAAGAAAACTTGAACAAAAATTACTATGTACGCATAAAAATCGCAAACGAATAGCAAAGCACAATCAGTAAACTGTGGTAAGAATAGATAAATAATTCAAAATCACAAAGTAAAGAAAATTCTTTCAATACAGCAGTATATACAGTATAGTAAAAACACTGAAAATTCAATTGAAATCGATAAATAATCGTTATTAATTGTATCAAAATTATTTGATAGGTGTAATCGAAAAAATTATTCATTAAAAAATATCACGTAAAAAGTCTGAACGATGTATTTGAAATTTGTTTCATAGATATACCTTTAGTGTATTAATTAACCACTTATGTATATAAATAATAAAGATACCGGTTATCTCAGAATGATTCATAAGACAAGGTTTTATATCTATATTAAATTTGAAGTTGTAATTTTTTCAATGATTTTGTAGAACCCAGAACTCATGTATTTCCCAGATCTTTCGATGGATAATGTTAGAGAACATTGAGCATTGAAATCGTAATAGTGTGTGTTTTCTTAGTGTTTATAGAATTCTCAGTATATGTCTAACTAAGAATGCTATAATTATAAATTGCATTTCCACAAATTAATTATATTGTTATGGTTAATATTGTTAATAGTGTCGCTGCTGAATTAAATAAAATTAGAGCGCCTTCCAGCTGTGCTTTAGAAATAGTAAAAATGTGACTTTGCTGCTACAAACCTGCGTGCAAGTTTTATTAATTACGATGACGCGATCGATGAACTATGAGAAAAGATAGTTGGGACTAAAGGTCTAGGTGTTGAAGGAGTGGAAGTTGTTTACTGAGCAATCATTTACACACTCGGATTCTTTTAAAAATAATAATGAGTTGACGTTTTCCCATCTATAGGTGAAATATATTGAGATGTTGGTATTTTTATTATGTGTATAAAGGTTTACTTTAGTTTTAAACTATCGGTAATGTTCAGGTGTGGTCTTAAAATAAATACTTCGAAATTATGCTCGCGTTTATAGAATTTTTGAAATAGAGATACGGAAGGCAATAGTAAACATTTGAAACGAAGATAAAATAAGAATTTATAATAAAATTCGAAGTACATAATATATATATATTTAATGGAAATACCTACATGCTAGAAGAATTACAAGAAATTCAAAAATTTTTTCTTCTCAGTAGACAACACCGAAGTTTAAGCATAAAATTCAAACAAGAAAAGTATTAAATTATTTAGAATGTACTACAATAACGTCAACATTTTGAATTACCCAACTTAGTGTAGCTTCATATCATTTGATAATTTCGAATGAAACCGTAAACCTTTGTAATTGACTATAAATTATCTTTCAGAAATTCCAAATATTATCTTTCCGTAGTTTTTCAGATATCTCTATCTAACTTTCGGCATCTTTAAAATCTTTAAACACTTAAAAACAATTTTTTTTTTGATTCAGTTTTAATATCGTTTTTTTAATTGTCAACGCCGGATTAGATTATGATATTGTCAGGACGCATTAGTTATAGTAAATGGCAGTGTCCGATTGTGTACTATTATGAGTCGTAATTATTCCTCGCATTCGATAGAACTTTCAAAACAAAACAAAATTGTCCGAAATTGAAGAAGTTGTTTTTTATATCTTCCAGAAATTCCAATTATTATCTTGCTCTCGTTTTTCAGATATTTCTATCTGATTTTCGGCAACCTTGGAATCTTCAAACGCTTTTTTAAAAAAAATTTCATTCTATTAAATTTAGTTTCAGTACTAGGAGTCGTTATTATTCCTCACGTTTGATAAAACTTTGAAAACAAACAAAAATTAGTTCAAAATTGAAAAAGTGGTTGGTTTTATCTTTCAGAAGTCCCAATTATTATCTTTGCTTCGTTTTACATATATGTCTATCTGATTTTTGACATTCTTGAAATCTTCAAACACTTTTTTAAAAAATTTTCATTCTAATAAATTCAGTTTCAATATGGCCCATTTTATTGTCAACGCTGGATTCGATTATAATATTGTCAGAACGCATTAGTTGAAGTAAGTGACACTGGTCGATTGTGTACTATTATGAGTCGTAATTATTCCTCACATTCTATAGAAGTTTCAAAACAAAAAAAAATTGTTCAAAATCGAAAAAGTTGCTTGTTATATCTTTTAGAAATCCCAACTATCTTTCCCTTGTTTTTCAGATGTTTCTATCTAACTTTCGGCATCTTTGGAATCTTTGAACGCTTTTTAAAAAAATTTTCATTCTTATAAATTCAGTTTCAGTATGGCCCATTTTATTGTCAACGCCTGATTAGATTATAATAATGCCAGGACGCATTCGTTATAGTTGGTGACACTTGCCGATTGTGTACTATTATGGGTCGTTATTATTCCTTACGTTCGCTAGAACTTTCAAAACAAAACAAATTTGTTCGAAATTGAAAAAATTTGTTTGTTATATCTTTCAGAAATCCCAATTATTATCTTTCCCTCGTTTTCAAATATTTCTATCTAACTTTCGGCATCTTGGGAATCTTCAAACACTTTTTGAAAAAATTTTCATCTAAAAATTCAGTTTCAGCATGGCCTATTTTATTGTCAACGCCGGATTAGCTTACAATATTGTCAGGACGATTTTGTTAGAGTAGGAGAATTCCTCACTTTAGATAGAACTTTCAAAACAAAATCAGAGTTCGAAATTGAAAAAAATTGATTGTCGTGGTATCTCAAATTGCAAGTTAATTCGTTTTAATTCTACTTGTCCCCGTAGTCCATTTACTTGTGACATACACAGGAAGGATTCACTAAAAAATGACATATTGAAAAAGAACTCTCGTAAGGTACTCGATATCGATATTAGAATGGTGACACGTAATAGTCCAGATACCATGGAAAAAAAGTATCCACCTATCTCTGAAAGGCGATAGGTGACCTCGTTTTCGTGGTAAATGGCGCGTGAGTTATTCATTTAACAACAGCCGTAGATTCCGTGGGCGTACCTCACCAGTAGCGGTCGATCACTCTCCATTGTTCCAGATTTCCATCGTTGTTGCCAATCAGGGAAATGTCTATGAAATGTACGTGTCTATAAATAAGTATGTAAAAGGTCTAGTTGAAGCATTAAGGAGTCTTTAAAAAAATATATTCGAGTTATAACTAACGGAACCAGACCTTCCATTTTTCGGTATGTGTCTCGTCCCCAAGACAACCCAGGAGCTCAAAAATCTCATCGAGTGGATTATTTTTCAAGCATTGACAAATGAGTTCAATTATCAAAAAAATTTTCAAAATCGCTCATCAGAATTGTTGCTTTTCTTATATTTTTACAAGTTTTCACCAAGCTCTAGAGTGAAAGTATGTCTTCTTTTATTGAGAGTGAACTTCATAGATAATTGAAGCTGCAATAGAAATCAGTATACTGAAAGACAATTTTGCTCGAAAACTGATCAGTTCCTTCCTTGTAGAGTTCGTAGGTTATTGGCAAAATTGAAAGTCAATGGTACTGATGTTGTTGAAGAATTTGTGAAAAGTACGGCTACCGAGTTTTATAAAACAAGCGGCAAATATGGACAAATATTCAGATACGAAGCATTAGGCATGTTATTCCTAATACAGTATGATCGAAAAGTTTCTACGGAAGCTCGATGGATGGAATAATGAAAAAACTATGGATGTCTGAAAAAACCAATGTACATATTTCAGTTTTAAAAGCGTTATCGATAATTTATATTATCGACAATATAATACAATATAAAATACTGCCTAGAATTTTATTCTTTCCTAAAATCCTCACCAGCTGTAAAAGCAAATTGTGTGTCTGATAAATACAAAAATGACTGTTGAAAAAGTACTTATAGAATTTTCAATTCCTAATAAATCTTCATGTGCCATCTCCGTTACGAAGGTTGGCTATCATCATTGAAATTCAAATTTTTAAAGCCGCTGCTCGAAAGAGTTGAATTGATGTGCAGCCAAACCATTCCCTAAGATTTCTTAGCAACGAAATTCTACTCCTTTCAACACTTAATTTTTCCTGGATCTTTCCCTGCATTATGAGATGCAGTAACTGATATTTTCGCCTCGCATAACATGTCCCAAGTATTGCAATTTTCTGGACTTATTATTAATTGTGGTTAGTATTAATTGGTTTGTGGTCGTCCCCATTCTGCGAACTACTTATTCATTAGTAACTCTATCACCCAGATCTTCTTAATATTCTCCGATACATTCACACTTCAAATGCTTCCAATTTTTTCATATATTGTTTGCTCATCGTCCATGCTTCCATACCGTACAATAATACCGATAAAACATAGCATCTACCCGAGTAGCATTTAAGTGTGGTAGAAATTTGGGCCCAATGTATATTCCGGATTTTAAAATATGGCCGTATTTGGGCAAATTTGATAAGGCCCATATTTAAAATGTAACGCCTCAACGTATATGGACCGTTAAAGGAAATAAAATCAGGCCCATTGAAAAAATAGTCATCCTGATCTTGATATTCAGACTAGGACTTCGACTACGGAAAATTTTTTCTCTCTAATGAATACACTTCGAGCTTTCTCTATTCTTACTCTTATTTCCTTGACGAAGTTTTGTGTATCGTTATTGTTTGTCCCTAAATAATTAATAATAAATAAACTCTCTCAATAATGAACTATAAAAGTGATAGAGTAGTAAAAGTGTTTTTAACAAAACAAGTTCCCGTTTTAAGTCAAAAAAATGGGCACGTCAAATATCTTGAATGTTGACTTGAAATTTTCCAAGAAAAGTTGTTAACCTTTAGCATGCATGAAGATGCAGGTAAAATGTTACCGCAGATTCGTTAAACTTACTTGTTCTGTACAGAAAGGTTTTTAGCTTTTAATTTTTATACTTTCAATACCAAAAATTTTCAAATTTTCTCTTTTCAAAACGAACTTAAACATTTTAGAGCGTTCTTGAAGTATTAGTCCATTTATGATTAATCCGACCAACTTAACATCAAAATAATTTAAAGGCAACAATTTAGGGTTGTAGGTACGTCACTAAAAAACCATTTATTGTCGTAACAATTTATTCTGTTGACATGTGATTCTATCGATATCTTGGGAAAACTCACTTGAACTACCAGTAATTTGAGTTTTGATGCTTCACTAAAATATGTAGAAATCATCATAGAATATGAAAAAATAAGATCTACTGTAAAAAACGGTTTTTTAGTTTATTGTAAATATAAATTATTTAGTAGGTACATAGAAAAATGGAATATAGAGCATGACAGCATCCTATAATAACACTGGCTTGAAAATGAAACGTGCAGATTACCACTGTTATTCATTGCTAAATTTCAATTTATAATAGTCGTAGGTGTCAATAAAATTGTATACAAGTGTTTATATCATATTTAATTCATCTAAACTTGATCGTAGAGTTCGTTTAACGAACACACTGTTCCAAAACTTGAGCTAACGCTATGCCCGTACTTGGAGTGAGGTACTCCTAATTTGCTTTCGTACTTTTCTCCAGTTATTTTCAACCACATGTGTTTGAAGAAATTCTAGTTCCTTCCTTGAAAGTTTCTTCAGTCGACGACATATAATTCAAACTGGCAACAAGGATTCCTTTTTTGGCATTTGTTATTACGGTAGAAAGTAAAAACATAAATCGGGTGCTACGCAATCGCTGGAGGCTTGGCTCGCTCTTGTGTATCCGCATCGCTAGTACGTAAGAACAGGATTGTGACATTGAGAACGCTATTAATATTCAAAGTTGACGACGATATTCTCCAATGCTGGATTACTGTCAATTAAAATACCTTCTTTGTTGTCTTTCAGTTCACATAACACTATCACGACGCTTTGTTGGACTTATTTATTGTTGCTGCAACTAACGACGTTAAACAATTCAGTGAACTTTTATGACCTAATTTTTTAAATTTCAGATCGAATTCGCGTAAATTAATTCGAGAGAGCAATCTTAGCGGAGGAGTCGGTTGAGTTTATCAAAGTTTATCAAAGTCAATTTTAGTATCTGAATTTTCTAAATTTGCAGTTTTTCGGGCGTCATGGAGACCTATTGGATTTGAAAGTTTATGTTTCAAAAAGAAAAATGTTTATTTCAAGTTTTGTTTTCTATTTTAGGGGGGGGGGGTTGTTCAGAGCGTGTAAACATTTTTAAAAATCTAAAACAAATAGTTGTATAAAAGTACTCGAGCGCGTCAGTCATCTACAGTGTAAATGCGCCTTATATTTCTGATAACCATTACATATTAATATGAGGATTAATTCAAGGGGGCTGCTCGTAACAAGCGGTTGAAAAACAAAAATGAAAAAGTTATTCGAGCGTGTCAGATATTCAAAGTGTATGTAAAGTAATCCCCAAAAAGTGTCGTATTGAAATTTCTGACGATTTGGATGTGGCACAAAGTAATAATTAATTTTTATATCTATAAAAAAAACGTGATCTTGAGATACTCCAGCGCGTCAGTATTTTATGCAGGAGGTTCAAGTTGTTATCAAAGTCCTCCTGAATAATAATCTGACAATTATATTGAGGGATATCGCTATTCTGAGCATTTTAAATGAAATTTAAAAATTGTGATCAGCTGAGATTAGGGATGCTCGATGATGTTCGATGTTTTAACATCGATATTGCTTAGGTAAAATATCGTAACATCGATGTTAACGGAATGGATAATTGATATCGATGTTAACTCACGGCCTCTGTACGCTTCTACCTTTTATCCACGATTCTACCGAGATCGCCCCATGGAAACCGTCAGATTATTAGTTCTTCATAATTCTATCAGTGTGTCCTTCAATTAAAAAAAAAATAGAAACGCGCTCGAGTATTTCGAGGTGACGTTTTTTTACAATATCAGGATTCGCTCATTTCTTAATGTCACGCTCAAATTGTCAGATTATTGAGATATACACTCTTCTGAATGTAATTAATCTACCTTTTCTTGATCTGACGCGCTCGAGTTTTTCTGAGGATAATTTTTTTTTACTAATCTGACGGATTCTTCTTAACACACCCCGCCATATGAAGGGTTCATTCTTGGTAGAGGTACATTGAAGGTTGCAAGGAGTCTCCCTATATAATTATCTAATACGCTCGAAACTCCCGCTTTCGCTCCCCTACTATAAGTACTTTTTTCGAATAGTGCGTACGTGTTTGGAGGTAGTGAAGATTTTCCTGATAGTGATTCAGTTGATTGACAGTTAATTGACCACGCGTACAGCAATTGGTGAAACATTGTGTAATCTATCGTCTATTTCAAACTAAAAATTACATATATTGTCCAAATTCACTCCACACATGTTTCGTACTTAAAAACTATTTTAACCGATTGTGTCAACTCTTAACAATCATTTAGTGACCCGAATGTCGAAATAATTGAATAATTTTTGGGGAATTGTATCCAAGTGTTTTTATTCATAAAATTATTAGAATTTTCTTCATTCTTGATCCTAGCCTTTTAATATATTAAGTTTAGTAAATTTTTTTCCCTGCGAGTAATATATCCAATTGGTTATTAAAACTAAGATTTTTTCCATGATGAGAACCATAATGATACGAATTTGAAATTATTAATATATGTAGGTATATACTCACTGCGTGTCGTATTTTGAAATGTTAGTTCTGCTAAAAAACCGAAATTTTTCTCCTAATAAAACTTACAATTGATACTGGAATATTGAAAATTTAACAATAAGAATTTCATGTATTTATTATCAATAACCAGTTGTTATGTTCTCGTTGAAGGTACGATACATTATTTGGGCAAAATTTCTATAAAATAACGTTTCTAAAGATGAAAGTTAGAAGTACAAGGTGTCATATTTACTTACGTGTAATATCAAAAACGAAGCCAAACTTGATAAGAATATAATCAAATTATTGTCGCATGTATCCTGTTATTAGATAAAGAACGTTATCATTGCCCTTATCCGGTTATTAAAACAGAGTCTATGAGGCTTATGTGCAAGTAGTTCAACAGGTCAACGATTAAGCAAATCTAATCCAGTTAGTACCTGTATGACCGAGTTTCCTTCAATTTTTATGCCTATAAAAATATTTTTCTTTAGATATGAATTACATATTGCGATCTTACTGTACTAACTAGTCATTGTACGAACTAATCATTGAATAAAAACTCACGAATGCATGATTTTATTCTAATTAATATGCGTATTAGTTTCTTAGAAAAACTTATCCATGTTCACATGTGTCACATATTTGGCAACATGTCAATGATCTATTATAAATGATGAGTAGTGCTCTTCTTTCCAATATTAAGTTTTGATCAAATAACATTATTTTCTTCATAAGCTAAATTTAAACGACTTAAAAACAGAATGAAAATCTGTATGTTGTTTCGGAGAGCAAGGTTGTAATTTTTACAAAGTGACATCTGGTCACTATTGAATTGAAAACGATGGGAATAAGTTATTTTCAATTGGTAATATGGAGCTGGTTTAATTCACTCCTCTAACAATACATCGGTGAAAACTGTATTCATTTCCATGCGGTAGTTTTTGCATAGTGAGCCTACAAATATACAGACATGCTGATTGAAATTCTGAAATTCGTTCTGGCTTCTGTTGCCCTATCATAATATATTAAAACGATCATAGTTTTTCTTAGATATATAGGGTGATTTTTTAAGCGTAGTTTTTTTTTAAATCGCATAAAACACTCAATTTGCATCATATATTCAAAATTTTTATTGAAATTGATAACTTGGCCTTTGCCATTTTAAAGATAAGTTCATGTAAATGTTGTCCGCAGCTTCGTATCAAATGGTCCATTCGGAAGGTCCAATTTGATACATGCCCAGTTGCTGAGAACGGCGACGAATTGACATTTCACGATCCCCATTAACACTGTACGCTACGGCTGCAATATTCTCTTCAGTACGCACTGTACGCATGCGAGACAACGGTTTAATGTCCAACAAAGTAAACTTGGTGCGAAATTTGGTGATAACAGCACGAATTGTTGATTCACCAGGTCGATTATGAGGACCATAATATGGTCGTAACAAACGATACACATTTTTCACAGAGCACGAATTTTGATAGTAAATTACAACAATTTGCAATCGTTGCTAGTTTGTAAGTCTTTCCATGATGAAATGGTAGAGTATACTGAAAACTTTTCACTTTAACAGATGACGTTTGGATGCCATTACCAACCAGTGCCGCCAACCTGAAAAACTTAACTCTTAAAAAATCACCCGTAATATAATCGTACTTAGCCTTATTATAGTTTTATTATTCGTATAAATATCTATATTTTTATCAGGATGTATTCCTTTCAGGGTACAAAACTATGGATCATAATGGAATATCTGGGCGGAGGCTCGGCTTTGGATCTTATGAAAGCTGGAAATTTCGAGGAAATGCATATAGCCGTAATTCTGAGAGAGGTCCTCAAAGGACTCGACTATTTACACAGCGAAAGAAAGCTGCACAGAGATATAAAAGCTGCCAACGTACTGCTCAGCGAAAGTGGCGACGTTAAATTGGCAGATTTTGGAGTGGCTGGTCAGTTGACCAATACAACAAGCAAAAGAAATACTTTCGTTGGTACGCCTTTCTGGATGGCACCAGAGGTAAGCGAAACCATTACTTCTCAGAAAAACTATTATGTTTTTAGGTTACACTGTTCATATAGTGTAGACTCTATACATAAACGCTTGAACCCTATTTTGATATTATAGAGAATTGTCATTGAATAGAGAGAAGAAAAATTTGTATTTAAAAAAAAGGTTCATTATTAAATGGACTAGTATTAACCAGTGTTTGTTAAAACAAAATTACTTATTTTACCTTGCGATATTTAGATATCTAAGTGAAGTCTATCCAGTCCAGATCTTCTGTATGCTCGATGGAGGCTTATTCGTCTCATATTTATTACGATATTTAGGCATCTTGGCGATAATGTAATAATATGATAATTTATCTGTTTCTAGAACTCCTTCAACTCGATGGAGGCTTGGGCTTATTCCTCTCATATATCTTGCGATATCTAGACATCTTGGCGATAAAGTAATAATATGAATAATGTATCTGCTTCCTGAGCTTTAATGCTTGATGAAGCTCAGGTTTATTTGTCTCATATATTGAATTGATGAGGCCGATATTTGGAGAAAATTAATATCCATAATACAACAATATTTAAAATTTTCTCATAATTTAATATAAAATACGCATGACGACGTTTCGAAGTACTACTTCTTTATCAAATGCTGGATTAATACTATGTGTAATCTTACAAAGTCAGTACTTATAGCTATTTTCACAGAACATACCAGTTATCTTCTATGACTAACTTGGAGTGGGGTCCATAGAATACACAGATATTTAACAAAAGGATCGTATACCTGGAGATGAAACACAGAAAATCAATTACTTAAGTCAGGTATTCCAACGGAATGTAGGCAATATACAAATATACAACTAAGATTTCTAAGTACAAATAAAGGAAATAAAATTAATTTTTTTTAACATAAAACATAAAGTTGAATGTAAATTAACTAAAACTTAGGTAATCAATCTGATCTGCTAACTGGAATATTCTTATTGAACATATTAAGTAGAGGGCTAGTGTTAACCTCTAACTGGCTATTGAGTAAAAGTCCAGAATTTTTTAATTTATTAATATGTAATGATTCTAGAAAATTTAGCTTGGAACCTTTATTCTCTCTATTCAATATTTCAAACTCTGAACTAAATATATAGCTTTCTTCTAATAAATGATTAGCATAATGGGAATCTGTTCTCTGTTTATCAAAACTACGTTTATGTTCTGATAATCTAATTTGGAAATTTCTGAAAGTTCTTCCTATATAAAACTTTTCACAACTGCCACATTTAATTTAATTCTTGATTTATTATTTTTGATTATTTTACCAATGTTATTACTGGTCCGAAAAGAAATATTAATCTTATAGCTTGCTAAGTGATTTTAATTTCAAACTAGGTGTCCCCATATATATTAAAACATTATATATTGACTTTTCTTTAATAAGAGGATAAACTTTTCATATATCATATGTTTCATATATCTTGCAATATTCAGGCATCTGTGATAAAGTAATAATATGAATAATTTAGCTGCTTCCAGAGCTTCTTTAATGCTCGACGTGGACCCAGGCTCATACCTCTCATGAAAGTACACACAGATGGCAAGTTTTTATTAACTTTGGCAACTTGAAAAGTACTTTTATGTTCACAAAAATATTGTATTGTTGCTATTGAGAGTGGGTGTAATGCTTCTGTACAATGATATAAAGTGTATCATTGTATGGAAGACAATCCATCAAAGCCAAGCGATTTGGACGCATTAGGGAGTTTGTCGTTAAATCGAAGGAAGCAATTAACTGCTTAATAAAATCAATCTTTCAGAGAGAGTTACATGATTGAATAGGAAATTGATTTCTAAATTTGTACCAGGTGATCAAACAATCGGCATACGATTCGAAGGCCGACATCTGGAGCCTGGGTATAACGGCAATCGAATTGGCGAAAGGAGAACCCCCGAATTCCGAAATGCACCCCATGCGCGTCCTGTTTCTTATCCCGAAAAACAACCCACCGCAATTAACCGGTAGCTACTCGAAAATGTTCAAGGATTTCGTCGAAGCTTGTCTGAATAAGGATCCCGAAAATAGACCAACCGCCAAGGAATTACTGAAGTATCCTTTTATAAGAAAAGCGAAGAAGAACTCTTACCTGGCCGATCTGATAGATAGGTACAAGAAATGGAGGTGCACAAGAAATGAAGAGAGCGAACCAGATTCTGAAAGTTCAGATTCGTAAGTGAAAAATTCACATTTTTTATACTCGTTTATTTTTCAAAAGATTTCGAAAGATACGTGTCATTTCATTTTCATTCAACAAAGGCAGAATTTTTACCTTGTTCAAATTTTCATGAAATGGTTATTCTCCAAGCAATAGTAACGTTCTTTCTAATTATGCATTTTCTATTTTTATTTTATTTGGTTTATATAAAATGCTTTACAATCAATATACACAAGATTTTTCAGAAACAGTTGATTTCAATTTCTTTGCTCTATATTAGTTCAATATTATAAATTGTTTGGCTTGATTTCTCGAAAAGCTCAGGATTTAGAATTCTTCTTTTAGAAAAACGTGAACCAGTCAGAAGAGTTTCAATCAGTTCACTCTTGTACTGGCATCTATCAGTTGCTAAGATCAATATTTTAGGAGAGCAAAAAGTTGATTAAACTGATTTGACCATTCCAAGACATTTCTCTGTGTATATAATGTTAGAGTGTTTTGTTGTTTGATTACTGTGAAATTGGTGATTAAACCAACTCCTACTAACTAATTAAAACTATATCCTACTATAAATAAATACTATTAATCCTACTAAAATTAAATTGAAATTATTTTACAGGTTTATTATTTATAGAAAACTTGGGGTTAAAGAAGCTCCTCAGAGACTCTTGGAGCTGTTTTAATTTTTTTATATATTAATTCTCCACCGGTTACATTCTCTTTAGTCAAGTCTAGTCAAATTATGTTTGGAGTTGACAGCAATTTCCTTTTAATCTGTTATAGTGTATAATGTTGTTTATGCTTTTGGGATAGTTAGAAGAATATACATTCCCAATAGGCACCGAATTTTTAATTAGTTGGGGTTTTTTGTGTTATTATTATGTATAATAAAGAATTTATTATATCTGTTGAAGATGCTATGTTTTTATAGGGAAGAACCAAAACAGGACAATGACCAAGACGATCCTTGGATAATGACGGTCAAAGGCAACATGTCTATCAGAGTTCCAGTCAACGATAGTAATC
Source organism: Henosepilachna vigintioctopunctata (assembly GCA_030704895.1). Lineage (NCBI taxonomy): Eukaryota > Metazoa > Arthropoda > Insecta > Coleoptera > Coccinellidae > Henosepilachna > Henosepilachna vigintioctopunctata. The sequence goes on along the minus strand of JARQZJ010000121.1, from coordinate 18,652,447 downwards.
TTCCTCATACAAGACAACAACAGCATAATAGCCACAAAACTCAGAATGGTAGCTTTGTCGGCCCACAGCTTGCAAAATCACCTCCCAAAGATTCAAATTTGAATCACTACAAACCAGATAAGCCTGCGTCTTCGAGGCCTCAGTCGAAAGTGTCTTCTCCTGAGAGGAAAGAGAAAAAGTACGAGAAGGAAAGGGACAGGGAGAGAAAGGAATCTGAGCCTGAAAAGATGATTTCGAGGGAAATTGTTCCTGGTCCTCTTGATCACAGAGAGAGAGGCGATAATGGCACGGTAGAGCCAGAGAAAAAGACAAATAGAAATGCGGGGACAAGAGAAAGATCAAATTCTAGTGGAAAAATGGATAATCGTTCTGCCTGGTTGTCTAGTATTATATATCCAATTATTTCGGATGTAAGTTTGAATCTAATTCATTGAACTTTTTGCAAAATAGTATTTGTCCATTCTATTTAAAAAAAAATTTAAAGAAGAATCGAAGTTCATTGCTTAAATATACTCGAATACATGAAGTAATAAGGTTTCGCTAAGCGTTCTACCACCCTAAGAATAAGAGAATAAGAATTAAATTGAATAATACATTAAACATCTGAAAAGTATGTCGATCTATAATTTAAATTACTTCAAAGAACCTTAATATAATATTGTATTTTCCTTTTATATTTTCCTACATTTATTTATACTTGTTCATACGCAGGAAAATTTTTATTCTGATTGATATTTTGATTTCAAATTAATTGGTTGATTAGGTAAAACTGTTCGGCAGTTTAATTTTTATTCTAACAAAATTTCAAAATTTTCTTGAAGTGATAATAAGTTTAGAATCGCTTTTTGTGTTTAGATATGGGAATTCTATAAGAGAAACTGAATGAAAACTTCAGTTCAATTTCGATATAATAATTGAAACCAATAAATAATTAAAATATTTAAATTTTACTTAATTAAAAATTTAAATTTGTTTTTGAACAAAAAAACTTGTGTATTCTACTACACTATTCATTTTATTGTGTTCTTTGTTTTGTTCAACTGTGTCAGTAAGAGTGTTTACGGTCTGCGCCCTAGCTATGCTCAAGAATGAAGTTGCAAGTTGAAATGAATGTATCATGTATTATTTATTTGTTTCTCATTTTCAGTTGCAACGGAAAGCACATTATAATGGAAGGGGCCCAGATGTTCTTCATAAGTCAAATGACACACTGGAGGAGCTCAAAAATGCGTTTGAAATAGCAGAAAGGACAAGCCCTGGAATTAGCGAGATCTTTGTTAGTGAAATGGTACAGAAATTGGTGCCATCTACGACAGAGTCGAGGCTTAAAATTCTTATGGATAAAATTTCTAGGTAATAAGATCTGTTTTATTATATTTTTGAATGATACTTTAAAGAGTTGAACAAAATGCTTTTTTTTTGTTAGAAATGGTAATTGCTTCTACAATTTGGAATAATAAGTACTAACAATTCTTCATAATCTTTCTTGGCCATACTAATTTTTGAATAGTTGACCACAAGTATCATTAAACACTTATATATTATTCATTTTTAATTTTCTTTAATTAGATCAATTTCAAATAAATAATCCAATGTTTTTTGTTGCAGAGATTCATAAAATAGAAATCAGAAAGAGGCAAATGGAAGTTTGTGCATTAGATGAAAGTTCAATACATAAAGTTATTTTGTTAATTTATTGAATAATTCAGTTACTAATGCTGATACTGATATAATAATAATTTCAATTCACGTATACATTACACGTTGTTGTAGAAATGAGGTTAAATTTTTCCTTGTATTTAATTTTATTGACAAACTTCTTTGTTATGGTACAGGATGTTATATTTAAATCAAATTGGTTCCTGATGTAGGATAATATGTATTGAGTAGACTGAATTACCTGTTTTCTTTATCTAATCTTTGTTACTTATTTTATATTGTTTTACATTTAATTTATGATTTGCTTTTTTAGTCTAAATAATTGAATAGGGTTGATACTGAGAAGTTTTAGAAAAATTCAAATATTAACATCCCTGTGTTGTTTATTTGTTCATATTATTATTTGGAATAGTAACTGAACATCCTGTACGACACGCCATTTGTGAGATTATTGTAGACTTGTTATTGCCAATGTCCCTTTGGGACTATCTTGTATATATGTATATCTAGATTGACCTATATAAAAATTCTTTAAATAATTTTCTTGCAATGTATTTTTTTAGATGTGTATATATGATATATAAAATATAGTGAACCCCATTTTCAATGTTATAATTTGTATAAGTTTGTGTTATTCAAGGTTATATTGATGAAACATGAAAGAGGTCATTTTCATTCCACTGAGAATTTATTAAAGTAAGACTGTTTCAGAAAAACTTGTTTGGAATCGATTATGTATTTAATCCTGAAGGTTTGTTCATATTTGTGAATGAATGATACTCTTTCTATTTGAATTACTAGTTTATTTTGCAATTGGAAGTTACTGAATCAGAATTTTCACTTTATTTATGAATAAATAATAACTACATTTTGTTGGACAATTAAAACTTGGTTTCATTTATTCGTGACCTTAAATTCTACCTTTATATGTGAATATATATTCATATATTTTATATATATATATATATATATATATATATATATATATATATATATATATATATATATATATATATATATATAATATTCTTTCAGCAATAACACGCTCTATTGAATGAAAAAATATTTATTTTTGTTAACATTTTGTTGACAATTACAACTTTATCAAAACTATTGCAATATTAAACTTATTAAACTTAAACACTGTTATTGCTAAAAATGTTATACTATCATCACCTGTTTGGTATCATGCTAATCATATCAAACAGGCAATAAAAATTATATATAGGTATTTATATATGTATTTCCTTTACTTATGTTTACATATTGTTCCAATACTGAATTTTTAGCAGAGTCTTGTCCAAGTATCCACAAATTTCTAGCATTTTCTGTTTTTTTTTTTTGAAGAATTCAATTCCTAACGTTAAGTGCGATCTTTAGATATTTTAGAACTAGTAGATATTCATAGCGACTGTATTTATATCAGGTGGTTCAGCCCAATATCAATTTTCTTCGCACATTTCAGTATTTCAAATATTTCCTCTTGAAATTTGGTTGTGTAGATTGTTTTCATCCTGTGTATGCAATCATCAGTACATAATAAGGTTCGTCAGTGTAACAGGAAAACTTTTCATCAATGTTCTTGACGATAACCTTCCAAATTTGTAAGACCAGTGACTTTTTCATCATTGGTCAGTAGATCAAAGACATGTTTGCAATTGATATCCTGCACTTTTTGGCTCCAGCATTCCAGGGTTAACCAATGATTTCGTCCAAAACTTTTTTACTATTATTGTCGATTTTTCATTTTGTGCGTATTCCATAATTCAAATGGATTAGACCGTATTTAAATATTGTAGTATTGCACCTATATTTCGTGTTTGAACTTAATATTGCAAATAATCGCCAGCAAAAACGAATAAATTGGCAATAAATCGTTGCATACTTCTGGAAGAGTGCTGTGTTATGACAATATGACTGATATTTTGTTTCAACTGAAGTGTCAAATGTAATAATTGTAATTTTTCATCCTCCACGAAAATGTATCATATCAGTCAAAAAGTGTTGTGTTGAGACAGTTAAAACCTGTTAATATTTACCCCAAAAAATTTCAGTAAGAGTAGTTTTTTGTGTGTCTGTCCCACATTGCCATGTCATCCTATGTGAACAAGAAAAGCCGTGTTTTCACCCAACCTGGATCGGTTAAAGTAATCCAAAAGAGATCTGAATCTAGATTAAAGTCTGCCAAATCGGCCACAGACAACAGGGCATGGACGGATTGCGTTGAAGATAGGAGGCAATATATTTTGGAACTCATCAAGACTAAAGCTGGGGTGAGACTGACAACAGAAAATCATCTTAAAGACTTTTTCGTGGATTCTTAATAAACGATGGCTTAAAAGATTTATTAAACTCTAATCAGCTTCCAGTAAAATACGAATACACAGTATTTTTTACAGTAGAGTTTTTTATAGTTGATTATATTTCTATTCTGATTTGCAGAAATTATAATATTACAGTTCATAATTGAATGCTCTTTATTAAATAGGATAATAATTTATTAAAAGATATGTTTGTTAATATAGGAACCTTAATTAAATTTTTTCAAGATTTCCAGGGGTTCAGAACGTTTTAAACGTTCTGAACGTTATAAAACGATTTTATAATTGATATTATATGTTTATAGTAGTCTGCAAATATATGGTTAAAGATCTGTTGTCAAGATTTGAAATTACTTATGCAAACCTATAATGAATTTTCATAAAACAAGTTCTATAATAGTCAATAATTACCAAATAATTCGAAAACATTAAACTTCTTGGAAAAAGCAGTAATACAACATTAATCTATGTACAGATAACACAGTCAGTTCAATAACAAATTTTTTTTCATTACTTTTATTCAAAAACACGGTATAGGTATTTATACGTTATATTTACCATAATCAAAAAACATTTCTTGGATCTGGTATCTGAATATATTATCTTTTTATTGAAGACTTCTTATCTGTCTCCATCAGGATGTTGGATCACCGGCTGCTACCAGCAGTTGTTTTGACGAAACGTTTCCGTTAAAATGTAAAAAAGTCTAATTCTTCGTTGATTTGTGTGTTTCACCCAGAACTTTCCGCATCATGAAAGTATCCTTTAAATTTCAGGGCTTATCTTTAGGAAAATATATTCCCATAGAGGTGATAATCGATGTCCTGCTTGCAAATAAAAATGCCCAAATTGCTGAATTACAGAGACAACTAGATGCATATAGAAGACTTAAATTAACAGATGATCAGAAAAGACAGTTAGATCAAGCAGTAAGTTTAAATATTTCCATCAAGTGATCAATATTCAGTTGATATTTGTCGAAACTTTGTTTCTTATATATAAAATTTTTTTGTATATATAAAAGTTAATATGTTAGATTCAAACTGATGTAACGTGCTATCATCACTACCTATTTGAGAGATTCAATTCAACTTGCATTATAATCACAGTTAATTTTAAAATCAATGGGGACTTCTAGTTAATAAATTTATTTTAAATTTTTCAGTTATCTGGAGGAGACGCTGGACGTATAGAAAAACCAATCGAAACCAAACAATCTGTTCCTTTAACTTCGCCTAGAGTTACTTCTTCGTCTACTGAACGATCATCAGTGAAAAAAGAAAAAGAGCCTGAACCCACGCAAACCGTTGAGGCCACAAAGAAAGAGCTTGAACCTGGAAAAACTGACACAGAAGGCAAAACTACCGATGACGCTAGAAAAACCACTGATACTGATGGAACAACGGCAGATTCTGAAGGAAAACAGCTCGGGCCTGACCAAACGACTACGCAAGAAAAAGACTCTGATAAAAAAGGACTTGAACCTGGGCCAACTACAGATACAAAAGACACAACAGAAAAAGAGCCTTCCGAAAAAGCTCTCGCACCGGAACAGACCAAGAAAGATGAAAGCAAAGATATATTAGATAAAAAGGAAGTTGAATCTGGAAAGCCTTCGGAAGCCGATAAAAAAGAATCTCTAGAGAAAGCCAGTCCAGAAGAGAGCAAGAGAGATGAAGATGAGAGTAAAGTCCGACCTGTTGATGACGATCAACCTGAACGGACTACTCAAGGTCCATCTACTGACGACGAATTGCCCGAGAAGAGAGGCATTGTGCCTGATATTACTGATGAAGAAGGCAAAGAATCTGAAAAACTTGGACCTGAGCAAGATATTGGCAAGGACATGGAAAAAGATCAAGATAAAAAGAAAGACGAACCTGAAAGTATTGGTGATACAGAAGGAAAAGAACCGGGCGAAGGACCCGATGAAGGAAAAGAGGTATCAGGTCCAGAAGATTATCAGAAAGACGAAGCTAAGGTCAAAGAGAAACGTGAGCCCTCCGATGAATTATTGAAGAAGGTGAGAAATTGGCATGTGTTGAAATTACAATTTTTAAAAATGAAACAATATATAACGCTGTATTAATGCGGCATTTGATAAAGAGGTAGTACTTCGAAACGTCGTCATGCGTATTTGTATTAAATTATGAGAAAATTCTAAATTTTGTTTCATTATGGATATTAATTTTCTCCAAGAATCGGCCTCATCAATCATCAATTTCAATTTTTAAAATAATAATGTTCCCTTATATTATCAATTTTCTTCTGTAAATCAGGTGGTTATAATAATCAAGTTCAATTTCAATGATTCAGAATTGAAGATTTGGAAGACGTCCCAGGTTTCTCTCATCAATACAGATGAATATTAATTACATCATGAAATATTTACCTTAGAATATTACACGGAATATTATTGATAATTATCATTGCGGGTAGTTATCGTAGATGCTTTTTCCTATCATATTTTTAAATTAACGGTATATATAGAACGTGTAGAGATTTCTTATTGCTATATGGGATGTACAGGTGTATGTATTTAAGAGTGGAATGCGATGCATTGAATACATCACAATACACTACTTTTTTGTGCAGGAGCCAACAGAAGTGCCTTCTAAAGATGATAAGTTAGCAGAACCTTCTAAAGATGATAAGTTAGCAGAACCTTCTAAAGATGATAAGTTAGCAGAACTGGGTGTGCCTCTACGAAGTGAATTCCAGAAAATTGTTGAGGGAGATATGGATATAGGTAAGAAATATCAGTTTAATTTGGATAATGCTTTGATCACACCTAACGAGTACAGTGGCGAGTCAGTCAGTCAGCTCACGGCCGAGAGATTCGCCGAACCGAGTCACACGTATTTATTGAAGTGGCGAGTAAGTTCAGTTTCTATCACGCTTAAAAGTAAAGGGCGTCTGCAATGGATCGCAAAAAAAAAGAATTTAAACGAGTTTTCAACCGGCTCTAACCAGAGATTATCAACGAATTGTGGGATTTATTAGAAGAAGAAGTCCAAAGAATTTGGATCAGAAAATGGCCGTTAAGGCGCACTGTCCATAGAGCAACAAAAACCTTTTTTAGTGAATTGCAGTCAGAAGATCCTAAAGAATTCAAGGCACTTTTGAGAATGGCTGTAGAACGTTTTGAGACACTACTGGAGAACATAACACCATTTATAGACAAGATACAATTCTGAGAGACGCAATGCCTGCAAAGGTTAAACAGCAAGTAACATTAAGTCATTTAGCAGCTGGGATAAGCTATCGATATTTGTGTCAAGTTTTTTTAGTGGGCGATGATGCTTCCGTATTAAAAACGTATTTACTTAAACCGTATAACGGTACCAACCTTACAACGACGCAAACATTTTTTTAACTACCGCTATATCTAGAGCGCGCAGAATAGTTGAAAATCGATTTGGTATTCTGACCAGCAGATTTCAAATTTTCCAAAGGCGTATACCAGCTGATGTCGACACAACTGATAAAATCATCGAGCCTCATGCGCTCTTCATAATTGGCTAAGCAAGACAAGTTCGAGTACATATTTTCGGCGAGGTTGCGTTGATGAAGAAGACACTGATTCAGTACACACAATACTGAGGGGTCAGACAAAATAGTTGAGGGATCAGACACAATAATTGAGGGGTCTTGGAGACGAGAACTTATTAACACCTTGCCAACTATTACCGACAACAATACAAACTTTGCAGGGAGGGTAGCAAGAGATTTACGTGACAAATATGCACAATTCTTATCCGGTCCAGGCGCCGTTCCATGGCAAAATAGAATGATTAGTTGAAAAACAACTTCCTATGTGATAAATAGGTACCTGCTTTTGTTATGTTCTGAATTGTAAAAACGTATACTTATAAAAATAAATACTCACATTCTCGTCTTTCTTTTCAAGTCATTCATGAATATCTCCTCTATTTCCTTGAGCCATTTTATATTTGAGACATAAACATTATTAAGTCCAGCTCCCGATTTCTTTGAGTCGTCAATTTTTTTCAATTCTTGACTGTTGATCTTAAATTTTTGATTTTGTTCTTAACCTCGGTGACTCCAAAGTCGTCGATGTTCATCTCATTTACTATTGCAATTAGTGCTGCATTACGCTTATCCTTCAATTTATAATCGGGTGATGAAAAATTCCACAAACATTTATATTGTATTTTATAACACTGAATGAATTCTATTGTTGTTTCTTAGCTCCATTTGTTAGCGGATATTTTAATTATTGAGATTAGGATAATTTGCAAACGAAAACAGCACTGCTTGGTGACGAACGAACGAGTGGCCGAGTGACAAGCGAGTGCGTGTTCATTTCTGCCGGCCGAGCGGGATATCGAGTCGCTGCTGTGAATGAAGCGGGGAGATGGGCACTCGGCCTAGTAAACAGATTGGGATTCTAGTGACTTTCTCGCCACTCTGCTCGACCTAGCACTTGGCCGAGCACTCGTTAAAGTGTGCTCGGCCGAGAGCACTGTCTCGCCACAGTACTCGTTAGGTGTGATCAAGCCATAATGAAAAAACATGTTCTCTGCACGAGTAACATTGCACGAAAAACACGTTGAATTGTTTTTGCAACTTGACATTTTGGGGTTAATAGATTTTATCAAATAGAAGTCCAGGAAAAAAGCTCAACGAAAACCTCTTGATCTACGATGGAGACTCGTTGTAGAATATAATTCGTCCAAAAAAGCCGTGTAGATTAAGAAATTAGCATTATATTATGATATGTATAGCATCGACCCTCCTAAAACCCATGATCGATGAAAACTTCTTGAAACTTTTCGTAATTAGGTTGCAAAATTTTCTCAGGTGAAATGGACGAAGCAAGCGGTAAACATGAATTCCCCCTTAAAAAGAAATTCATCCAGATATCAGAGACGCTCGGAGACGGAGAGGTAGAAAAGGGCCAATTGGAAGAAATATCCAAAGAAACTTTCGCCAATAAAGACGAAGTCATTTCTGCTCTACAGAAAAAGTTAGAGGTGAGAAAATGAACGGACTCGGGTAATGTTACCATAAAACATTTGTCACGTGTGTTGTGTCACGAGAGGTTTGTTATTAAATTAATGTAAATACATCTGAATTTTATTTTCTTGCTTTCAAGGAACAAAGAAAATCGAACGAACTAGCGGAAAGAGCTATAAATCAGTTAGAAAATATCAAGGAAATAATCGAGAGCAGCGGTTTGTGTGCCGGAGAAGCCGTCTCGTGTAGTGCTACGTGTAAATTCGTCTGTAGGGCATGTCCTAACTTGTTGAAGAGAGCAAACGATATCGGTAATAAAAAGCAGAAATTGGAGGATTTGATGAGAGAAAGGGATCAACTTTTACTAAAGGTGTCCGAATTGGAGGCGAAATTATCCAAATCTGACGATCTACCGGGAAAAATAAAGCAGTTCGCAGTTGACGTTCAGAAAGAGATTTCCACCATACCGCCCCACGAGTTACAGCATCGGCTGGATCAAGTGGTCGGGTACGTACACATTATTTGACACAAATTGCCTCATATGCTGCTTTCTTGCTCGAATCCGTCAAGTTGGCCTGGATTATTTACCATCAATCGACAATTTAACCGATGCTGGTCGAGTGCTGAGATTATATCGAGAAAATTTGGAAAATCTCCCTCAATTAAACTGAATCGGCGCTTTTCCTAACCAACTTGACGGCTGCTCTGGTAAGTCGATAATTTCCGTAAATGTTGACGTGTTTGCAGTGTTGTCGGATGCAGCACAATGTCCGGTTGATAGATATTTATTGACTTGCTAGGTCTGCCGTCAAGTTCGCTAGGAAAGTCACAAAACGCCGATTTATAATAATTGTTATAAAATTTTCTTCGAAAATCAGCACTAAACTAGCATCATTATATTCGAGTTCTACTTGATGCTGTCAATTGATTCAATATATTAAATATTTCGGGTTTCTCAGGCACTCTTGATCGTTAGGTTGGTACGGAAAAATGAACTTCGAGGGAGATTTTTCAAAATTTCATCTCAAAGTACTTGACCAGCATTTTATATCAGTTCTTTTTCGATTTGAGACGAAAGTAAATTTTTTCTTGCCAACTTAACTTCGTTGTAAAATTGTCACAATTACTGATAGCACTGGTTGACGTTCACACAACGTACTAATATTTGATACGTTCCAATACGTGCAGGTAAGTTCGGTTGAGTGGTTCGTTTCGTGTTAAATTCTATAATTCAATATCTAATAAACCCTTGATTAAATGAAAGGTTAGAGAGAAAATTAAGATATTACAAATAATCAGGGGAATATTTGAAAATTATATGTGGTAAATGAAGTACCGTTTATAAAATAAATGAAAATCTAATTATAATTGAATTTAACATTGGAAAATAAAGAAAATTAGTAATTGCATATGTGACTCTGGGATGAGTTAGATATGGTTTGGATAAAAATTTGTCCGTTCGAAATGTGACCGAAGAATGTAGCAAATTATTGAATCTAAAATAAGCCATATATTGATTAGATGAAATTCAAACAATTCCATTGCCAGTAAATTATAAATTCGTGGCTGAACACGAATGTAATAAGCGTATCTATGTATCTTTCGGCTTAGGGATATCAGTGCTTTATAGTGAGTAAATTATGGAACCCAGAACATTACCTTGAGGTACATTCTTTATTTACTTTTAATTATAATTTTGCTTTTTAGTGCTTCATAGTAAAAAGCACTAAGAAGCACCTTTTTTTCAAACACTGCATCAACCGGCTTCAATATCATATCATTCAACAGCAACGTTGAAGTTTTTGAAAGAAATGTTGAAAGAGATTACTTTTTATTGGCGAGGAAAAGTGTTTTATAGCTATTTAAACGCAATGTATCACGTACAATTCCAATCAACCGTGCATTTTGTGAAAGTTTCAATAAGATCTATCGTAGCGAAAAATTGTACTCAATGATTTACATTTCAAAAGCATAGAAGAAGTTTCTGCTGTTCTATGCTTTTGAAGCTCAGTGAACAGACAGGACGATTATACAATGAAGCATGCTGTTATAAAATTTCTGTAATATAGGTTACAGACGTAACGACATTGTGGTAGACAAAGATGGTATTTCAGTAGTAACCTATCAAATGCTTGATCAGTCATAACGATTTCTATAGAATTTTTAATCTCAACATACGGGTCAATACCCGAAAAATATCAATAAACACAATTCAGTTCTTTTAATCAGCTCTAAATTTAGCAGTTTATCAAAAACAGGAAGCTGCCTGTATATACAAGCAGTATATACAGGCAGCTTCATTTGAAAATGAAACGTTTTTGCCAGTTTTTAAAGCGTCAACGATGTGAATCTGATGCTTCTATGCTTCTACATCACGATAGAGCTGTACTGTTTTTGATAAGTAGGGGTAAATAAAGAAAAATAATTGGCACTGCATTTAAATTGAGTTTAACTTTATCCATCTAGCCTTCTGTTGATTAATCTAGCAAACGATGAATATCTTCTTTAGTGAGTGCTCCCTCTGGAAAATGTTTGGCACAAACTACAGAATATTTTGTGGGGGTCCATAATGCCCTAGGAATATTTTTAGCCATTGATTCATTAGATTTCCATCATATGGAAAACGAAATACAGAAACTGGTGGTTCACCGGCCTCAAGGTAACTTTTGTGTTCGACTTGCATCCAAGCACACAGCAATGACTTGGCATGTTAATTTTTGTGCTAATATCAAGAACAAGACCTATAAGAGATTAGTTCTAAATAACTACTAAATCTAACAAAGGGTAAGTAACTCTACTAATTACAAAAAAGGGAACAATTCTAGCAAATAACGCTTTTGTTAATGTCTGAACTACTCAGTCAAAACATCAGTAATCGGTAGCTATATAGCAATAAACTAAAATGACATAATTTTTCAATATTTTTGTTAAATATCGAGAAATAATATAAAATATATGTTGTGGCCTATCTACCTCACATACAACGAACTGTTGAGAATAAAATGAATATATGTCTATTCTAAAGTATTGATCTATAATTGGAAGTGGAAGATTCTCGAATATTGTAAACAAATGTTTATAACGGGGTATCGAAACATACGTTGAGTGTATCGAACAATTTTCTGGAATTAAATCTTTTTAATTATACCTCAGATTTACGACGACTTCACCTAACGTTAATGAAACTTAGGTAGGTATTACAGATAATCCCTTTCAAATTGTAAAACATCGTGGAACATAGAATTTAACGATTTTAGTGTAAGGTATTTGATTTAAATTTTACAATTTATTATTCAAGTTTGAAGGTTCTTTGTGTCGGAAAATAATACCTCTGTGCTAGCTATTCATGAATTCGTCATCAGGAGACTTATATCGAACAAAAGAATGGATTTATAAAAATGGAAAAGCATGGATATTTGAAATAATCAATTTGAGAGGTATTAATGGTATGTTATTGTACTAAAAGTGGTACAATAATATTTCAAATATTTCAAATTATTTGTAACGTATCCCTAACACTGAAGTATGTCGCTTATGTTATATATTGATGAATACATGTTTATTTTTGATTTTAGTTTACCAATGTAGGTACAACGTTAGGTAGGTACCTATTCCAATTAATATTTGCCTTCAGAAACACTTACCTAATAACAAAATAATTTTGCATTACTTGCGATATTATTTTCATATTTGTTTGTGATTTGTACTATTATATTTATGGAAGCAAATAAAGTGTATGTATAAATATATATATATATATATATATATATATATATATATATATATATATATATATATATATATATATATATAATAAATGAAATTTTTTGTGCTTATGGCACTGAATGAAATATTTAAGAAAATGAACACTAGAACATTAATTTGAAAAATTCAAATTAATCAAGAGAATGTTATAGTAGAGCTAGATATGTGAACGTGTACGATTATAATATTATATATATATATATATATATATATATATATATATATATATATATATATATATATATATATATATATATATAGTATATATTCAATATTCAAAATAACAACCATATGTGTCAAATCATGAGATAATGAATTACTATTTATTGAATATTATAAGATACTTGTCTCATAACTTAAGAATTCGTTTTTCGTATTAATTTATTTTATACATTCATTTTTATTAATTATCAATTTTTTCCAACTACATTGAAGTTCTTGTTTTTAAATTTAAAGATTGTATAACTCTTCTTATGAATATTTGCCTATAAACAGAGTACCTACAGAAAATTTAAAAATTCTTAATATAGACTATTAGTCGTTTAATTACCTGCAGATTTAATTTTCTTAATTAAAAGGCTAGAAGTTAAAGTGCAGGATTTAGTTACCCAAATCTTGGATAAAGAAGAAACTTGTGCAACTGGCTGTAGAGATGGCCAAGAAAGAGACGGAGACAAGGACAAAACGAAATTGGCCGACATGGAAAAAGCCCTCCAGAAATGTCAAATGGTTAACGCGGAAAACGAAATGTTGAAGAAGAAACTACAAGAATTATCTAATTGCGAAAAGGAGCAAGGTTATTTTTCTTCATTCAAAAATGAAACAACTATTACATTTACTCTCTAACTCAACTCATGCTTTTGTCATCCACAATCGGATTTCTGCAACTAGAGTTGCTTCTTGATTTTAAAGATTTTCAATGCTCTATACAATTGATTGATATATTGGAATTTTCGAGATCGTTGAACTCGAAGGAATTGTGTTATTTGTTATCCGTGCACCTTCCATTCAAACTTAAAACTGACATCATCTTTACCTTAAGCTAATAATGCCATGCGAGCATTACAGTTAATTATCATTTACAAGCATGCTCTTCTTAATTCTTTTTTCTTTGAACAATTTCATCGCTTATTCAAGATATATTTCTGCTTCTAAGAGGTTCATTTGTGATACTTTCTGTTCTGATGCCTAAAAATATTAATTTCGTTTGTTTTTAGTCGAATTGAAGAGGAAGCTCAGCTCAATGGAAGAAGATAACAAGTCCAAACACGATAAAATTCGGAACATGGAGAAAGAGTATAATTGTCTCTCTAATCAGTTGGAAAACGTGAAGCAGTTGAAAAAAGAGAAAGACATGATGCAGAGGCAAGTTGGCGATTTGGAGTGCTGTATAGCAGATCTAGAGGATGAGATTAAGAGGCTAGTGGGACACATTGACCGGTTGACTGAAGGAAGGGATGAACAACAGGTAAAAGTAGATGATCTTTTTCCTCATCTTCCCGTTTTGAAAAATTCTTCAAAATTACTAATTATTATCAGTTTATATTGCAGTAAAATATTATATTTTTATATTATATTTTTGATATAAATAGTAGCTGAAATTTTCAATTTGATCTTAAGAACTAATTGGAGAAGTAATAGTTGGTAAAAATACTTTTTCCTTTGTGAGCACGTAAAAACCTCCTCTTGGTTATTTTGCAACCCCTTATACAAGAAATTATTTTGCGTTAGATTTTATAAGTCACAATAGATGAAACAAAGACATTCATATTTTCATCATTGTTTTCTAAAAACAATGTGCCTCAAAGTAAAGTATTCATTTAATATAGTCTTTTTTTAGCTTCTCTTGATAACATGGGTTTAACGGGTCTTGTTAATTTTCCACCAGTTAAGGTAGCCGAATCTAGTTTTTCTTAATTATCCTACAAACATCGCGTTATTTGGCCCCGAGTTTCATTTCATAGCGATTTAATTCGCAAGAGCTAAACTAGCTATTGATATACCCCACGCTCAGATTCATTATGTCCTCCTGTCATCGAAATAAATATAAACTTTTTTTGGGGCACCATGTATTTCAAGCACTCAATACGAAAATGAAAGTAGTTGTCTGTTTACTGTAAATTTTTAGTTATGATTGGCAACTGGCGATTCAGAGAATGTTGATTCAATTCATGATCGAACTAAATATTGAAAAATTCCGTGAAACTCTTTCCAGGTTGATCGGCTGTGATCAACTGGAACTCCTCCAAATCCAAAAGTATCGTCTTTGTCTGTGAGAGTCATCTTCAGTGTTCGAGAGATTTCAACCCAATAAGTGCATTGAAATTGTCTCCGTGACGAAACTTTTGGAGGAAGAAGAGTTCCATTTAACCAAATTCTATCAGATCGGAAAGAGTTGGACATGAAAGCCATGAAAATCTACACCATTTCACGAATTATTGTTTATATATACGTATATTTCGTATACATATATACTTCGTATATATGTATACGAATATTGTTTTCCTCGCCGAAACGAATCTCAACATATATTGTTTCAGAGTAGAATGCAAAACGCTATGTCCGACATCAGAGCAGAACTAGAAAAGAAAACTTCTCTAATCGAAAAATCCGAAGAAAAACTATGCACGGTACAGGATAAGTTAGAGAAATCTATACGAAGAGTAACCAGCGAAACCACTGTTTATAAAAATAAAATCGAAGATTTAGAAAATAATTTATCAAGAAAGGAAGAGCAAATAAAAAATTTGAACAAAAATTTGGCGGAGAAAGATAAGATTATTGAAAATTTGAATAGAACAAAAAGGGAAACTGATCAGCCTGGGACATTCGGAGGATTCTATCATAAGAAATTTGAAGCAAGACCTTGACAATTCCATCAGACAAAACGAAAAATTACAAAGAGATCTCGAAAAACTAATTATGTTCAATAACAACGAGACGTCTACACAGAAAATGCTGACTCAATCTAAAGCAGCTATTAAAAGGATTCGGGAAGAAATTGAAAGACAGTATAAAGAATGGGAGGCTGGTTCGGGAGAGGATTACGAGAGGGTTGAAGAACTCAAAGGAAGAATAAATTTGCTAGAAGCAGAAGTTTCTCAAATGAAGAATATAAACGAAGAGCTGAAAGGTGCCTTGCAAAATCAAAAGAAATGTACGTGTTTAACAGGTATAGAAAATACAGCTCTTAAGAAACATTCGTCGGAAATACAGAATATAGCTAAACATCAAGTCGAAGAACTTCTCGAACATCTGAAGAAAGCCCAAACGAGAATTCTAGAACTTGAGGAATTGTTAAATGAAGCGAAACAGCCGAAGTCTAATGCAGAATTGAAAGATGTTGATGCAGCATGTGACATTGAAAGTGAAGATCTTCAGAGGCTGAAGAAAGAAAACGAGGTTTTAAAACAACAATTGCAAGATATTCCGAGAACCAGCTCTGCGATCGATCAAGATCTCCTCAACGAAATCCAAAGATTGAAGAACGAAAAAGCTTCACTGGAAAGTGATAAATTGAAACTGGAAAAGGAGAACGAGAATCTAAAGACCAAATCCCAATTTACTAAAACCGGAAGCAGGCAATCTTCGATTCAACTTTCGGCAGAACAAGGTGAAAGAGTTAAAGAATTGGACAACTTACGACAAAGTCTTGAAGAACAGATCGCATTACTAAAAAATGAAAATGAATCACTGAGGAACGAAATTGAAAACCTCAAGAACACATTGAAAGAGGGGTCTGAAGATCAATTGAAAGCGAGCATTGAACTTCTCAAAAACGAAAATCAGGACTTGAAGAAGTCATTAGAGGACATGGAAAAGTTAAAAAAGCAGTTAGCTGAGTGTTTAGACAAGGAAACAGAATTAGCTTCGAAAGCAGTGAGTTCTGAAGGAAACTTAAAGAAGGAGAATGATGAACTGGCAAACGAAAATGCTGAACTTAAAGCAAAGCTCCAACAGATGCAAATGCAAGAAAAGCAATTGAAAGAAGAGCTCGAAAAGGAACTGGAAAACCGTACTAAAGAAAAAGCGGATGATTCGATGCAAGACGAGTTGAAAAATAGACTACAAGAACTGGAGAAACAGAATAAGCAAATTAATGAGCAACTAGAAAACAATTTGAAGGAGAAATCACAGAGTGCGGCGACAGAGGAATCTCTGAAGAAAGAAAACGATGAAATGAAAAGTAAGTTGCAAGATTTAGATAAACTGAATAAAGAGAATTCTGATTTGAAAAATAAACTGAAAGAATTGGAAAATTTGGTACAGGACAAATCACACACCGCTTCAGCCGAAGAGTCACTGAATAAAGAAATTGAAGATTTGAAAAATAAACTTCAAGACCTCGAGAAGTCCAAGAAAGAACTTCTTGATACTTTAGACAAGCACAAAAATGAGAACACGGACCTCAAAGGCAAGCTCCAACAGATGGAGAATTTGAAAGAGGAATTATCAAAATGTTTGGATAACGAAAAAAAATCGAAGACACAAATTTCCGTGTCCGAGGACGCTTTGAAGAAACAAAACCTCGAATTGAAAAACAAATTACAGGATATCGAGAATTTGAAGAAAGATTTGGCTGAATGTTTAGATAAAGGAAAAAAAGGCGACACAACTGCTGTTAGCGAGTTGAATAAAAAAATTGAAGAAATGGAAGCGATGAAAAAAGATCTCGCTCTATGTCTGGACAGTGAGAAGAAATCGAAGTCAGAATTACTTGCATCCGAAGAAGCTTTGAAAAAACAGAATGCCGAATTGAAGAATAAATTAGGGGAAATTGAAAAGCTGAAAAAAGAATTAGCAGAGTGCTTGGATAATGAGAAAAAAGGAAAATCTGAAGCTGCAGCCACCGACAATGCTTTGCAAAAGCAAAATGCCGAGTTGAAGAAGAAGCTTGAGGACATGGAAAAAATAAAGAAGGAATTAGCAGAATGCCTTGAAAATGAAAAAAAAGCAGAGACGCAGGCACCCGACGATACTCTAGAAAAAGAAATTACTGAATTAAAAAAAAAACTGGACGATTTGGAAAAATTGAAGAAAGAATTGGCCGAATGTCAAGAAAGGGAGAGAAAAGCTCGAGGAGATGCAGACGATGCTCTTAAAAATTTAGAAATATGTAATAATAATAATGCTGCTTTGAAAAAAGAAGTTGAAAGTCTTTCCAGTCAACTAGCTGAATATCTGAAGCAGGGAGATGGCGATGAACCAGGTCTTGCTTTAGACGACTTCGATGTTCCTAACAAAACTAAATCAGAAAATGAACAACTGAGAAGTGAAAACGAGGAAGCAAAGAAATTAGCCGAGGAGGTTCGACAACTAAAGGAACAATTGGCCCAGTGTTTGGAAGGCCAATCTCCTGATGACGCGCAGGCGTCTCGGGAAAGAGGAGATGCAGATTTAGACGAAATGAAAATTGAGTTCAGATCTGCACCTATGGATTTAGAAGGTAAGACGATGAAAAAATTCTCTGAAACCGACAATTGTTTCGCACTTCTTTCGTCGCTATTGTTCAACTTTAGGTTGAAAAAAAGCAGATGGAACATTATAACTGACTTCCTCAGATTAAACAATAAAAGCACTATTGTTCAATCTGGCGTTGAAAAAATTAGTTTTCAATATATTTTGTTTTAAAAGGGCCCAACGCATCTAGATTATAAATTTGAAAACTTTGCTGAAATAAAAAAAGAGAATGAAAATTAATAAAAAGCGATTGCTTCGCCAACGTTAAGAGGCTTAGTTGCGGGCAATATCAATAATGTTTTCATTGGATTCTATAATATCTGCTTTTAAAAGCTTATTACGGTGCTTACATGTATTTTATGTTCGAAATATCAAGGATACACATCGTCATATTAGCGAAAGGAGGGCTAAATCTCCTAATACGGAGAGTTTATACAAGAGCCACAAAGTCTCTATTTCGATTGTGAAGTATGTAGTTAATTTTTTTCTATTTCATGAAGGCACAATTTCAACTTTTCTAATTCCCTCAATTAAAATTGATTTGTATATATATATATATATATATATATATATATATATATATATATATATATATATATATATATATATATATATATATATATATATATATATATATATATATATATATATATATAGAAAACTATAACGTGAAAGATCAATTAAACTACGGCATTCACGTTATAGTTTTGTCTTTGAAAACCTTTTAAAACGACTCCACAAATATATATCACAATTTCAGATTCTGATGACGTTACGAAAGAAGAACTTTTGGCCGAAATCAGACGCTTACTCAAAGAAATAGAGGATCAAAAGGCAGAGTACCAGAAAACTATTAAAATGCAAAAGGAACAATATGACAGAGAAGTGAAGAATCTGAAAAATACGAACCGCGTCAGTATAGAAAAGTTGCAGAACCAACACGATGATCAAGTGCAAGAGCTGGAATCACAGCACGATCTGGACGTCAAACATTTGAAGAAAGAACTGAGAAGGAGTCAGATGTCGATGGAAAAACTCGCTGCGGCCAAAAACGTAAGTTTTACGGAAAATAGAACAAATTAAGCTAGTACTTGATATGTTGATCTTGTAAGGAAACAAGTCATTTTATTTACTATGTAATTTGTATCTGAGACTAGCGGATGAAGATATACGAAATTTCGAAACTGCAGCAAAGATTGCCTAAGAACTGCAAAAGAAAGAATTGTTTTTCAGATTTACACTTTTGTAAACTAGTGAATGTGCGAGTGGCTTCATTCTTTATATACTACTTTTAATCTGGTATATTTTTCAGTGATAAACTCTGAAGCAAATGCTCTAATAAAAATAAGTTTTCACAAACTTGATCCAAAAACAGTGTGGAATATATAGTAGGGGAGCCCAAGCCGGGATATCGAGATTTACTAAATCGCGAAAGATTGACTACAGGGGGATACCTTGTATCTGTTAAAATAATTCCTCCAAATATGGGCCTCATATTTATAGACGCTCGTCCAGGGTAAATGATCAAATTAGTGAAAAAAATTGATCATCTGAAAGTCTCGAACGTGTCAGATTAAGGTAGGGGTAGTTAATTACATGCTTAAAAGTGTATATTCCACTTATCTGACAATTTGAGAATGACGTAAAGAAGTGGAAGGGTTACCAACTTGTAGAAAAATACTAGAACTATGACAAACTTGAATCGAGAAAAAATTTTAAAGAATTTTTCTAAGTGTCAGATCTGGTTAATTAAAACAGCTACCCCTTACGATCAAAAGGTCTAGTGCAAAAGTACCAGTTATGGCCATTTTAAGGTTTTTTCAATCTTCTTTCTAACATAAAAAATGCAGTATTTGAAGAAGACATTTGTGCTGAATGTCATTTATGTCTCAAGATCCGCCCTTTCAGAAAATCTAGAGTTAATACATATTCCATGTGAAATAAAATTATTATGGAACATTTTATCACGAGCTTCAAAATTTCCCACTTGGTCATTTTATTCTACTTTTAGCCATGCATTTGTCGTTAGGTTTGGTCAACCAAATAATGATTGCGTAAAGAAATGTTGATACTTATAATTAATATTTATCAAAATAAAGAACTGATTACCTGCATTATTTAGTCAATTAGATTGGGGTGGCCATAGGTGGGGTGATGGCTACAAGTGATGCCCCTGTACGTTATATGACATTTTCTTATTTTATTCATCTATGCTTCGCAACCTAATAAGTTTCTTTGACGCTCTAGTAAATCACCATTTAGCATCGTGGACTCCCCTACTAATAGTATTCTTACATCCCATGAGAACCATAAATGTTCCGAGATGAAATTTTGTGTATGTGAATCTCTTCCGCTGCTTTTCTGTGATACATGCACACAGAAAAGCTTTCTGCTTTCTGGCCAGATTGAGTAAGAAGCTTCCATTTCAATCAAAATCAAAATTTTCAATCAAAATTTTCAACATCAAAAAAACATCAAAAAGTATATATTCCTACCCTCTGGATTAAAAATGATAAACTTTACAGAAAACTTCCAAATAATCGAAATTAATTAGCTCTCTAGTAAGTTTGTACCATTACTTTGAACTATTTGTTTTCCTTTTTCAGATTGTTACTATATTTTTTACAATCAGTAAGGTTGTTTTCGAGTTGTTTATCGATGTATGTTTTCTGTATTTTCTGAGATTGTAAACGATGAAGTTTACGATCATTCTATACACTTATGGCGTAACTTGGGATATATTAAGTTAGTTGGGAAGAATCTTGGTGGCTACCATGCTTAGTTCAAAGTAAGACAACACTGAGGCACCCCTGAAATATCGAAACGCTTTCTTTCTAGCGTTTCCAGGCGTCGTGGTTATCATTATTTTCCTCGAATTGCTGTCTGCGTGTTTGAGTCACCTTTTGGGAGATTTATTCGAATAATTTCGATTATTTGGATAATTTTTCATAAGGCGATAATTTTATAATTACCAGAATCCCCGATCAGCATCTAACGTGACGTACATTTTTTAACTTTAAATTTCAAATAAATTGTGTAAATCTATGAAACAGTTGTTTTCTTTTTCAGTTTTGCTTTGAAAAGAATTTACGAGTTAGCACTTTCAATATTCAGTTAGTAAAATTTGTCTTTATTTTTGATACTCACAAAATAATGTAGCTGGTTCATTTTGAAAGAGAAATTCTACAGATATTTGAATATATATATTTTTTAGAGATTGTCTGCTCAAACATTCTGCGTTTGTTCGGAGATGCCGAAAATTGTTCCAATAATCACAACACTAGCAGCAGATATTGGAATACCTCAGAAGGAAAGTCCCTACGACAGACCAGGACGCTGGCCGAAACCTAAAGGAACGCAAGACAACTTGTTGAATCAAATATTGTTCAAGGCCATCCAAAATGGAATGGAGGTATGTTTTGTTATTTTCTTATTAAATGCTCATGAAACTTTTCGAAGAAAATGTGTCGATATATCGAAAAAGCTGTCAATATCTGATTATATCGATAGCTATATGTTCGATCATTGTGCACCACGTGAAAATATATTCAAATATAATAAAGATTGATTTGTTTTCGTGTACTTATGTGAGGGGAAGTGTATAGGTCAGCCTGATTAATCGTTTAGAAGAAAATTGAAGAAACACCAACAATAATTTTTGAAAAACAGAAACCATTCGAAGTTCGCGATTCATTCTGAAAATCCACATCATTTTCGAAAAATGAGTAATCTCCGAATTTTTCACAATTCAGTTCTTTGATCATACTTGATATTCATGTGGAAAACCATATCGTATAATTAAAGAAATATGAGTCAATGTATTTAACTTTATTGCTGCGTTTGCAATTTCGTAGTGTAACTCTATTTTCAAGCAATGCTTAAATATGTAGTTATACTAAGAAAATGCAGCAATAAAAATAAATCTGTGATTAAAATTAATATTGTCTTTCCTGATTGATATATTCTCTCTCATCATTCGATAATTTTTGAACATAACTAATGTATTAAAAATACAATTAGTCTTGGAAAATGTTGATTTTTTAAAGTTCATTCTATCTCTTCTACTTATATTCTTTTTTCTCGTATTCCTGTTGTTACATTATGTTCAAACTGAAATGACTGCATTGTTTAGTGTATTTCGTAATATCTGATATTTTCATGATTATAATTTTCAGTCTTTGTCAATGGATGAATTGAAAATGATTTATGCAGATTTAGTGAAAGCTATTGCCAAATTAAAAGGTAAGGTTATTCCGTCAAAAATGAAATCTACGACAGTTGAAGATCCAATGACTCTTATGGAAAAAATTGAAGAATTGGAACATAATTTGCACCATAAGCAACGTGGCGCTAACCAAAAAGGTCAGTAAATAGCAATTGAAATAACAATTGTCTGCTGTTATTATTACGATTTCTAATATTTCTTTACATCCCGATATTCTTGGTTTAAAAAAACAATTTTTTCGGAAAAAGGAAAATAACCAGACGTTCTGAAACATGCTAATGTAGTATGATTTTTTGATGTGCATTAACCGTTGGAATTTGTCATTACTTTTTATTTTTTCCTTTCAGTTGTCACCCTTTATGCAGCCATTCGTGCAGTTGAAAAGAAGATATCCGATATGAAAAATGTCTTGGAGAAAGAAAAACTGCACAACGCCGATCTGAAATCGAAAATAACGTCGATGGAAAGAGAATCTCAAATATTGCAAGTAGAAAGGGATTTGATGAAACAGCAGGCGAGCTTTCAAGAACACCAAATTGCCAAATTACAGTAAGAATTTTGTTAATTTGAAAATACTGTTATCTTCATTGTTTCCTTCAACTTATTTGAAATTCTGTCAATTCACAATGAAAACACTTATCGAAAACATCAATAATATTCGATATCTATAGCATAATTCAAACTTGAATTTCATTTACGGTTTTATGACTCAGTTTCGTCGTTATAAACGATTTCTTCAGACGCTAACATAATATGATTCGATTAAATGTTTCAATTCAATTTAAAACAATTTGAAAACCATTTTCCGTTTGTGTTTAAAACGTATGAGAAAGGAATTGGGAACGAAATTATTTGGTCATTTTTCGGTTACTTATGTTCAGTTAGAATCACTTATTAATAGCCTTGATTAGCATATAATTTTTGCGTTGGCAAAACAGTTCATCAATATTTGAATTCCAGGACACATTACGAAAGCAGTAGAATGAGGATCAAAGATCTGGAGACTGACCTCACCAGGAAGAAAGTGAAAAAAGCACCAGGAAAATGTTCATTTTGCAATGAAAACAAAGAGGTATGTATATACATGACAACCCCAAATATATATATATATATATATATATATATATATATATATATATATATATAAATATTTATATATATATATATATATATATATATATAAATATTTATCAATTCCAGTTATTATTTATTAAATT
Organism: Henosepilachna vigintioctopunctata; assembly: GCA_030704895.1. Classification (NCBI taxonomy): domain Eukaryota; kingdom Metazoa; phylum Arthropoda; class Insecta; order Coleoptera; family Coccinellidae; genus Henosepilachna; species Henosepilachna vigintioctopunctata. Next base: position 18,628,820 of record JARQZJ010000121.1, on the reverse strand, counting down.
AGTATGAATAAATGATATTCATTATTATTCATTCCATCCATATTTCAGGCCTATGACAAGAGATTTTCGACATCTTCAAAAAAGCGATCTACTTCTAGTCCACCTACAAGCTTTTCCGGAAAATCGCCGTACTCAGTGCCACAGGTATACGCTTTTCTAAGTCTACGATATACAGTCTCTTACAAAACACAATTTTCAACAATTTTCTATCGTTATTTCTTGTCTAGCAGCCACAATTTTTGCATTATCCCTCTGGTGCCTCGATGTCAGAGTGCATTTATCCAATTCAAGGAAACAATCATTGTAGAACTTTGTGAAATCGGCCGTTTATAATTCATTACAGTAATCCGAGAGGGTGTTCATTACTAATTTTCATTTATTGAGTTGTAAACTTCTTTATCACATGTTTACAATAATAAACGTGGGCACTGTTCAGTTCCTTGAAGGACGAATTATTGTTCCTTATTTTTATACATTGATTATGTAGCCAACCCAGATATGTCATTCTTACGAATGTGGAATTATCTTTATTATTCATTTTCTTTTGATGTAATTGTAATATTCTTCCTTCTTTCAGATAGACTTGCCATCTCCTTCAGATAAAAAGGACAAAACAAAACGCACGAAAAAGGGTACTTGACGTCCTTGTTCAATGTTTGTGGCCGTTGATTATGAATAGTGATAAATTTTATGTTACTAATTGTGTTGTATTATTAAATCCAAATACCAACTTCAATGGTTTTGTATTCTAAGATTGACTCCATTCATTATTAATGGCGAAGATAATTTTAGGCGAAATATTTCTCATTGAATCTATTTTTCACCACATCCAAAAAAACTTGTGGTGAAAAATTCGTAGTGAATATTCTGAATATCGAAGCTCGTACTTATTAGTAATGAATACTGATTTTTCAACTAATGGTGAAAGATAAGATGAAAAATGGAGGTTATATATCACCAATTTTTCGATAGATCAAAGACTGTTACTGCTGATTGGTACACATCTATTTGTTTTCTAGAAATAATTGCTGAATTTCGAGAAGTTAACCCTAATCGACAGATTATGCAGTTCCCACGCATATCGAAAAACAATTGAGTTTTTGAAGCTAGAAAAAATCAAATCGTCGGACCTTTACAAAAACTTATAGTGGGCTGGGTGGTCTAAGGTTTCAGTCCTCAGATGATGAAATCATCGCTTTCAAAAATTTCAAATTTGATGTTCACACAACAAGCAAATTGAATAACTATCCGATTGATTTGAATGGATGCATAGTGCATATAACATATATATTTGTGATGACTTCGAAAAGAAAAAAAACATGATCAAAATCAAAAGTCAACATAAAAAGTTATCAGGATAACATAAAAGTTACTAGGTAATTCTGGTAACTTTGAGATCACATCAAAACTTATTCTAGGTGTTTTTGCATGTGAACCCAACGAGAAATCAGTTGACAGTCAACACATCTCTAATTTTTGAGATTTGCAGATCTGCGTTTCGGAATTCTTCTCATTTTTAGGAGTTCTAAGTTTTTTCTTAAACCAGATAAACGCATTTTGAAATTCTATTGCACCTCCTGAAATCGATTAATCAACTTAATACCTGTTCTAAAATGAAAGTTAAGGGAATGTACCAAATATCGTCCCACGCCCTGAAATCGATTAATCAATTTAATACCTGTTTAAAAATGAGAGTTAAGAGAATATACCAAATACCGCCCCAAACATGGAGATGCATAGAATCAAATATGCCTGGAGATTAATGCAAAAGTAAAGACTGCACTTAAAAATAACTGAAAATACCTACTTTTCATTTAATTACCCTTCTAACAAAATTGTCAATTAAATCCTTGTTAATTGTAATTAACAAGGATTAATGAACAATTAATATTAATTAAATTGTTAATTCCTCCACAATGTATGCTCTCAGCATTCATATTCTTTGAACACGTACGACAATCTGGTTAAATTATCTTCTATTGTACTTGTCCTTTAATGATATGGCAAGATCTAACAAGCTTTTATACAATATACGAAATATTGTATGAATAGGTACGTCAAATTATTAGATTCAGAAATGGGAGCTGCTTGTTGCCGTAATAGACCTGTAACAGAAAAAAGTGGATTAAATAGGTGGCACATTTATATAAAAATGGGCAGAACATGGCTGAATAGGGAGATACGCCACGGTGACAGATAATGATTCAATTCTTAAATCATAGGAATGAATTGAGCAATTATCAAATCGGTCTACTCATTCTGTGTTCCGGCATTCAACGTCAAATTTTTGATCCAATGTCATTTAAAATGTATTATCAAAATTCATCATTGAATTAACGGAAGTTCACTCATTGCATGGTCAACAAAGATTCATGAATTTTTACACCCTCTGAAAGAATATGCACTAACGCAAAAACATTCAAATTTTTAGAAAACATGGAACCACAAGTGTTCAAACAAGTCGCTTATGTCATCAACAAGAGTGAGCAGAAAACATGAATTTTATCCAATTTGTTGTTCATCAATTTTTTTTATCAGGTACAAAGTTGCAAAAACTCTTCTTGAAATGGTTGGCACTGAATCAAGTGGAAAAAATTTTTTTGAATGATTTAGTATCGAACGTTATTCCGCATAGTAAAAATTGTTACTTTCTTTCCGTAATGAAGGGATTTCAATATTGGAATGAAGTGCAAGATAAAGAAGGTATGTGAAATAACTAAAAACTGATGGCATTTCAATGTTTTTGTTTTCCCAATATTAAAATATTGAGCAGAGAACAAAAAATTCTTAGCTGATGAAATTGTAGTGGCTCTCAAAAAGCATTGACAAAAATAATTTTGAGGGACTAATTAAATTTTCAATGTTTCTGTTTCAATATATCTTTCATAAAAACCCTAAGTACTCGAATTTCCTATCCGTTATTGAATCCATATTTTTCGATCGGGTTCATTGTTCCTAACGCCATAATTTTAACCAAAATTTAAGAGTTCAAAAATTTTTAGTGAAGTTATCTTTAGTAATGAAACAGTTCGAGTGAAAGAAAGTAGTTCATTCAGTCTGATGAGGATAATGATCTTTCATCGAATTAATCATCACCACCAAGTACGTCGACTAAGAACTCGTGAGTTTAAAAGATGGGGATTGATTTGAGTGAAGTGAAACAAAGAGGTGCATTTCTATCACGGGCGCTGAGGAGTCCCTGCATAATGCTCATGCACATTTCCTTTAGATATTCCTCTAAGCCAAATACTTATAAGACTGCATCGAGGTTTTGGATAAAGTCTATTATATTCGGGAAAAATGCAATAATAAATTGATTATTGGATTCTCACCATAAAATATTCGAACTCCATAATTTATTTTTTAATCAACAGGGTATCGCAAATTTTTATCCGCTTTCCTATTTTCCTCAAATTCTTGTTATCAACAGGTAGGTGTGAATAACAATATCTCTGAAACCGCTAACGTTTCCAGTTGAAGGTTTATCCTTTAAACTGCAGGATATTCGAATTTTTTCAGTAAATTCAAAACAATAAATTAAATTTCTTTCTGTGAAATGTATAAACAGTAACTGATTACAGATAACAGTAAAAATTTAATTTTCTGGATGAATTAGAATCACTAATATTCAATAGTGTTGGCGTTTACTTGATGTAAATCCATTATAATTGAATATGAACTTAAATTCAAACACTTGAACTTATGATTTACACTTTATTGACTACATAGCATGACGCGTTTCGTCGCTACAAACGACTTCTTCAGATGCTGACAGAATAATAACAGATACATACAGAATGCAAACAGATACATGCAGATACAAACAGATACATTCAGATGCTTACAGAATAATACAGAATAAGTTATTATTCTGTAAGCATCTGAAGAAGTCGTTTGTAACGACGAAACGCGTCATGCTATGTAGTCAATAAAGTGTAAATCATAAGTTCAAGTGTTTGAATTTGAAGTTTATATTCAATTATCACTATGTAATAGTAGTAGAGCAATTCATATGATTATTAAAAAGCATGACTTAATACATGAAATATACTAATTTATTTATTTATGACCTAAAAAAAGTTAATAAAATGATTGGTTGTTCATTTGATTCTGATGAAAGCACATTTGCTTATTCATAAAAAAAACTTAAATTGTATATTTTTTTCTTATACATAAATTACACGTTGAACTCTCGTTAAATGAATGTAAATTACTAATCCCGTTAAACTTAGTGTGAAGAAATAGGGAATAACATTCGTTTATTGAGTAACTGATGTGACATTAAGTCACATGAGTGATTTAATAGATCCTCATGTTCGAAAGCAAATTTCCGTTGTTCTCTGTATCAGGATGACAGAAATCAGAAGGAGATTAGTATCTAGTACTCTTTACAGTTCTTGTATTCTATTACCCAAATGCTAATACTAAGTCTTTTCATCTTCAGTTAGAGCGGCAGATAAGCTTTATCTGTCAATTAACAGATTTTCACATATTTTCACTCCCAGTTAACGTAAACGATCTGTACATAGCTGACGAAAGACCGAGAAAGCTCAATTTATTTTCTTGGTCAGGTACGTACCCAGAAGTTTAAGCGAATATGGAAAGACCGGGCCTAAGATATATTTGCGCTAGAATCACTTATTGTGTAGTTGAAGATTAATTGTATTATTTCCATTTGATTATGATATACTGTTTTGAAATATTTAGGGTCCCTTTATTTTCCTTTCATTATATATTTGATAATTGTTTTATGAACTATACAGACTTAAAAACTGGTGAAGAACGTAAGGAATTTCTGTGAATTTCAGAATGATATCAACGTATTTCTGTGAATTTATGAAGCTAGGAGGTTTTTTTACTTCTGACGTCCAGTTCTACAACTGAAAGATTTTTTAATCTGAATAAATGTCTTATTGTGTAATAATTCTCTTCAGGTGCATGTGGTTTTCACGACAATCCTGCGGATTATGAATTTTGTTCAGACGAAGAAAAATTCATGTTCAGTATTGTTGTTATTATGAATGTTATAATTAGGGATATGTTGCGAAAAAATATGATGCTGAGGGAGTTAGAGCGCTTTAAAGGTTTTGGAATGAAGAATGATACTCAATGAGACAGAACAAGCCAGAAAATCATTGATTGAATATATAATTAAATAATGTAAGAATTATAATTTGAAAATATTTCAGTAAAAAGTTTTCATTGAAGTTTTGTTATTCTCTTAGTATATTCTCAGGTATATTATTGAAGAGGCTTGGTAGCCGGACGGTAGTGAGCCTAATGTATAGCATTCATTAGAATGACTGAGATTGAATTCTCGCTTAACTCTTGGTGAAACATAATTGAATACTAAAATAAACTAAACTCTTGGCTTAATGTTTCACGATTTATTTAACAATATGAATAGTCAACATGTTTTGAGCGTTAGCTCATTTTCAAGACTGAAAAGTCTTTTCAAGACTGTCTTCTCAAGACTTTTCAAGACAAAAAAACTGAAAATGTCTTTTCAGTCTTGAAAATGAGCTAACGCTCGAAACATGTTGACTATTCATATTGTTAAATAAATCGTGAAACATTAAGTCAAGAGTTTAGTTTATTTTAATATTCATTAGGATGCTTAGAAAATATTTTCCTTCAAAATCTAAATCCTCTCACTAATTCGATTCTCGCCTCAATCAAAGTTCGGAATTTGCGTTAAATTGGACCATGTGGAGCTATATAGGTCTCTTTTGATAAATCATCAATCATTACACGACATAGGTCATCAACAAAAATAAACACCATTTCCTTCTGGTCATCAACAAAAATAAACACACATTTCCTTCGACAAGATCTCGATTCGGCGCTAGTCGCCAAGCAGTCAACATGACTGTATATTAGTGCACTTAAATTTTTAGTTGTAAATTTGTTAATTTTGGGTATACATCCTAAGTTTCTTTCTCGATATTATTATCAAACTACAAAACATGAAAAAAATTTCATTCTATGTTATTATATAAGTTATTTTGCGGTACCCACTCTACTACACTGGTCATAAATACATACCCTCATAAAATACAATTTTCAAATATTTCACGGCACGCCTCTGTGCACGGGTCCAAACTGGATTTGAGTGAGTTTGAATTTGAAGGGATGGGTTTTATATATTATATGTATACATAAAAAAGAAACATTCCAGATAGCTCATTGTTGCAATCAATAAAGAATATATTCCAAACAGAAAATGATATCCTGAAAACAGGAATTAACCATTCCTTCTGCGCGCCGCATGAACGCCAGAGTCTGTATGTGGAGTTTGCTTAGATAGAGAAAACGAAAATGAAAAGCCGACAAATGACAGTTCGGTGAAAATGGCGACACCCCGTGTGTTTTGTCGACTGCGGCTCTTAATAAATAATAAGTTTTCGGTGATTTCTAAGAATAACATAGTTAGAAATAGTGTGTTTTTGAATAAAGTAAGTATCAATTTAATTTATTTGATGTAGAGAAAATTGTTTTACGGTCTCAGTTAATAGAAAATAACATATAACCATTTTCCGTGGACTCTATCTAGTTGTCCGGTTGAACGTAACCCTTATTTTGTTATTAAAAATTTTATTTTATTGGCAAAAATTGATATTTGATATGTTGTATGAAAATATTCTATAGACAAAGTGAGGTTATATTTTATAAATAATTTTTTTGGCTTTTCACGTGTGAATAATAAGTACTTCATCATAATTTAGTATATCAGTTTTCAAATAAGAATTGATTTGAAATCTTGTTGATATCTGCCGACTAGAATAATATTCTTTTTTCATATAAAAATATAATGTAAGTTTAGATTATTTTACCGGCAAAAGTGAAAGTAGTTCCTTGTTTCTAATTGTAATTTTTTGTAATTAAAAAAATCCTAATATAATAATATATATACAATCCTTCATGCAAATGCAATAATTCGTAATGAGTTTCACTAACAGGAAACAAACAATACTCGTTTAGTTTTCATTATTATCTGTTAAATTAATACAGGAACTTGTTGATAAGAGACCATTTAAATTTAATCCATACCTTCCTTTCTGGTTTTGATATTATATTAATTGAAATCAGAAAAGTTATTCAAACTATTTATTTAAATTTTTCCTCTATCTGTGAATTATATTCAATGTTGCTTTACATTTGGTGTAAAAAATTGAGCAATTTCTGATTTTAAAGTCTATACTTATTGCCTGTTTATCTGTATTATTAATTATTCGTAATTATTTCAATCATATCTCTTTTTCAGAATATTCAAGTGCAAGTGGTAAGACATTTAAGGACACATGTGGGTTCAGGTGTTATTCTAGACAAGAATAAACCAGAAGGTGAAGAACAGGAACCATCTTCGTCTTCTTCAGATGACAGTGATTCGGATGATGATGGTGAGCCCTTTGATACTGAAAATCTAAGATCTGTGTAAATATCTCTCAAGTTTCGAATTTTACCCACCAAATGGAATTATATATATATGATGCATTTCTTCCTTATCTTCACTTTCTTAGCTTTTGTATTTTGTATTATAGTTATGGTGGATGCGCTAATTTATTTTTTCATAATTTCTGTAATTTAACATATTGAAACACAATATGTTGAGCATACATTACTATATTCGCTATTGCCAGTGAACAGTTTCACAAATTTTCTATTTTTCAATATTAAAGTGATTATAGCCCCTACAAAGACAGTGTTTTTGAATCCGAACATCATTAAATAGTGTCAATATTTTAAATTTTTCTACTTTTAATATTGAAAAATGAATTTTTCCTCAGAAAATAAATTTTTTCATGTTCTGGTAGCATCACTTAATTCCACTCACTTGATCATTCCTATTCCAAAGTGTCAGCCATGTAAATATTTCTGTATTTAACTGAATCTTCTATATTTTTAATGAAATTTAAATAGTCATTGGTATAAAAATGAAAATTTTGTACCAATGGCTACTTATAAAATATATATATATATATATATATATATATATATATATATATATATATATATATATATATATATATATATATATATATATATATATATATAATTATTCATTTTGTTGCTTTGTTGATTAACAAAGACACAAAGACTTCTTCTCTTAATTCAATCTTCTTGATGTCTTCTGTATGTTGAATGAAATTCAAGGAGAGATTGGAATATAAATAAAATTTATGTATGATATCAGCAAAACTTCTGCATTTTTATTTTGAGAATCCATTTTCAATCAATGATTTATTTAATTTATTCTAACAAAAACGCAAAAATACTTGGCTTCAACATTGGGATTGATTGACTTAATCATAGATCTAAATTCATTTGTGTTGTTAGAAAAAGAAAACAGGAAATCAAATATCACTTCAATGCCAAAGATGAAAAAATAAATTGCAAATGTGGAATTATGTAAATTTACCAGAATGCAGTGGTTTTTATACAGGTCAAAGAAGTAGTTTCTTTGGTATTTGTATCACATAATATTTGAAGTTTATTTGAAGACTCCAGCATAGAAAACTACTTTTCAGATAATAATGATCGATTTTCAAGAATGCAATCATTCATATTGAGTTCATATTCAGGTGATGGTCTTAAAATGAAACACAGTTTTCATGTTCTCATTATCATATTTTTTCCTCAAATATTATCTCTCAAAAAACGACTATTGCTCAAAAATTCGAAACTGAGCAACACGAACATTAACATTTCTGTTGAAATTTAAGTAGTAATAACAGCTTTTGTCGTTGGAGCAGGTTCTACAATTTCTTGACCTTGTTCTAACAAGTTTATTGATAAACACCCTGTATATGAAATAAGGGCCATGTTCGAACGAGGTAATGGTAGTGTTGCCAATAAAAGAAATGTCTTTGAATTGCATGCCAAGTCCGAATGCAGTTCTTGAAATTCGTTAAAAAATGAATTAGACATTACTTTTTTATATTCAAATAAATTGCCAGCAGTTTAAAATAGAATGGCAAACAAACTTGAATAATAAGCTTGTATTGAATATCATCAATTTTAAAGTTATTTCGTGCCAAGATTTGTGAGTTATTACCTTACTGGCAAATATGTAAATATGTGTAGCCCTGTAAATGATGCACATTCCAAAGAAGGTATTTATAAATATATCTCACAGCTCTCAACAATTTCGCAGTGATTGAATTATGATGGTCATGATTTATAAGAACTATTTACTTCTTCATTCAGAATTCAACAAATAGTGGAATTTTCTCAACTTAGAATGTTGACAGTGTTAACATTTTGGTATACCTATCATTCTTGTTTTAAATGAGTGCAATTAAAAAATAAACTTCATAGGCAGCAATTTGATATACCTTCGATTACAAGCCCATTGGCCGTTCGAAACCGGCGTTGAACTGTAGGTCCACTGAATTAAAAAAAATTTGATATACCACGATCACTCAGAGTGGATTTTCAATGACAGGTGTAATTTAGACACATTTTGTTACACGAAAGAGGAGTAAAATATAACGCAGATTGAGGGAGGAAAGAAAAAGCGAAACGAAAGAGGGATGTTTTTTTTGCTTTACAAAACACAAGCATATCGCGTATTTTGTAATAATTTATATTTAGTGTTCAATTTTGATATACTTTTCTTCGTTGATCTTTTCATTATTAGGTTCTTCACAATTTATCGGAGTTTGATAGCCTTCTTGATAGCCTTTTTGTTTAAAATAAATACAAGAAACAGAACGAAAACAAAACTGTCACAGATGACTTTATGTTTAGCTCCTTCACTTTGACTTTAGATTCCACCAAACATATTTTATCTGGCGCTTTCTATACTATTATGTAGTATTTGAAAAAGAAATCTATGCATGAAAACAACATCGCACTTCAATTGCTAAGAAGTTATCCTAGATTTCCAATTCAGCTCTATAAACACGTAATTTATCGATTATTGAAGCTCGGTAATCCAATCAAATTGTTTTGTAGTATGAAATAAAACATGTGGAAGACATATATTTGGGTTTTTTCAGTCAAAGTAACTTTTATTTACTATCTGGACAAGTGAAATGTTTTTCTCCTAATTTCCACTAGCTAATAAATACAATATCTATCGTTTGAATGCGAATTTTTAAGTTTAAGGTATTCATAGTTTTCAATATAATTTCCGCAATTTATTACAGAAAATAATCAATTACATTACATCTTCTAGGGATTATGGGTTAAAATATTTATTTTTGTACATTCATCATGGGTAAGTTTTACTGTTTAGCGCATTACAGGTTTTTCAATATTTGAAATGTGTTCGTCATCAATAAAATCTTACACGTGCATTTCTAGCGGGACTTTCAATAGGAAAAGCAATGAAAACTGATACACTTTGGTATATCAGTTTTTAGCCTATGTTTTCGAATGCAAAGCCTCAAAATAATTCAATCCGTATTAGTACTTAATTTGAAACGAAAATCGCGAATTCTTCTCGTTGATACAATTTGTCGGTAATATTTATAGATGAAATTTTTTATATTATTCTTTTCTTTCTGATGTCTCAAAAATAAAGTTCAGACATGGTCCTTCATCTATTCTACACAACTGTACAAAGGTGTTTATCCCTGTCCTTGGCCATATATTTCCCAACCACTACAGTTGTTTTCGCCCTACCCCATACGCTCTCCGTCTATTTTGCACTTGAGAAATGGGTGGGGAATTATATATTTAGGACCTCGCAGTATGTGGCCTAGATATCCTACCTACCGGTGTTTAATAAATTTAAATAATTCTGTCACTCTTGCATGTGATACTACTCATGATTTTCATTTTTCTTTCAAATTTACAACCTATAAATAAGTTTAAACAGTTGGAAACTGATACCGACTTGTTGAAAAATTGTTTCACAGAAAACAAGGTTTTTCCTATCGAGTTCTTGTGTATTCGATCTTACGACCATTTTTTACGACTTTAAACTAACGCAAATTTTAATTGAGGAAAAGAAGTTCGGTATTGAACATCACTCTCTGAAAAATTTTCCTTTATAGTATTAGCTACACTCGAATTTTGCTTTATTTCGTTCTGGTTTATTCATCAATTGATCCATCATCAAGTTCTACCCTTTTTTGTTTGTATATAATAATAAATATTCATATAAATACCTCAAAATTTGTATACTTATACATGTATATATATGTATATATTCACGGATTCACGAATGGAAAAATATAATGGTATATTGGTCCGGGAATACATCCATTGATATGTTGAGTGCCTGTTGGAAACTGGCAGACGTTTCGTCAAGGTCTCACTTGACATTATCAATGCTCCAATTATTAATTGTCGATTGCTCGAAGTCTGATGACTGAATGTTCATGTGTTCATTCTGTCACCATACTTCGACCAATCGACAAAATTAATAATTTAAGCATTGATAATGTCAAGTGAGACCTTGATGTTACGCCTGCCAGTTTCCAACAGGCACTCAACAAATCAACGGATGCATTCCCGGACCAATATACCATTATATATATATATATATATATATATATATATATATATATATTCAATTTTTGGATTTATCTGGATGTTCACTTATATACTTGATGAAATATTTCAACGTTTTTATGTTTTGTTTTTCATAGATGTCGTACACACTGGAAGAAGTCTGCATACACAAATGTGGTCGAATAACGTCAAAGAACAAAATGGTAAACGTAAATAGTTGTTTTGTTGTAACCAGCTTTTGAATGGCTTAAAAATGAAAAATAAATAAATTTTAAAATCGCAATCCAACTTTGAATTACAAATTACTGACAGTAATGCTATGGGCATGATTAAATCCTTGCATGAGTGTTATTTTACTAATTCTTCGAAATTTCCAATTTTCCTCTCCAATTTCACCATCCCATACTTAAAAAAGTTTCGATTGAGTTTACATTTTTTACTAACATGTTGGTCATAATAATGTGAATGATTAACGTTTGCTTATAAAAACATCTATGACGTTGATATGTTAAATAACGTTCGTTATTTACCATGTAAAATTAGCAATAAAATAAGTATTAGAAAAGGAAATATTCATCTCAGAATGTACAAACAATATGTGTTTTCATTAACAAATCTTACAAATTGCCAGAAATAGAAGTATGACTAAAAAGTACCAATAAGATAGGGAAAAAACAGTACTATGCAACTTCAAAAGTATTTCAAAATTCTGCAGGTTCTCCATATAGAGCAGCGAATAAGTAATAAACACCAATAAGAATAACAATTAACGAATGTAATTAGCTAATTGCCATTAAAAAGTAACCTGATCACATATTTTGAATTCACAATACAAATAAGATGTCATTATACAGTTATCCCAGTAGGAATTAATGATATTTCTCATCTTTCTGTGTGATGGATCTTCCACAGTCGGTAATAAAGAGATCTAATTGTACCGCTGATGGATTACTGTCATCTCTCGTCGATATTGATTACAACGTTAGCATAATGCGCTGGTTATTTCTATGCGTACAGCATGTGTCGACGAATAAATGGAGATTAATCGTAAATATCGAACGTTTTTTCTCTTAAACATCCATCAATCTATCAACAAACGACGCCGTGTAGAATTCAACGATTTTATTATAACGTGAGCTCTAGCGAACATTAATTTGGATGTTCGGTATTTAAAATAGCGATCTAGCTTACAGCAAGCTGTGCCTTGGCATATCTCCAATAATGTTTCTTGTATGCAGTGAACAATTTCTGAGCTATATTGTTGATTTACTATTTTATTGAATTATTTGAAGTAATGGAATAATTCTAGAGCAGCTCATGACAGTACAATGGTTTTGAGTGCTTAGATGATACATTAGTTGTTTCGAGTGGCGAACAAAGATAATTTTCAGAGATTCTAGCATAACCTGGACAGTATACATCTACTAATTCTTTTCGATGTAGGGAAAAGAAAGAGGGAACTGGTATTTGTGTACTTCTTAAACGTTCGAAGAGATGATGAATCGCTATCAATACGGTTTATAGAAAAATCATTAAAAATTCGGGAGCTGAATCAAAATTCTACTCATAAGGCTTGACAGCAACGTGCTGCGTTCCGCAAACTGATATCAATGATGTGTCAGCTGAATCATCTAATGGCAAACTCCAGGAACACAGTTATTTCAAGCATGAAATAAGGAGAGCATTTTTCTCAAAATTAAATAGTGTATCTCCAACCCAGACCTATACAATGAAGTTGCATATTTACCATTTTCATCACTCGAGTAAATGGTTCGCTTCAACTTTAAGATGTAGTTATTCAGATTTACATATCAGATCTGGAGGTGACGTTCAGTCGAAGATTTACGTGAAAAACTATCATTCTTTGACTCATATGTGTTCGATCGCGTAATCGCCATTTACACTAATTATTCTACCGATTTATTTTGTCTGTATCTGGTGACCAGAAAATTTAAAGAAGCCACTATTAGCCGTCATGAGTGGTCATATATATATTGTGGTTCACATATTTCTGAATGAATAATCCATGGCATTACTGAACGAGTGCCTGGAAGTGATACCCCACCGGATACTGAAATATGAAATCTCACGTAGAATCAAAAGGACAAAAGCCCTACAAGCCACTTTTCACCTTTTTATAAACCACAGTGACAAGTTAAATGGGGCAAGTTAAGTTCAAGTCAATCGTGAGACCACAAATCAGTTCGAAGCCACAATTGGAAAGAGCCAAAAGAGAAGGTTTTGTAAAACCAAGCACTGTTGATGGACGTCAACGCTCCATGCTATAACTGCTACCCGTGCTAACTGTTCCGTGCTTCCAACAATGTTCGGAACTCCCAGATCCAGACGAGGCGTAAGCCAGCCGACTAGTAACATGAGGTTTAAGATGTTGCTTCAAGACGACCAGGGCCACGATATTTGAGGTTTGCAACTGTTTTTAGAACAGGTGGACAAAAAAATGAAAAATTGGTTAACTTAAATTGTAATTTATTTTCAAGGTCTGACTGTACAATTTAACGAAACTCAGGGCACCATAAACAAATTTGAATATGTTTGAGAATTTAAATAAATTTAATACTTAAGGATCACCTATTCAATATATTGTTAATTCATGGGGAAATAGTGTAAAAATGGACTTTATTGAGTTATTTATGTAGAAAACGGTTTTGTTTGCATTGAAATAATTACGTACATCTACTTTTTTTCCTGTAAGTAATCTTTTCGGATTACCTTTGAATATTTTATGAATAACTTATCGCCTATTGAATGGCTGATTGAATGTAAACTCAAATTGTCGATAAGTATGTAAATAGATTGAGGTGTAATAGACAACGTGACATTAAATATTATACCGTCCCGAAATACCTGACGAAAATTAGGTTATTTATTTTGACCATGTATTCTACTATCTCAGATTAATATAGTCTTATCACTGAATATTTTAACTTTGCGGCTTGTCATGGATTACAATATGAAATGAATCAGTTCCTCTTTAAAGCACTGCTATTTAAAAACCCGAACAGATTATTGAGCTTATACATATTTATATATATATATATATATATACTAGCTGACCCGGCGAACTTTGTTCCACCTAAGAGGCAATAAATGAGCAGACTTTCGATCAAGGGCAATTGTTTATTTGGATAATTAATGTAAATTAAAAATGCAAGTATCGTATTTTAATGATTGGCCATGTATTTTAGTGCATGGATTCCACTGTTTAGTGAAGCATCTTGTGATAGACGCCATTTTTCGTTTTATTATCAGGTGCAAGAAAAAAAAACGCAAATTGTCCTCCGATCCGTGAACATGCCACATATACTCCGAATTGACCATGGGAAAACATAGATTTTTTAGATTCAGACCACAAACTTTTAATCATTGGTCGTGTGATTTGTTTAATGTCATGGCGAATGCAAGTCAGATCGGAAATTGAAGTCGTTTAAACTCAAACGGCATGTCAGTCGGGATCCTTGGAATGAGAACTTCCTCACCTTCGAATTTTCTTTTGAGTATCGTCGCGTAAATCACATTGTTCATCAATTTCTTTATCACCAAACGCGTTCCGTTGCACAGTTTTGGTTGGTTTATGTTTCGAAGCATGATTACTACGGAGCCAACCTTTAGTCGTAAATTGTGGGTGGTAATCCCGGCACATCCA
This sequence comes from Henosepilachna vigintioctopunctata, assembly GCA_030704895.1. Classification (NCBI taxonomy): domain Eukaryota; kingdom Metazoa; phylum Arthropoda; class Insecta; order Coleoptera; family Coccinellidae; genus Henosepilachna; species Henosepilachna vigintioctopunctata. The sequence continues at coordinate 18,613,693 of JARQZJ010000121.1, read as the reverse complement.
AGGAGTTTAAAAATTGCTCGCTCTCTCAACCATTCCTTATTTTTGTGTTTAGTAATGATTCTTGGGAATACTTTGTTGATAAGTTCGTCTTTTGATGAGACAAAGTTACAGAAATTCTAAGTACTCGACCATTACCGATAGTCAGTAATTTCTCAGAGAAATCTTCAGCAGATGTATCGTTCTGCAATGCAACTCCAAAACATCTTCATTGATTGCGTAGATTTTCCAATGTTCGGTGAAGTGCTTCCAATGCACGTTTATTTTTTGGGCATTCGTCCCAGATGCTGATTTTTGATTCTAATAAAACTTTGGCAATTGCGGAGTGTTTTGCAATATTACATGTTAGTTCTTCAATAGTTTGAAGATTTAACGGATATTTTAATGCTGAATGAGTCATCCGTACGCCATCCTTCTAACAATGTAATGTGGCTGCTATTCCAGAAGAAGCAAACTGCAACCTCAATGTTGGATCTCGCACTAACAGTGGCTGAAACTACTGACATGAGGAATGTCTTACCAGTTCCACCAGGAGCATCCAGGAAATATAAACCACCATTTCCATCATCAATTGCGTTCATCATTGTATCATCCTCATGTTGGTGATTCAACAGGGGTACTTTCGTTTGAACTATTAAATCTAATTCCTGGTGATCATATTCGAGTCAACGAAAAAGTTCCCGTTCAAATTCTTGATTAAATGCGTAATTCATTTCACGATTTGTCGCTTTCATTCCTAAACTGACTAATAAATTACCGAACATGAAGTAAAACATGTCTTCGATCAATATCAAAGCCTGATTATGTATCTACTCATTCATCTGAAGGTCGGGATTTCTTTTACTGACACGAATTTGATGTAAAATGCCTTCCGACATAATTATCCTTGCTATGGTATATCCGTTTTCTTATACCACGTATTACGTCACGTCCCACGGGAACGTGACAAAAATTATCCTATGTCCTTCTCCTGGTTCTAAGCTGCCCTCCGACCAATTATCAGCCAAATCAGTTCAGCTGTTCTCGAATTATAAATGTGTAACTAACACGACTTTCTTTTATATATAGAAATATTAATAACAAAATTTGCGAAAATTTTCAAAGAACAGCCTCAGAAGTGTCATTGACCTAAATTTAACAATCAATTGAAAATATTTTGAAAGAATATAATGTGTTTTGTTTTCAATACAGTAATTGTTCTTTATATGAATTGAATATTCGATATACAACCTTTCATAGTGACTGACGTTTCTTGTCAAGTTACACGGGAACGCTGCCGAACGGGACAAAAAGTATCCTATGTCCGTCTCCTGGCTCTAAGCTACCTCCCCACCAATTTTCAGCCATATCGGTACAGCCGTTCTTGAGTTATAAGTGGTGTAACTAACACGACTTTCTTTTATATATATATATATATATATATATATATATATATATATATATATATATATTATATATTTACTTCGTATCTTTATCTTAAATATCCAAATATATATATATATATATATATATATATATATATATATATATATATAACAAATCAAAATTTTTCTTTCGATGAAAAGTACAAATGACAAAAACACAGTTTTCGGTATAACCCGCAACTCAATTGGAAGCAGCCGTTGACACGTGTTTCGAGCTTATTGGCTCTCCTCAGAACGGCGTAGCCAAGTTCAAGGTGTACGAACCTGGAGATGGAATCAACAATAAAAGAACACTCCTGTAAAGGAAGTCTCCACTGCTAGGCTTCCACGTGAACTCTCCAACTCTCCGCAGTTTACTTTTCACCACAAGAAAAATTTTCATTCGTTGTTAACTTTGTCGGTTGAAAACTCTTTAAAGGATAAATAGTCGCCACAGTGGCGATACGTTCACCAAATCTCCAAATCCGGAGATTTATGTACACAATTCATTAACATTCAGCTCTCACTCGGGTTTTGAACCAGAAGTTAATCGCAGTTATACATCTTGTTTGTGTGAGATTGAAGATGTATACAAATCTATAACTAGATGGCAAAAGTAGGTTATAAGTGCTTCCAAAGATGTACACAAACCTTCATATCGGATTCGAACCCGGATTTCACGACTGACTGGCTTAGCTTCTTAAGCTACATATCTCTACCATGTAACGAAAGTTTATCGAACTAAACAATGTTAAGTCCTAGATTTTGGATACGAAGAAGTGTCCGAAGTAATACTTTTAATGACTTTCAGAAAGCAATAAACCCATAACTTCACGACTAGAGGAAATTGGATTTTTCTTGAAGGTGAAATCACCGAAAAGAAGTTTTCTAGTAATTCTCGTTATAACTTATTGAACTTCATCAAGCGATTCATCAAAGAAAGTTCTTACAAGTTGAAGTTAAGATAACGATCCGACCATTTGGAGAAAACTGGACAATTACGTGAAATTTGCGATAGTATTTTTCAAAGATTGTGCACGTTATAATGATTTTCGAGTTGTTGGACCTGTGTAACTGGATATCTTTATGATTTTAATATTGGGACACGTTCAGTAAACTTAAGTTAATTACCTGATATGTTAATGAAAAAACATTATTTTGGACACACATTGCATCTATCAGGTTATATTGAACTTGTATTAAATTTATGATATTTTACATTGTTTATAATATGTATTATGTTCAATTCGATACAAGCGTCGTATTTAGGTTAGATCAGTTGTTTAACTGCTGGTATAAGCTTATTAAGTGTTAGGTGTTGTTTTGTTATGAACAAAGGTTTAAATGAGTTTAATACATATGAGTTTTCAATTTTCCTCCTTATATTAGGAAGAATATCTCAATGTTTGTTGAAAGTGCTAATGCATTCAATTTGTGTGATTTTTCTGTGAAACTGAAATTATGTTAGAAGTCATAGGTTTTATATTATCTATAAAACTATTTCTTTGATTCTGTTACAGAACAGGTAAATATTTCTTTGATAGAATTACTTATATGTCATAACAAAAATTCGTATCAATAATCTGAAAGTACGTCTTTCATTAATTCAAAAATATAGCAGGTATGATTTAAAGCATTATTTCTAATTTTCAAAAAAAAAAATTTAAAAGAAAAAATTATAGAAATAGACATTTTCAAAATATATAAACCTCTATATCTTGAAATATACCCATATAAGTACTGAACATTTTCTGTAAATTTTTACCAAGTAGAGTTTACTCGTATTTCGACTTTAAATTCCCTTTCAACATATAAACGACTGATTTTGTGGATGACATCAGTTCAAACATTTCAAATTTCAATTTGTTTTATTACACATAACTAAGCCGCTTCTTTGATAATCTCGGTACATAAAAATTTTATCAACATCTTATCTTGAGATGAGAGAGGACGTTGTTGAATAAGAAGATAATGTTAACATTTTTTTGCCCAAATTAATGCATTGATTGTTACCAGGAATGTAGAATTTTGTTTGTGATTTCAAAATAAATTTTTGTAAGTGATTTTTTTGGAATTCGGAATAGCAATAAACCGTTTTTATTTTCATTAATGCTATTCGGTAAAGCGATAAAATGAGTCGGGTCAGCAACACTTTCTGACAAGCCTGACGTTTTGTTATGAACTACAGTGTATTATATACAACTGCTGATATAATAATTTAATCTGTTTTATATTTATCATTTTTGATCATCAATATTAATCAACAATTAATCAATAATTGTACTTAATGTTCAGTACGTATTTTATTTATCAATATGCATTTCCAGGTGTTGTTTAATTGAAAACGCTAGCATAATTCTACAATATTGTTTAACATCTACGTGGATTTTGGTCTACTAACTCATTATCAGAATTTTAAACCATGTCAATTTGCCTAGTATGTATTGAACTCTTAATAATGGTTAAGCAGCCCGTAAATGATGTAGAGTGTATTGAACAATTTCTGTGAAACTCATCCAGGTGTTAAAATATACAATACATTTTAAGAATGTTACACCAATCGTTGTGCTACGATTGAAATATATAAATTGATGATACTATCGATATCATCAATTTCTATCAGGTGAAGTTTACTTCGATTTCAGACAAAGAGTCTCATTGAGTCTTATCTGTTAAGAGTTTCTTGACAACTTTTCGGCATCCTGCCGAAACTTCAACAGTTCGGGCTTTTGGACACCCCTACAAAATGTAAACATCGATATTATACACATAAATTGTAGGAATCCAATTAGAATATAATTAAAATCAACGAAAATTGCCGGGAAATTACATTCGTAACGAAGGCGTAGCGACGTTAAATTACTGAACAAGCTCAGGAGAGAGAAGTTATCAAGTCCCATTTGTTCATTAAAATGAGCTCCTGAACATTCTTATTAATTTCTCGAACTGAGTAAACAAGTCATGTTCTGCCTTTACTTCCAATTTGTAGTATTTGGATAATGAAGGGTATATATTGGGAACTCTTGGTGTCGACAGATTATTGTAATCCTAGGATTCAATTCAGGGGGATTAAAATCAAGAATGTCCTTGTTTTCCTTATTTTTATTTAAAGCTTTTTTCCAATTTCAAATGAAAAAATATTATATTTGTATTTACTTTGTTTTTTTACTTTATATTGTTCTGCTCGTAATATTTTCAATACCGGTTTTGATTTCTGTTTATTTATATTTAATATCTACATGATTAAAATGGATTTTTGACCACTTGGATATGAATGATCAGTAATTCACTTTTCCATAAATCTGGTCTTCATGCAGCACAAATGAATGATCAGTAATTCACTTTTCCATAAATCTGGTCTTCATACAGCAAGCACATTAGTGGTTATATCAGGGAGTAGACATTTATGTTGCGGGCTGCGTATGGCAATTATCCTAAAAATTTCAGCATCCTGCCATTCCCCGGCATATCATAAGCGCTTGTTCGCAAAATGGCATAGTTCTGAAATCGCTTCTGCGGTTCATATATTTCGGTTCACATAGTCTTTTTGGGCTTGATACATGACGCAGCATTATACACATTCTCTGGATGTCAGAAATTAAAAATTAAATTAAAAGTTACTCGGGAAGTCTTTTGTGTGTTCTAACTGGTTTCTCGCTAATGGTATTCTTATATCTTCATTTTTCAAATGGAAATGAAAATGGGTTTCCTTGTACTTGGCTGAATTCATACGAAACTTCAGTTTCAAACATCGACATAAGTGCGGAAATATATTATTTTATAAGCTCTCTTTCAATTAAGGGATGCCTTGACAAATATAAATTTGATATTGGACTTATTAGTATTCGGTGGTTTGCGATATTAAGATCAGAAAGGTATTTTGTGAATATAAACTTAAATTCAAACACTTGAACTTATGATTTACACTTTATTGACTACACAGCATGACGCGTTTCGTCGTTACAAACGACTTCTTCAGATGCTTACAGAATAATAACAACATTTTGAAAGACACAGGTATGAAAATATCAGAGAATTTGGGATTCTATGACTTTTGGTTTTACCTAAGATATTCCATTCTGACATAATTTTTATTATCTGAAAAGGTTTAACAAGGGTGAATTGTTTAATTCTATCTGTTCATTGAACAAATTTCCAGAATTTTTAAGCCGATTTATTTTCACTATTTCCAATAATCTAATTGACTACTTCTCTCTTCTCTCTTAGATTATTAGGAAATAGTGGAAATAAATCGGCTTAAAAATTCTGGAAATTTGCTCAATGAACAGATAGAATTAAACAATTCACCCTTGTTAAACCTTTTCAGGTAATAAAAATTGTATTGTTACTCTATATTTCTCTCTTACAATCCATGAGAGGTTATGTGAGGATTGAAATCATTGCCTTTCATTTGTTAAACCTGGCGTGACTGATGAGTACCTTGTAGTACGAAACAGTGACTGTCTCACGCTTTCAATAAATCTAGGCATCGATTTCAAGATTTTTTAACATTTATCTCTAGAAGGATAATGGAGACATCGCATTTGTTCATGTTTCACATAGCCAGGTCTGCTGTAATGTTGTTTTGAATAATTTGTCAAAAGTTATCGAAAGAAAATTATAGTTTACTTTGATAGCGTATATCTACAAGTGCGATAATATAGCACGAGAACTACAAAATTCTTTTTTTGTAATGAATTTGAATGTGTGTGTATATATATATATATATATATATATATATATATATATATATATATATATATATATATATATATATATATATATATATATATATGAACACTAGAACACCCATTCGCAAAATTCAAATTACCCAAAAGAAGTAGTAGAGCTAGATATGTGAACGTGTACGATGTGATGTCTCTATTATCCTTCAAGGGATAAATGTTAGAGAAATATTGAAATCGATGTCACACCTTAAAAATTATTTTAAATAAAAATGTTCATTTTCTGAAATAATTCAGTGTAATCACAAAAACTTCATTTCCTTACTATATATATATATATATATATATATATATATATATATATATATATATATATATATATATATATATATATATATATATATATATATACAGTGCGTGTGTATGTGAATACAATTTTATGGTAAACATATGCCCAGTGCCAATTTCACATTTCTAGAAATTAACATATAAAGGATCACACGAACCTGTTCCACAGTACGATCTCTCAAAAATAGCCGACCTACGTTCTTAACGTTAATAAACGTCAAAACTATCAATCATGTGTAATCATCTAAGCCCACTTTATGAGCCAGTTCGGCATGCCAAACATAAAAAAAACGATATGGTCGCGTCAGAGATCCGTATTTTCAGATTTTTCTCTAACTTTCCATGCGAGGTGCGTGACCCGAAAGTAAAGCCACATTTTTCGGGCCACACGATTTCTCGTTGCAATAGTATTTTGGCATTCCTCGGATAAGTTTGGCTTAAATGACTGGTAATATAATTTTCTCGGTTTTCACCGAGAATACCAAAGGGTTTTTTGCTGATACAAATACAAGGAAAGCCTTATCTCTGCTGGATATTGAAGAATGCTATCAATTTTGATATGCCGAATGATATCAGTAATTCTCTCATTTTTTCTACAATTTGAGACGAATTATACATCTTTTTCATTCAACCAAAGCGGTCAATGGGTTTGTAATCAATGTAAATTGCTCAACAATTATCATCATAAAACTACTTAAGTTTTGGACAAACACCCATGCCTTCATCGGGGTTCGAACTCGAATCCTACCGCACTTTAGCCACGGAGATCTGCATTACTACTGATGAATAAGCCCAATGAGAAACATATATGGGAAAAAATGTTGTCGATTTTCTCATTTATTGTGCAACTCAACATGTTACGCTGAGAACTTTAGCTTCTTCAGGTGACGGCTTCAAATTGAATTGCCTTATATAAATATCTGTCTATACAACGAGTGAGTTTGGAAAATTGCAATTGGAAGTTTGAATAATTTTAATGAATCAATAACTTAATAATTTTATTTATTTTTAGTAGAAACTTGAGTGATCTATATAAAATAAATGAATGAAGTCTGACTTTGTTAGGTCATGTAATTATAAGGTTTCAATTTGATAGCATTCTTTGAACGTCAAAAGATCTGACAAATATGATTATTGTTATGGAAAGATATATATATATATATATATATATATATATATATATATATATATATATATATATATATATATATATATATATATATATATATATTATATTAGGTGGGTCAAAAAGATCGATCCTCCGCATCGCAGTTCTGTATTTTTTTTCTCAGTCCAATAGAAAATAATTCATACCTCATTATTTATCGATTGAACAGAAAAATGTTCCGAGAGAATTTTTCAGGAAATTTAATGCTCTAAAAAAAAGGTATGTTATATTTTTTCCGTAAACCTCGCCATTTGAAAGATATTAAGGATTTAATTTTGATTATTTTAAGACAAATTTCATTTTTGTTTATGAATTTTATAACTCGACAATAGTTGAATAACTTTTACAAAATGCGCAATACAAATTTTTTTTGGAAATTAACTGCTCTATAAAAATGGTTTCTTTGTTTTGGCGATGAATTTAACCATTCGAAAGATATTCATCATAAAACTTTCATGTGTACGGATTTATTTTTTAAATGGAGACAAATATACTTAAACATAAATAAAAACCTGAAAAATATTTTGAAGTTTCTCAGTTAATAATAATTAAAATTCGTGTAAATTATCTCAAAAATTATAAATTGAATTGAAATTTTCGAATATCCAATCAAAAACTTTTAAAATCCGTTCCCATGAAACTTTGATGATGTTTCTTTTGAACGGTTAATTTCATCGCCAAAACATAGAACCCGTTTTTATAGAGTAGGTAATTTCCAACAATAATTTGTATTGCGCATTTTGTAAAAGTCATTTATTGTCGAGTTATAAAATTCATAAACAAAAATGAAATTTGTCTCAAAATAATTATAATTAAATCCTTAATATTTTTCAAATGGTGAGGTTTTCGGAAAAAATATAAGATATCTTTCTTGTAGAGCATTAATATTTCCTAAATAATTCTCGCGAAACATTTTTCTGTTCAATCCATAAATGATGAGGTATGAATTTTTTTTATTGGACTGAGAAAAAATACAAAACTGCGATGCGGAGGATTTTCCTATTAAAATTAAGAGCTCATGCTTGGTGAGAATTTTTTTAAGGTGCCTAGCAACCCATCTTTCCGTGGCATTTGCAAAAAAAAATAATCAATCACATCTTATCACACAAGAAGGACTGAGAGGTGATAGTTCTTCAAACATTATACGTTTTCAATGGGTTAACTCAAGGTAAATGAGTAGAATTTCATAAGGTATTCGATTTTGAATGGAACATCTTATTAATTGAAGACTGGTGGTAGTATTTAGGTTATTGTCACCGACCTTTGACGATCACGAATGTGAATGTGAGTAACGTAGGTTTAATAGATATGTGAAGAATAATGTACAAAATTTTGTCGTTTTTGTAGAGATTTTTTATCAAAGATCGCACATATTCGTTTTTAATTTCTCTTAGGCCCCATTACGAGTGATGGGGGAATCTCTGAAAACCTCGCGTGTGTACGCACAAGAATTCGTCTAGAGTCTCGTTAATAAATGACGCTCTTAATTAGAAGTTACCTCTAAGGATTTTGTCATGAAAATGAGTTGTGCCTAATACACCGTTTGCAAAAACACGAGAAATAATTCTTACATGCTCTCATAATTACTAGCTTATAAACAACTGTCGAAAAAAAAATTTCTGAAAGAAATAAATTACATAAATTTGGTTTAGTCGAATAAAAATATTTACATTCCGAACAAGTTTTAATAATTTGACATATACCTAGGCGAATGAAAAGTGAGAAATATGAGCATTGAATTCTTCAAAATTGAGAAAGATAGATTACCGATTGCAAATAGTTAACAATTGAATTTGAAAATGAATAAGAAACATGTATTTTTTTCAAATAAAAAGGTATTTTTACTAGCTCGATTTGAATCAACCACTTCGACATAAAATAACTTGAATTAGCCACTTCAGTTGTTTACAGATTAAAATTGTATCTGGTGCTTATTTAGAAAGACCTCGATATTCAAATAAATATAAAATTTATTGAACTTCTTATCGTTTTTTATACCTTATCCTTCAATCAATAATTACTGGACGTATTCTCGAAGAATATCAAGAATAATGTCGTTGAAATTAAACGGAAACATTCAGAGAATAAATATTGAATATTATCATCGATTTCATACATTCTTGAAACATTCTGAAAAAGAATTCGATAACATATATTTTTCACCTGCTCAGCGACTAACTTCGTTTATTTTACTTCAAAAGATTGAAAAGGAAACCTATAAATATTTGCTGAAAAAGAAAACTTCATTTCAAAATTGAGCTACTTTGACTGTTTTTGTGGTCGAATATTCCTAGTTTAATTTGGTGGTGTCCTCAGTGAATAAATTCGAAGTTTCAGAGGAAAATGAACTTCAATTTTAAACATTATAGCGAAAAGATGCTCAAAGATTATTTTGTGCGCCTATTTATGCACCACTTTTTGACGGAGCATCGCTAATTGACATCAAACTTTTTGTTTTGAAAGAAAGGGAAATCTATAAACATCATCTTGAAGAGACCGTAGGCAATAAATTAGGATTTTTCAACATTGCTTCGATATTTTCCTTAGTAATTGAGATCAATTTCTGATCTGTTCCTTTACAGTTCAGTTTCACGTAAAGTCAATTGAAAAGTCCTCGGCCCACCATAGTACAACACATTTTTTGGCAAAATTAGATTTTTTTATTCAACATAATTCCCTTCAAGGGCGATACACTGATTATACAGACCCTCTAACTTTTCCATACCATTTTTGTAGTACGATTTGACCTTTGCTTCAGAATGGGCCAAATCAAAAACTCAAAACCACTTTGCACAGAGCTTTCTCATATCCAAATATTCGTGACTGATATGATGTACAGGTTCAGTTGACATCTTTAGACTGTCTGTAATTTCATTCAATTTCCATTTACGGACATTCAAAATCATTTTGTGGATTTGTTTAATTTTTTCGTCGGTAACAACCTCTTTTGGGCGTCCACTGCGTTCACCGTCTTCGGTGCTCATTTCACCACGTTTAAACTCATAGCATACCAATCCTTGACTGGTTGATTTTCCTGGGCAGTTTCCGGAAACTCGGCATCAAGCCTAGTTTTTGCTTCAACTTTATTTTTTCCCTTCAATAAGGGAAATTTATACACGCATCTTTTGAGGATAAGGGCTAACTAAAAAACATGGATTTAATTCTAGTAACGCCATCTATGTATCAGACCGGGTACTTTTCATATGAAAGAGCTCTCAAATGTCAAGTAGAGTTTAAAACCATGAGAGTAATACTTCATAGTTCTTACCATTTCTGATCTGTTGATGAATTTGAAACTTTCGGAATGACTAAAAAATTTGAGTCCTTATATTGTTGTTGAATTAGAGTGTTGAACAAGACCGCTTCTATGGTTTTTTTGACGAATCAGTGTGGATAGATGACTTTTAAATGTATTTTTAGGGATACATTCTGAAAATATTTTAGGTGGAAGGAGTGAAATAGAGATTATTCCCTCAATGAAAATAGGAGAATTACTGATTACCATAAAATGAAACAGTCAAAAATGAAATGCTGAATTATGAAATTCAACAGATTAGAATCAAGAAAGGGTGATATTACTTCCAGTGATATTTACAATATGTTTCTATATTGAATGAAAAAAATAATACTAGAGAATGTAACATATAACGTACGTCCCACCTTTGAAGTTGAAAAACAATTTTTTCCACTGATGAAGCGAGAGTCTTCATTTCGCCAAATCACTTTATTCCTAAAAAAGAAACAATATGTTTCTATTACTTCAGGTTAATATAAAAAAATAAAAGTAGAGAATTTGTACATTATCGCTCTGTCTTAAAGCCGATACGTCCCACCTTTGAAGTTGAAACTCTAATTTTCAAACGATTCGTTCCACTGATGAAGCGAGAGTTATTTTCTCGTTTCCAATTAATTATTTAGTACTCGCTGTGAAAACTATTCTCGAAATATGAATTTATGTTAATTGAATTCTGCTTTGAGTTTTTCTGAGGAAAAGGCGAGAAATCTGAATTTTTGTGAGTGAAATACGTGATTTTTGGTTCCCAGTTACCTATCGTACTATTAATCTTACAAAAAAAAATCCAAAGTATCCATTTCAAAGGAATATTCTGTACAAATCGATATGTAGGTGCTATTTTTGCACTGAAATTGAGAATTTCTAATTAGACGTAATATACATATATACTGTTCATATCTTTCATTGTATTCCAACCTGATCGACAATAGTCATTTTGTAAATTGACAATTTTTTTACAATATAATCTGTTTATTCTTAGGTATATTTACGATGAAAATATTCGCTTATTTTGTTTTTCGAGTTGTTTGAGGTCTTTATGTGTCTGACGAAATATATACCCATTTAGTGAGATATTGGTAGAATAGAATACCTTTATTGTAGAGAAAAGAAATTCCTTACAAATAGTAGGAGTTTGACGAATCATTCTTTCACTCCTCCACAAATACAATGAACATACATTAGATAATAATACAAAAATAGTAGATAAAGATACAAAATTAAACCAAGATGAAACTAAGGATTGAAGTCTAATAAGTGTAGACTTCGTAAACTTAGTGATTAATTATCCGTAAGACTGAAAAAAACAAATTTGTATAATGCACAAAAAAATAATTTGAAAGTAACACTATGGTAGTGTCGCTTGTTCACAAATATCCCAGTAAATACACAATTTCTGAAATCCGCGATGTCGTTGAAATCTGAATAGATATCAACGAATCTTTGATACAAGTCAAATTTTCGACTTTGTTATTGGTTTATCGACTCATGACATGATTTCAACAATTTATGTCAAGGTCAATACAACAATGCAGGTTGAGTAGAATCACTACTCGATTTCTGATTTGATTATGAACTTGATATGTACAAGAGTAATCATTATAATATTAATAAAATAAATTTATTGAGAAACATTCTTTATATTGTAAAATTACATTCATTTCAATTGATACAATAATTACAACTAAGAAGAATGAATGCTCTTGAAAGGACTGAATTCAGTTTTGAGTCTGATCTTCCATTCAGCCCTCGAGCAAAAATATTGGTTCAAACAAAAATATTGATTAAATTTATATTTACAATAATATACAACTTTATTTAAAAAAAAATTACCTCAGAAATATAAGACATTTGAGACAATTTCACATGGTGAAGAACATTTGTGTTGAAAAAAATATAAAAATATATGATACAAAAATTTGATTCATACATTATTGCCTACATTCGAATCATCGAAATACTCTGCCACACTATAGTATGCCTTTGTTGAGAGCCGAGATTTAACTCTTCTCTTGAACAAATGAGTTTTCAGTACTTTCAAATTCGATGGTAAATGGTTGAAAATTTCAATACTCTGATAATAGAGAGAGCGAGTGCTCAAATTTAGCTGTTTTATGCATTGGAATAAGTAGTACATCCCTGTTCCTTGTTGATTATTTTTATTTTAACCATTTCTAACATCATACTTAATTTAGCTGTTTTATGCATAGGAATAAGTAGTACATCCCTGTTCCTTGTTGATTATTTTCAGTTTAACCATTATTTTAATTTTAACATCATACCTTATCGTCATAACTTATCATTCAGTTAATTGATTGTGTATAAAATATAAAATTGTTTGCTTTATGTCTCAAGTTTATTAGTCTTCAATTAAGCGAAATATTTAATTACCTATTTGGCTTTATTATCCTCGTCGTATTTTACGAACATCAAATAACAATTACAATTCACGGTTTTCCCGCAATGTGTTTTTATTTTCATCGTTTATTGCACACAAAATAATTTCTGAGCATATTTTCATTTTTTTATGTAAGCTATATCCGCTGTGAATTTTTTGTCGCCGAATGAGATAAAATCGATAATAATCTTTCGCGCATTATTCAGAAAATATAATTCTGAAGAGCCGGCTCTTAATCGATCCAGGAACATTTGCCAAAATTTTTTCGCCTTTGTCGCTTATTTTCAGATGCTGCTGCGATGCAGAAAAAATAATAAGATGAATAAAGCTTCGAATTGAAGATGAAAGGAAAGATTGATTTATATATTGTCAGATGCTACGATTTAACTCAGGAAATTTTATTTAAATTTATCCTCTTAATTGGCAGGTGCGGATTTATTAATATATGAATCCTGTGATTATTGATACCAATCTATTTGAAAGCTACGCCTATTTTAAAAATAATTTCTTATTGCATTCGTTATATTGCAGGTATAAATTTAAATAGAACTAGATCTGAATTTTTCTGTTTTAGTTTTTTGTGTAGATTAAGAAATCCAATTTTTGTGATGTATTTGTACAGTTATTTGGAAATATAAAAATTGAGATCTTTCCCTTATTGATCATACAAACGGTGAGAGTTCACCCTCATTATTAAACCAAGTTATAAATTAACCCATACTGTGCAAATTCATTTCAAGAAAGTTATTCATTAAAAGTGAAAATTAAGTAAGAAAATTCATTAGAAGTGAAACAATACTATTAACTAATGGTGTTTTCAAAATAATGAATCCTTTGTTGGATTGAGCTTAAAAACATTGATCAAGACACTTTATGTCAAGAAATTTGTTTCTCTATTTGTTGATATAGCAAAACAATTTTAAAATGCGCGTTTTATTGGATGGATATAGGAAGAGTTTCATAATTCATAAGCTTCATAAATCCACACGAATACGATGAGAAAATAACAAATACGTGATTGAGCAGCAGTGGCGTAGCGTGCCTTGTCGGGGCCCCGTATAAAAAATTTGTTTGGAGGCCCTAACATAAAAGTGTTGCCAACTTTTGAACGCACGCTTAAGGCGGGAATAAAAGTAATTGCTTTATAGAATTTTGTCATTTGTAAAATAAAATAAATTAGAAATGTTTTATTTTTTTTCCTTACACACTTTGGGGGCCCCGTATAATTAGCTACGCCCCTTAGCTACGCCCCTGTTGAGCAGCGTGTTAAACTATCACTATTAAATAAAAAGAAACTCATTGGTCACATGAGTTCTTGAGTCATTATACTTATTACACACTTTAAATAAAATGAACACACTTGGCTTAAGATTAACTAAATATATCAAAAACTCTTCATATGAGATCTACATAAAACTTGACATTGAGTAACATTGTATATTCTTAATAATGGATTAACCACCCGAAACACATGTAGGTAGAGTTTTTAATATATTTAGTGAAACTTATGCCAAGTGTGTTAATTTTTAATGTATTGTTTTTATCATAATGTTTCTCCAAAAGATAAGCGAAACCTCCGTGTCATTTGTTAATAAACATGATCAAGATTTTTCAGAATTCAGAAAGTTGAAAGGAACGCATGTAGTAAGTAATCAGCGTTTAGTATCTGGGTGTCTTAACCTCCCTCTATTTTATCTATTGCCTTCATGGAAATCAACAATCACATATACCGACAGGAAATTGACGGATGTACTAAACATTAAATTAAAAATTAACACACTTGGATGAAGTGTAACTAAATAAATATATTGAAAACTACATATATGAGGTCTATATAAAACTTGACATTGAGTAACATTGTATACTCTCAATAATGGATTAACCACCCGAAACACATGTAGGTAGAGTTTTTAATATATTTAGTGAAACTTATGTCGAGTGTGTTAATTTTTAATGTATTGTTTTTATCATAATGTTTCTCCAAAAGATAAGCGAAACCTCCGTGTCATTTGTTAATAAACATGATCAAGATTTTTCAGAATTCAGAAAGTTGAAAGGAACGCATGTAGTAAGTAATCAGCGTTTAGTATCTGGGTGTCTTAACCTCCCTCTATTTTATCTATTGCCTTCATGGAAATCAACAATCACATATACCGACAGGAAATTGACGGATGTACTAAACATTAAATTAAAAATTAACACTTGGATGAAGTGTAACTAAATAAATATATTGAAAACTACATATATGAGGTCTATATAAAACTTGACATTGAGTAACATTGTATACTCTCAATAATGGATTAACCACCCGAAACACATGTAGGTAGAGTTTTTAATATATTTAGTGAAACTTATGTCGAGTGTGTTAATTTTTAATGTCTGTTTTTAACATAATATTTCTCCAAGAGATAAGCGAAACCTCCGTGTCATTTGTTAATAAACATGATCAAGATTTTTCAGAATTCAGAAAGTTGAAAGGAACGCATGTAGAAAGTACTCAGCCTTTAGTATCTGAGTGTCTTAACCTCCCTCTATTTTTTCAATTGCCTTCATGGAAATCAACAATCACATATCTTACCTACAGAAATTGACTAGGTATTGAAGAGAGCTAAGGTGCCCTATAGATTATGTCTTCTAACTATGTCGTGTGTACTCAATTTACCTGATACGTGCAAGACTCTTGCTTCGATATGATATCAAAAAATGTTCAGTAAGTGCATAATTTTCAAGAATTGGCTTTTCGGAGTAATGCGTTGGTCGAATCTGGATCAATGCCCACAACAGCTAGCGGTGGATAATGACCGAATATTTTAGGATTGGCCCACGGATATTTTCATTTTCGCAACTGCTGAAATGTGCGAAAATAACGTTGAAAATAAAAACGAAATATGTCTGTTTCTCATGTACCTAACTATTTACATTATAGGCAATTCAGTATTTATGGGTTATTGTGTTACAGTAAACAAGTACCTACCAAGAAATTGAAAAAATAGATCATTCAATGAAATTTTATGAAGGATACCTCAACTGACACTTGCGAACAAACGTACGATTTAAAAAATAATGCATAAAAGATTTGAATAAAATAAGGATTATTTTTAGTCTTGGATGTTATTTTTCATTGGACTGTGAATTATATAAGATAGGGTTTTCACGGAATGCTGGCACATATGCATATTGTCGAAATTTTCTTTGATAATTCTGTATGAATGTGGCTGAATTTCGTAGGACAATTCTGATCACTACTAGAACGAGAAAAGTCTCATGCAGCAATTGCATTGTTTCATAGACTGAATTAGATGTATCACCCACCGACTTGTTCGTAGCATTTATTGGTACTTTATTAATTTTGAATTGAAAGAGAACACGATAATCTTATCAATATATAACAAACGGTGTACAATTGATAAATAATTGTATGTTTGATTTAACGAATCTGTTGTCGTCTCTGTGCTGTGGACTTAACGGTCCACTTTTCACAGAGTTTCAGTAGTACTATAGGCTGTATTTCGAGAATAAAGCATAGAAGTTCTCGTTGTCATGTGTTCGGCGTAGACATTCTGTAGATAAAATGATCTTATGGTGACAAATAGCATGAACAAGAGGTGACCAGCTAACAGCTCCATTTCGTGAAATAAATGAAATACTTCGTCCACCATTTTTAAGTAATTGTATCATAGATGCTTTGTGCTTCGTGCAGCTAAAAATACATTATGGGACACACTGTAGACTTCCTGTTGGACAGAAACAGGAAGAAGAAACATTCGACGATCATAATTTTTGGACAGATACGTATCAATTAAGCACACCAAACAGTGGGATTTTTAGATGTTGAAATTTACGGACTGTCGATAGCTTCTTGATAATGCCGTAAAAGGCGAAACTAGTCGAATAAAGAATTGTTTAGTCAGTGATTTTAGACAAGTATTTATTATTACCTCTCATTTAAATATGAACTATCACAGAGTTGATTCATCGTCCATTGATTTTATTATGAATGTATATGTTTTGTTGGTGGCAATGATCCTAACTAATCGACAACTTATTTTATGGCGACCTTGTGAATAATACAGAAGATTTATTATTATCACAAACTTTTCTCGAAACTACGGACGGATAATTCAAAGAAAAAATATCATTTTTCTATTCATATTGTAAAAACCCTCACTACTTCTTTTTATTCGTAATAATTGTTTATTAGCCATTAAAATAATGTTCTGGACCCATTCGTTTTATTTGTCCATTTATATCGTATCTACACATAACTATTCAAATACTACAGCTTTCACGCTTTTTTCTGAAAAGCAGACCCGTAATGAAATTGTTTGGTGACCCATGCTCCAGAAAATTGTGAAAATATCACAATAATGTTTGATTTCATAATAAATAACAATAAACTGAAATTATATAATATTATAGTAGTGAAGAAGACAATGAACGTTGTCTAATGCTTGGAATATTCTGAAGATGAAGAGCCTATTTTATATTGTCCTTGACTGCCAACTACTAGTGAAAAACTGAAACTAAAATCCTCCAAACATTAGCTATATAATAATAATAATAAATTGTCTCTATTGAAAAAAGGCGAAGTCTAGCTGAAAGCTACCAAACTTAACCTCTATATATTGAAATAATAGGTACATGAAATTCCCTATAAGTTAAAAGCAAAAGGGAGCGAGAATTAATAACAGAAACAAGATATTCAAAAGGAAGAAAACATAACATTATAAAAAGAATAATGGAACAAATTATAATAAAATAACAATGTAAGTTAATTTCAAACAAGAAATATATTCTCATAATTCTTAGGTGTTGGTATTAAATAAAAATATATTAACTATACTGGTTATATATCTAAAGCAAAGTGTAATATTAATCAAATGTGGCGTCTACGCTATGCTTCGAGGAATATTGGTACGAAAAGATTCAAGCAATAATTCACTGGATGAAAGTACATGACGGCTGTTTTCTTTCTCAAACAACTCTACACTTGGGTCAAGTGCATCTCCGATTGGGACAAATATTTTCATTCTTCCTGAAAAATATAACGTTTGCATAACTCTAAAACTATTTTTAGAAAAAAAAAATAGATTTGCTTTTATAAGTTCATACTTCCACATAAGTCTGGAATCACGCCGTTATTTTGCTGAGGCCTGGCTATAAAAGCACCCAAAACGGGCATCTAGAAGAAATAATCTATAAAGTTTTGTCTTTCCTTGCCTTTAGGGAGAGGATAAATAATTGCTGCAGTTCCCACCTGCCAGGCAAGTAAAAGATTCCATAAAAAACTACCTTCTCTAACCAGCCATTTGATTCGATTCTGAACTCGATTTATATATATGTATATATATATATATATATATATATATATATATATATATATATATATATATATATGTTATATATATATATATATATAACCCTATGAGTTTTATCGAAAAGTCAACGAAAATGAAGTTTTTGTTATATATAGTTTTTAACATCGAAAATGGCCTGTTATTGCTAAAAGCATTAAAAATAAACTTCTTAAACAGGCAATAAATTAATTTAAAAATATATAAATTCATTTATATATGTATAATTTTAATTGTTGAGTAATATGTGAAAGGCACTTCTTCATTTTTCTGAAACTCCATTAAAACAATTTATATAGTTTTTGAAGAAATTTAATTCTCTACGTTTGGAGTTATATTATAACATAAGATTTACAACAATATACTCATTCGTACTACTAAGCAAAATTCTATTTTGCGATTTTACAAAAAAAAAAATAAAATAATCGGTTTTTACAATCATTATTCGACTTGAGTCATATTACTATGATCCCAATGGCTTTTATATTGTTTTGAAATATTCAGTTATTAAGTATTCTCACTAATATTATTTCATGTTTAACAATTTTTATATAATATATAAAGATTTTATCATTAATGAAAACATTTAACACACCAAATAAATTATTTTATATACAATTACATAAGCTACCTTCAGCATAACAAATAATAGTTAACATTTCTCTTTCCTTTAGAAGTGAATATTATACTTTTCCTAGGCAAAATTTTTTTCGAAATGAAATAATACTAGTTATTTCTAGATGAACTTCTGATTATTTTACACTGATATGAAAACCTACTAAAAAATCAAAATAATCTAAACAGTTTTCAGAACTAATCAATTGACAATGTTTTTATGCTATTTCGTACGGTTCAAAGTCCATATCTTCTATAATTTTTGTTTTTTTCTCGTTTTCTTGGAAGTTGTGATATTCGTATTTCGTTTTTAGAGGTAACTTGCCAATCATCTTATCGTTGAACTGTATGCCGTAAATAGTTTGTTCCTTTGTTTTATCACTCCATTTTGTGTAAGTTTTATTATCAGAGTTCTGCTTCTCATGTTGGGCACTCGTTTGTTTTTTTATACATTCGTTTATTTCATTTTTATCTAGTAATTTCTGGTTCTGGACTTCGGTAGTTTTATTTGAAACAGTCCTCTCTTCGGCTTCTTTGATCAGATCTTGTCGTTTTTTGAAATACTTTTGCCTGGATGTCGCCAGATTTTGTGTTCCTACAAGTTCCAACCTGCTGCTACAGCTGTTCGACTTGACCAGTTTGAACTTCAATCCTTGATATTTGTTATCTTTCTCGCCAACTGTGTCATACTTGGAATGAAAATCCTTATTCTTATTCTCCTTGATCTCCTCCATTATCACATTGGTTAGACTGTCTTGACTAGACTGTTTTCTAACGATTCTTCCGCCGTAATAAGTTATAGTTGTGCCGTATTTTCTGATTTTTTCCATTACATCCTCTGTGATATATTGCTGCTCACAACACGGTTCCTCGTCGAAGGAATCAAGGGAAGTATATTCATTATTTCCGTTTTCAGAAAAAGCCGAACGAGTTACGCTACAGATATCTTTGTCTAAATCTATATTCTTCCTATTTTCCGTTTTTTTTCTGTTTGTGTTGGTTATACATTTCTCTTTTTTCTCGAACAATTGCCTCACTTGTTTCACAGTATCAGGGTTAGGTAGCTCGTTATCGTTTACTTCCCTATTTACCCTGACCGGATGATAGAAAAAGTGTTTCCTCAATCCGTTTTTCTGGTTGTTAGCTTCGTTCGATTTATGAAGCAGCGGTGTTACGTTTTTCACCGGTTTGTAATATTTGCTTGCATTCTCTCTGATTATAGTTGTTCGAATGGGCTCAATTATCACTATGTTGTTATCTATCAATAATTCTTGAAAGCTGTAATCCTGCAGATACTGCATTAGTCCATCAAACTGTGATTCTCTGTCACATTTTGCGAATATTTTCTTCTGGAATAAATCGGATTTTACTACGCGGTATCTCACATAATCGAATTCCGGGTACGTGATACTCAGAGACTTGGTAACTGGTTTATGTTGTCTTTTCTTTTCACTTTTGATAATTTTCTTTTGATTTTCTAAACATTCGTTTCCATTCGTCTTTTCTTCAGTGTTCTTATTTTCTATTATTTCAACGATGTTTGGATTGAGACTTTCGTATTGATTATTTTTGTCGTGGAGTGAATTCTCGAAAAAACTACAAGTGTTTTTGATTAGTGGAGATACTTTTTCAACTCGTTCAGATGGTTTGTTCTCGAAAAGTTGTTTCGTTATTTGGACTTTGTTAATAGGTTTCTCGTCTTTATCTTCTTCCGATTGAAATTTCTTCTTGACATCTTCTACTTTAGTCTGTACATCTACTATTTTGCACTTGCTTTCGTTGATTTTGGGTTTTTCCAAGTCTGAATTATGACCCACAAGTTTATTCCAGTAACTTCTCATATTGCCAAGTTTGTCTTGGTATTCTATTTCTGATGGGCTCAGATCCATCGTGACTTCTATTTCACTCTGGTTAAAGTTATTCTCCCGATTTTCTATTGTTTTAGTTGTTATAGCAATTATTTCAGGTTTAGTGTCTATTTTATTATGGTTATTGTCTTCCAATGTATGATTCAAATCTTTCACTGCTTGTAAAAATTCGTCTGCTTTCTGCAATTTATCTTGGCTCTTTTTCTTCTTTGGTAATTTCGCTAACTTAAGTTCAAAATCAACGGGAATGTTACTATTGGTTGTTAAGTCGAAATGTCGTCCAATATTAACTATGAATCTGTTCTCAGACTCCCCAGATTTTGCTTTTTTTTCGCAGTTCCTTAGCTTCCGATCGATTTTGTCGCACTTTTTCAAGTTTTTACATACTGTTATGTCAGGAAGCGAGTAGAAATTGGTATCAACCAAATTGGTGTGTTTTTCTTTCGAATTTTTTCGCGATAGGTTCGGAAATTTCTTAATTAGGAAATTCTGCAAGGGTTTTTTCGAACCTTTCTGTGATTCCAGGAACTCTTTGAGATAGTTATGGCTATGTTGCTTCTCTTTATTTTCTATTCTTGTTTCTTCATCTGTCGCGCTAGAAATAGAAGCTGCGTTACTGTCCACTCTAACAATAGTTTTGAATTCTTCGATGTTTCTTTTACTTCCGTATTCTATGTTTATATTAGTCGCCAAATTGTTTTCTTCACTCGCTTTATGATTCGTTGCATCAGATAATTTCTCCTCTTGTGTTTCCTGATTTATTTCTTTTTCTAAATTGTGCGAATCGTAAAGCGGATTTATTTCAACGGTTGAATATATACCTATCGAGCTGTCTTTCAAGCTGATCGGTTCTTCGCAAGTTATCTCTGTTTGTTTTACATTTACTTTCTCGACTGATGGCGATATATTGATTTTGTTTTTGCTTTCTGTTTCTAATTTTTCATCTTCCTTAATTGTTAATACGCAGTTATTTTCGTTTTTGTCCGATTTACAAATAGTCGCCGAAAAGTACTCCTCAGATGTTATAGCGGTTGGACTCCTGATGGTTCTTGGTCTTTCGCGCGGGGCGTCCTGCAAGGCTCCGTAAAGGGGTCGATTCGTGCTGAGGACGATATTCTCGTCGTAGGATATACTTTCCGGCTGCTCTTGAAAATTTTGGGTAGACAAGTTGTCACAAGATTGATACTTTTTATATCCAACTGTCGATACAGAGATATTATCGACTATGGAAATGTTATCGGTGTTGTCTGATTCGTATCTGGAATCGGGATAGTAATTGGGTAAGTTGAGTACTGGTTCGCTAACTTTCTGATATTCGGGTAAGAACTCTAGACTGTCGTATTCGTTCTCCTCTGGGTATTGAGCATTATGGGCAGAAGCACTTGGAATATCCTTTGTACGTCTTGCTTTTCCAACAGCTTGAGATGTGTCGAAATTGAATTTGCGCTCGGTGGCGGTTCTACTGGATCTACTGTAGAGATCTTCTGTGCTTGTAACCCGTGATCCGAACCTGAAAACAGTCGATGTTAGAATCAAAAAAATAATTTTTATGAATAGTATGTATAACGTACAATAAACCGAAAATTCATTAAAACCAAACCACTTCGAATATTTTTCCATAAAATTAAAATAACATTTGAAGAATAACAAACATCAAAACGAATTATTTGCGTTCTAGCAGTTTGAGTGCATTGTTAGAAGAAAAGCTAAAATACTCATATTGCCATGATAATAACCAGTTTCCATAATAAATGGCATCGAAAGAAAAAGAAAATAAAATGATGACAGTCATATTCATACTGCGTACTTTTTGGCAGTGAATTGCTATAACTAACAAGTTGCACAAAAGGCAAACAACCTTTTCGTGAGGTCATACATGAGGTGTAATGAAATGAAGGTCATAATTAAAACAGCAAAATATTTAACAGTTAATTAGCACTTTCGATTTGTATTGCAAAGTGAATAATAATACTCTTAAAGCAGTTTATCTCAATCGTTATATTTATCATCGATATTGAAAGTAAATGAACAATTTTCAAGTTGATCATTTCATAATTTAGATCTTTAGAATTTAACACCATATCGCAGATGATGGATTAGATATCTCGCCGATTTTTCCGTTGGTTTTTCACCATTGCAAAATAATTTATTAGAAAGTGTGCAGTGATTCACTACTTCACCAGTTTTTCACTTTAAATGAAGGTTTTTTCTTGCATCATCATAAAAATTCATTGGCGTAATGAATAAATATTTTCTAATTATATACGTCATGAACTCATTTCCAAAAAAATTGATACTTAAGTCTTTGTCAAATTGAATCGAAGTTGGCCACTTCAGTTAAATGTTGATGGTCAATAAAATTTCTTTCGTGTATTTGAATTATTCCTTATATATCTCACCTTTGATCTCTTGGATTACGGTCAACCAATCTGGCCCTCGGTATCAGTTGTGGTCTCCTGCTAGGTCTGTCGTCGTATCTGATTTCCAAACTGTTGAATACGTCCTCTTCAGTCAGAGCCAAACTCCTACACCTCCTGAGGCTAAGCGGTTCTTGCGGCTGATTCCCGTCGACGTTTAAATTGGACACATTGTCCAAACTCCCTCTCTGATATTTCGTTGGTTTCGGAGCTCTTGTGTATGTCGAGTTTCCCGTTTTTCGATTTAACGTCGGCCTGAGTTGATGGGTGTCCTTGTGGCGGTTATTGTTTACCCGAAGGTTATTTATGCGAGGATCTTCCTCAGTCCTGAAATGAAATATGTAGTGTTAAAAAATATTTTGTTTCGATTATGTTTCCATAACGTTATTCATACTTCATCGATGACGCTTTAAACCGAGAAAGTTTTACAGAGATACTTTTTGAGGGTCTTTGTTTTTGCTTTTTTAGTTATGGCGTACGAGGGATGACTGTTAAATAATGAGAACGATGTTTATACTTAACGCATGCGCCTAATAACATCGACAAATAGCTCATTAACGTGATTGATATCTTTCGAATGGAAAGCATCAAATTTCTGTAAGAGTTTTGACGTAAAATCACTGCCTCAGTTGGGACATTCATGCCCTAAATCAGCGCTATCAAAACCTCGTAACCCTCTGTCGTAGTTGTTTCGAAGGCGCCGCGAAAACCTTGAGCATGGTTTCAAGAAGCTTCTTTCAAAACGCAAGCACCTTTTTCTTGGTAGTCATCAGTTGAAATAATAAAATATATAATCTTTGAATAATTTTTTATTTGTATGTTTCATGTGTGTTTCGATTCTTAGCTGGCAATTAGAATCATATATATGTTTTTTGGATTTCTTAAAATAATTTTTTTATAGACGAGAACTACATATACTGGGTAGTATTTCAAGGGGACCTAGGAAAGAAGTGGCGTATTCGAAAAATAACTATATGTAAATATTTGGTAATTGATGATGAAGAAAAAGGTGAAATTTGCAAAATGGATATAGCTTAGAAACTGAGCTACAAGCATGTAATTGTTCAAACCTTGCATATAATCTTTACAGAATAGATATTATCCTAAATGGTCCAAAATTCGTTTTCTACAATAAACGCAAAGGCACCGAATTCCGACCAGTGATGCTTATGATCAAATGATTCGTTCGAAAGATAATGAAATTATTCAAGGATTAATTTGAAAAATGGTTTTTCTGAAAGATTATACACCCTTATTTTAAGAAATGTACATTATCTCATCCTATAATAACTCGATCATTTATATATTTGATGTTGAACTGAAACGAGGGGAAATGAACGAAAGCACCGTTTACCGACCGGCTGACGACAACTACCCCTGTATCCGACCCCTGAGGATCCTAATTCCGACCGGCCATACTCACCTTCTAAAATAACCTTTATGGCTAAAAATCATTGTGAATACAGTGAGTTATCATAATTAGAATTTGAGAATTAAATCTGAAATTACATTCTCAGAAATTCTTCTCGAATCAGACCGTCCAGTCCTCAATTAAAGACTGTTAATTCTTAACTAGTGAACAATCTCTACGGCTACCTATCTAGTTTTAGAATATTTGGTTCGATTTACCCAGTTCCCTACATTCGAACGAAATTGCCATGCTGGTCTTTATCAACTAATAATCGCTAGACGTTACGGCCATGTAAAAAAACATAATTTACCATGAACATTGTACGTCTCAGTTATTAAAGTGATTAATACAATTCCTTCAATTAACGTTTCTTCTACTCTTCTCGCATTAATTTGACACAGTTCCAATTAGAGCGTTAAACACAAAATGAGTTTAAATAATTAGTTAATTGAACTGTATTTATGCCGAGATAAGTATTGCTGCTTGCTTGGTGGACAGGACTGGACTTAAATCGACAGTGTCTCAAAAATGAAATGGAAATGTCAATAGCCCCTCATTTGGTTTATGGAGTCTACATTCAATAGAGTTGCCAATAATTATGACATTTACTTTGAATCCACAGAAGTTGTTATCAGGAGTTATGTGAGCTTTTTTATATCTATTATTTCAGGCTATTTGCTTAATTAAATTTTTCTAAATTAAATTTTGAAGATAATATAATATTAAAGAAAAACTTCAAAAAGGCGATTGGTTTGGTTTATTCCCTAGTCAAAAACAATATCAACTATAACAGTCCTACATACATCGGTAATTCCAGTGAAAAACTCAAATCACTTCTTTTTAAGTATAACATCAACATTGCTTACCGTACTGGAAATAACTTAGGAAAACATATCAAAAATAACAAATCTAACGTCAACAAAAATAAAAAATCAGGAGTAGGCATAATAAAATGAACTGTGGTAGTTGTGATAAGTTTTATATTGGTAGAACGTTTAGAAGTTTTCAAATAAGAATTTCTGAGCATAAACGTAGCTTTGATAATCAGAAGACAGATTCACATTATGCAAATCATTTGATTAATGAAAATCATATATTCAATCCTGATTTTGAAATTTTGAATACCGCAAACAAGGGAATGAAGCTTAATTTTTAATCCCTTCAAATTAATAATTATAAATATTCTGGCAACCTTTTGAACAGTCAAATCGATCATACCTCAAGCCCCCTTCTCAATCTTTTCAAAATTACTTAGTTTACTATATAGTAGTTCAGTATGAATTGATCCCTTCTACCTGTTATCTACCTGTTTTCTCTGTATTCATAATTTAAGTTTACCTATTGTAAGTATTCGAGAAATGTCATGTCAGTCTGCACGTAGCATTTGAAAAAGGTGAATCTCATCGAAATGTGCGTCATGCAGTATTCTTTTTAATATATATGTAAATCTTGGCTTAACAATTGTTTCAGTATACTTATTATTTTTATTATAGAAATTAGTTGAAATTAACACACAATTTGAATTGAAAGAAAAACACAGTTTTGACTTTTCATTATGTTATTTTTTACGAGATTATAAATTATCGGGTAGAGCTATTTACCAAACATCGAAAAATCATGTCTTTGATGGCATATGAGCATTCTTATGTGGAAACTTTCCATAATTATTTTATTATCTTAAGAAACATGACCGAATTTACTTGATGCAGCGTTGAGTTTCTTTTTGTTATGCGCTGGTGGTTTTGAGATGTTTGCAATAAACATTCAACCACAACTTAGCCATAGAAAGAAATCTAATGGTATTAAATCACACGATCCAATGTGTCAATTCTGATTATCGAAACGAGAGATGTCTATTGCAGTAATTGAATTGTTTCACGGGCTGTATGGCATAATGATAAGATATTGAACCACATTCTGACTACCTCAATCTCTTCGAATTTCGGAGGAAAGAATTGTGTTATCATGTCCTGATATCATGTACAAATTTATTCCAGGGAAGAATCTGCAATCAATTTTGCGGTACACATTAAAACCTCTTTCACGTTTCTTGTCTCCCAATAATCAGAGATGTATCTTCTGGGAGATATTAAAAAAAATTACATTCTCACATTACCGATTATGTATGTTACAAATTGCTTTTTTAAAGGTATAGAACTTTAAGTTGGCATTCCTGTTGAAGATGGCGACCGATTTGAACAGCTGAGAAGTGATTTATTCTCAGTTTGGTTTGGCAATTCATGATGAATAGACTCACGTCTGAACAACGCTTGCAAATTGTGCAATTTTATTTCGAAAATAATGATTCTGAGTGGAATACGTATCGCGCGAATTTTGTTTAGCGATGAAGCGCACTTCTGGCTGAATGGCTACGTCAACAAACAAAACTACCGCATTTGGAGTGAAGATAATCCTCAAGTGTATGTCAAAACACCGTTACATCCAGAAAAACTGATTGTTTGGTGCGCTTTATGGGCTGGTGGAATCATTGGTCCGTACTTCTTCAAAAACGATGATGGCCAGAACGTTATAGTCAATGGTGATCGGTATAGAGCCATGATTACTAACTTTTTCATTTCTGAATTGAACAACCATGATGTCCAGGAGCTGTGGTTTCAACAAGACGGCGCAACATGTCACACAGCTCGTGCCACAATCGATTTATTGATAGTTTGGTGACCGCCTAATTTCACGTTTTGGACCTGTGAATTGGCCTCCAAGATCTTGAGATTTGACAACGTTAGACTATTTTCTGTGGGGCTATGTAAAGTCATTGGTTTATGCGGATTAGCCACAAACGCTTGACCATTTGGAAGACAACATTCGCCGTGTTATTGCCGATATACAGCCACAAAAGTTGGAAAAAGTCAACGAAAATTGGACGTCCACATTGGATTATGTCCGAGCCAGCTGTGGCGGTCATAGGCCAGAAATCATATTTAAAATGTAATGCCACAAGATTATCTTTCGAATAAAAAAATTCTTGTCAATCGAATGATCCATCGTTGTTTTATTGCAATTTAAAGTTCTATACCTCTGAAAAAAAACACCCTATTTATAAATATTGGAACACGTATTTGTGTTTAATATGCATTTGAACCTGTTACTGTGTGTTGCTCTTTATGTTATATTCATAATATAACTTCTGGGAAGCCTAAATACAATTTGCATAGTGATAATTTCAATCTTCAACTACTCATATATCTGTCAATATGTTCACTATTCCAAGATGAATCTTGAAATTGGGATATTGAATATTTTCTACTATTGTTTGAACTTTGATGATCAGATCTTTTTTTCACTAATTTGCTGAAACGACATTGAAACGTCAATTTGTTTAGTGAAATGCTGAGAATTATACGAAAAGAATTGCTTTGTTTGATCCAGTTGAAAATAATTCCTGCGAAATTGAAATATTTAAGATTCGTTAACCGGTAATATTACCAAATTTTCTTATCTCTACGAACGAGGAGATGACAGTTGCAAGACGAGTATGTTCCGTTATGGTTTGCAAAATGCCACATGTTGCTTTTATAAGCTCTTCTAAGGAAATGCTTCAGATTGTTATTTCGTTTTCAATTTCAATGAGGTTCATAAAGCATGAAAACAATTGAAACAAATTTGAATAATGCAGAGAAAAATAATCGCTGTAGATCTATGAAAATAAATCACCAGAAATTCGGATTGCCTCGATAAAAGCACAAGTATAATTACAGTTTAGTTCAAATAAATATTGAGCTTTATTTCTTTGTCGTAATTCAACATAAATACAATTACACTTGTTCCATTATTGTACAATTTTAATTGTTCCATTTGCAATATGGCCCCTTTCCTGTATTTTATTTTGTGATGTAAATAGGTACAAAACAATTTAAATATAGCAACTTATTTCAATCTTAATGTTTATCACATTGATGAGAGAGAGTTTGTAATTTTTACTGATTGTAATTCTGAGGGAGTATTTTTAACAAAATTCTCGAATTTCTTGATAACAGTTACACGGTTATGCTAACAATTTAGATTTTTTCACAATTTTTTTGTCACGGTACCAGCAATTGTTGAGAAGATTGATATCTAGTGGTAGATGCTGTTTTATATTTTATTTGCTGTGTTTTGAATGTGAATTACGTAATTTATTACAAAATGTGGAAGATCCCATTTCAATGTTGAGAAAACATTTGGGAATTAGAGAAATGCATAAGCTCTTCTAAGGAAATGTTTGAGATTGTGATTTCGCTTTTAAGTCTGACGGATGAGGTGGTTATATAGCGTGAAAATAATTCAAACGAATTTGAATAATGCAGAGAAAAATAATCGCTCTAGATCTATGAACATAAATCACCAGAAATCCGGATTGTCTCGATAAAAGCACAAGTATAATTTCACTCTAGTTCGGATGAATATTGAGCTTCATTTCTTTGTCTAATTCAACATAATACTTTGGAATTGTTCCTTTTTCACGATAGCCCCTTTCCTGTATTTTATTCTCTGATGTAAATAGGTACAAAAAATTAAAATTTCGCAAACGTATTTCAATCTTAATGTGATAAGACGAGAGATTGCAATTTTCATTGATTTTAATTATGACGAAGTATTTCCAACAAAATTTTTTAATTTCTTGATAACAGTTGCACGGTTATGTTAACAGTTGTGATTTTTTCACAAATATTCACAATTTTTTTGACACGGTACCAGCAATTGTTGAGAAGGTTGATATCTAGTGGTAGATGCTGTCTTATATTTTATTTGCTGTATCCTGAATGTGAATTACATGATTTATTACAAAATATGGAACACCTCATTCGAATGTTGAGAAATAATTTGGGAATTAGAGAAATGCATTATGAAAATTGATCTGATTATGTCATTATTCCATATTAATTTATGTAAATGAATTATACACATTGAGTAATTGAACAATCAAGAAGAATTGAATATAAACTTAAATTCAAACACTTGAACTTATGATTTACACTTGACTACATAGCATGACGCGTTTCGTCGTTACATTCTGTAAGCATCTTTATGTCGTTATTATTCTGTAAGCATATGAAGAAGTCGTTTGTAACGACGAAACGCGTCATGCTATGTAGTCAATAAAGTGTAAATCATAAGTTCAAGTGTTTGAATTTAAGTTTATATTCAATTATAATGGATTTACATCAAGTAAACGCCAACACTATTAAATAATCAAGAAGAAATCGAACGTTTTCCTTATTCCAATCTCTTGGAACTTCTGGTCATCTTTGTCTTAAAAAGCGTCCGAAGATGGACCAAAGTCGAAACTGATGGAACGTTAGCATTGATGTGGCTTGCCGATAGGGAAAAAGATTCTATTTTAAAACGATTATAAGCAATTTATGAGTGAATGTGTGAAAACTCACAGCAGTAGGTACCTTTAATAAACTTCATCCCAAGCCGCACTGTAATTAAAACGGCGAAATTTGTTGGCAGTCATACCCGAATTAATGATCCCGGAGCGTATCGCAGTTTCACTCGCGAACTGATAACGGTCTAAGTCTAGTTATTAAATTCAGTAAGTCAACCTCAACCTACTTAATCTTCAATATTTACCTTCGGCGTGTTGAACGAACATGGACCTCAGAGCAAACAGACAGCCAAGGTTGAGTCGAGCGAAATAAAACTATAAATTGTCATTAACCATTGTCGTTGCGGTATCCTTGATGGATTTGCCGGAAGAAACGAATGATTTAAAGTGTAGAAGTATTCGGAAAAAATTGTAATTTTCTTAATTGTCATTGATGATTTGTAATTTTGTTTTAAGATGATTGTTGTAATTCTATTTGAATGGAAATACGTAACTTACGTACTCAAGGTTTTACTCAATCATACGTAATACTCAAGGTTTTATATATATATATATATATATATATATATATATATATATATATATATATATATATATATATATATATATATAAATGTTTCAAGATTCATAAATCATTCATACTAGTAAATACTGAGACTCTTAATCGAAATATTTCAAATGAAACTCTCAGGGAGCTGTCGAGGAAGCTATCACTTTCGAGAGTGAATATTAAGTGCTCTTCGAAAAAGCATCGATCTTGTTGAAAATGATAATAGGATACAATTGTTTCATCATTATTATGAATTATCAGTACATATTTATTCAATCAATCAAGAATCGATGACTTTCAAAACGGCCGCAGGTCCTATTTCCAAATGAACAGAACATCACTTTGTGAACATTAGCTTTGTTCACATAAAGGATTCTGAACCGATTCAGAACTAATTCATAACTGATTCGATATTGATTTAATACGCATGCTCGGTTATGAACTGGTTCGGAATTATTTCGACCCGAGAACGATTTTAGAACTAGTTTAGGGAATTTTCAAATCACGGTTGTTCTCATCGAATAATATGCCATATACCAAAACTATCGTGAATTTATTCCTTAATGTTTCACTTTAAATTGAAGTCTAGCTTTACCAAGACTATGAAACATATGTTTTCAATCTTACATTCGGTTATCTTCTTAAAATATTAATTTTCAAGTTTTTGAGATGATGTTTCAATGTTATTCTACTAAGTAAATAAAAATAAAAATGAGTCTATGGAGATTCATAGAAAAATAACATAAACTTCAGAAATATTATAATTTCAGCATTCATATTTGAATAAAGGACAAATTACAAATATTTTTGTAGTTGAAGATAAAAGTTATCAATGCGGAAATTTAATTTTGCGCAGTAATTTGAGTTTCCTCGAAAGTAAGATTATAGGTATAACATAAAGACTATCACACGTTAACAGGTGTACATGGGAACATATTAAATATAAATACTGTAGGTTATCCATTATCAATATGAAATTATTTTAGGAGTTTATTTTTTTACACAAGTTTCATTTGAATGCTTATCCGAGGATTGTTTTTCTAGATCAAAAATAAAAGTACGTATTAATAGATTTTCCTCAAAACCAAATATCAAGGGAAAATCCTTCAAATGTTGATGTCAAACTATGAATTTCATATGAAGAAAAATTGATTTTGTTTGAATAATTGCTTTTTTTCCGGGAGTACAAAAACTTTCAATTCCAGCTGAAGAACGTAAGATTATTTCTCTCAAACTTCTACAGTTTGAGAGAAAACATTAAAATTCAGTTCTTTATGTAGCTGAAAAAAATCAATGTGTCCCTATAGTTCCTTTTTTTCACTCGCTCTTATGAATAATTATAAGTTTATATATTTGCATAGTTGATAATACCATAGTAGATGAAACTAGTTATACAAATGTCAAAGGTTTTGAGGTTTCAGTCAACCATCCGTTGACAAAGGTTTCGGTTTAACTCTCATCAAACCATCGTAGCCAAGTTTGAGCTTCATAGAAGTATTATATACAAGCAAACGAAATCAAGAGAAATATATTATGTAAAATGTATGATAGTTATGATAATATCTTATATAAAAATATATTTTATATCAAGTAAATCGAGGTCGAGAACAAGAACCGATGTTCGGGTTCTACTTATAATCTCCTCATTCGTGATTTTTTCTTCGTTTTGCCTCTTTGGCGATTCATTTGAGTGGTAATATCAAGTATTTCTCTCTGAGCAGCCTTGCATGTTCAAAACAGTCGCAAGAGAAATTCGACTGGTTGAATTAATTTTCATTATATTCAATGGTCACATTTTCAGGATTTAATTATTTTCCGTATAGCGCGATTTTATATCGATAACAGAATATATAAAAACAAAATTACCATCGCGTGACACCTGAAAAGACGACGGTAAACACGTGAATATTTTTCACAAGGAAATCGAACCACCCAAAATCCATGATTATTATATTCATAAACCTATAATGTGCTCATAATAAATTACTTACCGCACAAATAACAATCGAACGACTGGCGTTTACATCACGTAACACGTCTTATTATCTTGAAAATGACGTGCAATATTACCAAGTCAACTGGTGCTAAAAAGCATTTCACGAAATTTGTTTGTACGATCTATTAGAGGCTATTATATGGTGATGATGGTCTTTTTCATTATCAACAGTATGATACGCCATAAAATAGCGTCTCGTGCGCTCAGTTGAGTCCATTCAAGTAGAGAATGAGTCGTATATTACATCTTCGGGTTCTTGTAATGAGGAGATAGAAAATCACATGAAATGGTGATGACTCCAGAGTCTATCTTTTTCGTTATAGATTGTACTTCTTTTCGAATAGGGAAAGGGAGGAGAATTCAAAATAGAAGTACACCCTAATTAACTCATCCAATTAGACGTTCATTCTTTTACTAGGAGTATAACGTCTAAATATAAGAAACATACCCTCTTCATTTGGTCTATCTCTCTAAGGACAGGTTAATTACTAAAACGCCCTTCTAGATTGATGATTTTTGATCAATCTGTTTTATCTTGAGCCATAATAACTGCTTGATGCTATTCTCGATTAACCATCTAATTAATCGTCTACCAATCTCTTTAGCTACCTTCCTCCCTTAAGCTTTTCCCCGATTATGAGCAATTTTATGAGTTGATTCATCTTGAAATTTGGCATGCAGTCTTGGCATACAGTCAAGAAATGTCGATTGTTCTTACTAGATGGTCAAACTCAGATCCCCAGTATGAAAATCTTATCCTCTAAGCACTACTTCAGCGGTTCTCAAACGTCTTTGGCGACAGAACTCTTTTGTAAAATAGAAACTATTGATGGAGTCCTGAAATTATGTATATTCTTTGTTTATTGTTATGTTATTATCCAAACAACCCTTTTTCTCATTACTAGTATTGTCGTATAGTCCTACAGGGGTTTTACGGGGCCTCAGATCCCCGCGGACCTGTCCAAGAATGATAATGCGGCAATAATAACGACATTCTTGATAATGCCGTGAAAGGCGAAACTATTCGAATAAAGAATTGTTCAGTCAGTGATTTTTAGACAAGTATTTCTTATTACCTCTCATTTGTAACCTCAAAATCTAAGAAACATGCCCTCTTCATCATGGTCTATCTGTCTAAGGACAGGTTAATTACTATGACGCCCTTGAAGCTATATTGATGATTTTTGATCAACCTCTTTTATCTTGAGCCATAATAACTACTTGATGCAACTCTCGATTAAGGCGTTCTGATCTACCAATCTCCTTAGCTACCTTCCTCGTTTAAGCTTTTCCCCGATTATGAACAATTTTATGAGTTGATTTATCTTGAACTTTGGCATGCCGTCTTGATACAAGTCAAGAAATATCGATATTTCTTTTTGGATACGTATAAATCAATGTTCAGGTCTCGTATGACTGCTCATTTGCCAGATGGCTGTCCAGGTTACCAGTAGAGTTCATTCGTACACTGCTTTTATACACTGGATATATTTTTCGAGTTATTTCTTATAAAGACTTTAATACAACTCATTCAATATTGATATTGAACTATTGAAAATGGTTAAGAAACCGAAACATATTTCCTTAAAGAATTTCGGAGAATTGGACAAAGTGTTTTAAATCATATGGTTCATTTCTGAAAGTTACTCACTCCTAGTTGTGTGAGAAATTGATTGACATTATCGAAGGAATCTATTGATGAGATTTTTCTTCGAAAGTATCCGATTCACACATTCATACCTTACTAGATGGTCAAACTCAGATCCCCAGTATGAAAATCTTATCCTATAAGCACTACCCCAGCAGTTCTCAAACGTCTTTGGCAACATAACTCTTTTGGAAAGCAAAAACTTTTGAAGGAGCCCTGAGATTATGTACATTCTTTGTTTATTGTTATGTTATTATCCAAACAACCCTTGCTCTCATTACTAGTATTCTCGTATAGACCTACAGAGGTTTTACGGGGCCTGAGGTCCCTGCGGAGCACAGTTTGATTGTGGCAATAGAAATATAAGTTGGGATATTATAATGTGATTCACAGCAAGAAGAGCATTATTTCATCTTCAATTCGTGCAAGCGTATCTCTTTTTCAAGTGATGAAACGCTGAAGCCTCCAATCTGAAAGAACATTTGAGAAAATCCCAACTGGTCGCAGAAACTAAGGGCGTAAGGGATTACGAAATCCAACAAATTCAAACTTGTATACCTATATCGCGTTTGAAACTTCTTTCAACGGAAGTTCACATGATGGATCGATGGGAATACTATGGGGTTTTCTCAGAGGACCTGTAGAATACATAAAATTTACGGCGACGTGAAATGGTCACATTTCCAATTGATATCCAGGGTCATCACTGCTTGGTTTCATGTATCGAAATTTTTCCAGCTCGGACCGGTACCGGTTTAACAATTCGATGTCATATTTTGTGTTAGACTTGTAATTACGAAAGGAAATAAAAAAAATCACGGATAATATACCTACCCAGTAAACAACGGAGATTATCGTAGTTATTGACAAATATAATCATACTCGTTTTTCGTATTTCAATAAATTTTTACTTGATGAATATATTGAAATATTCTACAACTTTCAAAATTGAAATTGTAGGGAGTTAACTATAAACTGATAGTAAGGAACATTTTTCTCCCTTGTCTGTTTCAATTGTGAAAAGTTTTGAACCAACATGTGTAAGCAACATGATATCTTAATGTTTGATATGTCATGTTCTATTAAATATCTGAAACATTCATTGTAAATAGTTAATTTTGTGGTGTAGAATCGTTATCAAGTACAGAAATCAACAATAACTCTCCCAAAATATACTGGTATAATACCAAGATTCATCTCACCATCAGTTAGTGGTATTTCAATTCTTCGTACGAAATGACCAGCAATTCAGTAATGATCCAATAATCTCCTGCATTGGTTTCCCTGAAATATTCTTCGAAAATTCCAGGATTCACAGGGAAATGCAGTTGAAATCCATTAGTGAGAAATTGGCAAATTCCCCAATGCCAAAAGGAGCTCAACTTGGCATTGATCCCCTGTGTAGTAGTGAATAAAACGTTATGCACCGCCATTTTCCTTAATATCCTCGCTCTTCTTAATATCCTCGTACTTACCGAGAGAAATTTAATTTTATATTTTTAGTAATAGGTAAAGCTTAACGAAAAAAGTTTTTTCCCCGAATTGTATTAAATTCGTGATAGGTGTTAGTAACTCAGAATATATGCCAAGTGTACAACTTTCTGTTTCTGTTGTGTGTACTGGACTCAATGTTCCACGAATTAATTGAAGAATAATACAATAAAAATTAAGGAAAATTGAATAGTCAACATGTTTCGATCGGCCTCATCGATCGAACTCATTATCAAGACTAACTAAAAAACAAAACATAGCAAGTTTATATCCACAAGAAAGACGCGAGATGGAAATACTTGGAATTTTTTGTATTCATTCATATATTTTGGTGTTAGTTTTTTTCCTCAAACACTCGTTGTTGAACCAACTGTGACTGTTGAAAGATATAAAATTCAATGAGTATCTACTCTCCTGAAGTGTATATAGTCAAGTGTTATTAATTACATGATAAATAGAACTTGATCATTTGGTTCATATTATAAATGATACTTTTTCAAAGTGAAATGGCATTTGTTATTAATCACACGATACATAAAATTTGGTTAAGCTCTTCAAATTGAGATGGCGTCCATATATTATTCTTCCAAATTGAGTGTAGAAATAAGGATTGTGTGTTATGAATAAGAATGTAGTAAGAATTATACTCGAACATTTTAGACATCATTCCATATTCATCTTGTTGCAAATGTTTGGTAATTCGCGTATATTCTCAATGTTTTTCATTTTTTTTATTTGCAGGTATGTAATCTTCTTCTGAGAGTGTAACTATTATGCAGTGTGAACTAATTTCCAAAAATACGATAGGTAAGTCGATGCTACTAGAGTACGCCATGATAAGAATTCCATAAATCTTCGAATTTCATTTGAATTAAATCGAATAGTTACCTTTTACAAGTTCAATATAAACAAAATCTCCAATAACAGTGCCCCATATTCGGTAACTTTGTCTGCATATATAATATTCAAACTCCATGAGAATAAAACTTCACAGTTTTCAGGTGTTATATATCTTTTTCTCGATGTAGATGGCTATACGAAACTTTTCACTTATAATTCAAGAAGCGCAGTTTCCTATTTTCGAATGCACTGTTCAATGCAGTTTCAAGGAGACAGAAATTGCATCTTTTTGCAAATTCTGTATTCGTTTTACACGCTTCATACATGACGTGATTACATTAACGAATTACTTGAAATATTTATAATTATTGAATACATTTTTGTAATAGCCAAAATATTTTGAAATATTACACTAGTATCAAGTATCCTTCGACAATATGTAATAAATTCAAGTCTTCGATGAATTTTTTATGAGAAATGTATCAGAAATATCAAAGTTTCTCAACATTTCGTTCATCAGTTTTGCATTGCAGTCTACATTTCTTCGATGATATGTATTGGCCGCAATTCGATATGGAGGTCAGATTTTTCTCCGAAGATTTTGTCTACTACAAAGGATTTTATTGTCGCATTTGTTCGTCTTTAAGTTTGCACAACCAAAACTCTACTACGATAGTTTAACTGATGATTCCCAAAACAGGATGAAACATAGCTGTATGGTATTTCCAACGGGTTCGATGTTCTTCGCAATGCACTAAATTTTAACTCTCGAAAGTTGGTAATTTGTGTTTTCGTTGACAACATGTGTACAGACAGCGCCCTGAGAGTTTTATTCGAATTATTTCCATGAAACTTTCCGAAAAGTCTTGCTAAATATACTATACTATATAGTATACTATAACTTTCTTTTCTTAATTTTTTGACGAATTATTCAAATGAGAGCTGGCTCTGTGAAACTTGAACAATGTGATATCCGCATTGTCTTTCAAGGGGTAAATGTTAGAGAATATTGAAATTGTTAACCATATTTATTGGAAACGTAAGACAGTATATTATTTCGAGCTACCATGCTCTCCTTAGTTAAGTAACGTCTAACAAACGAAAGGCATCAACTTCAATCCTCAAATATCCTTTTAAGAAATATACTGTTAAATCTTAAGCATAGGTATATAATGCATAGATTACTATATATTTCAAATCTTAGTAACCAATAGAAAGCACATGAATACATCTAACATTGGAAGTGTCACACGTCTTTGTGTTTTTACGTCCTTTGTCTTACGTTTTACTTTTCTAGTTTTACTTTTTCCTTTGTCTTACGTTTTACAACTCTAGTTTTTAATCAATTTCATCTAATTTGATGAACTAATGCCATCTATGTTGCGGTTGTAGAAACGCTCGCTGATCATTTTCAAAGTTACCTGAAGTGGTTACTTGAAACTTGAAGAATGTTTGATGACGCAAACAACCTTTTAGACAAATTGTTCGCATCCGATCAGAAAATATTATTAATTTCGCGCCAGGAATTCAGTCAGGAGCTAGATGTGCTAAATCTGAAAAGGGGCGCTGGAACATTTTTTTCGACAAGAAAATGTTGGACGCTATTCTCAGTTATATAAATTCACGAATCAGAGTAAAGATAGCAGACTGTCAAGACCATACAAAAAACAGCTACATGAAAGAATATGATAATAATGAACTGATGGCATTATCTGGATTTCTTTTTATAGCTGGAGTACAGAGATCAGGCCAACAGAACTTGAGCGATCTTTGGGCTTGAGATGGCACTGGAATAAAAATTTTTCGTTTGACTGTGTCACAACGATGATTCCATTTTATACAAAGTTGTATTTGCTTCGATGATCTGGTTACTCGGGATGTTTTTTTATCAGTAGGTTTCTAGAAGTTGAATTTTTTATTGTAAATTTTATATTGATTTCTTAAATACATAAAAACATCTTCATATAACTTAATTTTTTGAATTTTATCTCCAAAATATTATAATTTGAGAACTATTCTTCAAGTTAAACACAAATTTGCTACAAATGTCGTTGAAATAGTAAAAAGCAGCTACGATTTAAAATCCGGGTAATTATGACCCACCATGCAGTTGTTGTACCTAGTTTCTACCAGGCTGACGCCGGTTTAAAAGTAACTATAACTTTCTTTCGATAATTTTTTGACGAATTATTCTACAGATATATATATATATATATATATATATATATATATATATATATATATATATATATATATATATATATATATATATATATATATATATATATATATATATATATATATATATATATATATATATATATATATATATATATATATATATATATATATAATGTTATGAATTTGCTTTCGATAAGGATGAAAAGTATTTTGCTATGCGTATAATAAAAAAATCATAGGCTTCGTTGTCTGAGTGCGGAGTCCGAACGCCTTTTGGACAATTCAGGGTAAAACATGAACGCCTGTGCGTATGAGCATGGGATTCAAGTGTTGTATTTTTTATGCTTCAACGCTAAAATTCTCCCTTGATAAATTACATATTGATGCCTTATGGCCTTCTCATGGAAATTTTTCCACAAAAGAATCGCATAGGTGGAATCTTCATGTGTAATGTGTAGCAATATCATAAATTGGAGTGATTTTATTTGTTGTGGCTTTTTTGTATTACGTGACAGAATAATCCTGTAATATTAATATAAACCTTTTCAATAGAGTATTTTAATTGAAAGTTGTCTTGTGTGAGCTGCACTCACATAAGCTTACAAAGGACGTGTGTTATTCGAAAAAAAAATTCAGGGCTAAATGTTCATATCTAAACTTGAAAGTA
Organism: Henosepilachna vigintioctopunctata; assembly: GCA_030704895.1. Lineage (NCBI taxonomy): Eukaryota > Metazoa > Arthropoda > Insecta > Coleoptera > Coccinellidae > Henosepilachna > Henosepilachna vigintioctopunctata. Next base: position 18,574,035 of record JARQZJ010000121.1, on the reverse strand, counting down.
GTGTTTTTTTTTTCGCAACAGATACGTAGATACTGTATCGCGGTTCTAATCTTCGGCGTGAAATATTGTACTTTATCTACAATCAATATTGTTCGTACTTCTTTTGTATTTTCAAGCTATTGCATAGCTTTTATGGCGGGCTTTGAACGCGGCGACCGAATCAAGAAATTCCGTAACGAAAATAAAACCTAACACCCCCCACTCCGCCTGCCATGTAGCTCGGCCGAGCGTTCGCTTAACGTATATGTATATGGTACGACTACACAGGCACCCATTTTTTGGAGGTATTTGTGCGTGCTTATGCAAACTTAGAAATGGCCTACACATAATCATGGTAGCAATTTACATTTCTCCGAATCCAAAATTGGACGAGGTAGAGCATTTCATTCATCGCACTTTACTGGAGTACACTGAAAAAGGGGCAAAAATACTTGATACAAATGGTAATAAATTTCCACTTATCTTGGCTGGCGATTTCAACATCAACTTCGCTGATAAAAAATCAGATCGGTTGACAACTTTTCTTTCGGAAAAATTGAATTTAAAAATGAATAATGATCCACAACAATATATATTCTTGAGGATCATACGCGATATATTCCAGATATTTAGAGGATATCAAGTCTCAAACTCATGTTTCTTATTTCAGTAAAAATAAACCTGTAGTTTCAATCATAAAAATTCCTGAATAACCTACATGTATTGTAAGATAATAAAAATATTTTGAACTTCTCATTTATTCCAGAAAAGAAAAAAATTTGTTTTCTTAACGGTCACCACGTTCAAAAAGTGTAACTTGAATTAATATCGAAGAAATAACTTGAATTAATATAAAAAAAATACTGCATTAATAATTATAATTGCGTAAGTTAATAAAAACTCTATGCTATAGCTTTACCGCGGCAATCCTCGAGTGCCACACACTTCATTTATTTCAGTCACTGTTTTCTTCTACATCAAATAAATATGAATCACGCCCATTTACCTTATTGACCTCACAGAACAGTGGACGTGGAAAACCCGTTGTACGGAGGTTCTGAGTTCAAAACCCAACGATTCATTTCTCAGATGAAATCTGAATGTCATATTGAAAAAATGAGCCGTAATATTTTACGAAAAGCTTATTAGCTATTGGGACACTCCAACGATCCTAATTACGATATTGTCAGAACATTGAAAAGACGTAATTTTCTGTAAATATTCATGGCATATTTTCAACAGAAAGGATGAAGGAGGTCCTCGTGCTTTTTATATAATGAACCTTATGCGAAAACCTCCCGAAATGTACAAATGAAATTCTGGATGGCTTTAGAAAAACGTAATGAATTAATTACGAACTAATTAATGGAGTACGAACAACCAATTAGTCACCCGTTGTTTTGTATTCTCATTCGCCCGGTGAACATATCTGGAGAGAATTTTTAGGTGGAACCTCCCGGTCTAAAAAGTTCCATCAATTCCTTAAGGTAAGTGTACACTCCATAAAAAACTGTGGTACGATATTTTGGTAGAACCGGACTGCCTTAAATTTGAAACGAAATTGGTAACTTATCAACATTTTTCAGTAGTATTCTTTCGACATTTTTCATGTAATCAAAGACTAGTACGACTGAGATTGAATTCTCGCTTAACTCTTGATGAAACATAATTAAATATTAAATTGAACTCTTGGCTTAATGTTTCACGATTATATTTAACAACATGAATTTGTCAACATGTTTTCAGCCTTAGCTCATTTCGAAACATAACGCTAAAGGTCTTTTAGTCTTGAAAATGCGCTCACGCTCGAAACATGTTGATAAATATAATCGTGAAACATTAAGCTAAGAGTTTAATTTAATTTAAAGATTAGTACAATGAAAACAGTATCAACTAATAATATTTTTCATTAGCTTATAAATTCGTAAATTTAATCAAACTAATTTCCTTCTAAAATCTTGCTCAAATCTCCACGTATTTTCATACGTCTGTGCTTGTAAAATTGTTAAAATTCTGGAGGTCAATTTCTGGAACTGAGCTTTTTGGAATGTTAAATGTGAGAATTTCCACAGATTTCCCATGGTACAAATGATTCCAAGACTTTATCGAAAAACAAAAGAAGTCCTCTGTCTCAAAAATAACTCCAAAAAAGTTTTATTTCCAAACTAAAAAGACTTCAATTATGTCAAAAATAGAGAATATTTTATATTCGATTAAATTCACAATTATTCCTATCGAAAATCTAAAATGAATCAAGATTCTGAATGATATCAGAAAATTGGAAGAATATCGGAACTTATCCTGATGAAATATTTATAAAATGACATAATTGTTCACATTTTTCGTCTTTGATATTTCGAATTTAAGCGCTTATTGAAAATAAACTTTCGATGAATAATAAATAAACAAATAGCTATTATTTTATATGAAGTGTGAAGATACAGTTTTATTGATAAAAGACAGAAACAATGAATAACGAGTCAATACTGATAATAAAATTTTAGTATAATGCCGAAAATTTTGTGTTTGAAATGTATATACAAAATTCAAAGAATATAATGATGTAATTATTCTCTACATCTTCATTAAACTAAAAATAAACAAGTATCCAAATTGGAATTTGCAGAAGTTTACAAGTGCCCTTAAATAGCTTGTTTGTGAGATCTATTCATTTTCCCTGGGCTGTGAACCCGTCGGATAATAATCCGGCCATTATCCCCTACTGCTCCCTGTTCTACCACCGGATGAGGCTGGTTTGAAACCTGGTGGACGGAGAGCGATGATAACAACTTTGGTGCTTAAAATATTGATGAAGGGTTTATACTCCTAGCATCTAATGCATCTCGATTAAGTCCTGCTGAATTGTCTTTCAAACAATGTCATCACCAATTTATCATCCCCGAGTTTCTCTAATGATAACGTACGGATCGAAGTTCCGACCGATCAAAAGTCGCGTGGTGTGGGCTTACCCTTAAACGTCAATGTAGTTTTGTGGTCCGCTGTGATTTGGACAAATTAAGGTATTTTCGAATATGAATGTTTGACCCTTCGTTACGACATATGCGTCGAAAAGTCGCATTGTTGTCGACTTCCCGACTCTGGTTGTCAGTGAAACCAGACTTTGTCGACGACGGCTTGGAGAGAAGTTAATAAAAGGAGTTTTGACCTATTTTCGAGCTTTGGCAGCGGGAATCGTTCGTCGGGCAATGCGACGTGCTCTAAATGCACGATTTCCTCCGATTTAACCCTTTTCAGGTGCCTAAATTTCCTATTACATTCCAACGAATCGAGTTTACAATTGTTAATACGGTGTGAAATACGGGGCCTGTTCAGAATCATGACTAACGTTTTCAATTATATTAATGTTGTTTATATATCATAATAGTAATCCCAGACCGATTTATATACCGATAATATATACTAGTCTACAACATCGGTAAATCGGAGAGTATCGGTAAATTTAGACCCATGATTTTATATTACAAATTTTTTGAATCACGCACTTGGCTGAAAAAAATTAAAAGTGGAGCGTATACACCACCACATCCAACTTTATACAGGCCATGAAACTGACAACTACGGCAACAGCGCTTGGTGGACATTTATTCAATGCAAATAACACTCTCAAGATTTGAATTTTTTGACTGAGATTGAATTTTCGCTTAACTCTTGGTGAAACATAATTGAATATTAAATTAAATTAAACTCTTGGCTTAATGTTTCACGATTTCATGTTGGTCTTGAAAATGAGCTAACGCTCGAAACATGTTGACTATTCATATTGTTAAATAAATCGTGAAACATTAAGCCAAGATTTAATTTAATTTAATATTGAATTTTTTGTATGAATTTTACATTTTTCAGTTGTCTATAGTGTAATACATTGGTGTTGGTGATGATAATTTGTTCATATCATAATATAAATATCATACTATATCAAACTATAAAAAACGCAGTGTATTATTGTGTTTAGCGATTTCATCGAAAATGTAATTAAATTTTTTTTGTTTAAAACTTTCTCAGTTTGAGTTAAATATTTTAGGGTTTCAGTATAAATGCTCCTTTTTCGTAACATCACTACATAGGGTAAAACAAAGTCGTTTTCTCTGTCCCTATATCCCTATGTATGCTTAAATCTTTGAAACTACCCAACGGGTTTTGATGCGGTTTTTTTCAATAGACAGAGTGATTGAAGAGGAAGGTTTATATGTATAATAACATCCATTAAATAGTGGAGAAATACTGTTATTTTGGAGGTTTTTAATGTGATGTCGTAAATAATTACATTTTTGCCGCTTACATTGCAAACGCAGGCTGAATCCTACGAGATTTATCAAAATAATGTACTAAGTATTGTACACATTGAAAAGGTCTACAGAAAACTCCGCTATGGTATATGTCTATCTCTTATGGATATCCCACAATAACATTTTTTATTATTTACTTTTTACGACAAATAATCGCTAATTTTCGAAGCCTTTCCTAGAAGAATCCTTATCCAATTAAATACCTTAAATACATTGTTGATTTAATATAGATCTATATGGCCCTTTACAGCATATGATTTAAATGAATATTTTCGAAGATATTACAGATTTACAGAGAAAGCGACTTTGTTTTATACTATGTAGTGATAGCACAGAGAAAAACGACACAGAGGCGAGAGAGTAAAAGCCACCGTAGCAACAAATGTCATACTACGCACGTAAAACATAAAGTCTATTAAAATTGTGGGCTGTCTGCGAAGGTTACTTAAAATGATTCGAAAGTAAGTACCTATAAATGCAGCTAAGCCTGGAAAAGTCCGTCTTATAATTAATGCTGTTAGTGTTATTACTAATGTGGACCATTTCCAAAAAATCCTTTTCTGGTAACTAACAGCTACATCCAGTATTCCAACATCATCGAAGTGAAAACGATGTCCCTGTTGTGCGGAACGTATTGCTAAAGCACATCTCTGTCAGAGCGAAGTCTAACATCGCTCTCATGAAGAGTTATTCTTCTTTTAATGGTCTGAGAAGTTTGACCTATAAAAACTCCTTCAAAATCTAAGCACGGAACACTGTAAATGCAGTCTGATGTTAAAGATGTAGGTACTTTATCTTTAAGTCTTGTGAAAACACTTCTGCCAGTGATGAAGTTATATTTGCCAAGTTTTAGCTCATCTATTTCAACGAAAATGTGACATAGTTTTGCCGTGAGAGAACACATTTTCGGTGAAATAGATGAGCTAAAACTTGGCAAATATATCTTCATCACTGGCAGAAGTGTTTTCACAAGACTTAAAGATAAAGTACCTCCATCTTTAACATCAGACTGCATTTACAGTGTTCCGTGCTTAGATTGTGAAGGAGTTTATATAAAGGTCAAACTTCTGTAAGTCAAATGTTTCTCTGTGCTTCTGTCATTTCTAGTTTATTATTTACAGATCGTCGTTTTAGTTAGTATATAAGAATATTTTTATATTTACATTTTAACATCAACTTTCAGTTTCCTTTGCAATATCAAATTTATTTTAAGTCACACATTCCTGTTTGATGGTTTTTGGTCATACCTTTTATACATAGTTAGCCGTAAGTTGTAAAACATAATTTCTATCATGACAATTTTATAAACATTTTCCTGATGAGTCCTGATGAAGACTGTAAACACAGTCGAAATATAGACCAGGCAAACAAATTGGTTAAAATCTTTTCACAGTAGCCTCTCATTTCGCCTATAACCCGTAACAATTGTATTTAAATTACAAGGCAATACTCCTTTTCATTATTTATATATATATATATATATATATATATATATATATATATATATATATATATATATATATATATATATATATATATATATATATATATATATAAAATAATTTATATGGAAAACAACGTTGGCCGGATCAGCTAGGTATAATATAATAATTAAATAATAATAATGCTGAAATAATGCTTGAAAGTTTTGAAACCGATTAGGAAAGCTAAAATTTGGCAAAACCGCCGGAGCGATTGTGATCTCCATGACATCACCTTATAGAGAGGGCAGAGAGAAGTGTTGAAAACCGCAAGAAAGGCGATACGACGAAAAAGAAAAGAGTTTGATGATCGATTTGAGAGGGTTTATATCCAAGGGATGTGAAAATTTAGAAATAATTTGACTTCTTTCCAATCTAATGGTTATCTGTCTTTATCTTGATGCGCCATTAGACATAAAACTCGAGTGGTAACCTTTATTAACACTTTACAAACACCCGTAGCATAAAAACAAATTTATATTATCCTCGAAAAATCTTCTAGCTTATTCACAATGTATTTAGGAGTAAACAATGAACTTCAATATTGGAGACGTCATGATGTCATCATACTGTAAATTAAATAAATATAACCTGTTGAATATGTATACGACATTGTGGATATACCATGAGTATAATAGTTATATTTCCAAGGTCAAGTTAAGGAAAACAATAATTACCGCAATTCATAAAACAAGTTATTGTTTACGATATTAAGATGGGTTTTTAAAAATATACGCGATTTACCGATGTGAGTTCAAAATATATTAATAATATAAGGTTATGTAAGACGGATACGTATACCTAGTTATTTATATACGTACTGAGGATGACTTCCTTATGTTTCTGAAATTATATTTTTCAAATTTAATTATCTATCGCAGGACTATTTTTATTTTGAATACATACAGATTTTTATTTTCATAGTAATATTGCAAAACCACAAAATCTACAGTGATCAGGTGGTGCAACCTTTGTGGTCTTTTATTGGCGTAAATAAGGCATAATTCCTCTTGTGTTATTGGCAAAGGAGAATGCTTGGATAACTTTATCGTCCTTATGTTTTGATAGATAACTTTTCGTAGAGAGATCTCAAAAACTAGAAGATTTAAAATAATCTTCGTAATTCAAGAAAGTTTCAAAATTTTGGAACTATCTGGAGTGTTTAATGAAACATATAGCTATAGAACGTTATCGAAATAAGGCTTAACAAATGCAAGGTTGCATCTGTAATCAACAAGTTTACCTCTCTTCTGGTACAACCGGAAATGACATTCAAGCGCCTACTTCATACATCACAATGTTTTTTCAGTAGATTCAAATTTATTAACTATACCAACCTTCACAGTATAAGGGTTAAAGAATGGTCAACAGAAGAACGATTTCTTGAATTATGATTGATATAATTCTCATAATGTAGTTATCAAATATCTATCACTTCAGTTAACAATTATTTTCTGCTTTTTACTTTTTTTTTAATATATTCGTAAAATTTCTTAGTCAATACTGAAATTTTTAATCAAAATATCCGAATATTTCTTAATTAAACTTAAGTAAAACATTCAGGGAGCTGTTGTACGCAAATGTTGTCAACGAAAACGTAACCTATCACTTTCCAGAGTGATTATTAAGTGCGTTCAAAACGTTTTCTACACGTTTAACTTTATTTGAAAAAAAATTATAAGTATATACATCTCTTTTCATTTTACTATGGCTTTCAATATATTTTTAGCATTCCCTATGAATATAATCATTTTGTTCTTTCGACTATTTGTGTGCTTCTAATTGGGTGAATTTCAGGAAGTTTATTTCACGAAGATTTTGAAAACGTAGTTTCATTTATAGCCTAGAAGAAATTCTAAAATTATATCTAAGCATTTTGCCCCATTCTAGTATAAAAGATAAAAATGGATAGATAAATTACGGAGTCTAGAGATTCTCTTCGTCTTGACATATTTCATGAGAACTCACCAGCTTTGACGCAAGGTCTATTATGTACTCTATGATTTTCTGCAAGACTTCCGTCTGAGCCTTTCGCTCAAAGAGCCAAAAGCATATAAATTGCAACCCCAAGCGTGTGATATTTACTTTGGAGTGGTTTAAATAACCATCAGATTATACAAGTTTTCGCATGGATAACAATCATAATTAACGGGTGGAAAGGGATGAAATTATATCAACTAACAGAGTTCTTAGAACTTGTTTTTCTTTGTTACAACATTCTGCAAAAGAACATAATAAATTGAATGGACAACATTTTCTTAATATTGGCTGAATTATATTACGTATTCAAATCATAAATGTATTCAATTTCTGCTATTTGTGTCATTTAAATCTCATTTTAGTCTGACCTGTGTGAACGTTTTTACATGCGGAATAAATGAGCTTGTGAACTTTCAAACCCACAACATTTCCTGATATTTTTGGTGTTCGAACATTAACTATGAGAGTTAATGTTTTAAACTTGAATATAGTTGAAGGTGCTTATGTGATACCTCAATATAACATTATACTTTTATGTCAAAAGCCAAACTCTTTGGATTTATTCAATGTCGAATAATTCAAAATCATAAAATTTTTCGGCGTTTTCGATTTTTCTGCAAAAATATGTATGTGAATTTTTTGGAATAGAAATATTTACTTCATTAAACATATTTACATCAGTGAATGAGTGTTGCAAAAATAAATCACAATTCTCACAAATAGATAATTTCGAAATTATACACAAATTTTCAAAAATTTTTATTTTCAATTAGTCGCAATTTTCCAGTTACATACTGTAATATGTAACTGAACGACGAAATTGACTCGATTAACTTTCATACATATATTATTATTGAATTATGTTTAATAACATTTTGCAAGAGCAGTATGTAGTTGAGAATTTGTAAAAAATAGTTATCTTCTAATTGGATTAAGTAACATTCTTGTATATTGGTTTTTATAACCTTCATTTCATGTTTAAATTGCGTTAACACAGTTCAGTAGGGTAATTCTCAATAAATTTGTGCATAAAATTTGTTTCAATTTCAACTTTTAATGACAGATTTCCATGAAATTAATATCGCTTAAATCAGAGCTAGTAAATTGACAATTTTCTCGAATTTTTTACTGAAAACTATGAATATTTTTATCCTTTCAAGGTATCTACGTTATTGAAATTTATCTGGATGATCGATGAGTGATCCGAGTATCTTAAAAAATAACAGAAATATTTAAATGAGGCATATTCACATTTATTACCGTCTTGTAGTAATTTTTTATTCGTTATTTTGTATTAAAAAATTATGATTATTTTTATTTATGAACTTGTTATATTAGATATAGAACTCTTTTATATTTTCGTCGTAATAGTTTATTACATAGTATCGCGATTTCTCTCAACTGTTACTTCATTCAATATTACAAGGTACTTACGGAAACTCCGGATGCAAATATCCCCTCAAATCACTAGTTAATCGCCGTTATTCGCGGTACCAACTGCAAACTTTTACTTTTAATACACGTACCGTTTTAGTTGACCGATCGCGTACCGTCCAACGACTGATGGAAACATCCGAATGTCAAATTGGATGATGGTGGTCTGCCGTCACGGTGGCTTTGGAATTATGTGATGTTTTCATGTTTTTCCCGTGAACGACTATAACCTTGTTCCTCATGGTAAAAACGAATCACGAGTTGAATTATTTGAGCTGGTTGGGTACTTGTCTCGGGTTTTTTTCGTAATTTCAAGTCGCGTGTTGACTATTATTTACAATCATGGATTTATATCGATCAAACGCTTGTTGAACTCGATCGGTCACGTAAATTTTGATGTACATGTTCGTTAACACCGATACAGGTGAATTTGTTTTCAATTATGGAAATTGTCCAGGAAGTGTCGATTGCGAAATGTACCACTGTAATGCGGAAATTTTTGTTAATATTTTAAATATTTAATGTTTTGAAATGCGATGGTATTGTTTATGTGAAAGTTAAGCCGGCGTTTCTCTACATTTTCAAGTCTACGGACCCCTAGAACATTGAGCACCATTTCAAAGGACCTCGTTACTAAAAAAAAACGCGATAAATTTCGGACAATTTAAAAAAAAACAACTTTCTCATTCAAGTTAAAGATGTATTATGTGAAAGTTGCTGCTATTTTCTTGCAACTAATTTAGTATTCCAGTTGTAAACTGTTTCTGTATTTGTTTTTGATATATACGAGAGCAGAAAACACCTTTTCCTAGAGGTATGTGTGGAAGAAAAACAGTAAATGTTTCAGTACTTCTCTTAATAGTTATTTCTTCATCATTTTTTTTATGTAGGTACATATAGAAAATATACCTTACAAAAACTTGATGAGAAAGATTATACGACATGTAGTTTCAACTTCAAAAAATCTTGTTTTTGAATGAAAAAAATTCTGAAAAATCATTGAGAAATGATTCGAAAAAAAATAATCATTATACAATCCTTGTATATGGAGAGCAGCAATAGGTTTCACAAAAATACTAGTATTCTTCAACGAATATGCTATAAACGTAGCATACCATCAAGATAATACTTCATGAAAATCATGTTTTTCGAATCATTTGCCGATATAATGAACGAAAATACATTGATTATATATGGCTCGATTAATATATATATATATATATATATATATATATATATATATATATATATATATATATATATATATATATATAATAAAAAATCTCTGAATCGTGGGTATCTGGCGTACGTTGCAGTCACCCAAGGGTCCTTCTTGTCACGAACACATCTTATACATATTAATGTTCCCTTGGTTTCAACTGAAAACGTAATTTTGAAATTTCCTTTGGGAGCTGCTTCATTAGCTTTCTAGCATGATATCGAATAAGAGGGCTCAAACCTCTTATAATTCCACTTGTCCTTCGCCCTACTGATAGTTTGAAATTTTTTGATGGAATGGTTTTCAATCACTTTGCTGGTATACTAAAGGGTGTTTTTTTTAGAGGTATAGAACTTTAAATTGCAATAAAACAACTATGGATCATTCGATGGACAAGAATTTTTTTCATTCGAAAGATAATCTTGTGGCATTACATTTTAAATATGGTTTCTGGCATATGACCGCCACGGCTGGCCCGGATGTAGTCCAATCTGAGCGTCCAATTTTCGATGACTTTTTTTAGCATTTGTGGCTGTATGTCGGCAGTAACACGGCAAATATTGTCTTCCAAATGGTCAAGCGTTTGTGGCTTATCCGCATACGCATAAACCAATGACTTTACATAGCCCCACAGAAAGTAGTTTAGCGGTGTTAAATCACAAGATCTTGAAGGCCAATTCACAGGTCCAAAACGTGAAATTAGGCGGTCACCAAACGTGACTTTCAATAAATCGACTGTGACACGAGCTGTGTGACATGTTGCGCCGTCTTGTTGAAACCACAGCTCCTGGACATCATGGTTGTTCAATTCAGGAATGAAAAAGTTAGTAATCATGCACTATACCGATCACCATTGACTGTAACGTTCTGGCCTTCATCGCTTTTGAAGAAGTACGGACCAAAGATTCCAACAGCCCATAAAGCGCACCAAACAGTTAGTTTTTCTGGAAGTAACGGTGTTTTGACATACACTTGAGGATTATCTTCACTCCAAATGCGGCAGTTTTGTTTGTTGACGTAGCCATTGAATCAGAAGTGCGCTTCATCCCTAAACAAAATTCGCTTATGAAAATCTGGAACAACGGCAATCTCGTTTTGGGCCCATTCGACACTATTTGCAAGCGTTGTTCAGGCGTGAGTCTATTCATGATGAATTGCCAATCCAAACTGAGAATAAATCACTTCTCAGCTGTTAAATCGGTCGCCATCTTCAACAGTAATGCCAACTTAAAGTTCTATACCTCTAAAAAAAACACCCTTTAAATTGCTTCGTATATGATGATAATCTTATATTCCTATCAAAATTTATTTGGTTCATGAAATTAATAATAATTTCAGGACAAATGAATACTCAGAAATTTACATTGTAATTATATCGATTTTGTTCCTGGAAACCGATTCTGGTAAAGCTCGTTTTTTTTGTTGGTAACTTATTGTGTATTTATTGCGAAGTAAGCTTTTTGGCTAAGGTCATGTTCAATTCTTAGTATCGTTTCGTATGAACCACAAATATTCAGATTACTACAAAATACTTTAACCATTTAGTGAAAAACGATCGATATATGCAGTCCAAGTAAGTCTACTGTCTAAAGATTTCAGATAATTATGCAGAGAGCAGTTCTCAACCTCCCACCTAGGATATTCTACCTTATTTTCAAAGTCTTTCAACTTATTTGGCATTCAAATTCCGAATGTATTATTGCAATACCTATACAGGTTGTTGAAATGCTGATTGTCTATGACATAGACTCTTTGTCATTTATAAGACTAGTGTTTTAACATCATCAGAATGATTATTTTTCAGTAGTTTCAAAAACCTGAGATTTATATAGGTAGAGATAACGCTAATAAAGTGATTTGTTATCCGCAGGCTTACTTTTGGATTTCGTCGTGATTTTAAGAGTAATTCGTTATTATATAACAATGTTATCTCTAAATATATCCAAAGTATTCTTATATTTCTTGAAAACAGGTCTAAAATTATGTCTACTTAATGGAATCTATTGAAATAAAGTCTCAGTGGAGGAAAGTATTTTGTTTTTGGACGAAATCACGAATATGAAGGAAGAAAATTAAGCATAGAATTTAAGATTTCGAATATTATATAGAATATTTCAGTTGATACGAGTATCATAAAACATTGTAGAGCAAGAGCCCACGACAACTAGACCTTGGTTATTTTATAAAAGCTGAAAGTTTCTATGTGCATGTCCCCAACACAGGTAAGAAAGACCAGCGACTATAGATATTGGATTGGTTACTTGCGCAGGTAACTGGTAGTAAAGGTGAATAAATTAGTACCTTATATTCGTTAAAGTATAAAGCTCAATTTTTTTATATTTTCTTCGGGATAACTTAAAAATCACAGACACTTATTACAGTAAAATTGGCAGACACTTATTACAGTTGCTACCCCTGACAGACACCCCTAAATTTTAATAAATTATAATTATACTTTCGTTATAGTATAGAACCCAAATTTTATATATGTTACTTGGGGACCTATAAAAAGATGTTACCTTAATATCCGGACAATTTAAATGGTTTTTACATCTTGCCAGACACATTGACAGTCCGATGTAGGTGCGAGTTCGAGGTAACAGCACTTTGAGCGGGTGCGAGTGAGATTTTTACACTTTTATTTCACTAAAAAACTGCACAAATATCATTTATATTATAAAACGTTGGTTGTATGCATAATAGTTCAATGCATCCATAAATGACAGATTGTGTGCAGTGATAGATCGCACTAGACGAAGCGTCCTGTCTCACTCGTACCGCTTGAAGAGCTGTTACCTCGCTCTCGCGCCTACAGAGAACTCTCAATGTGTCTGGCAAGATGTAAAAACTATTAAAACTGTCCGCCCATCGAGGCAACATCTTTTTATAGGTCCCCAAGTAACATTTATAAAATTTAGCTTTTATACTATAACGAAAGTACAATTATAATTTATTTAAGTTTAGGGGTGTCTGGCAGGGGTAGCAACTGTAATAAGTGTCCGGCAATGGATGACGTGATTTTCAAAGTTATCCCGAAGAAAATATAAAAAAATTGAGCATTATGCTTTAACGAATTCAAGTTACAATTTTATATACCTTTACTACATGTTACCTGCACAAGTAACCACAACCCAAACTCTAGTCGATGATTTTTCTCACCTGTTTCAATAATAATGGATTTACATCAAGTACTTAAATATTTCTTACCTGTATTGAGGACATACACAGAGAAACTTTCAATAACGAAAGTCTGGCCGTCGTGGGCGATTGCATTGATATTGTTCTAAATCAGTTATAAAAGAATCCTGATTATGGACAAAAACACGAAACATATGTCGAGTGTTTTATATTTTATTCAAGTGTAAGTTTAATTATGCAAAAATTTAACAATGTTCCGCAAAGTGTTTCCGGAGAAGTTGAATGGGATCATTAGAACGGAAATGTTAATTCAAATCAAAAGCTGTTTATCAAGAGCGTATATCTCAAAGCCAATTGAACATCATACACAACCCTCGCTTGACATCGGTCGTTGATGCAGAAAGAGTACTCTGTGTCTGGTTTATCTTCAGCGAATTCTGCTTTGTTCTTCCATCAAAAGCCATATATGACACGCGACTCGTTCCACTTCGTCATACTTCATCAATCACATCTCTTTTTTGTTCAGTCGCCCAGGATTATCAAGCTTGCGGTTTTATTCACCTCTTTAGTGGCTTTCAAAGCAACAAGTGCTCTGTCGCTCATTTTCAGCAGTCCTTTGTTATTCGATTGCGTATCTTTCAGCGGGAATACCGAGATCGGTGTCTTATCCTCCTCTTCTTGACGAAGGAACTCGAAACGATTGAACTTCCTTTCACTTAAAGCGGAAAGATTAAATGGATTTGTTTTTGGAATTCGAATCTGAATCGTTTGATTCGATTGCTTCGCAGTTTAATTTATGGTGAGAAAATCTTTCGGTTTGGGAAGTGATATATGTTTTTCGGATTGTTGGATATAGATTTCCCTACGTAAACAAGTTACTTTGAGTAGAGGTTGACAAGGTTTCTGAGGTATTCTGCGAAATTATTGAACTTCAAGAATATGGAATCAACACTTCAGTAAATTTATCTTGAAACTCGTTCTTAGCCATTAGATTGTGGATTTCTGGGTGAAATTGGCTTTAATTATTGAATAATGGTTCTCAAGGAAAACAACATTAATTCTCGGGACATCCGCATAATATCGAATCTCTATTACAATCAGAAGGCAGTAATACGAGTAGACAATATAGAAACAGATAAAATAAAATTAGAACGGGGAGTACGACAGGGCTGCATACTGTCACCAGCTTTATTTAGCATGTACTCGGAAGAGATATTCAAGAGATCGCTGGAAAATGAAACAGCTGGAATCAAAATCAATGGAGTGCCAATCAACAACAGGCGATACGTCAACGGTACCGGGCTAATTGCAGAACCCAACCAAGACTTACAGAGATTACTAGATAAAGTAGCACAAACCAGTAGAGAATTTGGCTTAACACTGAACATAAAGAAAATTAAATTTATGGTTATAACGAAGGAGAACATTGGTAACATTAGTATCTACGTCAACAACGAAAGGATAGAAAGTACAGTATGATTATTTAGGGACAAACATTAACTATACACAAGACTACACCAAGGAAATAAGTGTAAGAATAGAGAAGAAAGCTCGAAGTTTATACATTAGAATGAAAAAACTTTTCTGTAGTCGAAGTCCTAGTCTGAATCTTGAGATCAGTATAATTAGATGCTATGTTTTATCGGTATTGCCGTACGGTATGGAAGCATGGACGATGAACAAACAATTCGGAAATATAATAATTTAACATACTTTGGAACAGTCAGTAAAAAATTCAAAACCTTTTCACAAAAACATAATTTTGATATTTCATTTGAAACGAACAATAATTTATCGAGACACATCGAGAACAATAAAAACAAAATTAAAAGAGAAGACAAATCAGGTGTTTACCATTGTAATTGTGGAATATGTTCCGATATATAATATATATATATATATATATATATATATATATATATATATATATATATATATATATATATATATATATATATATATATATATAAACATAAGGTTCAATAAAACAAGAAAAATTAAAAGTTTCGGTACTACAATCCAGGAATATAAATTCTGAATCGGAATAGAATCCGGATTCTAAAACACAGCATCTTTGAGGATACTCAAGAAATGATATAGTCAGATGATGAAATGATATAGACAGAAGATACTATTCATTTACTTCTTGCAGTTGATTATTTAAACACTGTCCCCCCTGGAAAGTGTAAGGAACAAATTTAGTTTTCTAATTTCAAACTGCTTGATGATTGATTGGCCAAAATTTTAAAAATTGTAAATATTTGTGAGGTTATGAATTTTGACATTAAAAGTGAAGTTTCATTTCGTTTCAAGCGTAATAAATCATCACAATAGTGAACTAAATTAGAGACGGATTATATCGACTATTCCAAAAGTTTCAGTAGTTATTAAAATATTATTAGATGTCGAAAAAACTTCTTGAAAATTTAATATTTTTTGATAGGTTTGTCCATAAAAATTGAAAATTTTGGCTGTGAAGGTGGCGAATGATTGGTTCAGTTCTTCTTCAGCTGAGTACCTACCTTCAGGATAAAATTGATTTTATATCGAAATCAACTTCAACGCTGGTGTTAAGTGTATGGTTGTATACAAATTACATTGCTTCTTTGTGAAAAAATGCTTCAAATTGTTTCCTTACGACTTAAGTACGTACTAAGGTTTTCAGACATACGTATAACTACATAAATCAGATCTTTAGCAATTGATGAATAATTACACATTAAGAAATATCACGTTAACAGATTTGGTTTATGGCAAGATATTAAAAGCTGAGTAACTAACTGAAGAAACAATATATGAATAATAACTATAAAATTGTAAGAAGTAACAATTAAATACTTGTTCAAACATTAAGATTATGATGAATTTATTTTTAATGAGCTGTTGGTTTTATCTATCATGAGATTTCAAGTGGAATATTTTTTTATTTATTCCTTAGAATGATGAAAAATAAATTAGAATGAATTTGCGATATAAATTTGCGGTGAATTTTCATCCGTCATCTATTTCATATGAAGGTACAAATTAAATAGATACACCTCTTCTTTGCAATTCTTTTTGTAATAATATTCATGATGAAAAGTTGCGAATTCCGTATAATGTTTAAAACGTGCAAAATTTGTCATCAGCGTAATTTCGCAGTTTTTAATATAACAATACCTTGAATACGTGAATAATCAAACAAATGTTGTTATCACACTGTTATTACTGTTAAATACCTAAAATAAGTTATATCAGCATAAGGTCAAAAAGTCAAGAGTTCAGCAATAATCCCCTCAGTTCAGTTCATGCTCTCTTTCATTTAATTTGATTAGCTACTCGTATTTAATATTCAGTGGATATTGAACTTTCGGAAAAAAATAATTCAAAATGCGTTGGAAAGTTAATTCCAGTTTTACATAATCAAAGCAGAAATTCAAATGAATACTAGGTAGTATGAATTTTGATACGAAAATTAATTGTATAAGGTAAATTGATATTACAACGAAATTATGCCATCCTTACTTAACGAATTATGGGAATTTGAGGTTAGGATCCATCAGAAACAAGAGCCTGCGGGTATTTTACACCTTGGCATTTTGATTAATTGATTAAGTACCTTTTAATGAAGGTCGGTGAAATTGTGTTTAGCAGTTATGCTTCATTTTTGGAAGACATATACGAAATTAAATTACAGAAAACTGTATCAGAGATATATCGTTCTTTCCTATAATGTTTTTATTTTATATATCTTGTTTATATATCTTTATATACCTATTATAAATAATTGTCTAAAAATCACTGACTGAACAATTCTTTATTCGACTAGTTTCGCCTTTTACGGCATTATCAAGAATTGATAATACTGTAATTGCCTAAGTACCTTTTAATGAAGGTCGGTGAAATTGTGTTTAGCAGTTATGCTTCATTTTTGGAAGACATATACGAAATTAAATTACAGAACAACTGTATCAGAGATATATCGTTCTTTCCTATAATGTTTTTATTTTATATACCTTGTTTATATATCTTTATATACCTATCATAAATACTTGTCTGAAAATCACTGACTGAACAATTCCTTATTCGACTATTTTCGCCTTTTACGGCATTATCAACAATGGATAATGATGTAATTGTCGGCATTCTTGATAATGCCGTAAAAGGCGAAACTAGTCGAATAAAGAATTGTTCAGTCAGTGATTTTTAGACAAGTATTTATTATTACCTCTCATTTAAATATGAACTACCACAGAGTTGATTCATCGTCCATTGAATTTATTTTTTATATATGAGTTTATGTCTGCAATGTCTAAATTTTACAATTGAAATTGACACATAAAATCTGTTAAATAAAGAACACTCGGCTTGGTTTCACAGAAATTATATAAAATTCATTGCCTGACGATTTTTCCGCTGTGTTACCCAATTTTGAACAGCTAAATTGATTAAAATTGGTTAAATGTCGAAACAATTGTCAAGCAATTAATTGATTTTTTCTTTATTATATTAAACAATTTTTCACCAAGAGATCAGTAAACTTTCAATATATACACGTTAGATCTATATCAATAACACCTTTTTAGATACATAGAAGTTATAATTCCTCGTTCAAATTAGCTTCAGTATTACACATACAGTCACACACACACACACACACATATACATATATTCAATCAAACTATTGTATAAATCTTCTGGATTAGTACCTACTTCAAAGATAACATATTATTCCAAACCATTTGACTTTCTTGAATGATTTTCGTGATGATCATCAGTGGCTACATGTTTCGAATCGAACGAATTTGAACTTTGAAAATGATGACATGAAAAATGATATATGTAAATCTTTTTTATTTTCTATTTTCTCTCGAAATTATCACTTTCGTGAGTGAATATTGAGAGCGTTTCGAAAAATTCATCGATCTTGTTGAATGATAATAGGATACAATTTTTTCATTATTATTAACAATCATCAGTCCATATTTAATCTATCAATCAAGAATCCATGACTTTCGAAACGGCCATAGCAGGTCCTATACCAAATTGAGGGGAATTTTTCTCAGTGAAAAATTCACGTGAGCTCCCTCTATCGGAGAAAAGAAGTATAAACTCTCCCTAGCGTTCAAGATTGCTACTCATGACAACAGTAGCGCGAGTGCAAGGCTTTGTAGACATTTTATTCGAACACTACAGAAAACTGTCCGCAATGTGTAAGAATGCCTAATCGCTCCAGATCACGCTTCGGCGGGAAAAAGTCTAGCTAGTTTCAAGATCCACAAATCATTCAATACTAGTAAAACTGAGAAATATTCCCCTCAATTTGATATAGGACCTATGGGCGCTTTGAAAGTCATCGATTCTTGATTGATAGTTTAAATATGGACTGATGATTCACAATAATGATGAAACAATTGTATCCTATTATCATTCAACAAGATCGATGAATTTTTCGAAACGCTCTTAATATTCACTCTCAAAAGTGATGGGTTTGTTCTCGTTGGCAACATTTGTATAGACAGCTCCCTGAGAGTTTTATTTGAAATATTTCGATATTTCGATTAAGAGTCTCAGTATTTACTAGTATTGAATGATTTGTAAATCTTGTGAACTCAGTAAACATGATCTAAATTCTATTTGCTTTTTACTGAACTAGTTAGTAGATGATTTGTTGTATTTTCCATTACTTAAAAAAGGTTTTTCTTTTCTGACTGTGAGGAACTGAAGGAAACATATAAAAGCATCGATTCACGAAGATAAAGGACATGTCCTTAGAGACCCACCGAAAACAAATATTTCACGATAAATTAGTTCGAAGTTCGAAAATAACCGATATTCGTTTTGTGTTTGAGGAGACGTAAGACATATTAACATCAATACAATTTTCGACAACAGAGACAATATAATTCCGATATGAAAGTCTGAAACATTCGAAATCAATAATCAATTTATTTGCCTTGCTCACGACTATAATGTCATATATGTATATTGATGAAATCTTGTTTATTGTAAACGATGGATTCTTCGAGTCAAATAAACCTCAATGAAATGCAATTATCAATTATTAAACAAATTTCATTTCGTCAAATATAAATACAGCACTGTTGATTATTATTATTCACTTTAAAGGTGAATAGAAGGTGTTTGGAAATAATTTGTATACGCACTCGTGGCAGCGCTGCCGTCGCTAATGATCGTACGTTATATGAATATATTCCCTGTTTCAATTCTATGCGTGATAGAGATCTGTGCTCGTTAACTTACTCGATTAACTCACTCCAGTTATTTTCAAATTAAATTACGCGTCAAAAAAATACGGTGTCACTCCAGTTATTCATTATTATGTAAGAAAATGACGCACGCTACACGCACTTCCAATCGATATTGTATTAAAAAAATCATTAGATGTTATTTTTTCACGTTTACATATGGTTTAAAATAGTTTATCATTTAAATCATGCCTCGCATTGATATTACGCCAAAAATTCTCTTGTATTATTTGCTGGAGTATTGCAGTTCTTTGTTCTTTAAATCGAGTTATTTTGTTTTAGTAAACAAATTAGAAAAACTATCCCCTTATTGATAATTTTGTTTGGAAATGTGTAATTCCTTTTCGGTGTTTATATTAAGGCCCAATGCATCTAACGAAAGGGGTAGAAATGTAACGAATGTTTTCAAGGCTGCCAAGTGTTCTTATGAAGCCACACTTACTGACATTGCCAAAATTGATGAGGCTAAGTTTCGTATGTATACTTCATTGAAAAGAGGAAAAACTATGGCAGTCGCACATTACGGAAGTATAGAAGCCACTAAAATAAAATTATACACATCAGTAGAAGAATGAACAATAATAATATCGAAACCACAAAATATAAATATATAATTACATGAATACAACAAAATTGCAAAACTCAATTTAGTGATATGAATAATTCTTATCAATAAGGATCAATATAATATTATTAATGATAAAAAAATAATTCATGAGTAGTTTTCATCAAAATGAAAAGGCTCATCCGTGATATAAAATTCCATCGTATTGTACGAAACAAAGAGCTGTCACAAAGGAATAGGTGTCTCAAAGAAATAAAAGTGAAACTGATATAGCCTTCTACCACGGCCGACTTTAAACAGGCCATGAAGAGCGTAGTCAGGCGGTGTTGCCAAAATCGAGCCGGTGGTCCACTCTCCTAGTCGGTTGTTCCCGAAGTTTCAAGCATTATTTCAACTCTTTTATTAAAACGGATAAAAAGTATTATTGGTATTTATAACATTCTAAATATTATTTCTGAGCACATATTCCTGTCACAGAAAAATGTGACATGAAATCAGTCAGACTTATTTACATAAAAAGTTGACTGAACAAACTTATTCAATTATTTGAGAGAAAAGCAAACTTTAAATAGTATAAATACGAGTAAATAAAATATAAATAAAAAGGAAAGTATAAATAAATATTATATTTCTGATAAACACCAACCGAGAACCTATTTTATGAAAGTATTAAGCTTTTTTCGTTTATTTTTTGATTCAGTGTTCTGGTGTTGGGCTTCATAATTTTTTTTATTCATTCAATAAGATATTAGAATGGAACACAGCATGTTCAGAATATTTTATTGTCTTTACCACACACACGGCAATAATAAAAATCTTTCAACGACTGATCCAATGAAAATAATGAATTTTGTTGTCAACTGAACCCATCTCAACATTCCTACAATCAGGAATATTTATTTTACAGGAGTAGTGAAGAAATAAATCTTCAAAATCGACAATTAAATCTGAGTGTTGAAATATGTTATTCAGATAATCATTAACTCAGGGTTTTTCCTAGGTAAAGACACATTTTTTGACAAATAATGCGGTAAATCTTGAAAAACAGAAGGAACCTCGTGAGAGACTGATCTTTTTTTTTAAATATGCTTACGATCCCACCAGGTGTCTCTTCCTTGATGATATCAGTTTCAGGAAAATGCAAGTCACAAACAACTGAATTTTTTGTTGGAGCCCAATTAAGTATCTCGTGGTATAGATTTCATTCATTAACTCTTTAAAAATTCATTTTTAGGGAAATTGAAGGTCGATACTAGTTGCACACCCGCCTTCAGGGTGCTGTCATAATTTGATTTACAACCAGAAATGCAACAAGGTTTCGGTTTTCGTCATTTTAAGAGAATATACTTATATACTTATTAGAAACTTAACTATTTCAAGCTTGAAACTCACTGAATCACCTACGGAACACCTACAATCTACACTATATTTCACAAACAAATTTATTTGTATGTTGCCCTTATTCAAAACACAACACAAATTTAATTTCGATTCGATTAAGTCGATGCACACAAAACACTTTGTTTTTATAATTTGGTGTTATGTTATCCACAAACTATCTACATATTACACTATATGAAATTGATGAATAGAGGATTAATAGTGAAACCCTAAAATATTCAAACTACGATAGTCTTAAACAACACAAAATTGATTTCGTTTCACTAAGCACACTAAATACTTCGTTTTTTATAGTTTGATGTTCAGATTTCAACAAATTATCAACAATAACACATTATTTAATTACACTATCTACATTGAAAAATATAGAATTTGTACTGCAAGCTCAAATTATTCAACTTCAAAACTGCGAAAATTTTGAGAAGCGTTCTATTTGCATTACTATACTGAACTAACGGCGCCGGCGGAGTAAATAGACCACCAGTGCCACCTTGCCACTTACTCATTTACTTTTCATTAAAAAAAATGGGACTATCCTGGTCACATAACTCAAGGTGAAAAAAACCATCAATTTCAATAATTCAAGAAAAAATATAAAGGAAAAGAAAAAATACTGGTAACGAAATTTGGGGTGGTCTGTATATATTGTGACTGAACAACCTGCCTAAAAGTTCAATTTGTTAGGAGAGTTATTTAAAGCAGCAACATCAAAAATTACAATAACCCTTGTTACCTTAGAGTTAAGAGGCTGAAATAGAAGAGTGAGATGATAAAGTGTATCATCTTTGCTCATAAAAATACGTCATGGTTTACATCTTTCCTTACTTTGATATAATGTCAATACATTTTAATGGGACGTTCGTCTTATCTTCTTACGTAAACAAAAAGCCTCTTGAGTTAATGGAATTGCTTAGAAACGAAGTTCTCGGAAAGTAAGCTCCCAAAACAACCCCTTATTAGCTTTTCGAGTCCACGGACGACGCCGGTTTAACATGAATACAGGAGTATCACGCAGAAAAAAACTAAAAGCACATAAAAGAATCAATTATTGATGATAACTCAATATTTATGTAAATAATGAAAAAAAAATCAGTGGATGATGCAAGGGAAACAATTTCATTATGGTGTTGCCAAAACTGCCAGCTATTACCAGTATCTGGAAAATTAATTCCGGAAAACAAAATAATAGGTCTTTATGCTTTGAGTGAAAAAAGGTATATCTATCTTCGGTTTTAACCTTCAATATAAGCATTAATCGATTGGGCCGATACTTTATGGAAATCTAAATACATAATATAAATAAAAGTAAATAGTTTTCTGATTTTCACTATAATTAAATTAAAACATAACAATATTGTTTCGCCAACACAGTGGCTTCATCAGATGTAGATGATAAACTGATGTTTTAACTTAATTATAGTGAAAATCAGAAAATTACTTAGTTTTATTTAAATTATTCAATATAAGCTGTATCTCAGCTTATTAGGAAGTATAGGGTGTTTTTTTAGGAGTATAGAACTTTAAATTGCAATAAAACAACGATGAATCATTCGATTCACAAGAATTTTTTCTATTCGAAAGATTATCTTGTGGCATTACATTTTGAATATAATTTCTGGCATATGACCGCCAAGGCTGGCTCGGATGTAGTCCAATCTGGACGTCAAATTTTCGATGACTTTTTCCAACATTTGTGGCCGTATATCGGCAATAACACGGCGAGTATTGTCTTCCAAATGGTCAAGCGTTTGTGGCTTATCCGCATAGACCAATGACTTTACATAGCCCCACAGAAAGTAGTCTAGCGGTGTTAAATCACAAGATC
Source organism: Henosepilachna vigintioctopunctata (assembly GCA_030704895.1). Classification (NCBI taxonomy): domain Eukaryota; kingdom Metazoa; phylum Arthropoda; class Insecta; order Coleoptera; family Coccinellidae; genus Henosepilachna; species Henosepilachna vigintioctopunctata. The sequence continues at coordinate 18,550,458 of JARQZJ010000121.1, read as the reverse complement.
TTGGAGGCCACTTCACAGGTCCAAAACGTGAAATTAGGCGGTCACCAAATGATTGTGGCACGAGCTGTGTGACATCTTGCGCCGTCTTGTTGAAACCACAGCTCCTGGACATTATGGTTGTTCAATTCAGGATTGAAAAAGCTAGTAATCATGGCTCTATACCGATCACCATTGACTGTAACGTTCTGGCCATCATCGTTTTTGAAGAAGTACGGACCCATTATTCTACCAGCCCATAAAGCGCACCAAACAGTCAGTTTTTCTGGATGTAACGGTGTTTTAACATACACTTGAGGATTATCTTCACTACAAGTGAAGTTAAGGGAGGCAGTTTTGTTTGTTGAAACCAAACTGAGAATAAATCACTTCTCAGCTGTTAAATCGGTCGCCATCTTCAACAGTCATGCCAACTTAAAGTTCGATACCTCTAAAAAAACCATAAATAATTCTCTTGTAACTTAAAGTTTCTTCGAAAATTTGTACATTTTTTCGTGCCATGCTTCAACGTTGCATTATCCCCACAAAATTTCATTCTTCGAAAATTTGTACCGTTTGAAATGTGCTGCAATTGTATAATAATTATCCCTACAAAATTTTTTGTATTCTTCGAAAATTTATACACTTTTGTCTTTGTCTTCGTATCATTCTTTTGGATCTTTTTCGGCCTTCATTCAACAAAAGAAAAATTCATCGAATCCAAGATATTAACTTCACTTTCTTCGGGTCTTTGAAATTTCAATTACTTTCGAAGTTCTTCCTTCCAGAACTTTTAAAACTCTTGGCAATCTGGAAATTAATTATGTAAATGAAAAGCAAACTCATTAAAAAACTTTCTGTTCGAAAGGTTCGTTCTGCTGGAAAGTTTTGTCAATTATATATTATTGATGGAATATTCAAATTAATTGCTGAAAAGATAATTCAAAGACAACCCTTTGTCTTTTCCGACCTTCGACGCATCAACAGAACAATATCCTTACTAAGTAAAGTATCGTTTCGCTACAGAGGTTATGAACATCTTGTAAATAATCTTGTTTATTCATTCTAATATGCGGAAATTAATTTAATTGAAAATAAAAAATTATGGGGTATTACCAAAAAAATACCTTAGGTAAATAGGAGATCCTTTATATATCCTATATTATATCATCTATTGGCATGCCACTCAGAACAGCGCAATGGGATGTCGTGATATTTTCCTGAACTTCTGTTGTCTACATATGACTTAGTTATAAATATTATTTCAATTTTAGTTGTTTCACTTTTTTATTAGATAGTACTATTGCAATCGATTTTAATTTTATTTTTATTCATCAAACATATTTCGTTACTATATGGTCAACTTCTGCTGACCATACGTAACTTTGTAATAGACAATATTTTATTTTTAGTTATCTGTTATTGTTCAATACTATTTCAATTTATTTTAAATTAATTTTTTCGTTGTATATATTCGCTTAAACTCTCTATTTTTGTTTTTTTTCTCATTCATTTTTTCTTATTTATTATTATTTGTGTACAATTTGTAATTTTTTGTAAATTGTAATTTTTTCTCTGTAATTGGATGTATATCTGTTGGGAATAAATGTCTTATTATTATTATTGTTATATCAGTATTCGTTAAAATGCCTAGAGAGGAAAATTTAAACAAGAGGAAATCATTCTGGTAGGCATTTCCTTCGTATGCAATTTTCATTTACCAAGTTTATGGAGCTTGTATAAAGCGTTATAGTAGTCGGAAAAAAAGGAATCATTTTTGTGAAAGTGAAAAAATTGTCTTGTATTGTGCTTTGAAATGTTCAAGTACTGCATTCGTCGCTCTTCAACATTTTCAAATTTTCAATATAGGTATGTAACTTAAAACTTCGTATAGGTTATACGAAGTTTGATCCTAATTAGTTCCGTTTTTTGTCCTACTCAATTTTCGTGAAATTTGTGTGTGGAAAATACGCGTCATGCATTTGAGCAACGCTAAACTCTTCAACGTTCTCCGCAAATATTTCGAGCACTTGTTTCGAGTTTCCGGAATAATTTATGAGAAACGTGGAATTCATTTAAGTTTCATGTATTTTCATTGGCAACCCAATCCGCCATGTTCGCTCCATCAACATCTGCGAGGTATCCAATCGTTCGAATGAAATCGATTGCTGCATCTAAACGGTGAATTTATTTAAAATCGAATTCTGATAATAGTTGTAATATTTTCAGTGTCATTACTGCTATTAAAATAAACTGTTGTCTCGTCAATTAGTGTCAATTTGTTTTTGTTTTCATTAACTGTATTTTACAGGTGGAATGCTTATTAAAGTGAGCTGGGAATTCATTTGTTTTCACTAATTTTCTAATAATCATCGAAAATAATGATGGAAGACCAATTTGATTATAAAATTTCGTTATTTTTCTTCAAAGAGATTTTACTTCGATTATAATAATGTATATTCATGATTATCTGTCAAAGTTTTCTGGTAATTTTTCTTGACGTTTTGTCACCAAATATTATTTAATTTTTTAGGAAATCGTGGACTTAAACATATATTTTCCGAATTTCGAAGCCTGCTATTGCTAAAAATCAAACTTTCAACACTGTCATTGCTAAGAATGAAAAAAAATTACATTTCTCTAGTGTGTCCGAATGGTCCTTTTGCCTTAGTGCTCCAGAAATCCCTGAGGTGTTTGGATGAAACATATACAAAGCCTGACATCTTTGTTTTGAAGTACACACTAAAGTTCTAACGCGAATGTATTCTATTACACTTGAGAAAGCTGATCTTGTTTATTCGACAGATGGAGACACTCGAGTATTACTACTCAGTCGTTTTCGCCTTTTGAAATATATGGCTGTGGCGCGTTTAGAAATTACATCTTCATCAAGAAGGCGTCGGCATGATCTGCCGGACGCTGTGTGAACGGTATCAGCCAAGCAAAAATTGCCGACGCCCTTTGTCACAATTATCCCTAGAAGGATAATGGGGGCAAAAATGTAATTTGTAGAACAACGGTACAAATCGATGACGAAGAGGCATATGGAAATTAATTCCGGACCTCGTTAAAAATTCAGTGGATCTCAGTAGAAATTTCATCGTAATTCAATTATTTAGATACATTGATGATTGCTACTATTGGATGAAACAGCAGTCTACAGTATTTCCAACAGTAAGTGTTCTTCGGATATCACAAAACATCTCGAAAGTTGATAGGTTGTATCTTCGTTGACAACATTTGTGGAGGCAGCTCCATCAGAGTTTTATTTGAATTATTCCATATATTACACTAATAATATATTATATTATCATAATATAGTATAATATAATATAAAGTATATTATTATAATATACTTTATATATTATATTATATATAATATAAAATATATTTATATAAATATATTGAATATAAATTTAAACTCAAACACTTGAACTTATGATTTACATTATTGACTACATAGCATGACGCGTTTCGTCGTTATAAACGACTTCTTCAGATGCTAACAGAATAATAACAACAAATTTGAAAAACAGGTATAAATATCAAGGGAATTTGAGATTCTATGAATTTGGGTTTTACCTAACATTCTGAAATCTAATTTTTATTACCTGAAAAGGTTTAACTAGGGTGAATTGTTTAATTCTATCTGTTCATTGCGCAAATTTCCAGAATTTTTATGGCGTTTTATTTTCACTATTTCCCATAAATTTAATTGATTACTTTTCTGAGAAAAGTAGTCAATCTCAAATCTCTTGATATTTATACCTGTTTTTTTCAAATTTGTTGTTATTATTCTGTTAGCATCTGAAGAAGTCGTTTGTAACGAAGAAACGCGTCATGCTATGTAGTCAATAAAGTGTAAATCATAAGTTCAAGTGTTTGAATTTAAGTTTATATTCAATTATGATGAATTTACATCAAGTAAACGCCAACACTATTAAATATATAAATGTATTGCTGGGTATGGACTTGAAGTTTTTGAGATAATATCCTTAACATCATGTCATTTTGATATCAATATACATAAATAAAGGTCGTTGAAATATTCCTTCCTATTTCTAATATCAGAGAAGCGATATACAAAATCCAATATTTTTCTGTCAGAGCCAGATGGAGAAGTGGAGTTACCTTGGAGCTAACTCCACTTCTTCAGGCTCGATGTCAGAATTTTCCTACTCTCGGTATTTATTTGTTTTCTTATAGGAAAATCATTAAAATTGAGGCAGTCTACCAAACAAATCCATTATATCCTGAAGTATTAAGGGCTCGCGAATATTTTCTGCAGGGTTAAACTAGAACTTCGCTCATTTTGATTAATATCTCCGTATTTTCACCGTCGAAGAGTTTTGAAGTCATTTCTTCTTAACGTAATTGAAATAAAACTGAGCTTTCGTCTGCACGATTTCTTCCTTTAATTTGTTCGCGTAAAATAGATGATTGAACCAAAGGAATTTAATTACAATTCACAATACGCAAAATAAGAAGATATATTGAAATTTCGAGAAAGAATATTGAAATATCACTTGGAGAGAATGTTAAATTTTCAATTTGAAGCACTAGGCTAAATTAAAAAGTATATTTAATTTAATCCATTGCCACATGTATCGGGCCGCTAAACTATTGTTGATAGTTAATAATGTAACTGATTTAGTGGTAGTCCTAAATTTATATCGAATGAATTTAAATATTTTTTGAAAAATTCAGCCAAGAGTTTTGAATGAGGTATATACGAACTGTTGTAACGTTCAATACTTGACATTATTGAACGTTAAATTTATTACATCGCTTCCAAAATTACATTTCATTACAAAGAAGTCATCGTAAAGGTGAAACGTACGTTACAATTTAATAAATCTGTTCAAATCTAGGAAATTGTGTTTTTCGTTACCATTTTCATTTTGAAACAGATTTTCGGCAATAAGCATCCAAAAATTATCTTATTATGGTTGTGGAAACATTATAGCAGAGCTGGCTATGTGAAACATGAACAATGCGATGTCTCCATTGTCCTTCTAAGGATCAATGTTAGAGAATACTGAAATCGATGCCTACATTTATTGAAAGCGTGAGACAGTCACTGTTTCGTACTACAAGGTACTCATCAGTCACGCCATGTTCAACGAATGAAATACAAAGATTTCAATCCTCACATACCCTCTCATCAATTGTAAGACAAATATAGAGTAAGTAATGCATAGATTAATGTTCATCTCAAATCTTATAATCAATGAAAAGCACATGAATACAAATCTCCATTGAAAGTTTAACACGTCCTTTTGATTAAGATACTACATTTTACAAGTCTAGTTTTTTGGAACAATTTCATCTAATTTGATGAAGTGATGCGCCATCTAGGTTGCGGTTGTAGAATCGCTCGTTGTCATTTCTCAAAACAATGCAGAAATTCACTAGAAGAAAAAGAATTCTGTAGTTCTCGTGCTATATTATCGCACTTGTAAATAATACTACTTATATTATAGATATTCGCTATCAAATTACACTATAATTTTCTTTCGATAATTTTTGACAAATTATTCTGAAGAAAATTATAGCAGAGCTGGCTATGTGAAACATGATTAGTGCGATGTCTTTATTGTCCTTCTAGGGATCAATGTTAGTCAATATTGGATTCTCCATTATCCTTCCCTTATTCTTATAATGGGTGTAGATTATGTAGACAGATTCCAAAAATATGTACCTAACGAACAAACAAAAACAGTTTATGTTTTCCTTAACCAATAGGTATTATATACAGACATATGGTTAACTCTTCTAATCAATATAATATTTTTGGAAAGGTGTCAATAATCCTAAACATATATCATGTACTTGGATAAATTTTCAGGGAAATTAGATGAGGTTATTCATAAATCCCTAAGAAAAATTCATGAAGTGTGACTCAGATATTTTCAATTCCATTTGATACAATGAATAGATCGTCCAATCTTTCTGGACATATTCGAATAAGCAGAGTATCGACAAATCTTGAAAATGTCCCTTGTAAATCTCTAGAATTGCACTGTTCCGTCAGATTTTCCGCAGCGATAAATCTGGGAGACATAGATAACCAATGGAGATGAAGCCAAAAAGCAAGGGTTGAAACCACTCTGTTTAACAAATGCCCTCTGGAATTTTTTACGAAGCAAATTTCTCGATTTTCAGCAAGATCTCCGGTTTCATCTGTGTTCGCTCGAACGGACAAAGGCGGATTCGGATAATGCAGTCAAATATACATATAATCTATTCCAGAGCTGGCGAAGCTCTCGTGTTTGTAAACTTTTCTCATAAGCACTTGACGGAAAAATGTAGGTAAACTACTGTTGAAATTTTTGTAATATTGAAACATTTCCTCCAAATAATAATGAGAAAACTATAAAACTCAGTTCATCATGGAAATGTATTTCTAGTAATATAATCAATAGTCATGTAGGCATTATATTTACTCGAATTCAGTTTACAATTTTCTGTAAAATTTAATATAGTTTTTTATGTCTTGAAGTCTTCTCATATATTGTTTTGTTTAAAAGATAAAAATCGAAACTTTTTCAAACTAGCAACAACGTTACCAAATTTTAGAGATATCAGTATAGTGATATTTGGCCTAATTAAAAAGGACCGACATTTAGACTAAAATTCAAATACCTTGTATCTTTGAAAAAATTCATTTTCAGAAATATATTTATGGGACTCCTCTTCTCAAAATGATCTGAGGGGTATTCACCACGTTAAGTATGGTTAACGTCTCCAAGTTAAGTTATGGCTGTGCTTTTTTCAAACACTTATAAATATTGATAGATATTGAAATATTTGGTGCGCCTGACGAGTTCCTTGCAGAACGAAACAGCTGTCTCGCACTTCCATCAGGTGGGGCATCGATTACGATATTTCTTTAACATTTATCCCTTGAAGGATAATGGACGCATCACATCTTACACGTTCACATATCTAGCTCTACTATATCATTCTTTTGGTGAATTTAAGCCAGAGCTGGTCAGAGCCTCAATTTGGCTCTGTGACCATGTCAAAAAATCTACAATTAGTCCTTAATATATTTTATATACCCAAAATTTAATGAATTCGGAAATAGAAAGTTACGCACAAGACATTTTCGGCCTTTGAAATAATGAAATAAAAATTTTGTTGATTTTAAGTTTGAAATACAGAAAAATTAATATATCAAATAAATATGTTTTTGAATGAAGGTTCCAAAAAGAATCCCTACGAATTTTATTATGAAGAATTATAAAAACTGAATATTGTCTGTTTTTGAATACCACCAATTACGCATGCAATATATTTCCTATTATTTTCATCATTATAGTATTCATTTATTCTTAAGGTGTACAAGTAATAAACTACAAATGACGAATGAAATAGCTTTTCACTTTCGACAAACAAAATAGAACGCTTTTGTTTGAACGAACCTCATCAATTATTCTAAACTCATCTGCAGCATATGGTCAATATACACGTATATTTTCACAATGTCAACACGAATAATGTAATGAGAAAATCAATCATATCTTTTGTTCTGAAACACAGAACTTTTTCAATGCAGTCATGAAATTTTAAGAAGGTAACAGTTTTAATCAATGAAGTTTGACAATTTAACCTGGAATTATCGTGTTACCTGCAGAAGATAATATGATATTGTATTAAGACAATAGTATATGGCATATGATTGTGCCCAACCTTGACATGGATATGACAGACAATGGCCCGAATGTCATTGGAAGATTAGATTCTTTTTAACATTCATCAATATTCATATTTAAATAAATATTGTTTTCATAATGACGTTTTATTCGATTTGAAGATTTCAATTGAGAGATCGGAAAAAATGGCCTCACTTCAAATGCTGCAGATACTGTAAAGTCTAGCAAATATTCACAAATGTGTAACAAATGTAATAAATTTCAATATTTTTCTAATGAAAAATTTTTTGATCAATCATATTTCCTAATATTTTATTACCTTGATATTACTCAGTTGTTTGAGTTCGTATTGATTTTTTTAGGACAGTTATTCCAAAATTAAATCAAAAAGCCCGTTCAAACCTGTTTGCATTTTTTTTCAATTTCAATCAAATAAATGTCATAAAAAGTATTAAAAATTCTTTTGAGAACTGGTTTGCATGTTTTTCGAACAAAGCTGTTCTTCGTTCAAAAACTCATACCAAGAAAAAAGTTTTGTCAACAAAGTCGAAAGGACCTTCTACTTGTATTAATGTATGAACCTAAGCTCTATAGAATTCTAAAAAAGAACGGTTATAATAATAAGTAAGAATAATAAAGAGTTCATTTCGTATTATGAATACAGAAAAAACTGGGTAACTCGCTGAAATAATATTTCAATAGAATTGTGTTCCGATACTATCCACTTTTTATCTTTTTTAATATGGAATTAAAAATTCGAATGTGGAGGTCCAATTGCGAACATCCGCGGGAACATAAAGTGGAAAGTATATTTTGCTTTCAATATGTAATTTTTTAGAGCAGGATGATCATATACGACTAAAAATGCAATTATGATTTTTAATACCATTTCTCCCTGGATGATACGTTATAACTCATATCTTTAGATCTATAAATGTGACGCCGCGTGAAATAGTAATGAAAGCATACATAAATTTTTCGTTCGATACTACACATTTGAGAATTATATGCTCTTATTCCAGTAAATGTTTTCTGCCATAAACGTGTTTATATTGTTCATATTCATATTTTTTATATATACATTAGAAAATAGGAGCTACATATCATATCACAATAATGGAAACATCGTCAATTGCACTTTCACAGTATTTAGAATTTCCTTTTTAACTATAGCCATTAACTTTCCGAAATTTATCAAATTGTAAACAAAGGTATCTGTTTTTCTATTCTAGATTCTATAGAAATTCTATATTGAATTTAAATTGTCCATGAAATGTTTATAAAATTTGGCAAAACACCGTCAAATGGGTCCGAATCATTATTAAAAAGATTGAAATTCAAAAAAGTGACAATGAAAACAACATCTTAGAATAATTTAATATTTTGCAAACATTTCAAAGAAGTGTGCAACACCGGTCCCACAGGGGTCTGTAATAGGCCCTCTGCTCTTCCTTGTTTATACATGTGACATTGCGAAACTGCTTAACTATAAGTGCTCACAATACGCTGCTGATACTAAGATATATGCGGATCCACCAAAGTACCTCGATATGATACAGGCTGACAAATTAACTATCTACTAATCGAACCATACATGGCTTTGTCCTCTGAACATCAGCAACTGTGATGTGCTTCATATCGGCAAGAATAATCCAAATCTGCCATATTTTATCGACGGATGAGAAGTCGTTTCTGTCGTTACACAGAAAGATCTTGGTGTTGTGATTTCGAACGATTTGTTGTGGTCTCCTCATGTAAGTGCGATGTGCAAAAAAGCGAACTCATTTGCTGAAATTAGGTTCCTCTATTTGGTGCCCAGAGTTAGTACGTGACCAAAAAAGTGTTCAGAGAAGGGCTACTAGAATGCATTATGGTATCAGTAATTACGAGCAGCGTTTACTACTCTTTGGCTTCATCACCGAAATCGACACTCAAGCGTGGAGACATTATCACCACCTTTAGTCTGATAGATCTTAGAGTCTTGAATGAACTGTTTTCAATAGATTTGAGTGACATATGACATATTTACTTCAAGTGAGGACAATAGTCTAGGGGGTGGGGTGGTGGCTAAGGTCATTCGTTGAAACTGAAGATTTAAAACTACCATTAGACTGTCGTTTTCAACTAATCGAGTTTTTGGTGTGTGGAACTCTCTAGACTAGACTCTTCAGTTGTTCGCATCAATGAACACTGCTTCAAAAATGGCATAGATGTATCTGTTTCAAACGTCAGTCACAGTAATTACAAAAGTTGTCTTACTCAAATATTGTGTCTCCAGTGAAAACATTTAAGTTTTGTTTTGAACGTTTTCTTATTTAGTAGCTTTATTAGATGTAATTTGTTTAGTTGTAATTTTATATTTGATATTATTTGATTTTATATGTTCAATGTATGATGTACACTTCCTTCAGAAGTTTTCTAATTGAGTCAGGGGATGTTTATCCTCCACTCTAATCATGTTTTCGATGATAATAATAATGATATAAAAATATTTAAATAATATAAATTTCATAACTCGGTAGAAGGAAAGAACAAGTAAAAATTGAATATACATTTCTTAGAGCAATACAAGCAAAAATGTTGTTATGTAAAAATATATAACTGGCAGAAATGATATGAGTATTAATATTATTGTTTTTTTGTCTTGATCATTAATTTTTTTATTTATAATACATGTTTATTTCGTGTATGAGTACTTTTTTAAACTTTACATAAGTAGCTTGTTAATACATCGCCTTTATTTATTGCTGCTTCCCCTTCACATCTATCTACAATGTTCATTACTTTGAAATACTTTGTATGAGCTTTATATATTTCAGTAATATAAATGTTTTTGAACAAATTATTGCTGTCCTGAAAAAAATAAATTTTATTCAACAATCCATAAATGAAATGATTTATTCATTTGATTCGACTTAGTCATAAATGTGAAAAAGGCGGAATGGCGGAACCATGCGACCTGGTCAAAAAGAAAACCCTGCGTGGGTAGCCCTATTTTCCATGCCTAACAAAGTGTGAAGTGACATCCGGGTGACGCAAGTTCTGCAAATCGTTCATTAATCAAGGTTTATTATAATTCACCCTTCATCTTTCAATCTACCGCTGACCAAATCGTATCTTTTTTGTAATGTTTCACATTCATAGATAAAGAGTATTACGTATGCTATTTTATGAAATCAGATAAAAAATTGTGTAGCTCCAATTTTGAGTTAATGTAGGTACTTCCTGGAGTTTTTCTGACGAAGAAAGAATTGAATGTTGAGTGTTGACCCTCACACAACGGTGTAACGTGTTGAATCTATAATTCGATATTTTTGACTGATTTCAACATAATTGCTCAATATGATAATAATAATAATAATCTTGATAATTCGACATATTTGGCTGATTTCAACATAATTGCTCAATATGATAATAATAATAATAATCTTTATTGATCCAATATGACAATATACTTACAATTGTGTAGGACAGGACATTTGTGTAGGAAAGAAAGAAGAAAAGAAGAATGATACAAAAATGAAATGAAACAAATAATTCTATGTGGTTGCAACAAATGTTAGCTATGAGATGAATCTGTAGTGATAATATCATTCGAATGAACACTTATACTATAAAAAGCTTTATGTGTAAAGAACTTTTCAACAAATTTGTTGAAAGCAGAAAGTCCAAGTGACTGTAGAAGGTAGATGGTTGAAAAGTCTTATACCCTGATAATAAGGTGAAGACTCAAACTTGGATAATATGTTATTCGGAATGCACAGTATTCTCTCATTGCTGATGTAGTAACAATGATAATCAGTAAGTTTAGGAAAATTGTTAACATTTTCTTTCACATATATCAAGCATTTATATATAAATACACTGAACAGTTAGAATACGATTAAAAACGAAGACCGGTTAGCATGTTTCCATCGGTTTCGGATTAAACATTATTCGCAAGACAGGTTTTTGTATAACAAAAACTCTGATTGAATTAGTAGAGTTACCCCATAGCAAAATGTTATAGCCAATAACAATATGACTATAAAATAAACCATAATATACATTTACAACAGCATTTGTAGGCATAGAATCCCTAATCCTGCTAATAGCGTAACAGACTTTATTAAATTTTTTACATAATGAGTAAATGTGTTTGCACCTTCTTAGTTCACTATTCATTTGGATACCCAAGAATTCCATTATCAAACCTCAGATTATCACCCCCACAAGCACGTGTAGATACAAGAAGATACATTCAGTTTTGTTTACATTTAAAATAAGAGCATTCTTACGGCACCATACGGTGAAACATTAGGTTAATTTGCACATTTCTTCGACAGGTCTCAAGCCGTGTTTTCCGAAATCGCGAAAGAGTTATCGTCTGCAAAAATAGTAATTCTGCCTCCCACAACGTACTTCGGCAAATAGTTGATAAGCAATAAAAACAGTAGAGGTCCAAGCACAGACCCCTGTGGAACCCCTAACTTAAAATTATATATCTCCGACCAGTTCTCCTGAATTTGACCACCATGTAACGATCCTTTATACAGGAACTCAACTATTCCAAAACTATACCTCTCAAACCCAGATTATAAAGCTTGTTTAGTATAAAATTAAACAATAAGCAATCAAAAGCTCTAGACAGGTCGAAAGCTCTTTCACTTATGTTTCAAGCTACTAACCCATCATCAGGACATTGAAAGTTCAATACAATTAATTTAAAAATAACATTCTAACTATTTATAATAATAAATGACCTTAACATTCTATGGTTAGAATAGAAGTGTCAAATTCTATGGTTACATATTTAATATTAGCAGTTAACTATCTTTCTTTTTTATAAATATTTATAGTTGTATAAGGTATTGCGAATATTAAGTATTTGGGAAATACTACAATTTTTGATTTCGATTTCAATGGATTCCATTATTTCCAAATTCCATCGTTTGTTCAAAGAATGTAACATTTTTGTGTATCTATATATGTAATAGCTATTTTTGTACATTCCGATTTTTGTACAGAAGCTTCTTCCACTTGTTCCTTTATAAAGCGTTTCATAATTACTTAATCGTAAATCCCTTTCATCTTATTTCAAGATACTTGAAGCTGTATTCAGTTCATCCTTTCCATCAAGTTTGGATGTAGTTAGTTCAGAAACTCGTGACTATTCATGAAGAAGACAAAAAACTATTTTCGGAACGCCAACAGGAAGAGGAACATTTGTCACTCTGAGAATGGCAGCTGGATATTTCTCCTGAGATACTGTATATATGATATATGCAGTATACACTCTTTTCGTTGATCTAAATCAGGAAAAACTGAATTAAAGATGAAACCCCTAGAATAAATTCAATTTTGCACTCGGAATATCTTATTCAAAATTTCACCAAAAATGTTTTATTTTCATTAAATTGGTAGTGAATATAATAATGCCTATCTAGTAAAGGCATAAAATTGCCACACTGTTTGTCTGGGTTCGAATTTAGGGCGAGTTATGAAAAAAATATTTCGACATTGAAAGTTCAATACAATTAATTTAAAAATAACATTCTAACTATTTATAATAATATGACCTTAACATTCTATGGTTAGAATAGAAGTGTCAAATTCTATGGTTACATATTTAATATTAGCAGTTAACTATCTTTCTTTTTTATAAATATTTATAGTTGTATAAGGTATTGCGAATATTAAGTATTTGGGAAATACTACAATTTTTGATTTCGATTTCAATGGATTCCATTATTTCCAAATTCCATCGTTTGTTCAAAGAATGTAACATTTTTGTGTATCTATATATGTAATGGCTATTTTTGTACATTCCGATTTTTGTACAGAAGCTTCTTCCACTTGTTCCTTTATAAAGCGTTTCATAATTACTTAATCGTAAATCCCTTTCATCTTATTTCAAGATACTTGAAGCTGTATTTAATTCATCTTTTCCATCAAGTTTGGATGTAGTTAGTTCAGAAACTCGTGACTATTCATGAAGAAGACAAAAAACTATTTTCGGAACGCCAACAGGAAGAGGAACATTTGTCACTCTGAGAATGGCAGCTGGATATTTCTCCTGAGATACTGTATATATGATATATGTAGTATACACTCTTTCCGTTGATCTAAATCAGGAAAAACTGAATTAAAGATAAACCCCTAGAATAAATTCAATTGTGCACTCGGAATATCTTATTCAAAATTTCACCAAAAATGTTTTATTTTCATTAAATTGGTAGTGAATATAATAATGCCTAACTAGTAAAGGCATAAAATTGCCACACTGACTATCTGGGTTCGAATCTAGGGCGAGTTATGAAAAAAATATTTCGTATAACTATGTCTCTAAGATTGAGTTTATTTTCTAAATGTATTGCTAATAGGACGAGGTCATTAGGGAGCCCCGCTATCGAGGAAGCCCCCATCAGGAAAAAACTTCACATAAACACCGATTAGGAAATGTTTATTATACTATTATATTATAATAATATTATAAGTTACATTAAGCACTTGGTTTGAGCCAAGTGCTTAATTCAAATTAATATTTAATCATGTTTTACTAACTGGTAAACCAGAATTCAATCTCAATGTTTATTATAGGAGTACAACTTAATATCATGATCATCAAAATATTTCTTCTTTTAATAGTCATATATTTCATGAAAATTATGAATTTGATATAAAAATTTTTTTTTAATGATAACAAAAAATTTTGTTCATTTTCGAAATTAAAAAGTGAAATCGCAATAGAAATATGATTGAGTAATTACGCATTGCCATTATTACTCTTTCTAATGTTTCTACTTGTTTATCGCATCGAGCAAATTTTAAATGATAAATGATAAACTACTATGATATGTGATAAACTACTAAAATAGAAATTTATCTCATCAAACTAAATAAAAATTAATCCATTATAAATATAGATGTATTTATCGACGATGAACAAATGCAATGGTACTCTGCTACTACTCTACTACAATTATTATTCATTAAGTTTCGAAATACTTCTATCGAAGAATTTTTTTTTATTAATTTTTTCACAGATAATTCTCGTTTTTTTTTAGAATAATAATTAAACCTTCACAATACAAGTAAATTGTGAAAAGTATGGATGTATAAATTTGGATACACAAATAAACAGAATTGTAATGATGTACAAATAATTTTTCTCATAAATACTCCTATATATGATATTACATACATACGGTGCTGCTATCTAGAAACAAATTCCGAATTATTTGGCCTTCCTGGCCTATTTTCACGCGTCACTCACTATTAGATAAAAAGGGAAATTTGAATTAACTTTTTCATGTGAAAAATGTAAAAAGTAACAGTTCCGTAAAAAAATATAAAACTTAAAAATAAGTTTGAAAGATTAAACAAGTGATAGGAACTTTTTTGAATAAATCACAGGGAAATAATCACAAAACTAAAATGGAGAAAACAAATTAAATTAATTAATATTAAACTTAGCAAGGGTACCTACTTTTTAGGAATAATATAGAATTTATGAAATTTTCGTTAATTTTTCGAACTGTTCGAATAATTTCAAGTAGAATTCCATGGAGTGGAGGTCTCGGTGTCCGTATCCAAATACTCAAATCCCAAATTACTACTCACCTTTTTTTTCTTTTGCCCTGACCTTTGGATACATTTTCGTCCGACAGCCACAGTTGAGTCTGAGCGTCGTGCAGAAATCGGGACCATTATGGGAACTGTGTCCGGCACCTATTTTGCACCTAAGAAATGCGCAACAACCTATCGCCACCAAACCGCTCGACCCGTCGCAGACGACGCACTAATTCGAAGAAACACAAACGCGTACCGGGGAGGAAAACTTCTGTCGGCAACTTTCAGTTCATTAAAATAATGGTAAAAATCAAAAGTGCGATGACGGGTGAATTAAAATTCAGCAGTCGTATCGATCGAGTTTCTAAATGCAACTGAAGGAAACGGCTCGGTTCACGAAGAGCGGCGGCGGGAACATCTTCACACCCGGAGGAATGGTGTTGGGTGCTTAATTCGTGATGTACCGTTGAGTGTATTTAAAAATAACCATATCGTAGTACGTCGCGTCGTTTCATTATATTGTTACAATACCTTGTTAACGATGCGATGAGCTCCTTCCTCGCCATTACACAAGACGTGTACCAATTTTTATTGGCGACGATACAAAGGTTCACAAAAGCACTTTCTGGAATTTTGAATATAAAAAATACTGCTTGCAACTCTAAAATGAAAATATTCCTGAATTTATTTAAAAACTTGTCTTTAAAAATGAAAAAACAGTTAATGTAACAGATTATATTCAGATTTTTTTCATAACTCAATATAAAATATGCATGACGACGTTTCGAATTACTACTTCTTCATCAAATGCTGGATTAATACTAGCATTTAATATAGTAGCATACTAGTATTAATCCAGCATTTGATGAAGAAGTAGTACTGCGAAACGTCGTCATACGTATTTTATATTAAATTATGAGAAAATTCTAAATATTGTTTTATTATGGATATTAATTCTCCAAGTATCGGCCTCATCAATTATCAGATTATATTTATTAAGATTTATTTATGTTTTCTTCAAAAGAGAAAACTTAATGGAGAAGTTACTGTACTTTTTGTTTCGTTATATCGATAAAGGAAGTACTGTACCGTATATTTAATTTTTTCGTTTGAGCGATAAAGTACTGTACCCTCTCTGCAGTTATATCGTTGGAGGTAATGAGAGGATACTGTACCCTTTGTCTGATGGTTTCGTTTTAGGAATAGAGAAAGTACTTGACTCTGTGTGTAATTGTATCGTTTGAGGAGTAGAGAAAGTACTTTACCCTATGTAAATATTTCGTTTGATGGATAGTGAAGGTACTGTACCCTCTTGGCAATTGTATCATTTGAGGAGTACTTTACCCTGTTTGTAATTATTTCGTTTGATGGATAATGAAAGTGCTGTATCCTCTTTGCAGTTGTATCGTTTGAGGAATACTTTACTCTGTGTGTAATTATTTCGTTTCAGGTATAGTTGGGGTAGTGTACCTCTTATGCAATTGTATCGCTTGAGAGGGTACAGTATCTTTTGTGTTTTGGTTTCGAGTAGAGAAGTTACTTTACTCTGTGTGTAATTATTTCGTTTGATGGACAGTGAACGTACTGTGCCCTCTATGCAATTGTATCGTTTGGGAAAATGAGAGGGTAGAGTACCTTTTGTGTTATGGTTTCATTTGAGGAGTAGTATTTTTAGTAATTGCACACCCTGTGTGTAATTATTTCGTTTGAGGGGTAGGAAAAGCACAGTACCCTCCATGTAATTGTTTCGTTTGAGGAATAGAGAGAGTACTTCAATATGTGTGTCATTGTTTCGTTTGAGGGATAGAGAAAGTACTGTATAATCTCTGTAATTTGAGGGATAGCAAAAGTACTCTTCCTTCTTTGTAATTGTTTTCTTTGAGAGATAGAAAAAGTACTCACTGTACCCTCTGTAATTATTTAGTTTGAGGGATAGAGGAAGTACTATAGTATCTGTGTAATTTTTTAGAAATTTTTGTGGAAATTATAGCTAACAGTTGAAATTTCATTCCTTATATTGTTTCTTCTTTCCACTGCCTGTACTATAAAAGAATTATTTCGTGTTTGCAAGTACTTATGCCGTTTAAAGAAACCTCTTTCAAAATCATAACGATGCTTTTTAACACCATCAATCGATGTAATTATGAACTCTTTCCCGAGTTTTTCATGTATTTGACTAAATTCTATACATACTCGCACTCTCACCACATTAGTTGGTTAAACTCTAAAATGAGTTAAGTTGTAATATGTTCTACGTATTCATGGTGGTAGACTTGAACTGTGTTATGACCTCACGTCCAAATTGAAACAGTGTTGACATGAATTAGTTTTCAATAATATCTTATTGAAATAAACCAGCTACCATGACAAACTTGTAAAAGGTTTATTGTTGTATTAATGCTCCAAGTGTAATGTATAATTTACAGGTCGTTTAGATTGTCCTTGCCGTGCTTCTTCGCTTATACTTACATTTAAATAATTAAGGATAAACCTAATTATACTGAGATGTAGGAGGTGAACTTGAATATTTCCAAAATTTTTAGCATATTTCAAAGTTTTTGAAGTTGTAGTTATGAATGTGAATTCTTACAAGCTACTTAGATATTTAGATATTTTTTCTTTATTTACATCGCGTCTGTCATGTCATATATAAAATATATTCATACCTGATTGTATATTATAATAATGATAGTTTGAACTATATATTTTTATTGCTTATGTCACAAAAACTCAAAATTTCAGCTTTGAAAATAATCGTTGAAAAATTAAATTTTTAATAACTGAGATTGAATTCTCGCTTACCTCTTGGTGAAACATGATTAAATAAAAATTCAAATTAATATTTCACTTGGCTTAATATTTCACAAATATTTTTAATAATAAAATGATCTTACAACGTGGAATCGACATGTTTCGAGTGATCAGTTCGTTATCAAGGCTCTCTTTTTAGCTGGCCACTTGAAACATGTCTATTCAACATTGTAATAATATTTTATTGTTCATATATTTGTGAAATATTGAGCCAAGAGTTAGATTCAAATTTTTCATTAACATTATCTTATATTGATATTTATTTGTTGACATTCATAGTAGGTATTATATTTCTATGTTGGTGTAGTATATTAATATATTATAAATGTTGGTACTATAGTATATTTTTTAAATTTTCAACGAAAAATATTCATAAAAAGTTTTAGCAAGTTACTAGGTACTTATCATAGACTTTCATCAAAATACTACATCAAACGGTTTTAGATTTAAATCCATATTCACCAAATGTGAATGATATGCAGAATTATACTGCATTCGTTTCGAAAATCTACCTGTCAAAATAAACACACCGTTGCCGGTCTCCGTGGTTTATTCCGATTATGGTGTGGTAGGATTCTAGTTCGAGCCCCGGTAAAGACATGGGTGTTTAAAGACATGTGTTTGTCAATGATTTAAGTAGTGTAATGATGATGATAATTGTTTGATAATGTACATTGATTACAAGTTCATTGGTCGTTCGAAACCGTCGTTAAACTGTAGGTCCACTGATTAAAAAAAAACAAATGAACGTGATAATTTCGGGTATATTATCGGAATTATTGATATTATTAATGGACTTCGAATTTTGTTGCATTGTATTTAGATGATGTAATTCAGTAATTCACCAACATTAAGCTAATACTGATGTGAAAATGAAGAGATTATTATTGTTATGTCTTTCTATTTCTCAAGATGTAGAAGTGCCTTTTCTTCATTTGCACTGATACGAACTGCACTCCTTTCATATTTTATTTCATAGCTATTTTCATAAACTATCTTCAATTTAGAATATTACTGAAATTGTATTTCACATTTTTATACGGGAAGTTGAAAGGTATATAAGGTTGTTAGTTTACTCTACCTTATTTGTGTTTCAATTATATTTCTTATTCCAGTTACACAAAAATGTGTATCTCCATTCAAAAGTACGTAGAAAAACGGCTAAGTTTTTAATGATTTACGAATCATGTGAACAGTGCATACATTTTTTAATTCACACAACATTTATTTTCACAAGTCAAAACAGAAGTTCACAAATCGAGCTACTTTTAAATCATTAATCGATTGGGCAGATATTTGATGAAAATCTGAATACATAATTTGAATAAAACTAAGTAGTTTTCTGATTTTCACTACAATTAATATCAAACATGACATTATTGTTTCGCCAACACAGTGGCTTCTTCAGATGTTGATGATAAACTGAGTATCATCATTTTCTTCATCAGTTTATCATCAACATCTGATGAAGCCACTGTGTTGGAGAAACAATATTGTCATTTTTTAAATTAATTATAGTGAAAATCAGAAAACTAGTTAGTTTTATTCAAATTATGAGCTATTTTTAAGTCATAAAGTCAAAATAACTTCGTTTTCATTTTCGTTGAAAAAAAGAGTTGGAACCAGATAACAAAAGTGATAGATCGATTTGATCTCTGTGGCGTTCTCTTTGAAGAACGCCATCTTGATCTTCATTATTACATTATTTATTCAATACTTCCTGATCTCGAAGGATGCCATTTTCCCTCTATGTTTATGATTGTAAAATGGCGAAGTTTGTTCTATTTATTTATTATATTTAACTTCATTTATATTTATGGTAATAGTGAACATAGTGAATTTGGAATTCAAGAATATTCAAAGTATTTATAAAGAGATTTATAAAGTATTTGGTTCCGTTAGTTTGTCTAGATGCAATATATAATTTTCAATCGTAGTATATGCCACCATAGAAATAATTCCCGATAGCTACAGATAAGTGAGAACTTGAGCTCTTTTTTCGATACATATATCCTGAAGAAAAAGTGAATATTTCAAGCAGGTGTTCTGAAACGGAGTGTCCGTGGCGTGTATCAATTAAACATATAACGTTTGATGTGGTTTCTGGTCTGCAGATTAAATAGTATAACGGATCGGCGTAAAAGAGTTGTAAAAGTTCCTAACACAAAATGTAAACATCGCACGTAACGATTATAAGTTGTATCGAAGATGAAATATCCTATTGGCGTAACAGAAATGATTAAGAAGAAACAGTTAAGCTGACAGACGGCTATTTATATTCCAAAGACGCATCACTGTTAAATATGTCAAATTCTATATAGTTTCATTTCATTCAGTTCTTATATACGTGAAAAAATATTTATCAACCATATGATGTAAAGGTTCCCATTGGCGTTAAGATCTTCATCAAAGCATATGACCAAAATTAGTAATTTGATATAAGTACCTCGTTATATTCATCAGTTGGTATTTGCAATGTAAAACTAAGGATTTACGACGAAATAAAAAGTAATAAGCTGAAAATTTGAAGGAAACTTTGTTTTGGCATTGTGAAGGACGTCGAAAGTCTCATGTAATCTTTTGTCCGCATGTTATGATATGTCGTTTTTTTCTCTAAACGGTAGTTACATTGATCGTAATCGTTGCATAAAGTTTCAACAATTTTGTTGGATATTTTATTCAACATTTTTTTCATTATGGATCTATTTTTAGATACAGCGCAAAAAGCGTGCAATGATATACCTCAATGATCTATTATTATGAACCTTTTCTAAATGATATAGGACGTAAGGTAATCTGCGAACCCCAGTCAATAGAATTTTCATTTATTTTAGTATAAAGTTTCTTATTAATAAAAAAATTAATAATTCGAATGTTTTTCTTTTATGTATTTTTAAATTGTATTTAATATAGATGGAATGTGTTATCTGGAATCAAATATATGTTTTCGTATATTGAAATAGCCTAAATGATGTAATATATTATGTGCGTTTCATAATATTTGCTCTTTTCATGTATTCATTCATAATAGAGTGATTTTTTCCTTACTTTACAAATTTACTATAAGTATATTTCAATATGTCGTTATATCTTAATTTTGTTTTGATAAAAATGACATCGAGATATTGTTTTGTATATTAAATTTATCCAGATGTTGAAATCCAATATTTTGCGACTGCAAAAGTGGTTGTGGGTTGCACTGTTGGTGCAAAAATTCGGGGTTGCAATGATCTTTAGCTTGGGATCAGTGTAATGGGCAAGCTGGTTTCAACATGTCTTCATATCAAAACGGCCCCAATAGAGGAAGTGTATATACTCATCAATATATGAGATCACCTATATATGTGGTCTCATATATAGACCATACCATATAGGGCATACCGCTTATATGTTATAGGTTGTAACGATATACTCGTAACCCCGAAATCTTTGGAGTTTGAGGGGCCAATATCAATAATAACAAAGAAAACGATAATGAATTCGAAAACTTTCCAGTTACAAGATGAAAAAAATGTTATGACGAAAAAGAATTCCTTGAAAATCAAAATGAATAATTTTTTTGGTTACTAAAAATTCTACTCAAATTTGAAGGTTAATTAAAAAATGTATGATACCGATAAATAAATATAGAACGTACCACCTACGTGTCTTAGGTGGTAATGATATACTCGTAACCCCGAAATGTCAGAAGTTTAAGAGACCAATATCAATGATAACGAAGAAAACTATAATGAATTCGAAACTTTCCAGTTACAAGATGAAAAAAATGTTATGAAAAAGAAGAAAATAGATTCCTTGAAAATCAGAATAATTAATTCCTTTGTTCTTAAACCTTCTACTTAAATTCGAAAGCTAATTAAAAAATGTAATAATTATTAATTTTTTAAAACTTCTATTTAATTGGAAGGTTAATTAAAAAATGTATGATACCGATTGATAAATGGATAAAGATTTTTTCACGGATTTTTTTTTATAACTCAATTACAACGGATCCATTTTCATGATATGCTCGTTTACAGGAATGGGTATCCCACTTTGAAATTGAATGAGCTGATAAAAGCACATAACCCAGTGCATAAAAGGAAATTGCGACATAACAAACGCGAAGTACGTACCTAACACTTAACAAGGCCATTTACTTTCTAGGAAAGCCCTCTTAGCTTTCAGTCCATTAACATGAATTGTGTCAATCAATGCGAAAACCCGTATAATAAAAATATCCAGTTTTTAATTCAATATAAGAAACGAGGGACTATATTTCTTCTTCAATGCGTCTTCAAATGTACTATCAATATTTATTATTCTGTAATTATTATACCTAATGAGAATAGATGTAATAGAATTTATTTTAGTATATTTTATCCTTAATCAATTTTCTATGGAAAAATTGTTCGTATTATTATTTCTATCAACATTTATTGTGTCTTCTGACGGCAAGTATGAACAGAATCACAGTCAGAGTTACAGCAAAATAAACGTTAGCAAAAAAATAATGTAAATAAACATAATTATAAAAATAAATATATATATATATATATATATATATATATATATATATATATATATATATATATATATATATATATATTCTATATTCTCTATCAAAGTGTACATATAATTATATATAATTCGTCATATATATATATATATATATATATATATATATAATTGATTAGTACGAGTATATATCAATTATGTTAAAAACTAAAATTATTTTCTAATATTCATTATATGGAAATGCGTCTCAGATAATTCAAATATCCGTGAAATTGTAAAATAACTGTATTAATTTGATCCATTAAAATACTTTAGACCTTTCAATATTCAAAAAGGTAGAAATGAATTTTCCACTATTTTAAAATGAAAAGAACATTACTTGATGCAAATACATTTCAACTGAAACTGGTAAATAAACACCAATCCGGAAGCACTGAAGGTATGGTGAAACGTTCTATTCGTAAACTTCGTTTTCAGGTGGAAACAATATCGCGACTTCTAAACTTCAATGTCACGGTATCGTGTAATATGAAGCCGTGACATTAGTGTCAGGATATCAAGATCATCTGGTTACATTTCACTGTGTTTCAACGTTTCATACCTGGTGAAAACAGCCATGCTGCATTGTCGTGATAACGTAGGAATATTCAATTAATTGTAGGTTTAACATGTTGAATAATGAAAAAAGGAAACGTTCATTTCGTTATTATCCAATTTTCGACGAAATATGGAAAAAATGTCTTGTTCGTGGAATGAAATTACTCCTCAATTTAGAAACATAATCGCAAAACGCAGTTGAAGAACATTTGTTACTTATATCTGGAAAACAAAACGCCAAAAATATTTGGAGTATTCACTGGATATTTAGAATAATTATCCCGAATTATTATTTTTACCTCAATAAAAATACGTGACATTAAATGTATTGTAACAACTGCTAAAAATGTCAATGTCATGTATTTTCTCTCGAATTAAAGCTAGTGTTCAGAATTTGAAGATTTTGAACAGATTTTCATAGTTAGAATAGAGAAATATTTTATTATAATGCATTAGGTAATAAGTATCTAGGTTAACACAACTATTTCGATTATAATGGTTGCACCATATTCGCATGAGTGTGATGAACTTCATTTTAGCAAGTGAGCAGTTTTGTTTTAGGTACAAATGCGTTAACATTATCTTAATAAAATCAGTTCTACATCAGTAGTCAACTCATTCACCTGACAAGGAGTAGGCAGATTGAGGCCTTGTCAGCACCGAAACCCTTTCATACCGATTTCCAGGAATCGGGAGAATTGGGCCTTAACTTGGTTGTCCATCACTAGGTATTGTGGCCTTGTCAGGGAGAAATTTCCTTGTGGAAAATAGCACTCCACATGGTCCTTCGAGCCGGATATGAACCAGCGACCTATGGATTTAAGACTCAATTCTCCCGATTCCTGGAAATCGGTATGAAAGGGTTTCGGTGCTGACAAGGTCTCAATCTGCCTACTCCTTGTCAGGTGAATGAGTTGACTACTGATGTAGAACTGATTTTATTAAGATAATATTAACGTATTTATACATAAAATAAAACTGCTTACTTGCTAAAATGAAGTTCATCACACTCATGCGAGTATGGTATGGGTATGGTGAACCCATGATAATCGCAATAGTTGCGTTAACCTAGATACTTATTACCTAATGCATTATAATAAAATATTTCCCTATTCTAACCATGTAAATATGTTCAAAATCTTCAAGATTCTGAACAAGCTGGGAGGCTCCGAGGATCTAACAACAAGGGCTTCATTTCAACGGATGTACTAAATTCTCCCATCTGACTCGGTTCTATTATTAATTGTGTATAGAATCTCTGTTCGAAATCTCAAAGATTTTGAACAGCTAGAAATATCTAAAATAGTACACCGCCTCATTCGAATGTTTTGTGATCTTACAAAACCTCTAGCAAAATATGCAAAGCTATGAAGAGTGTTATAGTTGGCCCGGTTCTAACTAATTGTTAATTTATTGGTACATAAAAAGACCTACGTTATTGCTTCATATGTTGAGATAATCAAAGCTAACGGTTCGTTTAAATCGTAACGTTAATTTATAATGTCGAATTTGCAATCCGGTAAAATCGAAACTAGGATAAAATCTAAACCGTGTACCAATTGCATTCGCCAATTCCGATATTGCGGCTAAAATGTGCAACGGTGCGGCACAAGAACTGATATATTTTGTCAGTATGCGCCACTACAATCGAATTCTAGCCCGTGTTAGATACATCATTACACACACCAGTTCGAACAAATGTTGGTGCTATACGATCGTCTCGTTGCACAAGATTAAAACGACGGATGAACTGGATTGTTAGAAAGTGGAAAATATCGAGTTTTATTGCGGTATGGACATTGCACAAACGATAAATGTAATGGGATATTAAATATTTCACGAACCACAGGAAATAACACAAATTTTTCTGATCTATATGAGAATTTTTGGTCATTTTCGAACATTTTTTCTGGTATATATATATATATATATATATATATATATATATATATATATATATATATATATATATATATATATATATATATATATATATATATCAGTGGACCTACTGTTTAACGTCGGTTCAGAACGACTATTGGGCTTGTAATCAATGTACATTACCCAACATATTTCATTATTTAACTACTTAAATCATAGACAAACACAAACACCCATGCCTTCTGCGGGCCTCGAACCCACGTTCTGCCGCACCATAGTCGGGTGTTCTGCCTAGTGAACGGAGATCGGTACTCTGGCGGCATATGGATACCACCAGATGCAAGATATATGTATTTAATGCACGTCTTTTTTCAGGGGCCATTCATGTATTTCGCAAGAAAATTTATTAAAATCATTTATCCTCTGCCCACTGCTTCCCTTCGCACAGTCAACAAAAATAAGCCAAGATCCCTTCTTCCTCCTATGCTTACAAAAACATTGGTATATGCATTGTCCATTTCGAAGAGCATCTTAAACATTGACATGTTGTAAACAAAATATTAAATTGTTTGGCTAACAACATGTCAAATAGCCAATCATACTTAAACAAAACAATATATTGACGGAAGAAACTACCAAAGTGAGTAGCACTAGGTAATTCCCCTACTCGGTTCTATGCGGGTACCTACAATTTTCATTATTTGTGGGAATCCCCGAGAATTCGTTTTGTTTTCAAGCATAGACAAAGATTAGGTTGTCATTCGGGTAAAAAAATTTCTAATGCTTATGTAATCAACATCTTAACTCCCCTCCTATGTCATGAAAAATAATCAGATAAAAGATTCCTGCCCTCTATAGTATTTACGTAAGTAGTACTTGAATATCCCTTTTGTTACGAAGATACATGAAAACAAAATTCACCCCAGTAACACTATTTAATTATCAAAAAGTACATGTAAACTTGCTCAATCTACGATAACTGTTATTAACCAAATAATTTCCTCCAATTATGATACAAGCGTTCATTCTTCTCGGTATTGACTGCTGGACCCTTTCAAACACAGCAGATTTGTAAAACTGAGTGGCACCCACCAACTTACAGACTTGGAAATCCTCCAAATTCTTCTCTTGAGAAGTGTAAACTCATGACTCAGGGAAGCTCAGTAGCCTCCCTGAATCTACTGGTAGGTATAGTGAACCTATATCGCTCTGAGCTACTGGTGCTGGTGGGTTCGATTCCTACCGTGATCTTGGACCGTTCGGAATCTGCGTTAAACTGTTAGTGCTACTTTCGCACAAGCACAATAGTGCTATTAAAGAATAACTAGCATTCGTTAGTATACTTCGAAACGACTTCAAGGGGTTATAATTCAGGGGTGCGAGTATGCGGATCCAGCAGGTCATTTATGTGGCATACCTCGACCAATCCATGCTGTTAATAAGTCGCTAGCAGCCAAGTTAAATGAAGAAACGCATCACATCATCGTGCATAAACCACATTGTAATTCTTGCCGGTATTTATTTTGTATGCTAAAATAGCTAGGAATTTATCTTCTATCAGTTCCGACAAATTGAAATCGATCCGTTGGAGTCTATTCAGACCACTTGGGGAAGCACTGAATAACATAACAAACACCTTTGGAAATCTCGCATTATACTGCATTCCATGCGAGACAAATTAGCTTGACTGATATTTCAAGTAGAGTTCATAGAAGACTGACTAAATGGGTCGCCCGAAAGCGGTGAGCGTGCAAATATACAATTATAACTTAATTCATCATGATAATTGTGAAAAAAACGCACGAATTATGCGCATCTCATATATTATCATCTATATGGAATGGAAAAATGTGGAATTGGATTAGCTGCTGGACGAACTTAGTATGTGTGCGTGAGAAATGACAGCGAGACTTTCTAATTTCAAATTATGAAGTGCATACCATTGTTGATTAGGGTTTTCTGTTACCAGAGCCGCTAGAAATCTACAATGTCCGATTTCTATTCATCTCCGATAACGGTGAACACATATGATTGACTACTGATTGATTGTGCCAATATTTGATGTAAATCACGACTAAAACAGAATTTAAATTTTTCGCCGTTCTCAGCAATTGGGCATGTGTTACTCAACCACATGGAAAATTTCACGTGTTGATTTGGATTTGATAGCCTATAAAATTCAACTTCTGCAAAAATTGAAGCCGAATGACCTACCACAACGTCTAATTTTTGGTGAATGTGCCTTAGAACAACTTAATGAAAATCCGGTGTTTTATCGAAAAATTGTGTTCAGCGATGAGGCTCATTTCTTGGTTAACGGATATATAAATAAACAAAACTGTCTCATCTGGAGTGATAAATTACGGATGCATCCCGAAAAAACATCAGTTTGGTGTGGTTTATGTGATAGTGGCATTATCGGTCCATTTTTCTTCGAAGACGACGGTGGAAGAAACGTTACAGTAAACGGCGAACGATATCGAGCAATGATACGCAACTTTTTTTGTCCCAGTTGGCCGTGTTGAACTTGGTTGACATGTGGACAACATTTACATGAAGTTATCTTTAAAATGTAAATGGCAAAGGTCAAGTTATCAATTTCAATAAAAATTTTGAATATATGATGCAAATAGAGTGTTTTATTCGATTTAAAAAAAAAACTACGCTTAAAAAATCACCCATTATGTGTTCTTCATGTCACTTGCTGAAGATCTGCATCACCTGGTACGATAATAAATTCACTTATTTTTAGCATCCTCAAATGCTGCAACCAACAAAACTTAATTTGGTAACCTGGGTTATATACTATCATTTTCATTCGGAAGCTTGTACGTAGGTAGATGGAACTATAACTGAAAATAACGCTTTGAATATCTCATGTGAATTTTTGTCCGCATTAAATACCTAAATTTCTATTCGTTAGTAATTTCTTTTGTAACGTTTTTGTTATATGAAAAAACATAGATATAATTCTTTTCGAATACACAAAATTCTCCTACATATTTTCATTCTTACTTATAATGAATGTAGGTATGAAGTTTATTATCTTTAATGGCGTAGCGCTTTTAGGATAACTAACACAAGGAAAATTCTAGTTTAATCTCGGAAAAGTTATGGACGTTTGTGTATTTCTACGAGATTAGTGCTTGTAATATAAAATATGCTGAATAATATACTTAGTTCGATTGCAAGCGGAATTGACGTCAGGATCAGCTATAAAATTTTCCTATGGGTTGAATACAAATAATAACACCCTAAATTTCTTGGTATATACTCGCAACTAGGTTTTTTCATATATTCTTTGGTGGATAGATGCGTTGGGAATATTGAAAATAATTCCCCAAATTTAAGTCGATTATCATTATTCATTCTTGATTAATTACTAAGGAAAAACAAGTGTTGACTTAACAACCGCAATAAGACAAATGATCATATACAACCTTTGGAAATTAACTGCCTAAAAGTGTAATAGGAATAAGAGAACACGGTATAATAAATAAATAAAACAAGCAAATTCAGAATCAGTCATAGAATTTTGAGTGAGAGTACATCATCATTGTGAAGGTGATGACACTTAGAATGGATAATGCAAAGCAATGTAACTCCTGGTAATCAAAATTTGTGCAATGATGTATACAATTATCCACTGCTTGTAGTTATATGTTGAATTCTAACAGAAGAAAAACTATTTTGTAGCTTTTCAAATTGATTTATATTAGTAACGATGTGAAAATGCTCAGTAAAATGTAAAATTCTGAAATTAACAAAATATAATAGGATGATTATTACTTATTATAAATTATATAATTATAAAAGAAAAATATAATTCTGTTCGAAACCGTTGGAAAAGTACTTGTTCGGTTATCTTTTTCAACGCAATGAGTTATTTGATAGTACACAATACTTTGTATCTGTGCTGCGAACATAGAAAACAAAGAAAATATTGCTTTTGAACTGAGAGTGACGATAACGTTAACGAATAGAAGAATTTTCTTCTCTGCAGCCTTCCTATAGAAACTTCCACTTCAAAAAAATATCTGGAAAATACTGCAATGTATTGTTTGGAGATAAATTTTCTTTCGTTTGTGTATTCAACTAACGAGAGTTTGTTTTCATGTTGACTAGAATTGTGTTATGTCATTCCTTCAACAAGTCAGTCGTGCGAAAGTTTATACGCTCGAATTAGATGAGCTGAACGCAATTTAAAGCAAGTTGATATGAAATTTTCTTTTATAAGGGATCATTTCGAATTACTCAAGGATTGTCGGATTATACTCTACTCAACTATCCCATCCTCCATTAATTACGATAACTATCCAAAGTGAATTAATTTTATTTTTTCAATCCGCAGTATTCTTTGAATATATGTATGGAGCTATAGATTCCATGATATATGTATATTACCTTTCACAATTAAATAAACTATCAACGTTATTAATGAGTTGATAGAGTATTTTTCGCCTGTATTTTCTTTTTATCATGTTCTGAATTTTTCAATTTATGCTTATAACTTTTTTCAGGAGAAATTGAACTATAAGATTTAGCTTTACATGAATCGTAAAAAGGAATATCTCACAATGTTTTCAATTGGAAAACCACACCAACAATTTTCTACCAACATTATCTTCTTCAGTTCAGGTTCGATAATTATAGCAAGATTATTAGGGATTTTAGTTGTTGAGGATTTATTTGATGATGACATGTAATAATGGCGTAGGATTACCTTATTAACCAACATAACGGGTGAAGTTTTTCAGGTTGGCGGCACTGTTTGGTAATGGCATCCAAACGTCATCTCTTAAAGTGAAAAGTTTTCAATATACTCTGCCATTTTACCATGGAAAGACTTACAAACGAGCTATGATTGCAAATTGTTGAAATTTACTATCAAAATTCGTGCTCTGTGAAAAATGTGTATTGTTATTGAATTATTGAAATAATAATTACTCAAATTCAATTAAATGCAGTTCCTTAAATCGCAACAATCTGGTTTAAATATCAACCAGATTTAAGTTTGTGGTTATCCTTCATTGAACTTTATAAGATTTCATAGATATATCTACAAAATGCATTAGTACTTATACTTAATCTATCACTTTTGAATTGAAGATACCTTTAATGGATAACACATTATGTCTTCATTAGATTTATTTTACAAACTAAATATAATATTTTTGCACAGTTTTAGCACAACTTACAATATTGTTTTTATTACTCTAGTAATTATTGACCTGTCACTGTTAGACTCTCTGAACTGTATTTTAGATTCAATTTCAATAGAAAGAATGGTAGTTTTTAAGAGCGAAGTCACTTTCTATATTCGGAAATCTATTTTTTCTAGATAATCGAATACCCGTTTATCTTTTTTCAAATAAGCGCAAAACTGACAGCTGTCAATATCACCTAGAAGTGAGTTACAATTTCATAAACTGATACAATGTCACTGCGAATCCATTCTTTCGCCGCCTGTTCCTGCAGGGATAAAATTGCATTTTGTCACGTTTTATTTGTCTCTCCATTTCCACTTGGTTCGCGCCGCTGTGATATAACATGTTTTTATATTTTTGAATTTTAACAATTTTTTCATAAGTAGGAACACTTCTCATATCCCAGCTAAAATATTCTAACAGATGCCTGTTAATTAATAGATAAACGTACATATGTTCAGATAATAAGATAGTTGAATGAGTATTCTGTTTTAGAATCGGTATCAAACCATTGATAATTTCTCCATAATTTATTTTTTGAGCTACTCCCAGTTGCCGTGTTTCAATATTAAGAAAAATGCAGCCTTCTGAATTCAAAATAAATCTAGAAACTATCTAATGATTATATTAAGAAGATGCAATATGGAGAAATAAATGATATGAAAAAAATTAAATAGATTTAATCTGGAAAAATTTTTTCTTTCAAAAATGCTGCTATAATAACTTTTGTGGTTATTGACTGCTTTTGACGCAATATCATTATGAGGAAATAATGATATTGCGCCCTATTATTGCCCCTAGAAGTCATTGAAGTCACAGGTGACATAGACGTCACAGTGACAAACTTGTAGCTGTGACAAGCTGTCCCTAGAAGTCATTGAAGTCACAGGTGACATGGATGTCACCGTGACAAACTTGTAGCCGTGACAAGCCGTCTTCAATAAAATTTTCTATGTTTGTTTCAGAAGTAACGATAGAGTACTACAGAGGTCTACCACAAGTGACTGTGCCATTGCCTAGTCGCCGAGAACGATGCGTTTTCACGTTGAAACCTATCACGAATACCGTTGGCGACTTCCTCGAAATGTTAAGAAAAGAAGATAAAGGAATAGATACAGTAGCTTGTAGAAAAAACGACGGCACAAGAATAGCGTCTTCCAACACCATCGAAACCTACTGGAGGAAGATTTCAAATTAGTTATCAACGATAGGATGTATAATGTCAGTTGTCCTAAACAGGAACGGCTGACGGGTGAAGAGGTCAAGAGGTAAATATTCATTTTTAATTAGAGTTCCATATTAAGCGCAATATCTCAAGTTGTATATAAGGTTTAGTTGTAGCACTATTCCGAATGCCTGAACTCAGCGAAATTTATCAATATTTTTCGATTTCATGCCATTAAATTTAATTTGATCTGAAGAAAACTTTTGATTGTCTTATATAAAAATTATATTATTAGGAACACCATAACTTGATAAATTTATTATTTTACAAACATTCGAGTTTTCACTCTAAATAAGTGAGTTATTTTCGTTTCCTAACTCCGAATAACTATAACTTATTATTTGTGAGGATAATTATTTGAGTTTGAATGTGTCAAAGTGTAATGTCATTTCACAAGGAAAAAAGATCGAATTGAGTGTGATTATAGCGTCGGCGGTCAGATTCCTTCTAGTTTTGATAAGGTGAGAGATCTTGGTGTAGTCTTCGATCAGAAGCTTTCCTTCATTCCACACATCAGCCAACTTATTTCATCTTCCTCGAAAATATATGAATTCCTTATACGCAATGGCAAATATTTCAATAATTCCTCAACATTCATAGAATTATTTAATGCCCTAGTCCGTAGAAAGCTACAAACTAGAACTAGAACTTAAAAGTATGGCAACAGGTTCTTGAAATTTTTACTCTGAAGGGAGGATAAAGTTTATTCACCAAGAGGAGTCAATCATAACGAATTATTGAGTCGATTTAGTTTAATCTCATTGCAGAGCAGGAGAGAAACTTTATCACTAAAATTCTTGTACAAATTACTCAAAACTGGTCTTTAGAGACTCTAAAGACCAACTCGCTAATAACGGGTGTTTTTTTTTAGAGGTATAGAACTTTAAATTGGCATTACTGTTGAAGATGGCGACCGATTTAACAGCTGAGAAGTGATTTGTTCTCAGTCTGGTTTGGCAATTCATCATGAATAGACTCACGCCTGAACAACGTCGAAAAGATGAACCAACGTCGAATGGGCCCAAAACAAGATTGCCGATGTTCCCGATTTTCATAAGCGAATTTTGTTTATAGACGATGCGCACTTCTGGTTGAATGGCTACGTCAACAAACAAAACTGCCGCATTTGGAGTGAAGATAATCCTCAAGTGTATGTAAAAACACCGTTACATCCAGAAAAACTGACTGATTAGTGCGCTTTAGGGGCTGGTGGAATCATTGGTCCGTACTTCTTCAAAAACGATGATGGCCAGAAAGTTACAGTCAATGGTGATTGGTATAAAGCCATGATTACTAACTTTTTCATTCCTGAATTGAACAACCATAATGTCCAGGAGCTCTGTTTTCAACAAGACGGCGCAACATGTCACACAGCTCGTGCCACAATCGATTTATTGAAAGACACGTTTGGTGACCGCCTAATTTCACGTTTTGGACCTGTGAATTGGCCTCCAAGATCTTGTGATTTAACTCCGCTAGACTACTTTCTGTGGGGCTATGTAAAGTCATTGCTCTATTCGCCGTGTTATTGCCGATATACGGCCACAAATGTTGGAAAAAGCCATAGAAAATTGGACGTCCAGATTTGACTACATCCGAGCCAGCCGTGGCGGTCATATGCCATGAATCATATTTAAAATGTAATGCCACAAGATTATCTTTCGAATAAAAAAAAATTCTTGTCGATCGAATAATCCATCGTTGTTTTATTGCAATTTAAAGTTCTATACTTCTAAAGAAAATACCCTTTACAATACTCCATTTGTTTTATGGAGTCTACATTCAATAGAGTTGCTAATATTTGTGACATTCGCTTTGACTCCATAGAAGTTATGTGAACAAGGAAAGGAAATGAATTGACTAAAGTGATTTGGATTGAGTTCTTTGTAATATTTCATTAAATTCTATTATTTAGTTATTAGCTACTATTTTAGTTTTTTCTATATTAGATTGAGCTCTTTGTTATATTTCTTTCATTTTATTCATTTGGTTATTCTTCAACATTATGTTATTATTTTCTGTAATTGGGTATTAGACCTGTTGAGAATGAAGAACTTATTATTAGTATTATTTACTTTCGTGTATCAATTTCTAAGCTAACCCACATCTAGTTTGTTTTAGATTTTTGCCTGTTTCAGAAATTTTAATTTAAATTTGAAGTCTCTTGAATAGAAAATTCAGTCGTCAATTTAGCTTAATGAACTGTTTCGTGTTACGTAAAATTATCTCAATTGGTGGAACCATTTATTTCAAGATAGGTATTAAAAGGCGAAAAGTTTTTAAACAAATAGCATGTCTCATGTAACGTGGCATATATACGATAGTTGTAAAAACAAACCTCATTAGGAACAACTAACAAGGAAAAAAATTATCTTTGCTTTCATTACGAATGTACATTGCGTGTTTAGTAAACATCTAAAAGTTCCCTTTTCAAGCTGACAATAATTTATCGTTTCATAGTGAAAACTGTTGTTCAATTACACACAAATATCGTTTAGAAGGTTATTTTTCATTTTGGGAGTTAATATATTTTCATCCAACTTACACTTAAGAAGTAGCTTAATTAAACATGTATGGTTGCAAACGAAATAACGAGAAATGGTAAAATATGGGTATGTCCTCAAAGAAAAATATTCGCCCAGAAGTATTTTTTCGCGACTGATGCGCAAAAAAGTGATCGAAGACTAAAGTAGCATTTGAGAGCTTAGCTTAAAATTCTTAATGATTTCAATGCAATGTCAGTACCAATCAAGCATTTTTCGTCATAAAGTCATTTTTGAAATTCAATATCAGTTCTTATTCGGAAGTTGTTTCATTCATATTCGAGATTTTTTAATATCATATGTTATAATTATTATTTCAAATTCGATGGCAGTCTTAGAATAAACTAAGGATAATACATAATAGATTCACACAAAAGGGAAATTCAGGATTAACAACCTTATTCGTTAATAAATAATGCTGTTCAAATTTTAAAGGGTGTTTTTTTAGAGTTATAGAACTTTAAATTGCAATAAAACAACGATGGATCATTCGATTGACAAGAATTTATTATTATTATGTGGCATTACATTTTAAATATGATTTCTGGCATATGACCGCCACTGGCTCGGATGTAGTTCAATCTGGACGTCCAATTTTCGATGACTTTTTCCAACATATGTGGCCGTATATCGGCAATAACACGTCGAATATTGTCTTCCAAATGGTCAAGCGTTTGTGGCTTATCCGCATAGACCAATGACTTTACATAGCCCCACAGAAAGTAGTCTAGCGGTGTTAAATCACAAGATCTTGGAGGTCAATTCACAGGTCCAAAACGTGAAATTAGGCGGTCACCAAACGTGTCTTTCAATAAATCGATTGTGGCACGAGCTGTGTGACATGTTGCTCCGTCTTGTTGAAACCACAGCTCCTGGACATCATGGTTGTTCAATTCGGGAATGAAAAAGTTAGTTATCATGGCTCTATACCGATCACTATTGACTGTAACGTTCTGGCCATCATCGTTTTTGAAGAAGTACGGACCAATGATTCCACCAACCCGTAAAGTCAGTTTTTACCAGTCAGTTTTTCTGGATGTAACGGTGTGTTGACATACACTTGAGGATTATCTTCACTCCAAATGCGGCAGTTTCGTTTGTTGACGTAGCCATTCAACCAGAAGTGCGCGTATTCCGCACAGAACCATTATTTTCGAAATAAAATTGCACTATTTGCAAGCGTTGTTCAGGCATGAGTCTATTCATGATGAATTGCCAAACTAAACTGAGAGTAAATCACTTCTCAGCTGTTAAATCGGTCGTCATCTTCAACAGTAATGCCAACTTAAAGTTCTATACCTCTAAAAAAAAAACACCCGTTAGAAACAAGGCATCAAATCTAAAATTATCTAAACTGCCGAAAGACTTCATTTAACCAAAAACTCTTATTATTCTCATTTATTATTTGCTGTAATTTTCATTATGAATTTCGAATTCATACCTAAATCTATTTTTTCTTTGACTATGTGTTAGATATTTTTAAAATATTATTATCAATGTTTGTTGCAGGCTAGCCGATATAAAGAATTTAGTACATCAATTATACGAAGTGCTCAACGTCGACGAACACAATGTACAAAAAGAAGTTGAAATTCTTCAAGAAATAGAGACTGTGAAACAAGAACTGCTACCTCTCGAAGAAGTAAGTATTACTGGCATCGACTATTAGTCAATTTTGTTGTTAGATGTGAAGTGAAGCAACGACTATTGGTCGATTTTGTTTTTAGATGTGAAGTCATTGGATATTTTTTTATATATCCTGCAAGCATATTTGTTTTCTATAATTCGTGGAGACGAAATACGTCATCTCCTGCTTGGCGCCAGTGTTACGGCGCCAATTACAGTAGTTGTTTAGTTCGAGGAGCCTCAGGAAAAACATTTTTTACTGAAAGGTAAAAGCCATTTGCAAATATTCACCCCAAGAGAGAGCAGGGTCGTCACGTCATACACATCTCTGGAAAGAACTTCATTACAATAATAAAATTTTCTTGTGATAAAATTGAATATTATTATTTCCAAAAATTTTAAACTGAAAAATATCGTAGTAAATATTTGCCTTGGTGATCATGTGGATTATTATAATAATTAATAATAATAAAAACGAAATAAATCAATAAATAATATCCTAATAATCAATAAAAATAGATCTATAAAATTAGTAATTATTTACTAGATACGATTATGTATTTTTCAAATTGGACACCCAGTATGTTTTGGAATCAAAATATGATGTGATATTCATGAACCATTAAACGTTAACATTAATTTTGTTTAGTTTCATCTAGATAATCATTGGTATATTGTTATTAACACCTCAAAAGCAACTTAGAAATAATCGAAAAAATCATTGAATTTTCTGCGTAGCTTTGTTAGCCTGTAGAAACATCGAATTTTGGCCTTCTTTTATGAAATAAGTATGCCGTTAACTGTATAATTAGAAATATTATTTTTATATTCATGTATGCTTTGTTAATTGTTTCGTGAAAAAATTTGCTATCTTTTGTATTTGCTTTCCCGACACTTGATGTAAAAGAAAGTGAAATAATAATTTTCAATTCATTCGTCTTATCAAAACAGTTGGAAGAGAAAGTTTACTTTTTTTATATACTCCATGAATTGTATTTTCTATTTGAATGGGTGTAGCTCTCGCGAGAGCTATTTAAAATTTCATAAGGCACTGTTTAATTAGTCGAATATTCAGCACACTTTAGAAATGACATCATTATTCATAAAATGAAGTTTTTTAAACTTCGTCGCAATCATGAGGATGATCCATAATTTCATAATTTATTCGCGTTTTTGTCCATTTGTTTCTTCAAGTTTTTTGATTGTCTTCTTATAATAATTGTGGCTATCCATTTTCATTTAGATTACAAGCGGGGAATTTTTTTATATATAGAAATAGAAGTTCTAAAACTTTTCACTGAAGATTGTAAGTCTTCTAGTGCCTCTTCAGACTGAACCCTCTACTCTACGAAGTCTATTCCCAATATTTGACGGTGTAAACCTTATATGAATTAAACTTTGAATGACATCGTTCAAACTTAAAACATGGTAAAAACTTCTCCTAGACTGGTTGACCAACTAAAATTTCTTCTGGTCTAGATTCTTTGTCTCTTTCTAGAAAATGCATCTTAGTGGGTGTGAGGATGATAGAACTCTTTGTCTGTGTTAAGAATTCGAGTATTTCTTATAATAGTCAAGGGCTCAAATACCCTCGACATGTGCCCTCGGACCTTCCACTAATATGTGAATATACTATTACACACATTTTCACACATATACTATTATGTGAAATTAATAAACTGCGCAAAGTGATAAAAAACATATGTGAATCAAACACCACTTCGAATAGGGTGAACGGCGATAACATCTTTTTGGAACGGAAAAAGAAAACTCAAAATACGTGCAGCTTACTATCACATTTATTGTTTTCAACGCAATTAAATTAAATCTTATTGATGAGAGATGCATCATAGTATAAAGTTAGCAATAGCTAAATGTTGTAAACACGTTATATGTTTTTATTATGGTCTTATAAATCTAATAGTAAATTAAACAATTTGAGTTTCAGATGATTAAATGGATACTAATCAAAATCTAATACATAAAAAATATGTCGATGATTTTTATAAAAATAAACTCAAGAAAACATAAATACAAATTGTATTAAAATTTTAGGCTTGAAGAAATAAATTGTACAAGTGTACATTTCTATTTTATTTCATCATTTCTATCTTTGTGCGTGACTTCGAAAGTTAAACGATTTCTGTTTACGTTAGGTCTTTCGAAAAATCTCATGTTTCAATTGTAGCAGCAACGCAAGACGGTTAGATCAAAGTGGCCTAGATTTTGGTCTCTAGCAAAAATTCCGCTATTCCCTTAAGACATGTGAAATCCCTGTAATTAAGGAACTTGTCTTAGACATGGTAACCATGACTAGCGCTAACTTCTAGCTAACAGCAAAGGTTTGAAATGTTTCATTAAACCAGCATATAATTAATATAATAGTCGGTCACCACAACCAACAAGAGCTATGCTTGATAGGAAAAATAAATTTGTCATATAGAAATGCAAATTTTAGTTAATTAAGTAAAGGCATATATAATATAAAAACAGCAGTTTTTATAAATATTTATAAAGGTATTTCTTAAACTCTTTGAAAAACAAGATAAACCCAATCAATTCTAAGAATTCGCTCTTATTGCGAAATAATAATGTTTTACGTTTCGCTGTGGATACATACTTCCATCAAGGTTCAGGATTTGACACCAGAAAGAGACACAGATTAGTCTTAGCATTTAGGTATTGTTATTTAAGTATAATATTAATAATATGGATTATGTATAAATATTATAATAGTGTCTACTACTAAATAAATTTCCTATTTCAAAGAAATTAGTTAAACAATACAGCTCATCAATTCTTAAAGATCTACAAGACAATTAACAAGCACAAGGTTAACAAGAACAATCTTGTAACTTATATTGC
Source organism: Henosepilachna vigintioctopunctata (assembly GCA_030704895.1). NCBI lineage: Eukaryota > Metazoa > Arthropoda > Insecta > Coleoptera > Coccinellidae > Henosepilachna > Henosepilachna vigintioctopunctata. Next base: position 18,512,021 of record JARQZJ010000121.1, on the reverse strand, counting down.
TCACTCCTTTATCGTTAATTAACACTTCAACGTCTATATTCTACAATATCATGTTAAATATATGTTCCTAGTACAGCTCAAGTGAAGTAGGCGATAAAACACAACACAGTCTAACAACGTGTTTTATATATTCGTTTCGAGTATTCACCCTCCGCTCTGATTCTTAGTGTTTATAGATTTATTTTAAGACAAACCTTTCTCGTCGATCCCAATTGTTCGTAGAACCTTTATCATTTCATTGGATGACATTGAAGGCAGTCTCATAATATTTGAGAGTGGTCTACTCATCACAGTCAACATCTGAACATGGCTAAATAAATCGAAATGTGGAAATGACTCATACAACTAATTATTCTATAGCCTTCGCATTTTTATTTCTGCTTATTGTAGGGTATATGACTAAATGTTGTGCAATATGAAAAAAATCCTTTGTAGCAAACTAAATATTATTGCTAATCCTTTTATAGCATCACTATTCATCAAATTCGGGAATCACGCATAGAAGTCATGTGTGTCAGCAGCTTTTCCATCCTTCATTTATCCAGTAGGCTTGCCTAGTTTGTATATTTCTTCTTTTTAGTGTCCCTTATTGTCTCAAAATATAAGCGATCATATAAGCTCATCTAACAATTTCAGGAATTCCATATAAATGTCATCTGACTCTGCAGCTCTTTAATTTCTTCTTCCTAGTGTGCCTTATGTCCTCATGACATTTTGTCAACCCGTCTAGATATATCCATTTCAGCACGAAATAGTTCGGATGAGGTAAAGTATGTTGATTGGCGCAAATTCTTTACCCATTATTGAAGGATTCTACAAAACCTCTTTTGTGCTTATTTTCTCGATTATAAATTGTAACGACCACTGTGTCATAATCAGCAATTGTATGTTCAAAAAAGCATTGCTTTCTTTTTTTTGACTATGTACATTACTTCCCTCTCCTTCCTAGCCAAAACTCTGGATTTCGTTTTGTGTTGCCTCTGTTGTAAGGCCGTAATTTAACGCCCATAAAGTCATATTCTGATGCTATCAAATGAAACGCTTGTTTTCCTCACCTCCTCTTTCTGAGTAATACCTTAACCCTTAACCCACTGTTGGTTTAAATAGAACTCTACATCTTGATTTTCACATTTCTTCCATCTATATATTCACATGTTATACCGTGTGGCAAGAACTTATAGGCCAGTGTTATAGAAGTGATTATCTAGTCCCTTGAAGGTTTATTATTAAACTGTAAATTTAACTATTGAATTCATAAAATTATGTTTGGAATATTTCAAACGCTCATACCATAACCAATAAATTTATCTTCAGAAAATCTTTTCGTTAGAGGATGTGCAAACACAAAGGTTTATGAAAATTGATATTTTAAATGTGCTGTTAAATTATTTTATCTCAATCAATCACTCATGTTATAATTTTCCATTGAACTATCCACAATCAATTTAACACTCCTTTCGATAGATCTCATGCAAAGATTAATTGAAAATTTCAATTTTCAGCAAATTAGAGCTTTGGAAATAGTTGCCGAGAAAAGAGGAAACTGGTTGGCATGGGCTGGATTGGGATTCATGTCTGTCCAGTTTGGAATATTAGCAAGACTGACTTGGTGGGAATACTCATGGGATATCATGGAACCCGTCACGTATTTCGTCACCTACGGCACTGCTATGGCTATGTATTCCTATTATGTTCTGACAAAAGAGGTATATTTGAAAAAATATTTTCTGTAACTTCATTTATATGTGATAGTATGTACCTACATATTCAATATATGTTCAGACGATCTTGTCAGTACATCAAAAACTTGCTGATTTTGTGTCCTATTATAGAGATATCTAACCTTCGGACAAGTAAAAAATTGGAAAGTTGTACTTCAAGGCAAAGGAACTTCTGTTTAATTATTTTTATCTGTTTCCTTTGTTGTTTCTAATGATCCCTCTTAAGAAATATAAATGTAAAATTATATTAAAAAATTTAAATGTAAGTGTAAATCATATATTATAAATATTCTTCCGTATTGGAAGATATGATATATCTAAGTGATCATCACTTTATGAAATTATTTATTTTTTAACTGATATGTTATGTTGTTCAGTCGAAGAATCTAAAAAGACTAATTATGAAAAATATAATATCAACTGTTTCGATGGTACATACTGAAACTGCTGATGACATATATAATATATGCAATAATAGTAAGTAGGAGGAAATGATAACTATCACTGAGTCATTTTGAGGAATGTTGAACAAAAACAATTATAAGGAGTATAGTTTTTGCTTAATAACCAACATTCGGTAAAACAATTTGAAATTTTATTTATTACATAACATTCACCCCTAATGAAGGATCAGTTATAATTAGTTGGTTGTTTTTCCTGAATTAAAACTCATGAAAATATAACATGTATTGATTTACACTTTAAAGGTAATTTTTTTCAGGAATACATCCTTCCAAGCGTGACTGACCGCCAAAAACTTTTAGTGCTCCATAACAAAGCCAAAAAGATGGGACTCGATCTGCAAAAGTACAACCAGCTTCAAGACCAACTTGTGAAGTCAAATAGGAAACTTGCTAAATTACGAAACCCTCTTCGTGTTACGCCTAAACCGCGATCTACAATAACCTCTATGCCATTTTCTACAGAAACATCAGCAGACGGTGGTGTTTCGCCTATAACGTTAGCAAATTTCGCAAAAACATTAGCAAAAACGGACGAAACGAACAAAACGCCAATATCAACTCAAAAATGACCAAACACCCTCTGAGGGGATTGAACTGTTTTAGAATGAATTCGTGAAATCATTCATTCTTTCTCGAATTTATATTATTATTTTCGTTCATAGAAATCGTTTGTCTTTTAAGTGTAGATACGGAACAAACCTTCTCTTCAATATTATGAGATAATTGTTGAACTGATGGAATTATGGTCAGATAATCAATTAATTTCATTCAATTTAATATAAACAGCTTTTTACGAGACTATTCTGCTTTTATACAAAGTTGATTTGATGGACTAATCAACTTAAATGAGGGTCTTTTTACCCTTTTAGATAGGGATTGTTTTTATCTTCATATGCTCAAATTATAATTAATTATTTATTGTTTTGATTATATTCGATTTATAGTGTATATTATGAAATATTTTTAGTATGAACAGATTTTGAATTTTCTAGAGAATTTAAGATGCAAATTAAGTTGATATACTATACTGTACTAGGTGATTAAAATGAATTCTTTCAACTATTTAAATTATTTGATTTCACTGTGATGCGACTCAGTTGTAGAAAATATGTGTTTGAATATAGTATCAAGACTAGTAAGATTCAAGTTCAGAATCAATTTCGATTGGCTTGGTCAAATACTGTTCAAAATATATTACCAAATATTAGAGATCAACTTGTGGCATTCAAACTTTGATAATATTTAGTTGCTTTTGAATTTATTGATTCTAATAAATGAGAAACATTTTTTAAAAAGTACTTATCAAAAGATAACATTTTTCATGAAAACAAACATATTATAGAACAATATCATTAATGTAATTAATATGATCACTATTACATAGAGCAAGCACTTTATTCCGTGTTTTGTATACATGATTCTATTGAATTCAACCTTCAATCGTCATATACCAATTTTCTATTACAACTACTGTTCCAACTTCGTTATTTATTCCTTACAGTGTCAGTTTGCTCTAGAGCAGTAATTCTCAACTATTGCACTGCAACACTTCATTGTGCTGCGAGATTCTTGAAGTATGCTGCCAAATTTTACGGATGCATACTTACAGTAAAATATCGGAGGGAAGTTTTGCACATTGCTTTTTGCTTCCTTGGTATGCATCGAGAAGAAATATAGAAAGCAGAACTTGAGTTAAAGCTAACTGATGAAGTCTACATTTAAAGGATTTCTCTCTTTATCCAATTGTTAGTGTACCGCCAAGTTTGTAAATTATTGAAAGTGTACTATGACGAAAGAAAGATTGAGAATCACTGGTATAGAGAATATAAAATGTATGGTATATTCATTTCTTAATATATCAGACCGATACTTGATGATTTACATATAACATAAACAGTGTTTTAAAGTATTCTTGAGTTTCAAGTATCGTAAACATGTTTATATGCCAAAAATTATTTTATTACATCAATTAAGCTTTTTACCACAGGTAATGAGCTCAACATTGAAATTATAATTGCAATTTGAGGAATATAAGTTCTGAAGTAATTTACTACTTTACATTTGGTGATTCTCTTTAATTATTTTCAAACTATTCCTTATAATTTAATTTTGTAGGTTCAATTAATGGAGCATTATTTGAAACTATGAAGTTAAAAAAGATCTTGCCTTTATTCTAAGCAAAAAAAATCACAAAAAAAATCAAAATCAGTTGTTTCGAAAATGTCATTGTTGCTGCAAGAAAGAGAAAGGATTTATTTCACGATCATCAAACTTAAAATTTTTACACCCACCTAGTAATATGAGAGTACATAAAAATACGCATGTACGCAAGTAGAAAAAAGTTTATAATCAATTAAATGCCCAAAACAAATGTATAGCAAATATACCTCCTTCTGCCAAATCATTTCAAATTTGACCCTAATGAAATTGTGATTTCTTCAATATCTTCAGTGAATCAGAAATGTAAAGTATCATCAATGTTTTCTATTTATAATAAGTACCAAAATCAAACTAACATATTTAAAGATAAATTATTCTCTTTCAATGCAAACTTTGAAGAAATTGCAATAAATATTTGATATCTCAACATGAATAGGTAGTAAGTGAAGAATTGGATATAACAAATATTCGATTCAGTTCATTTGATATTATGTTAATATTCTAAAATTGCCACATGCGCAGGAATATTCTGCTTTCAATTAAATCGCAAGTGCACATTTTGTAGAAGTAATATTTCAAGAAGATGAAAAAATAATTAACAGCAAATTTTATTATGTTATTATCAACTATTTCTTTTTTCAATTGCTTTTCCATAATGATTAATCGTACAGTCGATGTCTGATTGTTCAAATGTATTTAAAAAAAAAATTTTAATTTAATTTTTAATTATATTTCTTATAATATTTTTCAACTTGAATACTATATTGTATGGTGCATCATGCACACAAATTGTGATATTGTATAGTGAAAATATTATACTACCTACAACTAAGGAGCTTAATATATTAATCTTCTAATCAGACTTAGATCAGTTTAGTAAAATATATACAATTGATAATATCGGTAATCATCGCTTCATTCTGCAAATTTTGAAATCATGCTTCATTAAACATGCTTTTTCTATCTAATAGTCTTTAGCACAATTCCGTCCTTGAAAAACTTGTGCTGCATATAAATTGTCTTCAACATTTGTTTAATTCTACTAGAATTCTCTATTCTAGGCTTCTATAAAGTTCTCTATAGTTAGCTTCTCAATTCACATATAATATACACTACAAGGTTTTTCTAATACGATTTCTAGTTAAAGGAAAAACTTTCATATGTAGAAAAATATTGCACATTTGTATTTTTACGCACATTACTGTGATGGAAAAATGTTTTAGATAAACTAGTTTTTTGTGTAAATATTGTTGCAAAAATAACTTCCTTTACTACTGAGGGAATGTTCTTTACGCTTTTATTAAAATTTTGGACAAATGTTCCCAATTTGTAAACATATAATAGTTTCGGTTTCTTCCAACAAACTTACATCAATAATCCTAATGAATTTTTTTTTATTTATTTAAAACTACTTGCTGGAATATTGATTGATTATATGTATTTTTTGAACAATTTGTTTTTTACCTGTTTTTATCTCTTTAAACATACATTAAATTTTCATGCGTTAATTGTTAAAATAGTTAATGGGATAAGCAACAGATTTTGAATGAAACAATTATATAAAAAAATTACATTTGAAGGAAATGCTGACTTTTGTTTTACTTCTTTAATATCACAAAATATCTAAAGTAATGCGATTGAGATATCGATTTCTAGAAGACCATGATATCGCTAAAAAAAATGAGCGTTTAATTAACTCGTTGATAATATTGTATAAGTAAAATTATCGTTCTAAGCTTAGGGTTCTTTGGTGTTATTGTTTAATGATTGGCATACTGAAAAACGATAGTAATTTTGACGTCTTGATTCATCTGACCAACATGAATATACTATCTTCCTAAAATGACTCTTTAATCTTAATCAAAAGGCCAAACATTGTCGTTTCAGAAATATTATATGTATGTAGTCTGTACAATATATGTATACCGACATTTTTATTCGAAATAATCTGAATTGAATAAGCTGTCTGCACAAATTTTGTTATAAAGTCGAAAATATATGAGTTCTCGGCAATAAATGGGGCCACTAAATTGATATATAACCAATTTATTAACCTGGTCTATGTTTCGAATATGGTCATATTCTTCGTCAGGGCATCCTCATCTCATATATTTCCGATTTAAATTATACGCCAATACTCCTTTTATTATCGTGTTGGTATATATATATATATATATATATATATATATATATATATATATATATATATATATATATATATATATATATATATATATATATATATATATATATATATATATATATATATATATGTATATTATTATTATTATTATAACGATTGAACTTGAATTCGCAATTTCTAGGATTTTTGCTTCATCTTTTTGCCTCCCAAAAACGCTTCATCCTCTCTGAATGCTCTTTCTTCCGTTCATCTGTCCATTTCATACCAGGTTGGCAATTTGATTTTTGCTTAAACTTCACATGTGCGATTTTATTGTGCCACTCAGAACGATCTTCGAGATTTTTTATATTGATGTGTGTAGATCTTTTTGGACCTCTTTCAGCCACTCTGTTCCGCATTTACTATTTATAATTATATCGAGTAGTTTCTTCGGTATTCTGGACATTCTGTAGACATGTGCATAGAACTTTGCTCGTCGTTTTCTGATTTATTCCGTTATCGTATTTGTCTTTTGATAAAGTTCATTCTGAGGCCTTTTCATCCAAATGCCGTTTCTATTGATTGATCCGTAAATCTTTCTGAAAATTTTTCATTCTTGTGTTTCTATTTCTCTAATTCTTGAATGATCGTCAATAACCATTGTTACAGCTGCGTAGATTGCTTCTGGAAGAATCGTTGTGTTATAATGCCTCAATTCTCGCCTCTCGAATTTCCTCTTTTTGTTATAGTACGCCCACGTTAGCTTGTAGGCCCTTTAGACCTTGGTAAATCTCTGTTCATTAGCGATTCGGTTTAAACCTGAGGACTGTATAACTTATCCGATGTATTTAAAATGGCGGACTTGCAGAATATGTCCATGTTTTGTGATAAGACAAGATTTATTTTTTGGTTTTCTTTCCATGTATTTGGTTTTATCTTAAGAAATTTGTGACCCGGTTTTCTGCCCAATTTCAGGTACTTTCTCTACGCCGAGAATGGCTTAAGTTTTGTTGTTTGTGATGATAGCAATATCGTCTGCAAAGGCGAGACATTTCACATCAAGTTCCCATTCCCTAATGATCTTTTCTAAAACAATATTGAAAAGGATTGGCGAAAGTCCGTCCTCATGCCGCATACTGGCATAACTTTTCATTTTTTTTTTCCTAATAGATGACACTGAAAAGAAGTGGATGTTTTCTTTATCAAATTACTATGTCTTATCAGTTCTTGTGTTCGCAAAGAATACATCAAGCATCTATTGTGAAAATGTGATATTCAGTGCTACATAACGAGATTAACAAAATATTGAAATAATCTCTTTTAAAACAATGTCGATCTTTCGTGGCTTTTTAAAATAGGCAACAGTATTTAAATACGACAAACCTACGATGCGCACTTTGAACTCTTCCTGAATTTCAATGAAAACTCAATTCATTTCTTATGTGGTGGTGTAACAATTGCAATAATTTTATTATTTTATATAGATATAAATATATATATATATATATATATATATATATATATATATATATATATATATATATATATATATTTATATTATATATATATATATATATATATATATATATATATATATATATATATATATATATTTTCAGTGTTTAATTGGAATTGCAGTCAAGGACAGGAAAATCAGTTGCCTCTTTAGTATTTAGTATTTAGAACAATCCATTCTAAATACACAAAACAAAGTCATTCTCTTTTCGTTAGTCATAAAACTTCGGCCAACGTTATGCATTTTAAGAAACGCCCTTAAAAACATCTGGGAACACTCCACTTGAAAAGCGAAATTGAGAAATACAGTCATTCTCGTCGCTTCCTTCGACTACCCAACACGTATAATGCAGTAATATTCCAACCCAATGCATTTGGGAACACTTGTACTTATTTTCAAAATTCCAAAAACTAATGTACTTTCGGACTAACTTCACAGTAATTGTAAGAAAAAACTTTTTATAGTGCCTTGCTATATAAACTGTTAATTTTTGTACTATTTTAGCCCTGAAGAAGAAAATAAACATTTTCGAAAGCTTGGAAAATACTAAAAGGGGTAACTGATTTTCCTGTCCTTGACTGCAATCCCAATTAAACACTGAAAATACTATCTAATCCCAATTAAACACTGAAAATACATATCTACAGTCGTTAAATATTCAACTATATATATATATATATATATATATATATATATATATATATATATATATATATATATATATATATATATATATAATATATATATGCACAAAATATTATTGCTTGTAAAATTTCAAATGATTACCTACTCTACCTACTTTATATATCAGAATATTATAAAGCTAAGCTTTTTAACTATCACAAATGGAAAAATACGAATTAGTGCCAACGACTTTTGAGATATGTAGTTCAACTTTGTTGATGATGTAGTAACTCAATTCAACTATTCTATCACCTTAATTTTTTTATGGTCAAAAATAAAAAGATATTGTTATTTAAATGAATTTAATATCCAAATATATATATAGTCTATATTTTTATGTCATTTGTTATTTTTCCACAGGAGTCTTATAATGTATTCACATCATAAAAGTCCTGACACCTCTCATATACTCCTCCTTCATTAAGTTATTGCTTATTCGATGCGAAGAATATACTGATATTTATTAACCTTTGGAGTTCCTGATTATTGTTAAGAAAATATATTTCATTCGTCACACTTTTATGTATTTTTAGAAATGCGTTGAAGATAAATTTTAAAATATTGTAATTGCATAAATATTAATATACAGTTGTTGCCAATTTGTTAGTGTTGTTTTTTTCAAAGATGAAGCGCTCACGTCCGTTATTTACAATGTGCACTAGTTGAACGAATAAATTTCAAGTTTTATAGATCAAACTTTATATATAACTTTAAGTATAAAATTACTTTATCTAGATTATTATTTCATACTTCGTGTTTTATATTGTAGCTGAAAAACACCCTGAATTTTCAGAATAATTTTTCAGAAAAACGAGGAATTAAGAAGAAAAGTTAATAATCAGTTCAAAGTTTATTTAACAAATGTAGAGAATATATATGTGCGTACATAATTCTTTGATATAAAATTATTTATTATTTAAATCATAACTGTTTTATATAGAATCATTTCAAAAATGTTTGGGACGACTTAAGTCAAAACGGCGACCAAATTACGTCGTCGTTTTGGTTTCACTGTCCAGCTACTCCAACCACGAAGTATAAATATAATACTTCGTGACTCCAACTTTGACGGCGACGGCGTACTATCCTTACCTAAATTGTTTCGATTTTTAGAAGTAGCTTTGAGTCGAAACACATAATCGAAGATCATAACAAACACATCCATCTACTAGTCAGATAGGTGATTTTAAACTATATTGAGATTGTTGAAAGTAATTGAAATTCATATCAAAATAATTTCAAAATATCTATCCATCAACCTTATGAATTAACAAAGTAAATTAAAAAGTAAACATAAGTAAATATCATTATCCATTAAATGGTGATTTCGTCCGTGGTGATTTCGTCATGCCGCACAATTGTGATTTATATTTGTTATGAATTAACCAATTTAAATCATGAAAACCACTATCCGTTAAAGTGCGGCATGACGATGCCGTCAGCATTGGCGTTTTCGACCAAAATCGCCGGTTGGCGAAAGTTAGCAGGTCGCCGGTAAAAAATATCGCTCATCAATACTCTCTCAAACACTCATAACATCCTGAGAATTTTTGGATGAGTGCACCGAAGGTTATCTCATCAGTTACCTATAGGACATAACTGGATTTACTTGAGTTCATTCTACGGAGGGCTATTTTGACCCTCCATAATTAATTTTCAAATGTATTGCGCCTTCCACAGAAAATATCAAATTAAGGGTATGTTCTGTGGCACCATCTATGAAAATATTTGCAAAACGCCATTGAACGTGTTCCACAGAACATACTCAATTTTATGTCCTGTGACATGTTCTTTATACGCCAAAAATGGCCCCTCAGAAAGGGGAGACTCGTATATTGGCTCCCATAAAAAAAGTTATTCACGGTAACGCCTCGTAAAAAAATTTTATTGAGTGCATTGTCTTTTCATGTTCAATAAGTTGAGTAGAAGACTTATCATTTCAAATTGTATTAGTCATTATCAGAACACTGGCATATTTCCAGAACACATATGTTGTCAAATAATGCCAAAGAAATTTAGCGATGAGTATGTTTTGTTGGAAAGTATTTTAGAAAAACTTTTTATTATTATTTTATATTGCTCTTTAAAAACAACTATAATTGTTATATGGGTATATACATCTACTTTCCAACTGTATTTTTAAGAATATAAGTACTGGAAAATATTTTTGTTTTAGAAATAAGTACGATGAAACCTAAAAATGATCTTGGTAATGAACCTGTCTTGCAGTCAAGATCAAGATGTAATACTTGATTCACTTTTTAGTCCGTCAACTGCTTGTCAAGATGCTGAGAATTATTTTCGGCAACAAATAGCTGAATTAAATGAAAAGTTAGACAAGTAAACAGCAAGGTTTAGTTATCAAATGGTGCAAAACAATGATTCGCATATACTTATGTATACCAAGTAATGCATTGTTATTATATAAGTATTATGAAATATATCAATTATTATTTATGTGGCACTGTTTTCTTCCACTTTTCTATTGAATAAACTGAATAAATTATGCAAATAAGTAAGATTTACGCTTATTGCTTGTTTTTTCAAATTGTAAATACCCATTTTCGAGTATAAATATCTTTACATCATATCAGAAAATACAAACTTATGTGAACAGAATTTATTGAACTCAAATGTCTAATAATTTTGGCAAGTAATGTTCCATATAGAAAAGTTTTCAAAAGAAGAATATTTTCCTGACATGAAACATCATATTCTACAAGTGTCTCCTTTAATATCCTTACGCATAGATTTTTTTTAAATATGCAGAGCCCCTTGAATTTGATCATAATAGTGATCAAATAATACACAAATAATAATGAAGACACATAATAGTATAGTTGATAGATAAATTGAGTTTATCATCGACATCTGATGAAGCCACTGTGTTGGCGAAACAATGTCATGTTTTTGAATTATAGTAAAAATCAGAGAACTACCTAGGTAGTTTTATTCAAATTATGTATTTAGATTTTCATCAAGTATCGGCACAATCGATTAATAACTCTTATTTTTCATGCTAGCTAATACTTCTCTTATATACCATCAGATCAGTGTTGAATGCTATTTTCTCGAAACAAAAAACTGAAAAAAAAATAAACATAACCTCAAAACGTTTTTAAACCGAATTATTTAATTAAATTAATCCACCTGGAACGGATATTATTTTTTTAAAAGACAGGTCTTTCAAACATAATACACAAATTAAAGTTCTGATTCAGACGACCAAAACGAGAGAACAATAAATGAAAATATTCTCATGAGATTTGACATTAACCCAATTACTTTGTTTAGAGTCAGTACAAGCTTCTCAGATAGAAGCGACGCCTGACTTAACCAGTCCTTCACAACAAACAACATGGCCGACGTTGAAAGTGATTCCGAATCGTTTGATGATTTTCACGAGGAAGAAGAGGAATATTGGCCCAGTGAAAGTGATAATGAGTCGACAGGTATGTATTATTAAGTATGTAGCTTAGATGGTATAACGCGTAGATTTCTTTTTGATGTGTTATAAAAGTTCAATTGAATACAATATCGTGTATGGCGCAGTCCCACGTTATGAAAACGGAAGGACATATATTTCCGAAATATGAAACTCTTTTAAAGCTTTTGTTAGTTGCGATTTCCCTTCACGCCAAATATTCGCTTGCTGGTATAAAGAATCTCAGTGCTGACAAATTACCTATTTATTTATCGTACGGTAATGATAACACAATTCATTCACCAACATTAAAATTTTCCACATAATCAATAGCAGCATTCGTTGCGTTTAGGAAATCAAGTTACCTAAAGGAACAATTACAGAAAATCGTAAGTAAAAATCCTTTTCAAAAACTTTATTCACTTTCGCCTAAACTAAACTTAACTAGATTAGCCAGATAGGTAATACTGCCTCATAAATGAGCAAGTTTTATTTACTGTCATATCTGCAATCTCTTCTTATTTTTCAGTTAAATTCGAATTTCCTGGAATAGTTGAAAGTGAAGATAAAGAGAAAATTAAAAGAAAGCGTGCGGCTACAGTTATTTGAAGTCAAGTGAAACAATAAATGCGAGGAGAATCTGCATTACTTTATTTACATGCTGAAGAAAATCGATATGAAGAATAATTTGTAAGTAAATAAATAACAACACTATTTTTTCATTCAATTTGGTCTTTGCCAACCAGTAGTATAAATTTTCATTATTATGTTGATAGTAATAGTACTTTTTTACTGCAACTACCAATATTTTGTTGAGTGATGTACAGACCAATCTACAATTTTTGGTGGAATCTTGAAGAAATGTGAAGACATTGAAACTGCAAATATATATATATATATATATCAGAGCCATGTTTTTTATGCAGTAATGGGGAATCAAACAGTTTAATTAATACTGTGAGTTTGTCACAAGAAGAGCATTATAAGGAAAATGCTATATATATTCAACCCTTTTGGAGATGAGATCAAACGATCTGAAATACTATCCAACAAGATACATATTCGAAGTACAGGTTGGCCAAAGTATTGGTAGGAATTTCTAGCTGTGGATGTGTAACCTTTATTTTGGATGGATCTAGGACTGACAGACAATTGTTTGAAAAGTGTGGTATAGTTAACGAACTTTAAAAAGGTGATACTATTTTTTGTGATCTTGGCTTGTGTGTACAGAATCTAGTTTCTCTTATGGACTGCTAATTTCAAAAACAATATTATGTGAATAAGCATTTTATATACTTACTTAAATGTATTTGCTAAATAAAAGTTGAAAGGAAGCAATGATGCATTTATTTATTAATCAATTCATGTTCTTTGCTATGAAGGTTAATCAGATAAAATTTAGTACTTGCACTATTGTATGTTCTATTATACTTTAACTAACGTTTTCTGGCTCTCACAGACAGTATATAAGTATGATAAAAAGTTTGTGGAATCATAGTTTCCAGAATGAGTTTGTCATTTCTATTTACTCAGATTCTTTTTGTGGTATTTCATCATCTATGTTATCAAAACAATAATTTCTATGATAGTCTTGAAGTCTAAAAATAAAAACCATAGCTTTAAACCTATGGAGAAACATGAATTTCACCACTTATTTTCTTAGCTCCACTTAAAATATTGACATACATTGTTCATATCTTGTATCTCTCAGGTTTAACGAGTAATATAAACATTCAAATTATTACTAAGTGACGGTAATAACAGTTGTTTGTTGTATTATATGGACCTCATGATACACCAGCTCCTTTAGCGGTGAAGTCATACGCGGTAGCCCCCATTGAATATTTTTGTTTACCGTGCTTGTCATTTCAGATACTGACGACGACAAATTAAGAGCAGTGACCTTGAGAAAGCGAAAAGCTAGGCCGGAACTCACAGAAACAAAAATTCAGAAGGAAACGGTCAGGAAAGGTGAAGAAAATTTTTCACACACAGGAAATGTTGTTCAAAAAAAGGTTTGCAAGCCAAGAAAATGCAGCAGATTATGTAAATTGAGTTGTTTTGTTGAAAATAATGAAGATTGACAATTATTGAGTTATCTAATGAATAAAAAAATTTCTAATGATGCTTTTCTGGTTAAAAAATTGTTCAATCAGAAACTCATGATCCCTGTCCACTACAGCTTAGGTAAAATTTTTTAAAACGAATAATGAAAACGACACAGGTCTTGTAGACTTGTAAGATAAGAAATTTGTGGCGAAGAACAGGGGAATATGAAAAACACGAAAATAGAGATTTTTCTTTTGTTTTCTAATTTTGGTAACATATTCACCTCACTCTCAATAAACTCATAATAGTTAATTCGGTTCATTTTTACCTCTGATTTTGAATCACTTATATTTATTTTCATATGTTTAATTTTTCACTGAAACACATGGGGAGTGCAAACCCAGTATTGAAAATAAATACAACTCAATTAACATAATAACGAATATACATTTTGGTTATGTATATACGTACCTAATGTCTGTATTCAATTATTATCACTCATTTCAACAATATTCTAGATATTTGTACCTCAACGTGACTAACACCTCATGTTGAACTCGTATTGTCATGCAGGTTATGTGCATTGATTTCGGAATCGAACCTGCCTGTAGAAGTTTCCAATTCGATAAAAATAATTGAAGAGTGTAACTCAACCTAATAAGTTATATCATAATGTCAGCTTTCAGTCATTTACAAAACAAATAAGTTGACCTAAGCATATTATAATATAATTTGCTTGTAAAGAAGTGTCACAATTTTTCCTTACTTTACTAAAAGTGGTCATAGTAATTGATTGATCTTCATTATTCATTCCAAAAAACTGATATTTATTACTTCTAGGGTAAGACATTATCTGTGATGGAAAAGAGGAATAATAATGAGATAATAGATTTGGATGAGATAGAGGACAGTTGCACACTTCCTGCTCCAATTGAATATGCTATGAACTCCATGCAGATGCACTCATCTAAAATACTAGGAGATAGGGAAGTTACTGATATAACAAATTCAGCAGGTATACTTCAAGACAAGAAAATTGGCTCTACAACAGATAACAGCTCAATAAAATCAAATACTACTTATGGACAAGACAGTAAATCTGGTAAAAGAATAACTCTGATTTCAACTGATTGCCTCAAATACTGCGATATGAAGGATGAAAAATTCACAGTGAAATTGAATACACTCAATAAATTGCCAAGTCAAAACTCTGTGTATTTATGTAATGCTCCTACACATGATAGTTTGAATAAAAATGTTTTATTATCCAAAAAGAGGAAATATTCCAAAAAGGAAAAAATTTTAAAATACTCAGGTGGGCCAACTATATATAGACCAATAAGACCAAAAATTACAAATAAAACTTTTTATGTTGGCAAACTAGTCCAATCTTCGTTACAAACAAATGCAATAGGTCAGTCCAATGTGTTTGGAATCAATAAATCATTAATCTCTACAAATACATCAAATATTATACAATTAAAACCAGTTGAAATGAATAGTCTTCCATTCCTATCAAATATGAAGGAAACACAAAAATATTCAGTTTCTAGCCCTTATAATACAGAAAACAATATGGCTGAATCTACGAATAGTAGGTTGTTGAACAAAAGAAAAAGATTAGCTGATAATGGAAATATAAGCGCGAATATTGATTTAACTGAAGAACAGGATTATTATGTAAAGGCAAATAGAAATCACATTTCAGGAAATTCATCATTCGAAGTTATGAATCCATCTCAGTACACAGAAACAAAGTCATTTTCAAGCCACTCAAATGATATTTCAACTTCACCTTATACAAAAACACCGGTCATTACCAGTGGAACTTTATGTGATGAAGAAGTAGATCAATCTTCGTTAGAAATGAATGCTAGATATCAATCTGAAGTGGTTATAATTGGTAATTCATTAATTTCTACAAATACAGCCATCATTACACAAGAAGAACCAAATAGAATTAATAGTCTTTCATTACAATCAAATATGAAGGAAATACAAAACTATCATTCAGCTTCGAATTCTCATAATACAAATATAACTGAATCTAAGAATAATATGTTGAACAATAGTAATAGATTAGCTGATAATGGAAATGTATGTACAAATATTAATTCAACTGAAAAAAAGGATTTTTCTGTAACAGTAGATGTAAACCATACTTTGTGCAAATCACCATTTAAAGTTAATATTCCATCTCAGTATTTACATCATAACGATGGACAATATACAGTAGATTTGAATGTATTCAAAAGAATAAATGAAGAAGTTCTGAATAATTTATCAGAACTTAGTAATTCTTCTATTTTAGAAACGTTCGAAAAAGATGAAATTTGTAATGAAAAGGACTCTAGAATATTCTGCGATCAACAAGATTCTACAAAATCTATGGAATGTCACCCTAACTGTGCTGATGAATGTAGATACTTTTTCATGAAAGGGTCAGATTGGGATAAATTTGATGTAGAAAGCACCTCGTATAAAGGTTTCAATGAACGTGAAGTCAAAATTGCAAAGTCATGTTTTCGAAAATTTTCAATGTATCTCAACAGTATGAGGGCAGAATACAAAAAACTGCAAAGTAGTTTATTTATTACAAAGTCTGGTACTGATGTGAATAATTTTGGAAAAAATGAACCTTCTTCGGGTAGCGACTTGTACTTCACTAATAAAATTGATATTTTAGACAAAAGGGGTAGAAAAGTTAGAACTGAGCATGTATATAATGACCAAACGCAAGTTTTTGATTATCAAGCTAATGCAAAAAGACAGAAATTAGGAAACAGCATTGAGTGCATGCTGAGTAAAGTAAAGCCGTTCAGTATTGTGCTAGAAAGAAATGAAATTGCTGAAGAAAAAATAAAAAAAATTTTAGAACGACAAGAAATAAGGAAAAAGCTAGATGCAAATTTTTTGAATACATCAACACCACTTTCTAAAGGCATAGGTAGACCAATGATAATTTTGAATGAAAAAAACATTAATGTGGTAAAACTAGATGAAAAATTTTGTACAAAATGTATAGTTGTATTTTTAAAAAATGATGAAGATGATTTTTCTGAATGTGTATATAAAAACAAAATGTTTATTCAGTTAGTGGAGCAGAACTTGATTAAAATAAGTTCGCCAAGTGTTGTCAAAGATTATCTAACAGAATTTGTTTAACAATATACTTTTTTATTTAGTTGTGAATATATCCTAAGTTTAAAATATGTTATAGAATTTTCAATTATTTTATTTGAGATTTAAATAATATATTTTTATGTTTTTTACAGATAAATTTCTGCAATTTTTATTGTTATATATATATATATATATATATATATATATATATATATATATATATATATATATATATATATATATATATATATATATATATAACAGTCCAAGAACACGGTGACTATCAGAAATAGACTATAGCTTTGTTCGAGGTAAGGATTCTGAACCGATTCAGAACTAATTCACAACTGATTCGGGATTGATTTAATAAGCATGCTTGGTTATGAACTGGTTTGGAATTATTTCGACCCGCGAACGATTTTAGAACTAGTTTAGGGAATTTTCAAATCACGGTTGTTCTCATCGAATAATATGCCGTATACCGCTTGCAATTTGTCATTCTAATCAAAGAACGATACAATAACACATTATTGTACGGAAGTCGACTTATAAGTAAGCAACCATTTTCCAATTTATTTATTTTCGAAGGCACTAGATAGCAAGATACGTTCAGTCATTTAGTGATAGTAAGATTTCAGAAATGTCCCAACAACCAGAAGATAGTTATAAATGGACACACCAAAACACTTCTTCTCTTGGAATTGTATCAAAAATACAGGGACCATGTCGGATCGATGCAATTAAAGAACTTAGTTTGAACTACAAGAGATTGAAGAAATTGCAAAAGAAATGGTAATAATCACAAATACACATGTTACACCAATGGCATGTATAAACATATCATAGAAATAATTTTCTATGATAAAAACTGTCAAACTATCGTGAATCCCGAACTTAAAGTTCTAGATTGATCCTTCAAACCGGTAGAACTAATTCCGAACCAGTCCCAGTTTATCCGCGAACACAGAACTGTAACTAAAAGTTCGGAACTAGGCGATCTGCGAACACCAAAATTCAAACTGCGCATGCGAATAGTTCTGAATCGCTTCAGAATCCATACCGCGAACAAAGTTTATATGAATACAGGGAAATGAATTCATATAGTTATCGCACTTGAAAATATTCAATATTTAAAGTATACTATAGCTTTTGATAATTTTTTACGAATCATTCAAAAGAATAACAGTTCTTAAAAAATTAATTGCTTTTCAGTAAAATTCATAAAAAAAGGCTATTGACCTGAGGTCCTCCAGTCTATCAAAAGAATATTATGTTGTACATGTTTCACATAGCCAACTCTGCTATAACATTCCTTTGTATAAATCGTAAAAAATTATCGTTAAGTTATAGTATATTTTTAATATATATGTAGAATTTAGGTAACGGGAATAAGCGGTCTTGTGAAGTATTTGAAAACTCATTGATTCATTACAATTTTCGAATTTCGACACTTTTTTGTGTCTTATTCAGGAGAAAAAACAAGCTGCAAAATAATGACTACAATGATAAATTTCAATATGTAAAAAATAGAATTACTTACAATTAGAGTTTGTGCAGTGAAGATAACCTTATTGACATTTTTTAAAAACAAACTTCTCTTATTTTGTTGCCATTCATTCACTACATGTTGCTTAACTGAATGTTAAAAATTTCAACAGTCTAGAAGGCCAGGCAATTGTATATAATGAGTTGATCGTAAATTTTTTCAAACCATTGGCATAGGAAAAAAAATATATATATATATAATATTACTTTCCTTTATTCAACAGTCATCATACTTTTCAACAAAAGTGTCAGCAATGAAAAATTACGTCCAAATTAAATTTGAAAAGATTTTTTACATGTTTCGTAATATTCAGCTATATTATATGGTTCACAATTGAGTATAAATTCATATTTTTCTTGAAGAGATCATGTTTTCTGATTTGCTTCAAATATTTAGGCAATGTGTTGAACAATGAAATGACCATTTAGTGCGGTCCTCTTTTTGTGTGTGTATAGGTATGTCGCGGATAAAAGAAAGTATTAATTGCCTTGTATTATTCTTGTTTCTAGTTTTCAAAGTAGAAGTCCTTAATATGTAGATAAAGAAGCAATCTATATATATATATATATATATATATATATATATATATATATATATATATATATATATATATATATATATATATATATATATATATATATATATATATATATATATATATATATATATATATATATATATATATATATATATATATATATATATATATATATATAATATATATATATATATATATATATATATATATATATATATATATATATATATATATATATATATATATATATATATATATATATATATATATATATATATATATATATATATATATATATATATATATATATATATATATATATATATATATATATAATATATATATATATATATATATATATATGTCATAAACGGTCAGTATTCCACTAGATCTGAACTTACATCTGCAGATTCCCTATATCCCAGAGGAAACATCGTTCGTAATGCCTATTTCTGAACAACAAAGATATGGACATGTGAGGAGCTATTCCAAAATATAATGCCGTAGGATAGAATAGAATAGATTGAAAATTAGCGTAATATAAAACTTTGAGGACCCCTATATCTACCTGATCCCTCAATACCCTAATAGTGTAAATGAAATTTAGTGACTTTTTCAATAATGATGTATGCGTTTCCCACTTCAGATCTTAATCAATGTGCACTCCTAGGAAATTAACACACACGTGTATATATATATATATATATATATATATATATATATATATATATATATATATATATATATATATATATATATGCGTGTGTGTGTCTGTACCGTTGAAAATTACAACTGTCTCAAGTTGAATTTTTTTCAATCGAAGAAGTCATCACAAATCGATTATTGCTAAAAATATCCAGGTAATAAAACCAAAAGGAAGAATATATATACATATATATATATATATATATATATATATATATATATATATATATATATATATATATATATATATATATATATATATATATATATATATATATATATATATAAATATATAGTAGAGAATTTATGGTATTGGGAACAACTATGCAGACAAACTCAATTTAAATGCCGACGTTTCGTCTTATTTAATGACATCTTCAAAGGCTACAATCGAATAAGATGACAAACTAATACATAAAAAGGTGAAACATCAAAAGTACGTATCTAAATTGATTAAACACTTTCACAATTACTCAGCATTATAAACTTTAGAAATCTCACAAAATTACAATCAACCTGAATTGGTCGATTATCAAACATCATACATACACACTGCGAGGATGCAACCAGACTGGCTCAAGAACTGGATGTCCATATGTAAATGAATAAACAAATAACGAATACAAGCGCGATAATTCATAAACAATATGGTCAGAAATTTTAACATTGAAAACGAGAGGCAAACAAAAATCGATACAGTTAGTTTTAGTTATGTCAAAACTACTAAAATGGACGCAAAACAAAAATGAAATATTCAAAATATGGAACAGAGCATCTAATAATCTGCAGTCATTAAACACAAGGATATTGATCATGTAGAAATGCAATTACGCTAATTACATCTAGTCTTCATTTTGTCAATCAAATCACTATAGATATTAGAGAGATTTTTGGTATCAGTCTTGTTATTAACTGTATTTTCTTTAATTTTGATAAAATCATTTCTTTGAAAAGACGTTTCGAGAGGTTGCCCTCAATATTTAAAACAGTTGGGTTGAGGAAATTAAACTCATGATTCTCTTGAACAGAGTGAATTGTAAGACCAAATCTGATTGCAACTTGGCAAAGAAAGGCAAGGGTAAAAAAGACAGCACAGGTCTTACAATTCACTCTGTTCAAGAGAATCATGAGTTTAATTTCCTCAGCCCAACTGTTTTAAATATTGAGGGCAACCTCTCGAAACGTCTTTTCAAAGAAATGATTTTTATCAAATTTAAAGAAAATACAGTTAATAACAAGACTTTTTATATCTACAACTATTTATATCCAGCCAATGAGTTGGCAATATTTCACTTATAGTTACAAATTTGGCAGAATCATTTACAATCTGTTTCGCATATGCGAGAATTATCTAAAATTTCAGCGAAATTTCTCACGACTCGGTAATGTGAAAATAAATAACAAAAGAAAAAAGATAAAAAGGAAATTAAATTTCACATACGAAATTTTATTTTAGAAACCATATATAACACATTATTATAAACCATATATAATAATAACTCAATTATTAGAGGCAACACGGGTTTTAATTGTAGCTGAATATTTCAAACCTAACTTTTCTTTTACTTCATCTAGCGTTTTGGTGGAAATCGCTAACGCTTCCTCCGCTCCATGTTTCAAGATATTGTGAAGATATTCTTCATCAGAGAGAAAGGCGTAATATTCTTTCTGAATAGGTTGAAGATGAGCAACGATAACGTCGGCCAACAATTTTTTGTAACTGTAATATAATCAACTGAACATGAAAGAAATAAAGTTTTATTTAACTGAACATATGCTCAACGTAGATAAAAAAAAATTTCTAGATATATGAATAATGAGGGAATTATTTAAAACTGTCTCAAATGTTCATGAAAGCATATACACTCATTTTTTAATTTCTAATTACTTAATATTGTGACAGATATGTTCGGGTGATATATGAATCTGGGCTAGACCCAAAGGAATTATTGATAAAATTACTAGTAATTACCTGACAGTGTTCAACCCTTGCACCTCTTTACATATTACATCTATACTTTTACTTGACATGAAAGAATGTATACTTAGTAGATTAGAAACACCAGGCCTGTGTTCAGGATCATAACTTATCTGAAAGAAACGATAAACACTACTTGGAATAATAATCTATAACAGATAAAGATTAACATGTTAATATTCTGTATAAAGTTTGCCTGATACTGAATTCAGAAAAAAGTTCCAATGCATGATACAACACAAGTAAATAGAAGAATAGGTACTTTCTGGGAATAGCTTTTGGTCAAATATAACCATATTCGGCTGAAAACTATTCACATTCAAATTGAAAATAAATTAAAATAGCAAATAATTTGCTAATAATCCAAAGACAATTTATTCTCTATGAAACAAGCATCTAATACTTTATTGCAAATTTTGTAATTAGTGATTTTATCTCAATTAACTTCACGTAACAGGATCAAAATGACAAAATCCACTGAAAATGTTCTTCTAAATATTTCTTATCATGTGATATTCTTATTTAATTTGTTCAACCCAATTAAAAGTATCTTGAGAAAGCATTTGGCGAAGAAGACATTTTATAGTACAACGGAATTCAAAAGGCTCAAGAACAATATACTACAGAATGATGTTTAGTATGTGCTAAAAAATTGAATATGAGCATAACACAATATTTACCTCTGAAGTGAAGTCTGTCACAGCTTTTTTTATTTTAATGATGACTTCCTCTGGTTTATCTAACAAACTTATTCTACTCTTAGGATCTGGATCAGATTTTGACATTTTCTTGGCAGGATCTCTTAAACTTTTCAGCCTAGCATAAACATTATCTGAAGAGAACTTTTTCTGTTATTCAAGAATGTATTCAAAAACATGTGGTTTACCTGTCACTATAGCATGAGGTATTGGAAAACAATATCCATACCTTTTATTGAACATTTTTGCTAATTCTTGAGTCAGTTGAATGTGTTGTGATTGATCTTCACCAACAGGAACGTGAGTGGCCCTTTAGAAAACAGATTGATAATAATAACATAAACCAATTAGTTTTCTATCTCACTTGTATGACAAAATATCTGCTGCTTGGAGTATAGGATATATGTATAAACCAAGTGGTACATCTTTCAAGGAAGCGGATTTTTCTTTAAATGTAGGCAAGTGAGCTAATCTAAAACATAAAAAACCGGTTCATCACTACCAAAGCAATATCTAGGTAGTCATCAAAAAATATAAACAACTTCTGCAACTCGTAGAACAATTGAGTTGTATCGAACTCTTGATAACAGCTTAGTAGCCAAAATATGTCACATGCCAAACCATTTTTGGGCAATTTCAGCAAAAGTTTTGAAATACATGTTGATTCAAAATTAAGGAGAATTAGTAGGAATAGAATTGAAGATTACCCTCACAATAAAATTGTTTCATCATTACATTATTTCCCTTTTTTTTTGTGTCCACAATTCTAATAATCAATTGAAAAAATGTTATTTATACAAAATGCTAATAATTTGTTGTTGTGCATTTCCAATACCTATTGAACTGTATTTTATATCCACCTGAACACATTGAAAGAAAATTAATATGTTCTTTATATTTCCATAATTATTTAATCATATTTGAGAAGAGTATAAAGTGATAATCTTCAGGCTTCTAGGCAATGCAATTAGGTAATATCAATATCTCACCTTGGCATAGTGCAAACACAGCCTAATATCCAAGATAACTCTGCGTGTGTTGAAACCATGGATTGTTGAAATAATAAAACTTTTTCAGGACTAATTCCACATGCTAATAGAGTTGCCAGCATCTGCAATATGCTTTGCCTCAAAGTTTCAGGGTTCTGAAAAATAATTATAAATGTATACAAAAATTTTAATATTTTGATAACCTATTGTATCAGATAAAGAATATTCCCAATCATAACAATTCAAAGTAATCACAAAATATTTGTAATACATGAAGTTGCTAATACATAAAAAATATTGGTACATTTCTTGGTATACCTACCCACTTCTTATTCTCATTAGAAAGGCCTAATGAAATAATCACATATTGACAGCTATTTCAGAGTTGAAGAAACAAATGAATACAAAACATAGAAGTATCTCTAAATTATTCAAGACTGGTCATTAATCTCAATATGAATTTTTATTGGAAATGGTTATATTTCCATATGATTGAAGTGTTTCAAACAGAGTACTAGAATTGACTTTCACTATCAGAATAAAGGTAAAGAATAGTCATTATTAGGAAGTATTATTCTAATACTGCTGGTTTGATGGTTACTATCAGTAAGTAGTTACCTCAATTCCTAACCTGAGGTAATGTGATGGAATGCAAATCCGCTATCTCCAAAATAACATTTTCGTTTTCATCTTGTCGTTTTTTCCATTGACTTATAGCACCTAAATAATTTCCAAGATGAATTATTCCTGTTGGTTGAATTCCAGAAAATATTCTTGGGGAATTTCTGGTGCATGATTGTGACTTACAGTTCTGAAATGAATATGACAAATGGGTATACCGACAAATGTAATAATATTCAGCTTAAATATATGGAGATACTTGCTAATGAATGATTAGTAGAAATATTTATCGCAGAAATATTTAGAATTTTTGTAGGTTTGATCGTCTGAAGTAGAGCTGCGGTTCTCATTAACATTGTCATTAATTTCTATCAATGAAAGAAGTGCTTAATAACTTGGCTTTGAGATTTGCGAGAATCATTTACATCCACTCAGTAGAGTACATGAACGTACCGACAAGAAATTTGTATGTATAGATAATATTGAGGTTAGAACCACAGACAATTCATAAATTGCAGTAATAGAAGTGCAAACAATAAGCGGCGATATGTAAAAATCATAATTTCGATATTTTTGTGAAATATAATGCTGATGCAAATGCATATTTTACATGAAAACACTATGTAGTAGAGCAAAATATTCGATTTATGCTTATCATAACGAACACTGTGCTTCTTGTCAGAAATGTTGATATGTAGCTATGTAATGTTAAGAATTTAGAATAAAATAAATCAACTTCATTTGAATGAAATTAAATAGTTTTGTGATTTTCAATATAATTCAGTCAAACATCACAATATTATATCGCCAACACAATGTCTATATCAAATGTAGATAAAAGCAGTTTAACATCTTCTTATGACGAACAACTGTGTTGTCGAAAGAATATTGTCATGTTTGAATAAATTATAGTGAAATGCACAAAACTACTCAGTTTTATTAAAATTATGTTGTTAGATTTTTATCAAGTATCGGCCTAATCCATTTGTGATTTAAAACAACTTCATTAATTATTTGAAACTGAACTATGCATATCCTGCGAATAGAAATGTTGATCTCAATAAAGTGTTCACACTGTTTCCTTCTGACTAAAATGAAATTCGTATTCCAATCATATTTCAAGCATTCACGTTTTCATTCCATTTAAATTTGTTTTTTTAAAGCCATTTATCGAATTGTAGTAATCTGATGAGTTCCCCTACTTTTCAGTTTCAATTTAAATTACTTGATATTGCTAAGTCAACTCTAGGCGAAACATCGTTTAATATAGGTATTACATAAAAAACTCGACTTAGTTTCTCAAAATTATATTGTTTCTTAACGAGATGTTAGCCCATTTCCAAAAGTTATATTGCCGCAGTTCACTAATTAAGTTGCTTTTTTAAAATAATATTCAATATTCAATTTGTAAGATCTAATTATTACTAAAAAGATCGAAGATTTATTGATTCACATCGCATTCTGAATGAGCTGGACGGTGTATAGAAGCAAACTCATTGTCTTGATGATTTTTAAAGTTGCGTTTGCGGGTGAAATAAACGAAGATGTAAATCCAGCAATCAGCTCGCACCTTAGCGTATCTATCGTCCTTCCCGACTTGGCAACCAGGCCGCGTGTCGAGTCTGCGTCCCGGGCGTATGTTTGCGACGTCAGTCCCGCGTCGACAGCGCCTGGATCGCGATGCCCAGCGTCCGTAGCTGATGGCGACCACGATAGCTCGCTCGCGTTCTAGAAACTGACCCGGTGCCGCTTGCACTTACGCAATAACTCTAAGTGAGTGATAATGCAAAATAATCAAGAGGGACCAAGTCCGGCCGCCACGGGGGCCACCGGCACCGCAAGCACAAGGAGTCACGTTAACGGTGGTAGATTCGATTTTGACGACGGTGGTACTTATTGCGGTGGATGGGAGGAGGGAAAGGCCCATGGACACGGAGTGTGCACCGGACCTAAGGGACAGGGGGCTTACTCCGGTTCCTGGCATTACGGATTCGAAGTTTCTGGGGTCTATAATTGGCCGAGGTAACGTTACACTTTGTGGATCACAGATACAGCTGATCCTAGACTACTGTGTTGCCAGTAGTCACGGGTATCGTTCATTTCGGGATTATAGTATTTAATGTTTTTCAGTATGAAAAAAACGCCTTGGCTAATCACCGTTTCGCACAAATATTCAGTCGTAGGTTTAAATGGTTAAAACTTGAATTTTTAAATATCAAGTAATTTCCAGTAACATATTGAAGAAGGATTGATTACACTTGACAAAAAATTGTAGTCTCCTCGTCCATGTGTAACGTGTATAAGTACCTGACATGATTGTTTCGTTCAGCATTGACCTCTGCGATGTTCATAATACATCACTATATATATATATATATATATATATATATATATATATATATATATATATATATATATATATATATATATATATATATCAAAGTATACTATAACTGTCTTTTGGTATTTTTTTGACAAATTATTCAAAAGAACATTATAGGAGAGCTGGCTATGTGAAACATGCACAAGGCGATGTCTAACATCATCTAGGAATAAATGTTAGAGAATATTGAAATCGATGCCTACATTTATTGAAACCGTAAGACAGTTAATGTTTCGTACTACAAGGTACTCATCAGATCCGCAACGTTCCACAAATGAAAGGTAACGACTTCAATACTCATATACCCTCCTATTGATTGTGAGACAGAAATATAAAGCAAGTCTTGCATGCGTACATGAAACTTTCAATGTTAGATGTATTCTTGTGCTTTTCATTGATACCTAAGATTCGAGATGTACATTAATTTTTGCATTATATATGCATACGACTTACTTTATATTTCTGTCTTACAATCAATAGGAGGATATGTGTGGATTGAAGTCGGTGCCTTTCATTTGTTGAACGTGGCGTAACTGATGAGTACCTTGTAGTACAAAACATTAACTGTCTTACGGTTTCAATAAATGTAGGCATCGATTTCAATATTATCTAACATTTATCCCTAGAAGGATAATGGAGACATCGCATTGTTCATGTTTCACATCTCTGCTGTCAAAAAATTATTGAAAGAAAGTTATAGTATACTTTGATATCGAATATCTACAAGTGCGATCAACAGCACGAGAACTACAGAATTCTTTTTCTTGTAGTAAATTGCTTGCATTAGATATATATATATATATATATATATATATATATATATATATATATATATATATATATATATATATATATATATATATATATATATATATCAAGTGAAGGATTTGTGAAATCTCGACGTTGCGCCTGTAGCATAGCCATCTTCAAGAGATTAGGTAAATAGATCAATGTAAGAGACCGAAATCTACCTACTCCAGGTACAAACAATCAGGGGGATAAAGGGCAGGGAAAAATTGATTAGTGTCCTCAATTTGCCTACTTCACATATAAATAATCATTGGGATGCAGAAGAAAGGAGAAATTGATTAATGAGCCTCAATCTGAGTACTCTGCATATAAGTCATCAGGGGATAAGAAGAGAACTCGTCAGTTCTGATATACTTCATGCTTACTTCCTACTTCTTATAGGTTAAATATCAGAACTGATGTGTTGTTTCTGATCCCTCTGATTATTTGTGCGTGGATTAGCCTGATTGAAGTCAAGCATACCAATTTTTTTTCTTTTCCTGATCTAGTATGATTATGTGTACCTACGTGCAGTAGCAGCAATATTTCTACATTTATGTTTATAGCTACCAAAATAACTAAGAATCAGGATTAAATATTTAAAATTTTGAAATTATTTAATTTGATCCTAAAATGCATGAAAATAACCAATTGTTCAATTAGTTAACTTTTTTCAGTCACAAATTTCTGTCAAATGTCTTATTTTCGGTATGGTTCGAAGTAATTTCTTCAATTTAAATGGCAATGTATTTATTGTCATATAGGTATTCAAAAACGTGTTCAATATTATTAACACGTTAAATTTATACCGGATTGAAAATTTTAACTCAATTTTGTCTTAATTTCCCGTTTTACGTTTTCAGACCTTATGCTCTTCAAATCACCGCCACGACGAATGCTTAGGTGAATATCCTTAAGATGTTGGAAATAATTGAAAAAATGATATTTTTCAACTTATTTTCTTAGATTTCTGAATTGAAACTATAATTAGATATCAGTTATTTGATATCTGATATAGTAGGGTACTGTAATTATTTTCGTTGGATCTACTATTCTTTGACTGTAAATTACATTCCCCTACCATATATTCCAAGATTAAGTACAAACATTACCTACAAAAATATTAAAACCTTATGATTTAATAATAGCTCATACTGCATAAAATCGAATCAAAGAAATTTACACCAAGTTAAAGAGTGAAACAATAACTCAGAAAGAATCTCGTACTGTTTATAATATACCCTGTAAGAATTGCAGTAAACGCTATATAGGATAAACGTCGCAAAATCTTGAAAACAACGCCCTTACATAAACATCAAATAACAGAAAAACACAATTTTGATTACAATAATACAAAGGTTTTAGCAACTGGAAAAGACAAAAAATGTAGAGAAATTTTAGAAATGTTACACATTCGTAAAAATCTGGAAAACACAGTAAATGAAAGAACAGACATAAAACATCTTAATTCTGTTTACAACGATTCGATAAATCTTACAAATATCATTCATATAATGAATACACAACAATCACCAAACATCATATCTCAAAACCCATTCTTTCATGATCTACCATCAATTCCACACACATAAACCAATTATATACACATTCTGGATGAGTATATAAAACTCAACTATGTGTAATTATATGTATGTATATTTGTATAAAAAAATAAATAAATATAAATATATAAATCATACTCATTAGAATCACCTGGCTTACCATGACTTTTTCAGAGGTTTCCTCAGAAATATTCCTCTGAATACTAAAAAACAAAAAAGCCAATTTGATTTTTTTCAAAAAAATAAGTTTAACTTTTCGATATTTATAGTAATTCATTAAATTCAATTATTCATTAATTTTGACAAAGTTGTGATATACAACGAAACGTCAACGAAAATAAAGTTTTTAACATTGAAAATAGCCTGTTATTGCTAAAATTATTAAAAATAAACTATCTTAAACAGGCGATAAATTGATTTCAAAAACATTAATTTATTGAGTGTTCATCAGTATTTTCTTTTGGAAAGTATATAGGCTCGGTGAAAATGTTATCAAGTTTATATTTTAGAGTACCTATTGAATATTAGACAGAAAAGTTCAAGTTTAAGGTCATCGTACAGAATATTCGACATGAACTTTAGTTTTGGTATTTCCATGCGATTTTTTGTTATAGTTCGCTTTTTTGAGTGCGTTTCTACGAAATATGGAAAAATCAGGTCAATGTCGTGAACTCCTGACAACAAATAGAAATTAAACATAACATGAGGTAATTCAACTCAGCTAAAAGAGAATTTTGAGACATGCGATTGATTGAGGTTGATTCATTCAGAGTGCAATGTGACATACTACTTACAGATTATTTCATTGTAATCTGCATGTTCAAATTGTTAATCTAATGCAGGGGTTCCCAAACTGATTTTGTCTACTGTCCACTTATGAGAACAAATTATTTTTTAGCGCCCCCATTTTTTCACCTAATTTGAAACCGCTATAACTTCAAATTAAATTAATTAATTATCGTGAGCTATATTAGCGAAGATGAAACATTCATTCTAAACGAAACTTTCTAGACTATAACTTTAAGAGTTAACTTGTGGCCTGAGCGGAGTCCTAGGTAGTACACAACGGCGCTCAGGTCTCAAGTTAACTCTTACGGGCTACACCTGCCAATGAGAATGATTATGGAAACGCAACTTTATATTATTCAGACAGAGTATCTTTTATTTAAAATGAAATAAACATAATTGATTCTTATATAAAAACTAATGTGAAGCATGAATCTGATGCTGTTTAATAAGATTGTTGATATCAGATTCAAATTTACTAAAAAACAGCCGCAAGACGCCACATGACAAACATGCTTAAACTCGTTTATTTCATTCAACGCTCAATCGTACTCAACAAGTAAGAACAAGTATTCTATGAACAAGCCAATTGATACAGGAATGCACAAATCGGGTTATTCAACAAAAACTTATGAAAATACTAATAACTATTAAAATGCGAAAGTGTATCTATTGCCATTTTATTTGTTCGTTTGTGTCTACTTTCATTTCGAAACGAAGCAACCGATTGACATGATTTTTCTTTTATTTATTTAATAAAACAGGACATATACATGAACTACGCGGAGAGTATACAAGAACTTAATTAATATTAGTTGATGTTCACAAGTTGTTGTTGAGAGCTCAGTCGGTGTCTAAGAGTCTTCTTAGCTAGATGAGATTACAAATTGCCCCCCAAGCCTCTACTTAAGGCCCCATTTTTATATGGGTCTCTTACCGCCCCCCTTTAAGCCTGCAGCCCCCACAAGGGGACGTTGTCGCCCAGTTCTCATTTTTTGACTATGGAATCATTTTGGAAAGCGAAAAGTTCGAACTCAATGAAATTGAGTTCCAAAAATCAATGTTTGAATTATTTCAATGAAATCCTAAGCTTTTATTGGATTTATGTTATCAAATAAATGTGTATTCTCAAATTTTTTAATACATAATAAATTTATAATGCCTTAAATGTTGTTTTTATTTTGTATCTGTGGTCATTTAATCGTAAAATCTCTTTTGATCAAGATTAAAATATTGTACTTCATAAACTCCTATTTTTGAAGAACTGTTTTTCTCTCTTTAATATAAACCAACAATGAACATAATAATGTATATTGATTCCGAGTACAGCACTTGCTGGAACATTGCTAAATGTATTGTATAATTATTGATTAGGTCAGGGTTCTACAAAAAGGTTAATTAATAATTACTAATTATTTTCAGGGTTTTAAAAAAAATTTAAAACACTCCACTTATGTTTATATCTACTGACCTATTGTCATGAAAGTAAAAACCAAATTGCAAGGTCTCAAGGGCCATAACCATTATATGGTTATATATGTATGTCGGACCAGTTAGAAAAGCCCTGATTCATGATATTGATTATAGCATTCTATATTTAAGAGCACAGTCTGGTTTTATAGTTACTATTTCTTCTTACTCTTACTATTACCCTGAATTCATAGTTGAAATTGTTTTTCTTCATGCCATGGTAGAAAATATACCGGTAATCCTTGGAAATTGGGATTTACTCCGAATTTGTTATCACCTTTAATCATTGTAGACTTCCAATGGGCCAAGTTAAGGCAATAACGAGTCATAATGATTTGTATAGACGAAATGCAGTTGTTACAGTAAATTTATAGCAAAATGAAAAAATTATGTTATATTAGTTGCGCTAGAATAGGGGTACCCAACCAGTGGGGCGCCATTGGGGGACAATTTAAGTGCATTAAAGATTTCATTAATCAAGTTTTCAATATTCAAGTTTTCTGTCTAGTGTTTAGAATAACATTCAAATTTAAAACAAAAATTTACCAGGATATATTGAATGAATAAATCGTAAAAAAATTATAAATAAGTTAGTCCCTATTTCTGATAATGTTAATTGGAAAAAATCGGTCCACCATGCGGTCCACCTTCTTATTTGAATGAGTTTTTCATTCAGTAAGAATATTTACAGTTTTGTTTATGGATTTCTAAGTTTTAAGTTCTGGATACTTCACCATGAAACCGAATAACCAGGTTAACTAGCTTAGAATCATTTATATTTCAAGATTTTCAACTGACTGATTTTGAAATTACGTAATTATTTCAACATAACGACATTCGAACAAATAAACAAACGTGTTGTGTGAGATATACCACTCATCGGTTAGAAGCAAAGTCTATTCGAGTTTTATTCAAAAACACCTCAACTACGTGTGTTTCGAGTTGTATTCTTCGTTAGTTCAACAAATATCAATTAAAAATATTTAATGTAAACTATTGTTTACCTTGTCTCCCCAGATGTTGATTCTAACTTTATTAATATTGAATTTTGGTTCGTCCTTTCGGACTTCTTTAAGGCCATCCAGTTGGACTAGTCAATTTGGAAGATTGAAGTTTGTTCAACTCTTATTTTATAGTCATTGCTTTGGATATTACGTGTTGATTTAGTATTGTTAGAATAATGTTCTTGATTTCATGATTCATACACAAAGATATTTTTAAATACTCCAACAAATCTTTATGTACTGGATATAAAGCTTTGCGAATGAACCTGATAAACACGTTTATTCTTTTGATACAGAGTTGATTTAATGAAAACTTCTTGATACTTGACAATTCAATATACTTAAAATGAACCCGGTCTAGTTTGGTGGCAGTTTTAATAATAACATCTTCTTGTTTGGTTATTCTCTCCATTCAAAGACGTCCGTTATTCTGGTGAGTGTATGATTGATTTTAGATTTTGAACCAAAATTGGTCTAAAGCAGAAACTACAAAATTACAAATTTTAAGATTTATTAGTAGGTGGTTATAAGTGCGCGTTTTGATGTATAATATTATTATTATTATATATATTATTATCGCTCTCCTAGTGGGGAGCGATAACTCCCCACTAGGAGAGTGGGGGGAGATTGAATTTGAAATCGCAATTTCTACGGCTTTTGCTTCATCTTTTATGGCTCCCAAGAACGCTTCATCCCCCCTGAATACTTTCCTTCGTCCACCTGTCCTTTTTATTTCAGTTAGTGCGATTATTTTTGCTCAAACTTCACATATGCGATTTTATAGCGGCACTCTGTGCTATCTTCGAGTTTTTTTATATTGATTGTACTAAGGTCCTTTGGGACCTTCTTTAGCCAATCTGTGCCGCTTTTACTGTTTGTTATTATATCGAGTGTTTTCTTCGGTTTTGTGGAATGTTTTATCCTGTACATTTGTGCGTAAAACTTTGCTTTTCGTTTTATGATTTCTTTTGTTATTGTATTTGTCTTTTGATAAAGTTCGTTCTGATATCTTTTCATCCAAATGCCGATTCTATTGATCCTGAATCTTTCTGAGAATTTTTCGTTCTTGTTTTTCTATTTCTCAAATTTTTGAATGACCGTCAATAATCATTGTTTCAGTTGCATATATTTGCATAATTTACCGCATCTTATGCGATATTTGTCCACTTTTTATAGTACGCCCATATTAGCTTGTAGCCCCTTTGGATATATATATATATATATATATATATATATATATATATATATATATATATATATATATATATATATATATATAAAATGAACACTAGAACATTCATTCGAAAATTTGAAATTAATGTTATAGTAGAGCTAGATATGTGAATGTGTACGATGTGATGTCTCCATTATCCTTCAAGGGATGAATGTTAGAGAAATATTGAAATCGATGCCACACCTGATGGAAGTGCGAGACATATATGTTTCGTTCTGCAAGGAACTCGTCAGTCGCACCACGTCCATCAGTGCTATAAGCACAAAAAATTTCATTTCCTTATATATATATATATATATATATATATATATATATATATATATATATATATATATATATATCTTTGATTTTCCACCCTTTACTTTGTCTATGCTTAAAGTTAACAACGAAATTCACGATTATTGCATTAGTAATTTCAAATTTTTCATTAATATTCTGATAATGGCAAGCCCACACCAAACAATTTTACTCTTGCATTTATGCAATTATCAACAAATTTCCAAAGAACCAAGTAATTTTCACTAATTTAACTCTCATTCATTGGATGTTTCATTCGAAATTTTTTACTCTATAGTGAACTTTTTTCTGGTAACACAAAGCTTTAGGAAGTTGCTATCTATTTATTCAGATAATATAAGTGGTTTAGAATGAGTTTCTAATATTGATAATGGAAACATCCATTTCAACATTAATATTAATTTCATATCGTATGATACCTTATATTGTTTGCAGCCGGCTGATAAAATATAGATGGCGCTTTGAAACTATAATTTTTGTTAAACTCTGTAACAATTAACTAAATTTTCAGCCAGCATTACAGCCATTAGGAAAATTATTTCATTATCTAATTATTACCTAGGTATTTTTGGTAAACTATTCGTTCACTAAAGATTATTTATTAAAGTGTATATATATATATATATATATATATATATATATATATATATATATATATATATATATATAAGATGGATATATATGAAGATCAGGTATTGGTAACATATTGATACTCTTTTTCTGTCTTAGATAAATCATTATTCATATAAAAGCATTATATACAGTCTTATCATTCGATTTTGATTGATTATAAAATTCACTTGAAGAATTGAGAAAATATAGCTAGAATAAAGTTAACAATAAAAAACAAGTGATATTTCACATTTTATGTTACAAAATAGATGGGCACTTTTCTTGAAGATGAATAGAGGATAACATATTAATGTCCGCTCGTAATATTCAGCTCTGTGCCAACTTCGGGGCAGTTTTGAGGTCCAAATTTGTTGATTATTGATGCAACAGTTTGAAAGAAATATTCAAACAGTTTGGACTTCTGTTCGGAGTCGAACTCAGGAATTTTCAAACAGGTACAGTTTTGGGGAGCGGCCATTGCATTTCCCAGATATAGCACAGTTACAACAGAAAAGATTACGATTATCTTAGAATGAATCATGTTGGATGTACTTTTCAGACAAGTCCACGGATCTCTTTATACGTTTAATTTCGTGACTTTCTCTGATTTCATAAAGTTCATGACCTTGGTCATCCGAAATATTTTTGGAAATTCGAGAAAATTTATAAATCTCAAATAGTTACTGATTTCTGAACCATCAAAGTTCAATTTCAAGGTTCCGGATATTTTTGTAGGTTCAACGTAATTTCGATATGTAATTATTATTATAATTCCAGGAACATTTAGAAGTGAAATGTCACATTGCATATCAAAAGATTATCAAAAATCACGATCGGTCTCGTGTGATACATAAAATGAAGTGGTTTATGTTATTTCAGGATATTGGGAAATTCAAAAAACATATACTCAATAAATAATGACAAGTAGAGTAATTCCAAAGTGAAACTCAATTGCACCATAAATTTTTCAATGAATTTTCCTTGTGAGATTTTGTTTTCGAGTAAAATTAATTTTTCAGTTATTCTAGATGTATATATTTATATACATATAATTATATACTTATATGTATGAGATCAATTTTTCAGTTATTCTAGATGTATATACTTATATATACATAAGTTATTATAAAATATATCTTTAAGATATAAGATAAGACTTTTCAGTTATTCTGAACGAACTTATATACATATATGTATATGATATACACAAATATAATACCTCATATCTCATAAATTTAATTTTACATCAACTTTTTGAACAAAGAATGAATAAAATTATCAAGAATAACACATAAATTTATCTTCATTAGGACTTCAACTAGAGTAGTAGTTAAAGTAGAAAATTGAAGGCAATTTTTACATGTATAATAATATATATATATAAGATATACTCCGTCGACCAACAGAAAAACTGCAGCAACCGAGAGAAATAGTTACCTTGCTTTTTTGTTTTTCATATTCTCTAAGTGTAGATGATATGTTTATTTGAAATTATTTTATGTGGAAATATACGTAATACAATACAAAAACCAATTTGGATAGGCTGTGTCAGGAAAATTGTTCTTATGAATATGGTAGAAATAATTTACTAATTTAGATTATTAACAAATATATTTTACACTGATGATATACCAGACATCGATTGAACAACAAAATGTTGTGAATTTTTTCATGCTTGACCATTTGAGCAAATGTTTATTCTTCCTTGTATACCAATATATATTTATAAACGTGCTTATCGATTTAAGCAGGACTTCATATTATAAAGTTTATCAAATTTTGTTGATTTTATTTAGCAAACCGAAGACCTTCTATTTGTGTTTCCTGTTGCAAGCTAATCATTATGAAAATGATTGAAAGTTTGAAATAAATATATATTGGATAAAAATTCTGAATTGTTTTAATATGGAATATGTTATTCTATATTGAATTGAATTCATTTTTATTATAGTCCTTGTTAAAATGAAATCTATATTTTTGGTTTCAGTCTAGATGTTGTATATATATATATATATATATATATATATATATATATATATATATATATATATATATATATATATATATATATATATATATATATATATATATATAATATATTTATAATAAATGATTTGTAAGGGTTTATTGACTCAGTATTTGCAGTGGTACTCTTTTCTCTTTACCAAGCTTACGCAATCTACTTTATTGGTTTTTCAGGGTTATGAGAGTTGATGTTACAATCCTTAAACTATTTAACAGCAATAACATAAACGTAATTTACCAAATTCATCCAACATTTACAATTTAAACTCTTTACAATTAAAATTTAATATTTAATTCCTCAATATTTAATCTCAATATTTAAGGAATTAAATATTGAGATTAAATTGTAAATGTTGGATGAATTTGGCAAATTACGCTTATGTTATTGCTGTTAAATAGTTCAATGATTGTAACCTCAACTCTCATAACCCTGAAGAAGCAATAAAGTATATTGCGAAAGCTTGGTAAAGAGAAAAGAGTACCACTGCAAATACTGAGTCAATAAACCCTTACAAATTATTATAAATATTACCCTACAGACTCTTAAATAACATACAAATATATGTATATATATATGATTGACAATACTTTGATAAATTCCACAAAACTCTGGTATGTACTCGAAAAATGTTTTTACCTACTAACCCTCTATCAAATATATAATACAACTGATTTGACAAAGATAATTATTATATCGACTATAACAATGTTGATATAACATAACGACTATAACTAATGGAAATGGAAGACTTAAATTATATGGTTATTCTCACTTCATATCCACGACTACGTATCAGGTAAAATCCTGCTTTTTTTATTCCCATATTAATTGTATGAGAAATTTTGAAATCCGTAAACTTGTTTGAAGGCTGGATACTTTTCCATTGCAGATTTGAGATCAATAGTTTCTATCAATTCCACTTGTCGTCTTTAACGAAATGGCAATTTTTATTGAAATGTCCTCAAATTCCTCCTATTCTTCAATTTTGATAAATACATTATTTTGATAGATAGGGGAGATAGGGGAGGGACGGGCAGTCGGGAGAAATGGGCACTCCCCTTTTATTCTGATCCGATCACAGATATTTCTATTTTCTCAATTTGGTAGTTTACTTTACGGACTGGTAACACTGTTCATCCATAAACTATCTGTCTTTTTGTTAGTTGTCAAACACAAACACGTTTGAAAGTTATACGCTCGTAGAAGTAAATATTTTGTTGTGTTTTCGGATCGCAATAAAGAGAAAAATAACGAAAGGTGAGTTCATTGTTTCTTATATATCTATTGTATATTTACTAACTTATAAATAAAACTGAAATTCACTTTTAAATATCTAAGTAATAAAAAATACCAGTAACTTATGTTGAAAATGCATACACAGGGAGCAATGGGCATTCTGATGTGAGGGAGGTTTGGGCATGCCCAATGCTCCCTTCTATAAATTAGCTATAGGAGAACTTTTTAATATTCTAATTGTCTGCTTCAATTAAACTATTGGATTTATTTTTAATTACAGTAAGATGCCGTTCAAATTCAAAAAGAAAGGTTTGCGACGGGAAATTCCCAAAGATTTGATATTACGAGCCATAGAAGAGGTATCGAAAGGTTCGAAAATAAAAACAACAGCTGATAAATATCAAATCTCTAGATCAAGTTTGCAACGGTACCATAAGGTACCCGAAGATTCTGTAAAGGATTGTTCGCATAGATTTATAACGTCACAAATTTTTACCGATGATGAAGAAAAAAAATTAATTATTTATTATTATTTATTAATCATTTATTGATCTTGGATAAGTTAAGTTTTCCAAGATACAATTTAAAATGTTTTTTATTTGCTGTTAACTTTCATTTTCAGATTCTATTATACATATAAAGTGTTTTATAGGCCATGCCCAAGCCTCCCACAGGGTGTGCCCAAACCTCCCTACCATAGGGAGCATTGGGCACTTTTGACTTGATTTCTAAATTTTCTCGTAATCTTGAGACGGATTATAATGTTAAGAAAGTTATTTGTAAGATATTTAGCCAAATGTTTGGTGCAATAAGAATTGGCAATAAATGTTGATTATCTATAAAATCTGATTTTTTATCCATTAAATTGTGAAAAAGTGCCCATAGCTCCCCTACCACCCTACGCCCATTCTCGAAACGAATTTTTTTCAGTTTGTTCTATGCGAAATGTATGCCAAGACACACACACAAGCACACACACAAATTATACAAATTTTTAACATTGCTGATTTCTCAAAAATCGTTTGTTTTTTCTCTATTATTATGAGAATCGTAAAATGTTTATATATTTTTCAATAAAAAATTAATATATTTTTTACAATGTAGCTGAAGAACAATGGTTAATTTTGTCCGTACTTTAAATGACAAGACATAAAAACCACAATAACAGAATTATTAGTAAGAATAAAGAAGTTTTAGTTGGGAATAAAGATAAACAAGAGATTTTGATAAATAAGGGTATATAAGTTGTAGTGTGCGTATTGTAATACGTTTTATATAATAAACAGGAAGAAACATCGGTGCAAAAAATATCAGGAGAATTTCATCTCATAGTAATAAAACGTCATCGTAATTTCAGATTATTGTATCAAAGATTTCTATTTCATGAATATGAATAAACTAAAAATTACACTTCAATTTGAGTCCAAAACTTGACAGATGGATTTCGTAATATACTTAATTGATGCGTTAATATGAAGAGGAATTACAAATATGAAGAAGTAACCACAGAATTGGAAATTCCGTTTTTAACCATA
Organism: Henosepilachna vigintioctopunctata; assembly: GCA_030704895.1. Taxonomy (NCBI): domain Eukaryota; kingdom Metazoa; phylum Arthropoda; class Insecta; order Coleoptera; family Coccinellidae; genus Henosepilachna; species Henosepilachna vigintioctopunctata. Next base: position 18,472,749 of record JARQZJ010000121.1, on the reverse strand, counting down.
GAGTTGTGAAATCACTATTATAAATCGTAAAATTGTTACTTTTTCAAATCTGTTCTATTTAACCCTTGACAATGTTTCAGTAGCCCGAAACATATCCTGAGAATATGTAACACTTTTTGTGAAATTTAGAAGTGTTTTTATAGGAATGCAATACATTTGAAGATGTTCCACTAAGTATTGTTCGAACACTTGGCCAATTATGAACCTGATTTCAAATCGAAGATAGTACAAGACGATAATGTTGTTCAATATTTATTCTTTTACACAAAAAGTAATATTTGGTTAAGAAATTAAGATACTGGCAATCGACTATAGATAGAAAGATAATCCGAAGATATGTTCTTATGATAATATTCTTTTTTTCTTGAAATATTGATAGCATACTTCTTTCATATTCAATTAAACTGGGTAACAAAAAATATGTTCATCTAATTCAGTAAAAATTTTGAAATAATACACAAAACTTCCCACTCTACTTATTTCGTTTCTATTTGTAACAGTGAGTATTATAGTGTAACAAATAACATAAACTATCTTGTAGCAGTGTCAGTAATATAAAATATACAATATTTACGTCGGAGATTTACACATTGTCCATTTCTCTCCAATTTGCATGTCTGTTAAATGTTTCAATCTTACCTACTCAATGTCAGTATGTTTCTAAATTACAAATATAGTCAATCGGTACAACAATAAATAATTTTTCCGTTCAATTTCTTACGTATGCTACCGTGTTATTAAATCCACATTGTATAATACGGTACGAAATAAATCGAACGTGCCATCTTCTATTTTCTCTTCAGGTGTAAAACACAACAAAAACTTCAGTTCAAGTCGCTCACCTCTCACAAATGGATAAGTCACGGATCGAAAAGTACGTGCAGTATAAAAATATAACCATATTTTAGACTTTCTTAAATATCAAAATGAATTTTTCGCGGTCGGTCGCGTTCCTAAGTACTTCGTTACTTATTTTGGTATATCTTAGTGCAGTGCAAAGTGCGCCGGCATGCGGGGAGAATTGGTGGAACAAAATCAAACCTTCCGAAAAATCTTGCATGCTTGGACATTTAATTGAAGTTCTCTCACACTTATTGAGTAATAATCAACAGGTATGTCAATGTCAATGTAATAAATCTCCTGCATCGGATCAGTTAGTGGGCCCAACAAAATTACCGGAAATCACTACGCCTAAGAAAATTTCGATTACTGAAGAACCTGATTTTTGCGATGATGATGCTCTTTCATTAGGAATCAAGAAGAGTACCCCTAATTTACCTCCCATTTTAAGTACCATCCTTGATGAACTGAAAAAGTCTCAAGCGACAGAAGAACATGAGACAACTGGAACATCAAGTACCACTGAAATAGGATCCAGCTACCCAACAAGTGCGTTAACAACTACAGTCTCTTCCACATTATATACATCCCCAAGCAGGCCAGAAGAAACGAGCACAAATCCCTCTGATATAACTGTCTCTACAGAGGAAGTAACAACAAGAGGATCGATACCGTCTTCAGTTTCTACCTCAATTACTAGTACATCTACGGAGAAATATGAAAAAACTACAATAGGGAAAATACCCAGTGAAGATATCACAATTTACCCCGAGAAAACTACTATAGAAGAAAATGAAGCAACAACATTGAGAATAATACCGTCTTCAATTCCTACCACAAGTACTGAGTTTAGCATATCTACAGATAATGACGAAAAAACTACGATAGATATAACACACAGCGAGGGTACTACAATCCACCCAGAAGAAGCTACTACAAAAGAAAATGAAGCAACAACATTGGGATTAATTCCATCCTCCATTTCCACTACAACTACTAATGAAGGTGCATCTACAGAGAAGAACGAAAAAACTACAATAGGCATAACACCTAGTGTGGGTTACACAGTTAATCCACAGGAAATTACTACTGAAGAAAATGGAGGAATAACACTGGGAATTGTAACTGAAGAAAACGAAAAAACTACAATACCTGGTGAGAGCAACACGATCTATCCGCAGGAAATTACTACAAAAGAAGTTGAAGCAACAACTTTAGGAGTGGTACCGAGTGATACAACAACAATTTCGCTTGGAACAAGTTGTGATAACGAAGAAAGTGGAACAACGACACAAGGAAGTGGAACAGCGATTGGGGAGAGTAAGCCAACAACAATAGTAACTATTTTGAATGACGAAACTACAACGTTACCTCCAATTATTACCAGCACAGATGAAATACCAGTAACGTCAGAAACTGTAACTTCTGAAACAACACCAGCAGTGATTACAACTGAAAGAAGCCACGAAATAACCCCAGAAGAGGCATCCACTGTAACTTCTATAACGTGGCATGATAAGCCAGTGGAAACAACAACTAAAACTACACCTGAAGAAATACATACAATATCAATTGAGATAAGTACTAGTACTAGAAAATCTGACACAACAACACCTAGTGAGATTTACTCAGTACCACCTAAGATAAGCACTACGACCGAAGAAGTTACAAAAAATGATGAACCTACGCCAACACCTGAAAACACTGAAACTACTGAGGAATATGTTTCTATCACAGTCGAAAATACACCTAGTGAAATTAGTGAAACTACACCTGATATAGTTACTTCGACTCCCAAAGAAGTGAAACCGATATTGTGGGGTACTCCTGAAACATCAACTAATCGTGAAATTATTATTACAACTGAAAATTGTGAAACTGAAACATTGGGAATGACGCCCATTGAAATAACCACACTTCCTCCTGAAATAACTGGAGTTAGCACTGAGAGTGAACCAATAACGTCAGAAAATACAGGTAGAGATGAAACAACTCCAACAAAAAGTATCACAAGTACCGAAGATATAGGAAAAACAACATTAAGTGTTGAACCCAGTGAACAAACAACTCCATCTGTTGTAACGAGTACTGCATTACATGAAACAACATCCTTAGGAATAATACCAAGTGACGCAACTACACAGGATATCTTTTCTACAACGGGGACAAATGAAGTAACAACATTGGGACCCACTATTAGCGACAGAGTAACAGTTTCAGAAAATGTGGAGATTTCAACTCTGCCATGCACAGATGCAACAGAGGATGCACAGGAGGAATCAACACCTTATTTTACTACACTTCCTCCCGAAATTATTTATCTCAGTGATGCTACTGAAGACACACTTTCTACTTTAAGAGAAGAACATTCAACTGAACCTGCAACAATTACTATTACTAAAAACAATGATTTAACCACATCGGGTGCTACTGAGATCAGTGATGCAACAACATCTCCATCAAATGGCCTCGAAACAATTCCAACCACCGAAAAAGAAATTATACCTTCTACACAACTAAATCAAGACACGACTGTGGTTTCCGAGTGTAATGACAAAATTTCTACAGATTCACCTGAAATAGTAATAACTAAAAAAGATAATGAAGCATTCATAGTAGGTACACCGGGTGAGATTACTGGAATCCCAGTTGAAATCACTATAACCGAAAGAAACGGAAAAACATCAACACATAAGATAATCACTAATCCAACAGAATGGGAACAAACTACCTATGATCCAACAGAAGATGATGCCCTTTCTCTTTTCTTTAAAACTTCTTCAATATCACCTATCGATTCATCTTCAACTACTGAAGGCAATCCACCGCATAATACTGAAGTTACCATTGATGATGCAGAAACGTTGGGAAACACTCCTGCCGAAGTTTACACAACTCCAATTGACAGAACAACTACTCAAGCACCAGACAGTAGGAGTGAACATTCTCCCATAATTTTTCCCACTGATACAACTGAGGAAGAAGACAAATCAACCACTTTGGAACCTCTAGAAGCAACATCAGCATCCACGCCGAGCGAAAATACTCAATCCTCATCCGATAAAACCGAAAGACCTGAAGGAAGTGATACAACACCGAACAGTTCTACTCCTGAAATAATAACAATTTCTTCCGAGATAGATGTTGGTACTTTGAAAAGCGAATCTTTGGGATCAACTACTGAATCAGCAGGAATAACTACAGTTCCACCTGAGACAAATGGTATCCCCACGGAAAGAGACTCAACAACTTTCAAAGACCAAACATGGGAAACAATACCCACAGAATCTTTAGTTACAACAGAGCCATCAAATGGAATCAAGGAACCAGGTACATCTGTAACTAGTTCCAGTCCTGACGACGGAATTACTGCAATATCAAACGAACCGACTACTACAGAGAAGAATCCCGAGCAATATCCTGAAAACTCCCCTGAGGGTACAACCACCACTTCGTCTGGAGTTTCTAGTTCATCACATGTTTCTGAAACAACAGGTAAATAACACTTTAATATTTTTAACAGATTCTTGGAATTTCACAAAGAAATAAATTTTTTCCAGATATAACAACTGCAGTAGAAAGTTCATCTCCAACAACTATGTATCCTAGCACGAATTCTTGTGCTGATGAAGACTGCAATAACACAACTTGCGAAGAAAAACCTAGAGTTCTTCTTGTACCAGTTGTGGAATACAAAGGACCTTGCTTAACTGAAAAAGAATTTCGAAATTATCTTTATAGACTGTTTGACTCCTCAAAAATGAAAGTAAAATGTGTTCCTCTCTAGACTGCATTAGTTAATCAATTAGTTATTTTTTTTTCTTATCATTGATCAATGAATTCTGTTTTCGGATAGTGATTTGATTTTAAATGAACATCATTATTTAACGAAAACAAATGTACAGATTTTGAACTTTCTTATTTTCAGTAATTTTTATTTGAATTTATTTTAATTAATTTATTTATTTATAAATATTTGGTCGGTTTATGAAGTTAATAATTGAACCATAAATAAAGATAAATTGAAAAACTTATTCATTTACAATTGAGAGAATATAAAAACGTCGAAATTGAATTGCAAATTGAAAACAAATATTGAAAAGAACGGATATCTTTACCTAAGTTTATTCTATGTCAATCTACAAAAAAGGTATTTCTACTCACTTTTTTCCTTTAAGTATCTGAGTATACATTGAATGACAATTAATAAAGAAAATTAATAATAAATTGTCAGAAAGAATATTAAAAAAGATACCTAGTCAATAATATCCTGGAGGATTACGGTAGGTATTTAACAGCAGGTCAATTGATCTAGAGCATAACATCCGGTCCTAAATTGCTAATAGTATAATAACATAATTCAACCTAACTGGGTTGAAATCCATTCGTAAAGATGAGTTAGGAGCCCGTAACATGCGTTCAGTCAATTACATACTTTTTGTGAAAACATATTGCGACATTTATTTTTCTCCATTAAAAAAAAAATATATATATATATATATATATATATATATATATATATATATATATATATATATATATATATATATATATATATATATATATATATATATATATATATATATATATATATATATATATATATATATATATATATATATATATAGTTCAAAGATTCACAGGTAATTCAATACTAGTAAATACTGAGACTCTTAATCGAAATATCGAAATATTTCAAATAAAACTCTCAGGGAGCTGTCTACACAAATGTTGTCAACGAGAACGAACCCATCACTTTCGAGAGTGAATATTAAGAGCGTTTCGAAAAGTTCATCGATCTTGTTGAATGATAATAGGATACAATTGTTTCATCATTATTATGAATCATCAGTCCATATTTAATCTATCAATCAAGAATCGATGACTTAATTTGGTATGGGACCTATGTTCGTTTTGAAAGTCATCGATTCTTGATTGATAGATTAAATATGGACTGATGATTCATAATAATGATGAAACAATTGTATCCTATTATCATTCAACAAGATCGATGAACTTTTCGAAACGCTCTTAATATTCACTCTCGAAAGTGATGGGTTCGTTCTCGTTGACAACATTTGTGTAGACAGCTCCCTGAGAGTTTTATTTGAAATATTTCGATATTTCGATTAAGAGTCTCAGTATTTACTAGTATTGAATTACCTGTGAATCTTTGAACTAGCTACACTTTTGCCCGCCTGGGCGTGATCTGGAGCGATTAGGCATGGGATCATTCGTACACATTTCAGACAATTTTCTGTTGTGTTCGAATGAAATATCTACAAAGCCTTCCACTCGCACTCTTGTTGTCATGAGTAGGAATCTTGAACGCTTGGGAGTGTTTATACGTCCTTTCGCCGATAGAGGGAGCCTGTGTGAGTATTTCACTCTCTAGGACTTCTCTTAATTTGGTATGGGACCTATGTTCGTTTTGAAAGTCATCGATTCTTGATTGATAGATTAAATATGGACTGATGATTCATAATAATGATGAAACAATTGTATCCTATTATCATTCAACAAGATCGATGAACTTTTCGAAACGCTCTTAATATTCACTCTTGAAAGTGATGGGTTCGTTCTCGTTGACAACATTTGTGTAAACATTAGCTCCCTGAGAGTTTTATTTGAAATATTTCGATATTTCGATTAAGAGTCTCAGTATTTACTACTATATATATATATATATATATATATATATATATATATATATATATATATATATATATTATATATATATATATATATATATATATATATATATATATATATATATATATATATATATATATATATATATATATATATATATATATATATATATATATATATATCAATTAAAAAATACATCTGGGAGGATGGGAAGGTGTCTACTCACTTTCGCCTTGCACTTTGAAAGACGACAACTCGAGCGTCGAAGACTAGCTTGCGAATAAAAAGAGTAATTAGATGTAAACCGAAATTGCATCTCGAGGTGGAGACCTCGGTAGCTTAGTTGGAAAAAGCAGCAGGGCGTAAACCTGAATACCTGGGTTCGTGTTCCAGTCGAGGTCACAAGCTTTTGTGGTATAATTTCGATTCTCAATTTTCACTATAAAAATACATTTATATATATATATATATATATATATATATATATATATATATATATATATATATATAAAAATTTACTACAAGAAAAAGAATTCTGTAAGTCTCGTGCTATATTATCGCACTTGTAGATATTCGCTATCATAGTATACTATAACTTTTTTTCAATAATTTCTTGACAAATTATTCGATTGAATATTATAGCAGAGCTGGTTATTATCCTTCTAGCGATAAATGTTTGAGAATCTTGAAATCGATGCCTACATTTATTGAAAGCATGATACAGTCACTGTTTCGTACTACAAGGTATTCCATCAGTCACGCCACGTTCAACGAATGAAAGGCAACGATTTCAATCCTCACATACTCTCCTATTGATTGTAAGACAGAAATATAGACTTAGTCTATATGTATGCATATATAATACGAAGATTAATGTACATCTCAAATCTTAGGAATCAATGGAAAGCTGATGAATACATCTACATTGAAAATTAGTCCTTATCTATTAAGATACTATATTTTACAAGTCTAGTTTTTTATGTATATTATATATATATATATATATATATATATATATATATATATATATATATATATATACTACAAGAAAATGAATTCTATAGTTATCGTGCTCATATCACGATGTAGTTCATAATATAGTTATAGTGCTCATAAATTCATATAGTTATTGCAAATATCGAAAATCTCCAATATTAAGATTAGTCGTATACTATAACTTTCCTTCGATAAATTTCCACGAATTATCCAAATGAATATTATAGCAGAGCTGGCTATGAAACATGTACAATGTGATGCCACCATTTTCCTTCACGTCAATCAACCACGTGCGGACATGAATGATATATTATTATTTTTATAGTGAAACTTGAAAATTGAAATTGCATTTTCAAAAGTTTTCGAAAACTTTCGAATCCCAGTCAAGTTCGAGAACTTTTGAAAATGCAATTTCAGTTCTCAAGTTTCACTATAAAAATAATAATAATATATAAATATATATATATATATATATATATATATATATATATATATATATATATATATATATATATATATATATATATATATATATATATATATATATATATATATATATATATTATAAATATGTATAAATGAATGACTACAGTTTTTGGAACCGATATGTATTTAATAATACCTATTTAATAAATATATAGTCCTTATATCAATATATAACAATATATTGAGTCTATTTTTCCTTTATAATTGATTTATGTGCAATTTTTTTATTGTTCACATTCATTTTTACTTTTTTCTATGAATAACGGTACCAATAATACGAAAAGATATTAGATGACATAAAAATATGATTTTTTTCAAAACTTGTCAAGAAATTGCGTTCAATCTGAAAATTGCACCTTATTTGTAATATTTATCCCTCCTATATCACATACTGAAACACCAAATTAAATGAAATAACAAATATTTGACTCAGGATTGGAATCTATAACATTAACCTACCCATCTATTTTATACTTATGACCATCAAAGGTGACTAGGATATGGTAAAATAAAATTCAGAAGTTGTAATGGGTTCTTAACAGTAAGAAATTATTTTATTTTAAGGGGAGAAAATATAAGGCTGATCAAGTTCTTAATCGAAGAAGATTCAATAAATTATTGCCAGAATTGATACTAATATACACGTAGTTGTAATGAATACATTATAATATTACTTGAAATACTTCAAAGGTCAACATGAAGAAATACAATAATACAACTTCAAACATCATAAGAACTTTACAACAACAGAGGTATTGAGGTTCCACGAAAATACTTTCTATTGAACTTTTCAGGTTTTTCAAATGTATGCCAATGAATGAAAATCATAGTTTCTAAGTTAATTATTTCATATTAAAATATGAAGAGTTTACTTTTAAGAAATAAATGTTATAACTGAAACAATTTCTTTGAAATATACGCTATGATATCTGATAACTGACATAGCAAACAAATAAAGGCAATGTTATCGATAATTCGTTTTCAAATTAATGTGTTGTCAATATAATAGGTGCAGGTGAAGTTGAATTAGAGTACAGGAACTTGGGTTAAGTTAGGTTCAATTAGGTTCAAGTTAGGGCGGTTTAGATTATGTAATATAAAGATGAAATACGATGTCACATTTGGCACAATATGGAATTCCCATTTTTGCTTACGTGCATGTTAATAATAATAATAATTATTATTATAAGGTCTTTATTCTCAACAGGAATAATACCGAATTACAGTAAATAATAAAATAATGTTGAATAATAACTAAATATTTAATAGTGTAGGCGTTTACTTGATGTAAATCCATTATAATTGAATATAAACTTAAATTCAAACACTTGAACTTATGATTTACATAACTATATTTGAACTGAATATTACATTAACTATATATTTGACTAGTTCAGATGGGAAAAGTATATAAAAATTATATTTGAATATAAACTTAAATTCAAACACTTGAACTTATGATTTACACTTTATTGACTACATAGCATGACGCGTTTCGTCGTTACAAACGACTTCTTCAGATGCTTACAGAATAATATATTATTACAATAAAGTGTAAATCATAAGTTCAAGTGTTTGAATTTAAGTTTATATTCAATAATAACTAAATAAATGAAATGAAAAGAATTATAACGAAGAGCTCAAATAATTAAAAAAGTAATTAATAATGAAATAATAAAATCAAATGAAATAGTATTCAGAACACAATCTAAATCAATTCATTTCAGTCAATTTTCTTTTTTCACATAACTCCTAATAATAAGTTCTATGGAGTCAAGGCGAAGAACACATTTATTAGCAACTGTATTCAATGTAGACTTCATAAACTAAATGGGGATTGTATTAGCGAGCTGGTCTATTACCACCTACAGAACATACATTTTAGGTGGTAATGGTGGATCTTTGGAGTCTCTGGGTGGAATAAGTCTGTAGTACGAGGATTTTGCCTAGAAACACGAAATTTCAAAGCGGGCAGGAGAGGAGGACAATCAATACTGTTGTGCAGTAATTTGCAAAAAAAAATTTCTCTCCTGTGCTCTAATGAGATTAAACTAAATCGATGCAATAATTCGTTATGATTGACTTCTCTCTGTGGATTTAACTCCTTCCTCTATGTTATGTGTAGTGAAGTTTAAAAATGATAGAAACGTTATTACATTTCTGAAGATTGGGTTATACAAGGTTATAACAGATTTTGATTCAAAATCCGTTCTGCAGATACCTCTTAGTATCGGTGTTGCCAAATACTGATCAGATGAAGTGAAAGACGAACAGACAAAAACAACATTATCTTCTGTGAAAAAAATGGAAATTGGAGCAGATTTTTCAGCCTATTCAATATCATTGTAGTTTAAACAGAGTTCATCAAACTCCATCTGCAAAATTTGGACATAAATCATTATACTGATAATTGTATCTGCTTCGAAATTTTTAGATCTTCACAATAGATTTCTAAGTAATCTTATTCAAATAACGTATCAATATCAAAATGATTTAATGGGACACCCCATTCAATAAATGTAAATTATCTAAATTTTCTAGACAAAAATCAAATGATCTTTAACAGTCGAATTTTTTTTTACAGCGGCAGCTGTTTCGAGGGTCAGTGGCAGAATGGCAAAAGACACGGATTAGGAGTAGAAACACGAGGACGGTGGATATATAGAGGCGAGTGGACACAGGGGTTCAAAGGAAGATACGGGGTTAGGCAGTCAAACACATCGACAGCAAAATACGAAGGAACGTGGGCTAATGGGCTTCAGGATGGTTATGGGTCAGAGACATACGCCGATGATGGTAAGCGGAGTTATTTTGATGCATACGTTGATATTCAGAAGAAAAAACTGCAATTAAAAACTAAACTGATCTCTATCTTTTGCTTTTGAATAAGATTCATTTCAATGAATAGGCCGATACAGCCTGGCGTGATTGGAAAATCATAGGAACTTGATTGTTTGGATGCATGCCACTGAAGATTCCCATAATAGAATGAAACAGCTGTATGGTATATCAACAAGTTCGATATTTTTCGGAATGCACTTAACATTTACTCCGTTGACAACATTTATCTAGACAGCTCTCTGAGTGTTTTATCTGAAATATTTCGATTAAGAATCTCATTATTCTCTAGACAGAGGAAAAAAGAGAGATTTTATCTATTGATGTAACCGTCAATCGACTAGTTCAGTTTTGATTGTTGATAACTTTAGCGGGAGTTGGACAAGGAAAAGCTAAGCCAGGGAATCTCTCATGGCGTCTGTACCTCATAATAAAGCGTCGCGGCGCTGCGTCGTCCTAGATTCATCGTCTGGTCCGCTATTTCGGTCAAATAGCCCTGTAACCTCGTGCCGTACACCAACAAATTCGAAAACACGAGGCAAAGAAATCGAACCAATTTTGCGCTTGAACTTTATAACCAGTTCTAACTAGTTTACAACTATTTCAAACTACTGGAGAATAAATTTGGACTGTTAACTTGGTTTCTGTAACGTCTAAACAATTTTTTCAAAAACTAAATTTTATTATATAGAATATATAATAATAATTGTTGTCTCGACTCACGTATTCGTTACAAATTTATTGAGTTACAAATTAAATTGGTGATTGATGAGGTCGATACTTGAAAAATTGAATCCATAATAAAACAATATTTAGAATTTTCTCATAATTTAAGACAACTACGCATGACGACGTTTCGAAGTGCTATTTCTTTATCAAATGCTGAGTTAATACTGATTATTAGGTATTAATTCAGCATTTGATGAAGAAATAGTACTTCTAAACGTCGTCATGCGTATTTGTATAAAATTATGAGAAAATTCTAAATATTGTTTTGTTATACAAAATTAATCTCGAACTTCATGTACTAGGTTAGTAACATATTTAGAATATGTTAATTCGGATATGAATGTAGCATTTATATACTTGAAGGCGATATTCATTTAACTGTATCATATAATTTTGGATTTCCCAATTTGATATTTCCATAAAGATTTTAACTGAATTTGCTGCTCTTGATGATTAAATGAAGGAATTGGAATTGTATAATTATGATGTAGGAAAATTTGTCAACTATTGCAAAACCAGAAGTCGATAAGCGTCATAAAAAGAAATTAATTTTTCCGTAAAACAAAACGTGTTGAATCAAATCAATACATCACGATCTGTAAAAAGGAAATTCATGCGGTAATTGAAAGAAACCAAATTATTTCTCAAGTACGTTTGGTACGTTTTTTTACTAGTGAAAGTAGTATTGGTCTAATGCATTGAATAACTGCATTTTCATATAAACATTTCTATTCGTAACAGTTCCGGTACTTCCGAAAATCGTGATAGGTTCCACTTCCTGTATGAGTACGCTGTTTTCTGAACATCGTGTCAATAAACAGGCACACACACACACACACACACATATATATATATATATATATATATATATATATATATATATATATATATATATATATATATATATATATATATATATATATATATATATATATATATATAGTAGTAGAATTGCACTAATCCGTCAATAATCCCACCCTTAATTTCGTCAAATTCAATTTCTTGGCTTGAAGGAGCCATAGATACACAATAAATTATAACGGTTGAAGAAATATGTAAAGTACTTCAAGACGAAGTACTACAGTAGCTGTAGTAGAACTACTACAACTATAGAAGTAACACCAGACACAGCATCTAGCTGTTTCAATAACTGCATAATATGATCTGATTATACAGATTTTATAACTTTCCGAAAAATACAAAAAAATGTTTTCGAACCAACATCACAAGCTGCACAAAAACATCCTTCAGTTGAAGATTATTATAATGTAATTAAAAATTAAAAAATCCCAATACATTGTATTTATTTGATAGTGTTGGCGTTTACTTGATATAAATCCATTATAATTGAATATAAACTTAAATTCAAGCACTTGAACTTATGATTTACACTTTATTGACTACATAGCATGACGCGTTTCGTCGTTACAAACGACTTCTTTAGATGCTAACAGAATAATGTCATGCTATGTAGTCAATAAAGTGTAAATCATAAGTTCAAGTGTTTGAACTCAAGTTTATATTCATTTATAATGGATTTATATCAAGTAAACCCCAACACTATCAAATAATTGAAATTTTGATTTACACTTTTACGACGAAGAAGTCGTTTGTAACGACGAAACGCGTCATGCTATGTAGTCAATAAAGTGTAAAACATACGTTCAAGTGTTTGAATTTAAGTTTATATTCATTTATAATGGATTTATATCAAGTAAACCCCAACACTATTAAATACTTGAACTTCTGATTTACACTTTTACGACGAAGAAGTCGTTTGTAACGACGAAACGCGTCATGCTATGTAGGTAGTCAATAAAGTGTAAATCAAAAGTTCAAAAGTTTGAATTTTAGTTATATTGAATTACATTGTATTTTCCTTTAAAACTGCTTTATTTTATTCATTATGAATTTTTCTATACAATCCAGTAATCCAAACATTACCATAATCCGGCACCTTCTGGTTTTTAATTTTGCCGTATGTGAGATTCCACTATATATATATATATATATATATATATATATATATATATATATATATATATATATATATATATATATATATATATTTATATATATTTATGGATAAAGTTTTCAATTTGACTGATATTTTCGGATAGCTATGAGTAGAAGTTGTGTTTGTGACTAGTTTGTTTTGTAGGCTTCAGAGGCTTCTGTATCACGTCCATCAGAATTCTTGATTATATTCAAAATGAAAGTTTTATATAGAATACAATAAAAAATATATGAAACTATATATGGCAAAATACGAAAAAGTAGGACTTATTAAATTAGGGACGAGAAATAAAATGAATTTCATTGTTGGACACAGAAACAAGACGACAACTCAGAATTCATTATTTCATGGAGCACTATTGAAGTATAATAGTTTACCAAAAAAAATCAAGGACTGTACTAGCTTTAAATCATTTAACAAACAATTATTTGATTATTATTTGAATAGAATGTAATTACTTTATATACAGTTTATAATATAATATAATACAGTTTAATAGGGTAAATATGCAGGTAAAATATTAAAATATAATTATGTACTTATACATGTAAAGAGAAGAAAATTGTACAGCTACTAGCTAATAAAGATGTTATTATTATTATTATTATTATATTTCAATTTGCTAGTTTTTATTAAAACTGGCTTGGGATCCTATAGATGGTGATGAAAAAACAAAATACAGCAAACCCACGAAATTCAAAGTTAACAATCGCACATTTGCGGTTTATGTTTGTATTTTTAATCTGAAAGTTCGCAAGCCTGAACTTTGGTAACTAATTTTCATGAGGACCATCAAGCTCAAAATATATGCCAAAGGGTGATTTCGTATGCAGAGTGTAACAAAATGTAATGCGGAAACGATTATCAACGTGTTTCGAGCTGGTGGGACATCATATGGAAGTAGCGAAATCAATTTTACGACATAAAAACATCCCCCCGCAATAAAATAGTTCCAGCTCTTCAACGTTTCCAGCACTGTGGGGCCGATTGAATATTTTACGGAATCTCGTATTTACAAACCTAAATAATTTTTCTCTTGTTTCTTTCCGCGTTAATTTGTCGAAGGTTTTTGTTCTTGGGCACATCCCAGTGTAAAAAAGATTGTATTTTTTCATAATAGAATTTTTTTCATAAAATATTCAGAATGGACCAGAGACAATATGAATCAAGTCTATTTCCATTCTAAAATTCTTTAATTAATTTGATGTTTTCAACTCAAGGCCTGCAATGATTCATTTGATGAATGAACGAGAATATTATTCGACTTATAGGGGCACTTAAAGCCTCGAAACGCTGTTCCTCTTTGCGCTTATTCATCACAAAAATGATGACGAGAGAATGAACCTTCTTGATTCATCACAAAATCGATTTTTTGAGTTATTTTCTGCTTCTGGCAATCGTCCATGACTGACTTGTAACTGTAATGTATTGTTTCATCTGCGTGAAAGTTTCAACGATGTTTTGGCTTCAGATCGTAATTGTATGAAAGGATGATATGCAGAGTATTTATGAATAATCAAATAAGTGAGAGGGTGCAAGGAAAATTGTTGTTAATTATAAAACCACGATTATTCTGGTTAAGAAAATCATTTTCTTAACCAGAATTTAGAAATTTTGCATGATGAAAATGGTTCCGACAGAATTGAAAGTTGAGCTAATATTTACATAAATAAATATAAAAATGAAAATTTAAATCAAACACTTGTTTAATTTTTCACAAATATTCAATTATATCCAAGAGTTTGATTTAAATTTTCATCGAATCATGTTTCATCAAGATGTAAGTGAAAATTCAATCTCAGTTATTAAATATAAAAATAGATAATTGATGAGGCCGATACTTGGAGAAAATTAATATCCACAGTAAAACAATATTTAGAATTTCCTCATAATTTAATATAAATACGCATGACGACGTTTCGAAGTACTACTTCTTTATCAAATGCTGGATTAATACTGGCATTCATCAGTAGTAATCTAGCATTTGATGCAGAAGTACTTGGTACTTCGAAACGTCGTTATGCGTATTTATATTAAATTATGAGAACATTCTAAATATTGTTTTATTGTGAATATAAAAATACCTTAGAAGATCGAATACATTGACATCATATAACACTAGAAAGTTGTTCACCTCTACTTCAAGTGTCTCTGAAAGAATTATTGGTATTTGTTTCAAGTAAAACCGACCTAAAGTTGATTATTTAGCTCTAAGTATATTAATTTTTTATGCCATTGTTTTAATATATACTCAACATCTATTTAAATGTGTGAGAAAAATGATTATTTTTTTTCGAAATGGTCTAGAAAGCTATATCAAGTTCTGAAAAATATATTCAAAATTGGGAATTGATGAAGTTTTATTCAGAAAAGTATTAGTCGAATGAATTAATTATCAAAATATAGATATTCGCAAGACATTCTTAGATAGGTATACCAATAAAAATTGCATTGTAATAAAATTATCATGTGGAATTTTCAGGGTCACTATTTCAAGGTTATTCGTGTTGATGCCCGGTATTATATACATTGTTTATTTAATTCGTTATGGACTGACAGATTTTTCATTAATAACTTTCTTCATAAACTCATAATATTTATGAAGTTGATATAAAGTTAATTATTCATCAAGTAGTATTTTATTCCTTATAACAATAAGTTTTTTTCACATATTCATATATTTAATGAAACATATGAGTAAAACGGAGATTTATTTACTGATGAAGTGTGAGTTTAAAATCTATCACTTTTTGAATTTCACTCGGATTTCGGTTATCTTTAAGTTTACGTAAAAAGTCGAAAATCCTATTGAAAAATTTTCGGTAAATCTCCTGACATGTTTCATTTTATATTTGCTTCAACTGTTTTTTAGTTATGGAAAAAAATTTGTTTTATAAATCGAATTTGAATATTTATAATCCGGCCTTTTAAAACTGTCTAGTCGTAGTTTCATACTGTTATTTAAAAAAAAAAGCTGAAAATTCAGAATTGTAATTATATTTTCCCAATGTAACCTATAAGTTATTACATGGAAATAACATTATGAACAAAATTAAAACAATATTTTTAGGGTAAATATCAAATGAGACTAAAATTATTTGGACAAAACAACGTTGGGAACAGAAAGAAAAAGATTTTTTCTATGTGTTTTCAAATAAAAAATGCAGCTTTTTTGGTGTGAAGAGTATTGACGTGAAGAAAATTCGCTCGATTGCAAAACTCACACATCTTCATTTTTGCTAATAGTTTTCCAAATAATCATTGAGTGTTGTAGAATTAATTATCACTCTGTACCTCGAAAACGAAAAGGGCTACAAAAATTTTGGCGAATTCATTTTGAGTTTTCCAAAAACGTAGTGATTTGTTCCAAAAACCCTTACTTTCCAACTTCAAAAAGAGGGATTTATTATTCAAAAATGTCGAAATTCTACTCTGTTCATTTTTCGTTTCGCATGCCGATAAAAATTCGAAGTTCGCAGTAAAATTGGTAATACAGGTAATTTGTTTTAATTTTAATTTCGATTTATCCAATCATTAACAAGGGTATATGTACATTTGAAACTACATATAAAAACACGATCCTAATAATCAATTTTGTGGAAAATATTTTCTTCCTGTAGAGTTAACGATAATGTGAATGTACCACTTTCTTGAAATAAATTTTGAGCTCAATTTGAATCTGTTTCATGTTGGATATAATTGCTTCTAGGTTCATTCATTCTGAAGTTTTTTATTGTACTAATATATAGAATTTTTTACGTTCGCTACATTTGAGTTCATAACCATTAGTTCGTTCTTCTTCTGAAAGTTTTTTCTCTTTGTGGTTTATCAATTTTCCTTTATTATATAGTTTTATATGGAAGTTTAAAGTTTTCTCTGGAGAGAGAAATGGTCTGCATTATTCGGAATGTTTGCCTTAACTAAACTATCAGCACAAAAATCTACAAGTGGCAAGAAAAACTTCGTGAAATGTATTTCAGTAGCTCAAGAAATATTTTTGTAAATTGGTAATTATTGGAAAGTATTTGTTGTAAATATCAAGAAAAGATGAGCTGTATATTATATTGGTTATTGAGTCTATGTTGGAAATAGTAAGAGAGCTGAGTTACATGTTTGAGCAGATGTTTAAGGCGCTTTGCAAATTTGTTAAACATATTTTTTGTGTTTTATAAACACAATTCTTGAGGTAATTTTAAATTTGTGAATGTTCGAATGGAATACATGAGAAAATACAAAATCTAGAAGCCAGACTATTTTAATGGGTTTTATATCCAGCGAGTCGTCGCAAAGTTATTATTTCGAAATGTCTATAAAATTTATTGAGTCATTTAAAGATTCAAAGCTAATATTATTTATCATCAAAAATTAATAATTGAAATAAGCCAGCTCATTTGAGTAGATTCTTCTACTTGCCAGACAATCTAGAAAGTTATACATAGCGAGTGACCAGTGCTAAAGCGTAAGCACAAATGCGAGATAGAGCATTTACCATTTATATAATGTTTTATCCATTGTCATAATTTCATTCTTCATCTTCTATGATTTCGTCATCTGAGCTGATACACTCATATTCTGAATTTGAATTTGAATTTTCAATTATCAATTTTTGATAATAAGAAATATTTTGTATGAATGTTGAAGTTCCTCGAAATACGAGAGCGGTTTGATAAGTCAGTGACTTTTTGAATTTTCCGCGAAGTTATTCCAAATGCAACAATGCTGCCGTCAACTGTAATCTATTAGTGGGCAACTGTTAAATTTTGAGCAAGCTACGTCATGCAGTTGGTGTTTGATAGCCATTCAAAGCAGACAACCTCGTGAATTTTTACGAAAATGGAGAAAAGTGAACTTCGTGTACTGATTAAGCATTACTTTTTACGTAAAAAAACCATCACTGAAACTATGTAAAAGCTTGATAAATACTAGAGGGACTCGGCACCATCAATTTCAATGGTAAAGAAGTGATTTACAGAGTTCCGTTGTGGTCGTAACAGCACTAGTGACGCCGAACGTTCAGGTCGCCCAAAGGAAGTGATCACGCCGGAAATCGTCGATGAAATCCATGAAATGATATTGGATGATCGGAGAAGGAAAGTACGTGAGTTGGCTCATGCTATAGGTATCTCAACTGTACGGGTACATCATATTTTACACGAATATTTGGACATGAGAAAACTCTCCGCGAGATGGATGCCGCGATTGCTCACACTCGACCGTAAGCGCATTCGTGTGACAACTTCAAAAGAGTGTTTAGCGATGTTCAGCCGTAATCCGGACGAATTTTTGCGCCGTTTTGTTACTGTGGACGAAACATGGATCCATCACAATACGCCAGAGACCAAGGAACAATCGATACAGTGGGTTGCTCGGGGTGAACGTGGACCAAAGAAGGCCAAACAGAGTCTGTCAGCCAACAAAGTCATGGCCACAGTTTTTTGGGATGCACGCGGGTCATTCACATTGATTACCTCGAGAAAGGTAAAACAATCACAGGCGAATATTATTCAAAGCTTTTGGACAGATTCGACGTTGACTTGAAGCAAAAACGGCCGTATTTGGCGTAGAAGAAAGTGCTGTTTCATCAAGACAATGCACGTGTGCACACTTGTTTAGTCACGATGGCCAAAATCCGCGAATTGAGATACGAACTGCTACCTCATCCAGCATATTCTCCAGATTTAACCCCCTGCAACTCTTATCTGTTTCCAAACCTAAAGAAATGGCTGGGTGGTAAGAGATTTGAGTCTAATGAAGAAGTCATTACCGAAACAAACGCGTATTTTGAGAGCCTTGAGAAAAGCTATTATTTGGAGGGTATAAAAAAAATTAGAAAAACTTGGACTAAATGTATCGAGCTGAAAGGTGATTATGTAGAAAAATTGAATGTTTATTTGTCACAAAAAAATTTTTTTATTCAAAAAGTCACGGACTTATCAAACCGCCCTCGTATTTTTTGGATATTTTAAAAGAATAACTTTGAAGGGGCCTAGCTGGATATTGAACCCATTAATATGGTCTAGCTTATATATTTCTTATATATTCAATTCAAACCTATCAAAATTTCAAACTGCCTCACGAATATTGTGTATCTCAAATTGCAATTTCAAAAGTATATATCTCAGCCAATATCCACCACTTTGTAGCCAGGCGTCGGTATTGTGTTTAAATAATACAGAAAACGTATTTAACAAATTCTCAAGGTGCTTGCTGAAAATACCTGATGAAAAAGTCACTCAACTCTTAGACGGATATTTTTGTGCCCGCTGATTAGTAATGTTCCTGATAATTCAATTGGTAGCCTTCTGTTCCAAGGTGTAAAATTTCGAAGTAGTCTGGATTGCAATCATTAGATTTCATCAAATAACCACTTCACCAATTCCAAAGAAATAAATTATTATATACCTGAAACTGTTGGAGGAAATTGGAGGTGTAAATCAAATCGTGTTTAATTTTTGTCAATAAAGCACTTAACAATACGAATACACTGATTTCAATCTCTATGTTACCTGCACGATTCGGCCCGAAACACGAGGCTGCGTCTATGTTTAACTTGTGCGTGTCATCACGCACTAATCTATACATAGAATAAGCTTACGTATTACTGTACATCTTGTCAAGATTTCAATCTGTAAGCTTCTTTAAGCTCAGTTTAAAAATCCTAGTTTGCTTTTTCTATAAATACCAATTCGTTAAATTCAATATATTGTAAATCAGAATTGATAAACTTGTACTAATAAGGTCAATTGACGTATGGTATACCTATACCATACGTATACCATACGTAACCCTTAGGGAAACTTGAAAATCATATATAACTCATGAAAGTTGCTCAAATTGCACAAAAATCTTTGATTTACTCGATATATATTTTGGGCTACTTATACTTTGTTAGTTGTATGAACTCTTGAAAATAGATAAGTGGCCCGAAACATATGTTGAGTCATTTTGATATTTTCCTAGAATTGACTCAAGAATTTCTAATTATATTCACCTTTTTTATTAACAGAAAATCTAATGGATTATCAATTGATACAGTTTTTAAGAACTACGGGTTATATATAAGTGGATATTTTATTGTTTAATGTTTCACTGAAACATTAAGAAAATACGTAGGCTATGTAATTTTTTAAAATTATTCGTCTGCCATTCATTGCATGAAAGTGGCAAATTTCGGTCAAAATAACAGAAAGAAAATTAAGAATTGGTAACTGATTGAATTTTTGACGAAATTTAAGAATCTGAGAATTTAAAATAGAGAAATTAAATACTAAAATTTTGAGAAAATAGAATGCTGATTGATTGAAATGTTGATGAAAAATAGAGTAAATAAGTAAATCGATACTCATATATACGTAAATGCAGAGAATAAGAAGAAATAATGGAAAGAAAACCATGAGAAATAATGTGTGTGAGTAATAACTATTCGATCATATAATTACTAAGGTTGAAATATAAAAATACTAAGGTTGAAAATGTTGAGAAAAAACTGTACTAAAACACGAATTGATTGAAACGTTCACCAAATATGATTATATAATAATAATGATAAATATGAATTAAAAAAACTAGGAGCAAAATAAATTTTAGAAAATTGAATTAGTGAAGTGAATTGAATGACCCCAATGAGAAAATCTGATAAAAAATATAATTATCAACAAAAATAAGTGAAACTTACTGAATAATAAAATGTATCAAAATAAACGAACAAAACAAAATAAATGAAAATTTTGCAGTTATAAGCAATTAGAGGGTTTCACTTCAAACTTTTTTCAAATTTTCAATTAAAATCTTCGTTTAGACCTAAAAATTCATTTTGTTTCAGATATTTGATTATTTGAAAATCATATGATCCTGAAATTGCAATTTAAATAAAGAGCCACTGAAAGTCCAATTAAATACTCAATAAATAACACTGGAATTCGTTCAGATATTTACTCAACGTTAAAAATGTAGTGTAAATTCAATTTCTTTTATAGTAGCTTGTAATGTAAGATTAACATATTCAGTTTTCTTCTTCTTTAAATAAATATGATCTTGATTGTGAAAGAACACTATTTCTCATTCTATTTTTATTGTAAGCTGAGCGAATTCCGTTCAAAAATAACCATAAAAATTAACGAAAGGAAACAAATTGTCGGATTTACAGAATACTTCAAAAAGTTTAAAGGCAATGAAATTGTATACGATTCTATGAGTTTCTGACGATTGTAAGTAAATTGATGTTGGATTAAGTGATCGAAGAGAAGCAAAAACTAACATATGATTAACATTATCTAATATTATATTTTATTTTATGATTCGTTTTAATAGGTCATCAAAATTTATTCATGTTTATAATTTGAACGCTATATATTTCTTATTGCGAGATTCGACCTTCTTTATGTTCATTTGAATATGTATATATTGCTATCGTGAATACGTAAGTGGACAATCGAAATTATTTTACCACTGCTGCAATGAAGACATTCTGAAAAATTGTCGTCTTGACAATTTAAAAACGTATTCAACGAAATACTGAATACTTAATAAGTGCGATTTCTTTAAATTGAAACACAGAAAATAATACTGAAATAACAACTCTCTGGTTTGTGAACTATTAGGGAAAATCTGATAATTTTTCTTCATGTCGGATAGTATTTTTTGAAAAGTATTAGGAAATCTCGTCTTCCATTTTTTCGACCTTTTCCTTTATCGGCCTTGGTAAGTATTAGATTGTTATTTTTGACTATCTCTCTTATGTTTTTTATAATGTTATATTCACCCATTTTCTTCTCTCCCGACTTGTTTAAAGAAAGAAGAGTATGTCGAAAAAATGGAAGACGTCTTATCCAAATTAGATATTTCCGCCTTACAGAAAGATCCCACGGGTTCCTTTTTGACTGAAATTAAAATTAAAGTACAACAGGCGTCGGAATTGTTGGATATTATTTACCTTAAGATTAAAGTTATCCCAATGAGTTAAGAACTGAGAATGAGTTATTTAGTTAAATCTTTTTTCTAATTATTTAGTTATTATTTAGTTATGTATTCAATATTGTTATCATTTTCTGTAATAGGGTGTTATACCTGTTGAGAATAAAGAACTTATTATTATTATTATAGGACCTCATGAATTATTCGGGCTGGTTAGACCAGTTGCTTCTTTTTCGAAAGCACCTTCGTGTAAGCTTTCTGAATTTCACAACACAAACTTCAAAGAACATGCTCAGTTCTCTCCTAAATAGTGTATGAAAAATTCAATACAACTTATTCAAAAATTAGATAAAATTGACTTTAAAAAACTTTAAATTAGTATCCTTCGACGTATCCAACATGTTTCCTAACATAACTATGGAAGAATGTATACCCCTAATTGAAAACATCTTGGAAAAAAGAAAAACACATCCAACGATAAAAGCAGACTTCTCAACATTATTTAAGGTTGCCTTGGGACAGAATTATTTCAGATTCCAAAACAGAATATATTTACAGAATTCGGGTCTACCTATGGGTTCTCCCCTAAGCCCGTTATTAGCGGACATATTCATGGACAACATGGAAACCACAATTTTAGAATCGGAGATATCAAAGAACATATAATTTTTTGGTGTGGATGACATCTTAGTTGTCATCCACATCCGCTATGTGGATGACATCTTAGTTGGGTTTAGTGGAACAGACCGACATATCAGTTCATACCTGACATATCTAAATTCTTTACATGAGAAGATCAAATTCACGGTAGAAAAGGAACAGAATAATTCGTTGAATTTTCTTGACCTTACAATTTCCAAACAACAGGATACATTTTCGTACAAAATATTCAGGAAACCTACCTTCTCTGACGCCATCATAAATTTTAATTCGTTCAGTCCAATAAGCCATCGAATCGCAGCTCTCAATTCAATGATCCATAGGGCCTTTTCGATTCCCTTATCAAAACAAGACCTTAGGGAAAAACTTAATGTGATACGTACGATAGGTATGAACAATCAGTTTCCACCGAAAATAATCAATACATTAATTATAAAAAAAGAGAAACGCTTCATCAATAGACTTTTATATAGGCCACACTAAATCAATAATGACAATGATAGAAATGAATTAAGATACACACGTCCCCTATTAAAAAATCATTAAATTCTTCAAAAATAATAATTTGAATATAGCCTTTTCAAGTCACAGCAGCTTTAATAGAATGATCTTTAATAAAAAATTGTCCAAATTTTATAGATTGGACTGTGAAGAATGTCATATGTTGGCCAGACCGGAAGATGTTTTGAAACTAGGCTAAAAGAACACGCAATAAACGGACAGTCTGCTTTTCGGAAACATCTAGAGTCGACAGGACATAAGATCTCACGTTGTTTTAAACCTAATATTCTCCATTACTGTGAAAAAGTTATGAAAATGAACTACCTGGAAGCCATGGAAATGAATGAACTTCAAAAATCCGATAAATACAATCTTCTCAATGACCAGTTAGGAATAAACCACTCCCCGCTGTTGAATCTCTGATAATTTGGAAACCCCCACCTGTATGACCGAATTTAAGGTGGATTCTGTGGTCCGAACAGATATGAAAATATTTGAAGCTTGTCTTTGTAACATGTATTCATTCTTGATGATGCCGTAAAAGGCGAAACTAGTCGAATAAAGAATTGTTCAGTCAGTGATTTTTAGACAAGTTTTTATTATTACCTCTCATTTAAATATGAACTATCACAGAGTACATTCATCGTCCATTGAATTTATCAACATAAAATTTTATATTCTGTGTACATTTCGGTAAATATTTGAAAAACTACCTTGAATATAAATATTGGTACCTAAGAACGCTTGAGTATATGTGGTAGATATATTTTCTTTGGTTCACTTTAAACACTTCATCCGTTGAAAGACATGACGTCGTTTTTTAGGTTAATTGAACATGTCAAAAAGTATAACATTGAGAATTTTCCCATAAATCCATCACTTCTGAAAAGCAGACCGAAAAACTTCGATTTAGATTTTAGATAAGCAATAACCGATGTGAATTCTTAATTGATTTTCAATGTTGCCATATGTATTACTTCCATTTCACATTTTATCAATATCAAACTCAGGTTAACTGTATAACATTAATTAGGATTCCATTCGTCTTGATTGTTCACGAACGATTCGACAACCCAATTGAAATTTGGAAAAAGCCAGCGAATTCTTTTCAAGATATTATTGTTCCGACAATCTCCAGAAATTTATATCTCAATTTCGGGACGAATCCAAGGAAATCTAGATACCATTTAAGAATTCCGATACAATCTCCCATAATTTATGTCTATTCGTATAATTCTATCTAAAAGTTTTTGTTCTAGAATCTTCATTTCGAAATGATTTATTATTGCTTTAAAATCTCTTAACAAACTTTGTGTTTCATATTAAGTGTTGTATAACAGGTTTTAGTGTTGTATACCTTCTGATATACTTTTGCTGTTAGAAATTTCAAATGTTTTTTTTCGAAATATATGTACATTTCTGAAAGTTATGTTCGACGACCCTCGAAATAAAAAAATCTGAAGAAGGAATCATTTCATACATCTAGGCGGCAGCATTTTTTACCTAATCGTGTATTCAGTGTATGGAACAGTTTACCTGCTGAAGTTGTGAACTCTCAGTCAGTCAACGTGTTCAAGAAAGTGGTAGATGAATTTTTGTTTTCATTTTGAGAAATTGTTTTTGTCATATATTTTCATTGTCAATGTGTACTGATCACTATTTTTTTTCCTCTTGTTGTTATTATTTTTTCTTTTCTCAAATGTTTATCTAATGTATTATCCTCACATTGCAGTATTCTGTAAAAAGTGTTAATGGGCTTATGGGTCTTCAGACCCCTGCCTTTAATTATATTTAATAATAATAATAAATTTTTAAAAACTGTACTTTCATTTATCTCCAAAAAAATTATTTCTATATCAATTAATTGAAAAGGCTTCAATATGGTATATTTCCCATCTCGCACTAGTAATTAAGATTTACAATAATAATAGATGGAGTGTTTTGACTTTTCGAAACAACTAAAAAATCTTGGTTGTGAGATTTGATTCTCACAACCAAGATAATATTAAGAATATTCTAGAATATTCTCAATAATTTGATGAGTCAGTGTTAAAATAAGTATTTAATTTCCAGATCATATAACAATGCTAATTCCTCGTTATTTTATTGAAAAAAAAATCATTCAATAGATTTATTCACGAAAATTACTATGAACATTGTAGAACAATAGGAAAATATTTTTGAAGTGCTGAAACAATGCATTTTAGCCTTATATAAATGCTAAGGTACATATAATTTTCCCTTTAGAAATTCTCCACACATAACCTACAATGTCCTTCATTTATAGCGCAGCAGATTTTGTATAAGACATGAATCAATAGAAAAGCTATAAAAATATAATTTGCGAATTAAAAGGACATGAAATAATTCCAATAGACATTAAATTTTGTTTATGCATCAGAAATGTTGATGAGATCCCCTTCTATTTATTGTCTAACGTTTAGTGGTAATCTGTATAAATATCTCAGCATGCTATCTATAGTTATACCGGATGTGTTTATGTGCAGGTGGTCTGAATTTGGAAAGTAATTACTCTGAATAATTGACACTTGATCTCACGATTATAACATCTTCAACGGAAAAAGATATGAAAATACGATGATAAATAACGTTCAACTTATTTCTTGCGCGAAACTTGGTGGATTTAGGCATTCTCGTCTGTATTGTTTAAGTGATTAAATTACACAAAAATGTTTAATATTTATTTGAGTCTGGAGTTACTAACCTGTTATCAAGAGTTTCATACAATAACAACACTTTTCATCAGTTTAAGATCGAAAATGAGACAGAAGTTCGAAATATTGGTCAGAAAATTTGGTGGAATTTTGCCACCAGTTTAAATCTAGTTTTTATATTTTACTTTCATAATTTCTTAATTCAATTTCATTTTCTGCCTAGAATGCCGTTCATTTATTACGTAAGCACTTTAGTGGGACAGGGGGGTCTGCTTATTTTGGACGACATGGGGGAAGGGGGTCTAGATGATGATTACGTCATCAGTAGTTATTTACTTTTTTACACATATGGCAACCCTCACGTTGTCTTTGCTTGAAAACTACACGCATTTTCGGGGATTCCCCCAAATAATTCAAATGTTTTAATTACCGCTAGTAAAAAATGAATACGCACACTGATAAGAAAATTAAACCTGTAAGAGTCGCTGGTCATCGTGCTAATGAACTGATGTGCATTATTCAAAATTTAGAGCATGGTGTTGTTGAATGACTCGATGACAATTACGTTGACATTCCAAAATTGGATGAAAGTGAGAAGACTCACAACACTGAGCAGCGAAAATCCAATGACATCGAAAACTTAGAATCATGGATTCGGGTATCATGGTCTGAGGAGTGTTTATTCGATTGAATATGTGTAAAAAAATTTGAAGTAAGTTTTTATGTTCGTAATATTACTTAATATTATAATATTTTTGTACCTTATTCTATGTTGAATACCGTATCAGTAAAATCTAATCTCTATCCTAAAACTATTTTGATACTTTTAGAATTATAACTTCTGCCCATGAATAACTAAAAAAATTAATATATAAAAAAAAATGTTTACGTAAGCATGAAGAGAGGGGGGTAAGAGGTGTGCTTACTTTTGCGACAAGTGAGTTGGGGGGCTAAATAATTGTAATAAATTTGCTTACGTAATACTTGAATGACCCCTTATTTGAAATATAATATGATATTGTTACAAGATTTCTTATGTATTCGAAAGATATGGACATAATTATTCAAAAAGTTCTGAATTTATATTAGACGTGGAGAAAAGCGATGACAGTGAATTTTTAGAGTGGTCAATGTCCCACAAGTTCAGCAGAAAAAGTTCGAAACAAATAAAAGTAGGGAGATCTACCGCCCATGTTGAATTGTTCTCGAGAAGTGATAATTATATTTCAGCTAGTTGTTCAAACATTTCTGAATCTACAAATACACCAAGCATTTTGTTGAATGATTGAGTTGTTAATATCGAAGTGAATGTGCTGAGGTTTACAATTCATTTTAGATGATTCACTGATAAACGATGGGTAGTTATTAATCGTTTATATAAAATCTGAAAGTTAACTGTGATACAACCACAACTGTCTTTATAATATGACGTTTCCAAAATTATGAGAGAAAACTCAAGCAGTGTGAATACAAGTCAAAATGTAGCAGTAAATGACAGAGGATAAAGTCACACATACGACGTGAAAATGTTGAATACATTCAGAAAAGGATCTAATCTACCTCAACAGAATCCCTTAAGACCAAAATGAATGATGGTCTGAATAGTAAATGCTATTCCTGCAGAACACACCTAGTATTTGATCGTGAAAAATTAGATCAAAGGACTTCAAACAGTGAAGCAGCTATATAAATACAAAGAAAATACAATGATGATGAATTAGATATGGAGAAACACTTCAAACGGTGTCTTATGTGCATCGAAATCAACAAAAAGACACATATAAATTGAAGCCTAGATATTTCTAAATATATAGAAGTCCTAAATATTTAACGTCCAAAAATAATTTTCAGTATCGAATTTAAAACACTGAAAAATTTGAAACTAATATAGAAATTGAAGTGTGTAGGTCATGAATCAAAGTGAATTTACGTGTTTTCTTCTAAAGAAGTGCAAGTTCGCGCAGAGTTTAACAAAAAGAAATGTAAAATAATGGATTTAATGCAGTACTGCATTCTTGTTGTAGCACTGACGTGATATATCCAAACACTTCACTCTATGAACATTTCATTTCAGTCCTAACATTATTGAACGGGAAGCCGAGTAATGATACATCACTCTCGTTTTTAATAAGTCATCAAAGGATCTGTCCAAAAGTGCTTCAGAGTTTTTGTATGTATAACGAAGCCGAATCTCCCACTTCTTAGAATTCTCTCAGTTATTATGAAATTTAGAATATTAGAATTTTTTCAGTTAGTTATGCTTTGTACGTCGATTCTGAATCATCATTAGCCTTTCAATTTTATTACTCATCAACCATTATTAATCATCATAATCACTAAACCATGTGGCAAACACAAACGTCCAAATCATCCGGTATTCGCACTTTACCTTTCATTTAAAGGAGAATCTATTGAGGGCTCCACACCAGCACCTAAGAGAATGATTAAACGCCAATGAAGCAACTTTTTTTGTCTTTGTTCTCCCTATTGAAAAGGGAAATACCTGCAAAAAAGATACTTGAACAGCTAGATGATTTCAATTACTTTTGAATGTTCAATATACCAGGTGAAGTCAACGGGAAGTAGGAATATCAGAATTGAAAAAACAAAAATTTTGTTATTTGAATAGTGCAGACACGAGCCTCATTCTCTTAATTCACACATTTTCAATTCAGTTTGGAAATTTAAATCGTCTTTATTGAATTATAATTCAGAATTATTTGAATAGTATTCATTGATTGAAGAACAAGAATTATCATCATAAAATATTGTTCTATCCAATGAAACTCAATTTAAACCTATGTTGAATTTGAAAATATACCTATTGATCTTTTTGACGATTTTTGATGATTTATTTTCACTTACTGTTGATATGAAATTTTATGCATTACGCTATATATATATATATATATATATATATATATATATATATATATATATATATATATATATATATATATATATTAGAAGAAGCTTAATATATATGCAGTGTACAGCACCAGACTGACGAAGCCATATTTCTGCACTAATGCAACTTTATGTTTTTATAAGACATCAAATTGAAATTTATTAGTGCATTATGTCTTTATAGAGATTCCTAATGCAGAAATTATGTTATGCGAAAACTGAAAGATTACGAATGCGCATTTTTAGGCACAAACGAATGCAGATGAGTTTTATATCAACGAAAATTCAACTTGACGGAAAATACGAGTATATTCTCTAGCGTGACAGCAAATACAGAACTTTCACTACAACCTTATATGTGCATAATTATGCGGAGGTAATTAGTTACCTTCGCGAGGTTTTGTGCGGGAATATACCTTTGTGAGGTAAAAAATTTTAACCGTTACAAGGAAAAATTTTTTAACATACAAATAAACTCTTTTTCTTTTTGCCTCTGCTCAGTAGAAATGTAAAACTGTTTTTTAGGTTTAGGGAACTTCTAGAGAAGAAAAAGCTTCTGTATCCTTAGCTGTTCTTATCAGGATTTCAATGTTGAAGATGGTCGAATCACTGATATCGTTTAAAAAAAATGATTTATTCTGGGTCTTGTTCTTCTTCTACTTTTGATCTTGTAGTAATAATAATAATAATAAAAATAATAATAATAATAATAATAATAATAATAATAATAATAATAATAATAATAATAATAATAATAATAATAATAATAATAATAATAATAATAATAATAATAATAATAATAATAATAATAATAATAATAATAATAATAATAATAATAATAATAATAATAATAATAATAATAATAATAATAATAATAATAATAATAAGTTCTTTATTCTCAAAAGGTATAACACCCAATTACAGAAAATAATAACAATGTTGCATACATAACTAAATAATTAGAAAAAAGATTTAACTACTTAAATCATCAAAAAAAAGATTTAACAAAGAGCTCAATCTAATCTAAAAAAAATAGTAACTTATTACTATTTTATATAGTAGTATATAGTAGCATTCAATGATATATTACAAATAACTCAATCTAAATCAATTCATTTTAGTCAATTTTTGTTGTTCACATAACTCCTGATTATAAATTCTATGGAGTCAAATTGAATGTCACAATTATTGGCTACTCTATTGAATGTAGACTCCATAAACCAAATGGGGGATTGTATTAGGGAGTTGGTCTTCGGATCTCTAGATGAAATAATTCTGTATCACGAGAATTTTACCTAGGAACACGAAATTTCAAAGCGGACAAGAGAGGAGGACAATCAATACTATTGTGCAGTAATTTGTACAAAAATTTGAGTGAAAAAGTTTCTCTTCTGCTCTGCAATGAGATAAAACTAAATCGACTCAATAATTCGTTATGATTGACTCCTCTCTGTGGATAAACTTTATCCTCCCTCCAAACTAAGAATTTCGAGAATCTTCTCAGAATAGCTTCATTATGGCGTTGATGGCAAGTGTAAATGACATGCCAGATCGTGCTGCCATACTCCAACTTGCTACGGATTAGGGTATTAAATAGTCCTATGAATGTTGAAGAATTATTGAAATATTTGCCATTACTTATAACGAATCCATATATTTTCACAGAAGATTAAATAAGTTGGGTGATGTGTGGGACAAAGGAAAGCTTCTGGTCGAAGACTACATAAGATCTCTCGCCTTATCTGAACGAGAGAGGACCTGGCCACCGAAGCTATAATCACAATCAATTCGGTATCTTTTCCTTGTGAAAGAAACAACATTACACTTTGACACATTCAAACTCAAATAATTGTCCTCACACCAACTAGCAACATGGTCCAGCGCGAGCTGAAGTTGAACACAGTTGTCCTGCGTTCTGACTTCATGATATAGTTTCAAATCTTCTGCGAACATCAAATGTGGAGAATGAATATTATCCATCAGATCATTTACTAACTGAATAAATAACTGTGGTCCAAGATTAGACCCTTGAGGTATTACAGAGGTAGGTATGAACTCAGACGACTGTATACCCTCCAGCTGTACAAATTGACGTCGGTCAACCAGGTACTAAGGTTTGGAATGTAGTAAGAACTACATTCCAAAGGTCTTAATCTTAGTCCTTGTAGAAAACATGGATGAATCGAACACTTAAGTACACGATAAAAGTGTTCTGTGTCAAAGTTCTGTCATTAGAGAAGACACTATGTATTCTCTTTCATACCTTTATGTTTGGATTTACATTTGGTCAACCAGGATCGTGTATATTTTGCTCCTTGTTAATTTCGTTAATTTTCTGCATATCTATATTTGGATACAAGTTAACAACAGAGGAATATGGCAACAGTGTTTTAAAATGAATATAAAAGTAAATAAAGTGAATGACGAAATTATAAACTGAAATTTCTTATGCGCATCTTTTGACTGAGTTGAGCAATTCGGTGTTATATGTAAATTCATTTAGCCTCCTATATTGTATTATTAAAGAATCATAAAATGTTCTAGGAAAATTAATATCAACGGTTTGATAAACAGCCAATATATTTACAGCTGATAATTTCCATATGTCGAAGAAATTTTGATTTATGACAGAATTTGTATATGACCAATAAACGCTTTTGATGAAAAAAGTTCCAGTGACGAAATTGTCAACTTAATTTTCACTACAATAACATGTGCAAAAACGTTTTCGATTCGATTACGAATGAAAGTTATATGTATTTATTTATCGAAGTAATATGTCCTGTCATTTTTTCATATTATCAAGTAAAAATATAAAGTAAATATCAAGTAAATATATCAAGTAAAAACATTTCAAGTCATCTGAAAGTGCACGATTTATTAGGTCAGTTTGATTTTGACTACACATAAAATTTGAATAAAAGAATAGGCGTCCTTAAAAAATCTTTAAACTTTCGATATAACTATTTATGTCGAAATAATTTTTTCATTTTACACATTTGATTGTGATGTAAATTGAAAATAATGATGCATGAATGTGAAGTAACTGAAGGAAAAAGAAAAGTCTTGTTATTTAATTTGATCTATTTTTAGAAGAGTTTTAGAGTTATTATTTTACTTATCGAATTAGACAATATAAATAAAAACGGCATCAACTTATAATAAGCGTACATACCGTAGTGATTTAATTGGACTTTTGTTATGTTGCGGGCTCGTGTGGACGAATGCCAGACGAAAATAGTCATAAAGGTTGGACCCGAATCACTATCGATCAAAAGGAACATGAATGTTTGATGCGCCGATATCGGCCCCGCAGAAAATTAGCTGTAGCGGCATTCGAGTTGTTCTGGGAATGTCTGAAATCAATCAGGGTGCCCACCCACATTTTAAATTTGTCATCGCTACTTTCTATTTGTAATGCCAAATATTTTATACTGTTCGATTATAATAGGTGATTTTTTAAGCGTAGTTTTTTTTACATCGAATAAAACATTCAATTTGCATCATATTTTCAGAATCTTCATTGAAATTGATAACTTGGTCTTTGCCATTTACATTTTAAAGATAACTTCATGTAAATGTTGTACGCGGCTCCATCTCAAATAGTCCATTCGGAAGGTCCAATTTTATGTCTTTTTTTCGAGCATTTCGACCTGTATCTCACGAATTACGCGTGTTATGTTATCCTGTGAGGCTTATCCACATACACTAATGACTTTACATCCCCACAAGAAATAATCCAGATGATTGAAAAAGTACGGCTTCGGATCCAAAACATTATTCAGCACTCAAAAGTACTATTAAAAATAATGTCGTCAAAAAATTATTCTTCATTTCATTATTATTAATAAAAATTATTGAATTTCACCTTACATTTCGTTGAGTTTTTTTCCCCTACAAACCTTCGGACCAACGAAAATGTACGGCATGTAAAAAAATATTATCTATGCATAAAATACTTCCAAAATAAATTAATTCTATGTTGTTTCGAATCACCCCCCGGACCGCGGAAAGAGAGGGGGTTGCAACCCTTGAGTTTTTTCCCTTGTTACATGATTCTTGTACGGCGTTGCGGAATAATGGATTAAAAGCTGTATTGAAACAGTATGAAGCTGATGCCGTGCAGAATGAAATGACCAAATTTACCCTCGGAATTCTCAGAAAATCAAAAAAATTTACCGACTTTGTGGTGCACCATTTTTTATGGCACTTCGCGCTTTCTTATTATTTTTCATGGATCTATCGATGGTAGAAATGCCGTGCAAAAATTTATGACCATGATGTACTCACTCCTACCTGCACTTCTGAATTCTCACCAGCACTCAGTTGGACAGCTTACAAGTGACGGCATAGTACTGAATCTTATTATTTTATGCTCTCATATCGTCCTGTATACGTCACCTGGTGGTTCATATGACACATCCATTTTTGGACATGGGCCTGTAGTCTAATACTTCAGTAGTAACGGTTCCAAATTTAGTGATCTGCAACGGACTATATGGTGCGGACTTATCGAACGACCATTTTCGTTTGCTAAACAGATTGAATCATTCTGGGGACACAATGCTCTGTAGATGGTGGCGATGTGTAGCATCTGTGCGTTACCAATTCGTGTTGCAACCAGTCTTCAATGTTGCAATAACAGAGCTTCTACCTTGGAAATACAATTTTCCATTATAGCAAATGAACAGTTTTAGCGGAAGATGTCCGTATCGGTCCGAATTACTTGTACCCAAAGATACTCCGTAACACTTCCATAAAAATAAAAAATTGAAGAGGTAAATTCCATGGAATTGAGTTATTACCTAGGGATCACAACGACATGTCTGGAGCCTGCAATGGAGAAGAGGACCGGAGGGACGTCAGTATTAGTGCAATGATAACCGCACCAACTTTATAGCTCCAAACCGACACTTGAAATACCAAATGAAAATACCAACATCTATTGCAGAAGGTGCTTAGGAGGAATTATTTCAACCAGATCCTATTGGGGTGGTTCTATCTACATGGTGCATTCGAGAGTAGAAGATCAGTGCCGAATTATTTTCAGAATAATTCGTCTCAGATTCTCAGATACTAAGTTAATGAATATAAAAGAATAGATCAGGAGGATCTTTTACAAACGAACTAACGAGTAAATCTAACTCCAACATTAGTAATTCAAAAATATCACACGCAAATTAAATAACAATCATATTAAGGGCACAGGAATGCAATGAAATACCGCTAAAGAAAATATTCTAGAAAAAAATGAGAAACAATGTGCTTAAGCAGAAATTTGCAAAATTTTGTGGTTGTGTGTCAAAATCAACCAAAATATTAATATTAAGGGTACGTTTGTCAGTGATTTGTTTATTTTAAAACAGTTTCTCATTAAATATATATACTTAGTACAGATACTTAACAATTAATTGGCAAAATGAACGTGATGTGATTAGTTCGAATGCACACACAAAGTGCAAAAGGTACCTTACTGAAAATATCGTGCGATTTGCAACTTTGATTTTTTAGATTATTGCATGTTGTATTGCAATGCAGTAGTAAGTAAAAATGAAGAGGAGTTGACCCATGCTGTGGTAATGTTTATCCTTCAATATCCTTTTATTGTGCTAGTTTCACCTGATCTTTCTTCAAAAAAACTGAGTTTAACTCTCTCTGGGTGTATGGGGAATCACTTCATTCTTATCAAAAACATATTTATGCACTCAAATCTTTTAGTTATCTATGTCTCTATCTCCGAGTTACATGTAATGAGAAAGAGTTCAAACAAATCATGGACTAAAATACTACTAAATATTGATTTGGTAGTAATGGTTGTAATGTACCGAGAAAGAGTTCACAGAAAGCACGGACTAAGTTACCATCACAGACTCGTTTTTGCTATTTGTCAAAAACAAAACGTATAAAAGCTTGATAGCTGAAAATAGAAAAAACTTCGGTAGATTCTAAAGAACTCTATGTAAACTACTGAAATCCAATGACTTCGAAGAGCTAGGTATTTTGGAGGTTATGAATTTTATTAAAAAACTAGCGACCCGCCCCGGCTTCGCACGCCGCAAACGCTACGCCCCGCAATTTTTAAATCTGTAATATCTTCGAAAATATTCACTTAAATCATACGGTGTAAAGGGCCATATATATCTATATTAAATGAACAATGTATTCAAGGTATTTAATTGGTTGAGGATTAATGCTGTATGGGTTAAAATCGCTTCGAAAATTAGCCATTATTTGTCGCAAAAAGTAAATGACAAAAAAAAGTTATTGTGGGTTATCCATAAGAGATAGACATATACCATCAAGGACTTTTCTGTAGACCTTTTCAATGTGTACAATACTTAGTACATTATTTTGATAAAACTCGTAGGGTTCAGCCTGCGTTTGCAATGTAAGCGGAAAAAATGTAATTATTTACGACATCACATTAGAAACCTCAAAAATAACAGTACTTCTCCACTATTTAGTGGATGTTATTATACATATAAACCTTCCTCATGAATCACTCTATCTATTAAAAAAAACCGCATCAAAATCCGTTGCGTAGTTTCAAAGATTAAAGCGTACAAAGGGACAAAGGGACAGAAAAAGCGACTTTGCTTTATACTATGTAGTGATTTAGACCTAGTTATAAGCGAATACGAAGTTATTCCAGACATTCACTCAAACAATATTTCCGCTAATCCAAATTCAACGGAATGCAGATATGTAAGCCGCCTAAGATCTGTGATTTATTCGGGCATTTTTCTGATATCTAAATATGATATAAGATGTGTCTATATTTAGTTGAAGCGAACTTGTACACATTCATTATATTATTTTGATCCACCTTCGAATTCCATTAGTAACCATACGCTTGGATTTATTCATAGAACGGCATTCAGTCTTAATTCCAAGAAATATGATTTATAACCCCCTGAAAACTCACCACGAATGATATATCACATTTTGCCGGAAAAAAATTATTTATCACAATATGAACATTGAGTGGATAGCTACTAATAGAGATTGATATCCCTTAATAAAAATATCTTTAATTATCATCATAATTTTCAAAAATGTCTGAAAATAAATTCCAATTAACACAGAATGTCAGACTCATTAAGTATAGAAAACAGAAGTGAAGTAGAAACTAAAAAGAAATGGAAATCAGATTTATAAATGATCTTTACCTGCAGATTGATTTTATAGGTTTGGAAAATTTAAATAATATATAGTAGATCAAATCATTCACGTTAATTATTCTCATTAATAGTTTGTTTGAACATTTTTATTGATTTTCGTTGAATCTTTGTTTTCCATTTCTTTCAATACAGCTTCTTGAGATTAACAGAATATATTTAGTTATTTAGTATTTAAGTCTAATAATAATACCCATTAAATAAACAAAATGTTCATGGACGCATCAGTTGTACGTGATATATTGCAATAATATATAAATATAGGTAGATGCATCAAGAATTCATATTTTTGATAAACTCATATACTTAATTTTTTCCTTCGTAAGTATTTAATGAATTATTGTAGAGTATTAAATATTATAAAATATCAAGCATGCATATTATTGCTTGTATTATATTGATATTTATAAGTATGTATAAATATATATATATATATATATATATATATATATATATATATATATATATATATATATTTGAAATATTCCTCTGATAATGAAAATCAATAAGTGAAGATACAAAAAAACTAATTTGATTTTTCTAGAAAATAAGTTTGACGTTTTGATATCTATAGTAATTCATAAATTCATTATTCATTAGTTTTGACAAAGTTGTGATATACAACGAAACGTCAACAAAAATTAAGTTTTTCATATTAAAAGATACCTGTTATTGCTAAAAACATTCGAAATATAATATATATATATATATATATATATATATATATATATATATATATATATATATATATATATATATATTAAGTATTTAATGTAAAGTATATATAAGTCTTTAAGTATTTAATGTAAATAAATAAAATGTAAATAAATGTAAATTAAATTGTTATTATATCTTGGTATATTATAACCTGTATGAAATTTTTTCCGAGTTATTGCTCTGCTTTTTATCTTTATATATATATCTGTTTTCTTTTATTTTGTTCTTTATCAAAATTGTTTAATTGTGCATTCTGTTATTATAATTTTCTTATTAGATAATAGGAATATTTATGTACCATTAAAAGTATACGAACTTCTTCAAGTGTTTCATGGTAATTCATAATCTACCTATGAAACCAATGATTATTTCTTTTTTTTTGCAATAGTTGGGATTACTTTTAATTTAATTTAATTAATTGTTCGTTAGTTTATTGATGTTGATACTGAAAAACACGATTTTAATTATAATAAGAAAAGGATTTTAGCAATGGAGAAAGACAAAAAGTGGAGAAATTTCAGAAATGGCAAACATTAACATACCGTTTCTGCTCTATTGGACGAAAAAAAGATGCGATGTACAATTATTATAAATTATTTTTAAAATTAGAGGTTGCTGTTTGGGAAAAAGTTATATATATATATATAGACATTAAGGAGTAAACAAAAACACATTGTACATATCTCACCTCATTTTCTTTAAAGAAATTCCAGAAATTTCCTGAAGAAATTTACAATAAAATTTAACAGATTGGGTAAACGTTCCTGAAAACAATGAAAATACTGTCATTGTATAACAGCGTTTATTACATTTACAGTTTACTAGGACAAGAGAAAAGGTGTTCTACCCTTGCCACTGTCGGTCAATGGAATGGTCTGAAAAATCGATAACAATAAGCCCTGAGCGTTAGCCAAGGCCGGAAAGAGATTAGAGTTATGCGTAAAGTTTATTCACATTGCGGATAACGAATATTCCAGTTAACATTTTCAACAGAATAGGATTGGTTTCTTGTTTTCTAGTTTCTTGAAGGGACTTTATTCTGATGAAATTGTATAATTAAAAAAATGTGTATATTTTGAGTTTGAAAAATATTTTGCATTCAATTTGATATTTCACTATAACGTTTCAGCTTATCATCAAAATTTGATAATGAGGTGGTATATGAAACATGTCGACAAAGAAATTGAAAAATATGGTGGAACTGAGTTTGTATATTTGTAGAAAACTTTTGGTGAATGTAGAACATGTTCCTTTGAACTAGATATCCTTCAGTTGAAAGTTTCCATTCATTACAATAATTTTTTAGTACTTCTGGCTAACCCGGTTTTTCTCGGATTGTTTCACAAAATTCCTTGTTTTTTTAACAATTTTTCTATAATTCTTCATTCTCAAAACAGATTCTATTTGAGATAAGTGTTAATAATAAATTGCCCATTGTGATTGAGAATGCTTTCATAAACGCAGCATTTTTACAGCACTTCTGCAGCATTGTGTGGACGTATTTTTATTGAAACAACCCCAATGCCCTCATATACCAAACTCAAAAGAATAATTTACGGTTTTTGTTTCAAACTTTTTCGACTACGAATATATCATGCTGTCTCTATTTTACGAGACAATAACACTCAAAATAACATTTTAGTTGACGTCCTCCCATTTTTTCAGTATAAGTAATGTTGGATTGGCTCTCTCTTTTTTGACTCTTTGACTTTTGTGATATAGATTGTGGGATATTTGTAATACAAAACAGAATGAAAGCGTCAGCAGAATTTAAAATCCATGAATCAACAACAACCAGGTCATAGTTATAGTAATATTTTATACTATATGTATTAGCAGCTAACTAGATTTCTTATATTCTTTGAAATGAGAAACATTGAACTATGATATATCTTTAAATTACGTCTGCACTGAAAATCAAGATTTTACGATGTACCATATAATTAACGAGGTTATATAGATACATGAAAAATTTTTATCTGCTAATAAATCACCGATGGGAAAAGAAGAAAACCATAGAATTGAAATTTCAAGTAAGTCTATAGTCCGGTCAAATTAGACCAAAAAATAGGAGTGAATTCACAAAAATTCCCACATAATTGGTAGGATTGTTCAAACCACCATTATAAATGAAATATAAAAAGTTCTCATCGATCAAGTTCTTATTTCCATACCTGGAAAGAAATGACTGATTCAAAGTTCAAAAAACTGGCTTTTTTCAATTTTAAACAAAACAGTAAGTTTTATCATCAAATTATCTCAGACAAAAATTGTAAATCGGATAGTTTTCTGAAAAGACACCATTTTCGAGATATAACGTTTAAAAAAGTTGAAAGACTTTACGGTAATTGTTATAAAATGAATGAATTCATCACTGCTGCTGAAACACAAAGGAAAATATTATTCTATCGATAGGTGTAACTTATACGAGGCTTTTAAGTGAATGTTACATTTTCAAATTAGTTTTGTTAAACTCTTGATAAAAGGTTATAGAACCAAACAAATTTTCAGTATGTTAAGTGATTTTGTGGTATTAGCCAAATGTATTTAATTATACCACACATAAATGTTATAAATATCATTCAAACAATTTGATAACTTGGAATCCATGCATTGGGCGGTGTACGCGAAGGGGAGTAAATTTGTAAAATTCCGATGAAATTCACACGTCAAAATCGATGGGATTAAACATGACTCGCGATTTGCTCATTTTTTCAGTGAAAACAACTTTGATCTAATGAATGAAATGGTAATTGACGTAACTCGCGCTGTGTCATGTCGTTCTTAGTAAAAATAGCATTGTCGATGCGAGGAATGCGAAGATGGATTCTCCGACTTTTCCCGATTTGAGCTGACGCTGAACGTTTCCTGTTTCTCTCCAAGCGTCCGTGTATTATTCACAACACGAAAATAGGATTCCCAATAATTTAGTGCGTATTGTCGATTCTTGAATGAAACGGAAGCGACACGGTATACGATAAATTTGTTGCGGATAATATCTCTTCCAAATTTTCAACTTCATGTTAAACCCAACGAAGAAATTTTGTTGAATTAGCATGACTCTATGAGTATTACATCGTTTGGGTTGAATTTAAAATTCAATAAAAGATAAACTAGATCAAAATGGACATTCTATTATTTTAACAAAATCAACTGTGCGTACACTGCGTTAATCTATTTCTGATGTTTCGTTCAACTCTTTCCTTAATGTCGTGGGTTTCTTGGATGAGAGCTTGACTAATGTTGTGCTCTAGGCGATCCAGGGTCCTGGGACGACTGTTGTAAACAATTAATTTTAGGTAGCTACATAGAAAATGATCAGAAGCGGCTAAATCAGGTGTCCGAGCTGGCTACTACTGATCGCCTTTAAAGGAGATGGTCGTTTTCATGCTTGAAATGTAGACTCAATTTTAATATTGAAACCACAAATAAGCACCAAAAAAGATACATGTGTGTTCAAATTAAAATGCAAGTCCTGCCATTATTGCACCTAGACAGCAATTTTTTAAGTTTTGAATTTAACTTACTGAAGATTAACTTGTATGAGCAAGAGCAATGTTTTTTGAACATCAACGTTACTTTTCAGACATTTTCCAGTTGCAGGATGATATTATTTGCGTTCAATTTATAGTAACATCATGCTTTCTGGTTAGATTGCAGAGAACAAAAATAAATTACCTGTGGGAACAGGGGCCCATATTTCGTGACTTCACTTCATTAATCATTCATCACGTGAAATGAAGTTTACAGCGCAATATTCTGGGTTAGGAATGGTGTCAAATTGGGATAGGTTTTAGTTGTATATAATAAAATCGAATTGGTGTGATTAGGAAACTGTTAGGAAACAAACAGTTTGGAACTGTTTTACTTGGATAATATCTGAAAAGAGAAACTTATAACTTATTAATAATAATAATAATAAATTGCCTTTATTGCCAAATAGCAATAAAAAAATAAAGGCGAAGTCTAGCTGAAAGCTACTCCACTTAACCTCTATATATATATAAAAATAATACATGAAATTCCCAATAAATTAATAGCTAAAGGAAGCAAGAATTAATCACAGAAACAAGGTATTCAAAAGGAAGACAACATAACATTATAAAAAGAATAATTGAATAAATAAAAATAAAATAACAACGTAAGTTAATTCCAAACAAGTAATAACGATAAGAGTAGATAATACGACAGCACAAGAATCAGTTCCGATTGCTGAGAAGAAATGTCTTATACATACGCCTAAACCTAGCCAAGCTACCTGCTCTAACGTTCAACGGAATGGAGTTGTAGATTTGAACAACATTAATCGAGAAACATTTTCGGAAGCCTGACCGATAAAAACGCGTCAAAGCAAGAGTGTAGGGGATATCCTAAATCGCCGATGTGCATTGCGCTTCTATAAACCAACTTATTTCTGAGGTAACGAAGAGAAGAAGATGACAGAATACGGAAAACGGCAGACCCCAAATGATACTGGAATAGATTTTCCAACTTCAACCAAGCAAGTTCCTTCATATAAGACGACACTCTTGTATATATGAAGTAGTCCATATATGAACCTACAACAAGAATTAATAATCTTCTGCAACCTACGCCTAGTAAGTGAGTAGAGACAAGGGCAGTAGAGGATCAAACTATAATTCAAAATTGACAAAACAAGGCAATCACAAAGTTTTTTCTTTAGAGCCGAGCTTAAGTAGTGTCGGGATTTGTAAAATTGTCTGAGAACCAAATATGATCATCAACAAACCCACATGCTCCTCGAAACGAAGACGGCAATCCAAGATTATTCCTAAAGTTTTAGCACTTTTTGCACCACTGAGAGGCTCAATCCTAATAGATAAGTTCATGTCTAGCTCAATGTGGAACTGAAGACAAGATTGTTACACTTAGATGGATTCAGTCGTAAATTATTGTTATCACAGAAACTCTTCAAGGCGAATAAGTATTCATTAATATGCTCTTCATAAATGAGGTACAAAAGAGGGCCTAACGCAGACCCTTGGAGGATCCCCGACGAAACCACTACATCATCCGACAGAGTATCATCAATCAGTACATATTGGGTACGTTCGTTCAAATAATCAGCAAAGAACCCAATCGATCCATTGTCAAAACCGAAGTATTACAACTTGGCACATATAAGTTCATGATCAAGCGTATCAAATGCCTTTGAGAAATCTAGAAGCCTACAGAAGTGATCAAATCTTTATTCCCCGAACGAACAAAAATGTGATCAGTGATATCCAGAAGAACGGAAGTAGTACTAAATTCCTTGCGAAACCCAGACTGAGTATCAGGTATAATCTTATTAAGAAAAATATAAGTTGTACAACTGGTTTAAACATTAAGAACGAATATTAATGCAATTATTCAGAAATGTCTA
Organism: Henosepilachna vigintioctopunctata; assembly: GCA_030704895.1. Taxonomy (NCBI): domain Eukaryota; kingdom Metazoa; phylum Arthropoda; class Insecta; order Coleoptera; family Coccinellidae; genus Henosepilachna; species Henosepilachna vigintioctopunctata. The sequence goes on along the minus strand of JARQZJ010000121.1, from coordinate 18,430,254 downwards.
AAAGGCTTCACCAAATTCGAAAACATTTTTTCTGTGTGTTGAAATGGGTCCTTGTATTACACAGACTAACCACTTATCTACTAAATCAAGTAGATAATTATATGTTACGTTGCCCAGAATCGAATTCAAATGAACAAACAATAAAAATATTCTATGAAGTATTGTCTACACGTATTTTCTTCTTTTTCAGGCACATATCAAGGACAGTGGATGCGTGGCATGCGACATGGATACGGTATTCGTGCCAGCGCCCCTTTCGGCAAAGCATCGAAGTACAGAGCGAACAAAAACTTACGAGCATCTCTTACGTCTTTGCGTAGTACAGATATTGGTAACGCGGCACCTCCAGAGGCTGTGGAAAAAAGGGACAGAAGGGCGGACGACGCAAGGGGAGGTTTTGTATTGAAGAAATGCAGTGCAGAGCCGCAAGTAAGGAGGAGGTCGCTCGGATCAGGGAATATCAAAAAAGGTCTTCTTATGGTGAGTAACAATGAAAATATTCTTATGAAGATTAAGATTTCACAAGAATATATTATGTATATGTATATACATGAAGTGTTTGTGTTAAAATGGCACAAAATGGTGAATCTAATAATATGTTCTCTGTCATAATCCTCATAATTTCTGAGTAATTGTTAGAGAACGTTTAAATCGATTCCCCACTGACGTTTCGTTCTACGAGGGACTCATCAGATCGGCCACGTTCAATGCCAAGTGCGAGAATCTAAGTTAAGCTTCCATCAAATATGGAATCGATTCTAATATTCTCTAGTAGTATCTTATTAAGTGAAGAGATGGTCGAGGCGTCAATTTGTATATATGCGAATAATCAGTCCCTCCATAATATCCATTTCATTCATTTCGGTTTTTATATGAATATCGTTCTTATAAAATACGAAAAAAATGTTATAAATCAATACATTCAGTTTATCCGATATTTAAGCTTTATATTCTGTAAGTTATGGTTTAGAAAAGGTTTCTCCCTTTCCAGGGCCTGAAATTGAAAAAACAACGTAGCACAGGAGATCTAGAGGGCAAAAGGGCCGGTACGACGGGTAGTATTCGGTCGGCGGGTTCTACTGCCTCCTGGATGAGTTCCGATTCAGTGCAATCTGGTATTACTAACGCATCCATTCCATCCGATTCCAATGCCAGTTTTGTAGTTGAGGTAAGATTTATCTTGATATTTACCGTGTATATCATGTAAATATGATTCAGTCATTTGGTTTTATATTTATATAAGGTTATATAGCTATATAGTTGATAAGTTTTAATTAAATTACCTGCTACTCTCTTCTTTTTATATTTATCTTTTTCATACTCCTTCGTCCATTCGTTTTCGATACTCCTCTGGTAGATGCAGAGCCCGAATTACCGATCTTCTATAAAAATTAAATCAGTCTTACAACACAATTCTTGAAACTACGTATCTAAAGCTAAAAAATTATAATTTCGATTTGTTAATTTTACGTTCATTTCAGGACGAACAAATGGACCCAAACGTCACAGAAACGTACATGGGCGAGTGGAAAAATGACAAGAGATCCGGTTATGGTATTAGCGAAAGATCCGACGGTCTCAAATACGAAGGCGAATGGTTCGCGAACAAAAAGTACGGTTACGGCGTCACAACATTTAGTAACGGCGACAAGGAGGAGGGCAAATACAAAAACAACGTCCTTATAACGTCGTCTAAACGAAAATTGTTCCTTATGCGTTCGGCAAAATTTCGAGAAAGAATCGACGGCGCGGTGAATGCCGCGCAACGATCATCGAAAATAGCTCTCCAAAAAGCTGACATAGCCATAACACGAACAGCTACAGCGAGAGGAAAGGGCGAGCAAGCTGACATGTCGGCAGCTCAAGCGAGGGAGGATTCCGATGTAGCGCTGGCTGTGGCTAAACAGTACGCTCCGGATTTTAAGCAACCCGGACTGGAACGACTCAAACAGAGGCAGTTAGCTAGGAATAAGATAAATAACGAAATAGGTACAACAAATATAATCAACGAAGTACCTAAACAAAACGAATACAACCAGATGAACTCGAATCCAAATGGAAACTTGGGAAATCAAATGAGCAATTCCATAAAACCACCGACGTATTATAATCAGAATTATCCGCAACAAGACAGAAACGAAAGCGATCAATATCAGCAACAGTACCAATACCAACAGAACCGATTGAACCCAAGCAGTTTGGGTGATTCCAACCCTTATAATAAAACGAATATTAATCCACATTTACACGAATTCGGGCCTCAGATACCGAATAATATAGACAAGCTAAACAACGAATCGGTTCTCTACAACAAACCTAGAAACTCTGTAACGATAGATGCTCCAAGTAGCAATCCTGATATTCAAGGGAACAATTCTTTGAGGAGGATGTCGCGGAGGGTTTCTGGAGATCGGCCCTATTTAGGTAACATTAATTGTTCAATTAATTGTAATTCGACTCAATGTTGAGCATCTATTTCCTGAGTTTTTGTTACTGTTAATGACAGAATTTCTATTTCATAAAAATAATACTATTAGAAATTCTGTCTGATATTGTTATTTATTTTATCATTTCATTAAACATATTGTCCTCCATTATGCATCAAATTAGGAGCAATTTCTGTCATTATCTTACTGGTGTTCAATAGTCCATCTTTCTTATAGTCCATCCAGGTTATGGTGACCAGATTTTCTAAGAGTCACTATATTCTAGAATGTAGTCATTTTTTCATTATGATATTCATGTTTTCCAAGAGTTTTCTGTTTTCTGTACGAAAACAGAATTCTTTTTGGACAATGGGATCTTCCTCCAATAAAATTGAACATCAAACTGTTCTTTATTTCTATATTCATCTTCGCCGTTTCTACATGTACATCAAGAGTGGATTTCGTTAAACGTTACCAAAACCAATTATAATATGTTATTTCCAGTGGTTATTCATTCAAAACTCTGAGTATTAGGTTTTTAGCACCTTTATATAAGGATTTCTAGATCCTTGAAAAGGTTTTTGAGTTCTTTTCTTCCTTGCTCAATTGACTGAAAGATCTATAGTGCATTGAATGGGTTCATATGGGTGCATATCTTGATGGGTTTTAAAAGAGATAACGCAACTCTGTCGCATGATGATGAGGAAAGGGTTGTAATAAAAGTGAGGAGGAAATTGAGGAATTAGAAAATGACCATAAACTATAACAATAATGATATTCTCAATAACTCTTCCTTCTTCCAACAGTATTTCATCTACCTTGATACTATATCAAATATTAAGGACTATAGTTGAACATACACCAACGGTGTATTTCTTCCACTATAGTCCTCAATAATTATTTATACTCAATAACTTCTTGTTCTTAGGTTTTCTTTGGTGCGTACTTCCACCTTTCTCATCTTTGGAGCATTCAACATCCATCACATATCCATATTTCCACATCTTATCACATATTAAGGGTATTATTTTTTTTCAGGTAATATAAGCCAAAAATCTTCGATAGACCACTTTGACCATTACAAGAGACCTCCAAGTCGAGATTCCAGCGTAGACCGATATTCTCGAGCAACCGGACGTCTCTCCGCCACTGGATCGAGACAAACGAGCATCGATAGAAATATCAAACCAAGTGAGACTCCAGATAGGACCATTAGGGCACCCTCGATAGCACGTGGTGCCACTCCGGTGTCTCCTACCCCTCCTCCGAATTTCCATAATCGCAATGGAGGCATTTTGAACGCGTCCAGCAGTTCAGTGGCCAGCAATAGCGGAACGAGTAGTCCCCCATTCGAGGATATTATCATAAGGAAAAGGGGACTCGGCCAAGATATAATTCCTTCTCCAAATCAGCCAAAAAGAACTGAGAGCCTTTTCATTCCCGGTGGTGGCGGGGCAGCATCACCATCTACTCCTAAGGTGAGTTTATTTATTTGCATATATTCAATATACTGATATTTTTAGCTCATGGAGGTTTTACATTTGAAACGTTGCAACATTTGAAAAAATTTTAATTTATCAATTAAGGTGTGTCCCCGTAAGCATTATTTTTGACTTCGGCATGTTCATCTTCCAAGTGAAGGTGAGAATCTCTCGAAAATATTTAAATGTAAAGAATGATCGAGAAAGATTTTTTGAAATCTCTCCAGGAAATAGTTTCGAGGCCGTTTGCAGGGGCCAGCGGAAAGAATTTTAAATTCAAGCTAAAGTTGATACCATTTGTTCCCCATTTGTTTGTGAAGGAAATATAAACCAATAAAGAAAATATATCAAGGATTTTAGATTGAGAAGCGGAGTATTCAGATCAATAAAAAATGACACACTAATTAGAAATTTTACTATGTGTATACAATTTTTGGTAGTGAGTGAATGTGGGTTTTTGATTTACACGATTGGTTCTCAATCGATTGATTATTATTGATCTTAGTAAGCTAAATGTCATGGAATCCGGTTTGATTAATTTGGATCGATGATGGCGTGAAATTAGATGCCGCCTTCAATTTTCTTATGCCCTGTTATAGATTGGCAGATGTTTTTCGTCGGATTTCGAATAAGTAAACTCAGCGATCTCATTGCTTTCCGCCTTATGGAATCGATGTTCATGTTACCACAAACAGAAAGATAAGAATCATGGAAGAACAAACATCAGTAATTTCTCATCTTTTTTATTGTCAAAAAATTTTTAGAAATATTCTTTTTGTTTTCCGGTTTTATTGATTTTCGACTACTTGAATTCTGAAAAATGGTGCAGATTATTTGGCTCAAAATTACTCTTTCAATATATAAAAATCAATATGCTTTGTTTTTCAACATTTTGCATAGTATATCGTGAAATTCGAATCACTTCAGTAAATTACATACAGTTTTGTCTCTTCAATTTAGGTATTTGATAAAGTTGAAAATTAAAACTGTCGTTCGCAAATTTGCGTCCAATGCTCCAACAATAGTCATTTGTGCATTTTAAATCCGCTGGTAAATCACATACTGAGATCAGTGATTATTTATGTTTTAAGTGTCCCTGTTACTATAATCATATTGAGAAGATGGACGTATTTATTAAGTTTTTAAAAAGTTATTAAGCAGTTATTGAATGAATACTAATAAACAAGAATTAGTATTAAACAAATAAAATAGGTTATTCAGTGATATTCGAAATTTCAGAAAAAAATTCATGCGTCATTGAAAACTTTGATTATCAAACCATTTGATTTTTTTCACGACTGTTGTTTTTATTATGACTATAATTTTACGTGACCATACGTCCCGCTTCGGGCGGGACAGTCCTGCTTTCAGTCAGTCTCTCCGGCTGTTCCCAGAGAGGTCGATATATTTTTTGCAAACAAATCAAATGATAATTTAAAATGTATTTTTCTCGAATTCCATTTTATTTGAAATTGAATTCGAGCATTGGAATGGAAATGGCCGCCCATAGTCCATAAAACTGCTACAGATTGTTTTCGTGTAGACTTGGAATGCATCATAGTGACAATACACTAAATTTTCGAATCTACATCGTTCGAGTAAAAATTATTTTCTATCGACAAACGCCAAATATTTCAAAGACGTTTTTCGAACATCTCAACTCAAAATTGTGGTTACTTTTTCTGCAAACACAAGCAATCTTTCACGAAGCAGTGTTGAAAATCGTAGGCGACTACTGGATCTTCCGTAATGTCCCGCTCTGGTAAAAAAAAAATGGTCACGTTAACTATAGAAGCGACTTTAGAAGCGATTGAAAACGACGAACGAAACCAAAATATGAGTGGGTCACGAAAATATTCTAATCACTGAAATTAATTTTAATTCAAATATCATCTTATATGACATAGAAGAGCATTGTATTCTTCTTCATCTTCTATTACAAATAAACGTTTTCAGAAACTACAGCCATTCAAGTTTGAAAATGAAGAAATTTAATACAAGTAGAGAACTTAAACAGATCAATATTCTTGAAAATATGTTATAATCCATTATGTTTTAGAAAAGATAATGTATTATATCTATTATATTATTCCTGGGTTACTCGGTGTGTAGTTTGATGTTGCGAACTACTTTCATCGAATTGTTGGTTGAAGGTAGAAAATATTTATGAGAATGATGCAGTTGAGTCTGTGGAAATACATATATTTCCACATTTTGAAAAAGCTTTCAAAATATATTGAAACGCTCTTCAAAAATATTTTGAAAAGCTTTCAAAACCTTTATTGATATATTAAATTGAATTAAACTGTTGGCTTAATGTTTCAGGATTTGTTTAACAATATGAAATAGTCAACATGTTTCGAGCGTAGGCTCATTTTCAAGACTGAAATGTTTCGAAACATGTTGACTATTTCATATTGTTAAATAAATCGTGAAACATTAAGCCAAGAGTTTAATTTAATATTCAATTATGTTTCACCAAGAGTTAAGCGAGAATTCAATCTCAGTCTTTAATGATATATTCATATGTCAATTTTTAATTCTAAAACGTATTTTTTTCAAGTTTTCTAATAGTTTTTTATGAAAACCCATTTTTCACTCAAAAATGGGTTTTCCACGGAGCTCATCAATTTGTCGAAATTTGATTTTCTGATTCTGATTCTGAGGATAGATAATTAGTAATTATAACCTAGACGAATTGAGCACGGCATTGTGAATTTCTATCATACAATGTATACCGCCAAGAAAGTACAGACGCTTCACGTCACGACGCGGCGAAGTGGGGACTTTGTAGAAATCTAAAAGCGTCGCCGAGCTATGACAAAATGAGAGACGGCGTTGCCAAACCTACAAGAATATCGTCAACTGAAAGTTTGTGTAATCTAAAATTTTGAAAACTTGAAATTTTGAGAAAATTCATTATAACTTAGTTATATTTTTCCGATGATACTTTTGTTTTCGTATGCGTTCGTCTATCGAATATAATTTTTAACCAAATAATTTTCTCGATGATAATTTATACATGAAATAAAGAAGTGTTAAATTAATATCTAAATCAATTTTTGATTTCGAATGAAAATTTATACTCTCAAGTTTCTTATTTAATGGTGAACTTTGAGGGGTTTGGGAGTTTCGAAGTTTTTCCTGTATAGATTTTTTTAGAAGTCATGATGATCGTTGTTTGGAACTAGTTCAAATAACTTCAACAATTTTCTGCAAAATTCAATTATATTCAACCATCACAAATTATTGTCAAGAAAATGAACCCTCTAAACTTTTGAAAATTATTTAGAACGGTAATATCTTGAATGATCAGATTGATGTCATGTAAGTGCTGTAATATATTCAAAATATTAGATAACCTATCAATTCACCTGTTATTTCTTTTATTTTCGAGATTATAAATTCACAATTCAGCTCATTTATTTGCGTGCAGTACTTCAACTTCAATTTTAAAGAAAATTTTCTCAAAAAAAATAATCACAATCATATATTCATATTTAAAACATATGAACAGATCCTCTTCGTAGAGTGGAAATACAATAATTATCATGAAAAAGGAACGAAAATAAAAATAACAAAAATGAAAATAGTAACTTCATTAACATAAATAGTATAGTTCCTTTTAAATATACTTTAATAAATAAAAATAATCGATAAAAATAAAAGTATATAATAATAGTAAATAATAATAATAAATAATAATAATAAAAATAAAAATGAAAGTAAATAAACTTTAAATTGGAAAAATTTGTCCCATAATTTCTTTCGTCGTCTCATTTTACATGTACGTGAATACTATACTGCTTTACTAATATCAAATACACTCAAAAAATAACACATGAAGACGAATTAGAGACAGCCGAAACATTCAAGTATTTACGAATAATCCATTTTCACGATGTTTGGACAGAAAAACTATTTGCTCATGCTGAACTATCAGCTATAATGTTTCCGTCAATTTATTTTGAATAAATTGACGGAAATTTGAAGTTCGTATAATAATTTTTAAATTTGTAAAATTTTTATTCGTAAATACTTTTCAAAACTGCAAACAGAAAAATGAAATCATTGTTATTTCATGAAAACACTTTCTAATTTACAAACTAATCTCAGAATGATTTTTCGACCTCTTTCCGTGATAGTACTGAATATTCAGCAATCTCGCAACATTGGATGAGTATCCACATAATGTGTTTGCGATCTCACGGGTAATATCAGTTTTGTGCGGGGTTTCTCGCCTCCTAATAGCTGAAATTGTGATTCGACCGGCACTGACAAATTTGGAGTTATGCATTGGTACCAAGAAGATGATGAGGAAGAGGACCTTATGTTCTCCCCTGCATTGATGGCAAGACGTGCTAGCGAGAGTTGGATTGATACTCCACCGATAGAGGTCATTGCCATTTATAAATTGCTATCTTGCAGACGGCATTAAGTCTTAATTTTCTGCCAAATTGACAGTTTTAGTTTGTTATTTTAAGTTCATATTTTACGTGAGTAGATTAGTGTGTCTAGAATGTTGTTTGTTGATTAAAAATATTCTATGGAGCTTGGCCGGTGACCAATTAAAATTCAAAAGCCTCACTCATTCAACGCTTATACGATTTTTCAAGGCTAAATGTGACTAATTAAACAGAAAAAACTGCGTCAAAATAATATTGCACTATTTGGTATTTGCCAAATTTAAACAATTGTCCACCCAGGATTATAATTTGAAAATAATGTTCATAATAGTTATAACGAAATATTATGAGTATTTCAGAACTAATTTGAGTTTTTTATTTTGATGTAATATATATATTCATATAGGTATTAATTCTAGACTGAAATGTTCTGTTATTCATATACTTAAATAACATTACTGATCGTTTCTGGTTTTGGGGTTAGTGCACCATGGCTTCTGGCCAAAAAATAGAGTTATTCGGGGATAAATTTAAAAGTCATTATGAACTAGATGAACCGTCGACATATTGGAAAAACTGAAAGTCAACCGCTCTGAAAATTAACCTGTTAAAAAACTATTCAAACAAAAAATAGAAAGACTAATTAATAAGAATAAAATTCTTTAACGAAAAAATTAAACGCTATGAATGAAACACATTCAGCTTCCATGACGTATGGTAAAAAATATTGTTCTTCATCCTTATGTATGTGAGAGAGAGAGAGAGAAAGAACACTTATTGGATCATAGATCATATATATTGGGTGATTTTTTAAGCGTAGTTTTTTTTTAAATCGAATGAAACACTCAATTTGCGTCATATATCCAAAATTATTATTGAAATTGATAACTTGGCCTTTGCCATTTACAGTTCAAAGATAACTTCATGTAAATGTTGTCCGCAGATTCGTATCAAATGGTCCATTTGAAAGATCCAATTTTGCGTCAATTTTTCGAGCATTTCGGGCTGTATCCCACGAATTACGCGTGTTATGTTATCCTGTAAGGCTTCAATCGTGTTCGGCTTGTTCACATACACTAACCACTTCACATAACATCACAAGAAATAATCCAGAGGCGTCAAATCGCATGATCTTGGCGGCCAATTCACAGGGCCATTTCGAGAGATAAGCTGCTCACCAAATTCATCCTTCAACATGTCCATTGTTTCACGAGCTGTGTGGCATGTGGCACCGTCTTGATGAAACCACATGTCAACCAAGTTCAACTCTGCCAACTGGAGCAGAAAAAAGTTGCGTATCATGGCTCGATATCGTTTGCCGTTGGCGGTAACGTTTCTTCCACAGTCGTCTTTGAAGAAAAATGGACCGATGATGCCACCAGCCCATAAACTACACCAAACTGTCGTTTTTTGTCGCATGTTCATCACTCCATATGCGACAGTTTCGTTTATTTACATATTCGTTAAGCCAGAAATGAGCCTCATCGCTGAACACGATTTTTCGATGAAACCGCAGATTTTCATTAAGCTGTTCTAACGCCCATTCACCAAAAATTAGACGTTGTGGTAGATTATTCGGCTTGGAATCGGCGTTAAACTGTAGGTCTTGATCAAAAAACTGCAAACTCTAGATTGAATTATGATTGTCTCCTCCCTTTCAGAATCTGGTGACCCAAACCTCATTATCTCGCAAGAAATCACTGCCGGATGTACAGGAACTCCCAAGAGCTACATACCAAATGTCCAGAGAAGAAGTATCAGCTTTAGGATCAGCGAGAAGAGAAGAAGTTAGAAGGCAAATAGACGAAAAAGAAAAACTGAGAGCAAACCCTCTTTTATGGCTCGTCAGCCCCCAAGTCAAGGTATGCTACCAATATATGATTTTATATTGGTTTTTAACATTCAGTAACAGAAAATTCTTGATTATTTCAAGGTACATTCAATCTTATATTTCGATATTTTCTTGAGCAGAACATCGATAACCCTAAACAGATATATTCATGTCTTGGTCTGCTTATCAGAAAGAAAATATTATTGACAAATAGTATAAATTGAGGCACATTGCCAAATTAACGAAAAAAATCAGTTTTTCAATGATTTTTTATTTATATTTTTTTCATAAATTCAAAAAACTCAATCTTGGAATTAAAAAATGTTTCGATATTGAATGAATCTGCTTTTTCATTTCAATTTGAATAGCAATCGCTTTATATTTTGTAACGCTTTTTTCAAATTTAAAATTATTTCTTATGAATATTTTCACTGAGAAAGTTGAAATGAAAAAATAGATATTAGTGTTCATAGTTTTGAAAATAACCCACCTTTATATTGCCTATCGCCTGGCACATCTTTCAAGTTTGACTTTACCTAGGTCTTTACGATAGTGAAACAAATCTTTTTCTGTCGTTCTTATCGATTTCAATTGTCACTCATATTTACTCAATCTAATTTTTTTTCACCATACAAGAGGTGAATGCTGTTTTTAATCTGCGACCTGCAATTGTACTTTTTATTTTGGATATATTAAATAAAAACACTTGGTTCGCTTTCACAAAATTTATACTAAATACTTGACAATTGTTTAGAGGTGTTACCCCTTTATCAAAAGTAACATCCCGAAACAATTGTCAAGTATTTATTATAAATTTTATGAGACCAAGCTAAGTGTTTTTATTTAATATATTAAACAATGTTTCAAGAGATCAGCGAACATTCCATCAACCTTTTTATTTTGGACATAACCTATTATTTATCTTTAAAATAACCAATAAAGTCACAGACAGGTACAAACGTTCATACCTTCTCTGAGTTTTGAACCCACCACATATGCTTTACAGATGACATGAATATCAATTTAGAAGTATTGTTACCTATAATTTATATTTCTATTAATCATTATGATCTACCAATTTTGTGGAAAAATTCAAATTTCTTAATGTAAAAAAGTATTATATCATATCATCAGTTTTATCCAAAACTCAATATAGTCATTCTAAATCTTTCAACACAAGTATGCAATTATTCATTAAAATGAGAAATATATTTCTGCAGCAGTTAAAGATTTAATTCTTCAACAGCTCTTGTTACATAAAATCACTATAATTTTTTTTCAAATCAAAGTGTAGAAATTCGTACTAAATAATGAAACAGGTTCACACCACAACACAAAATTAGAACTCCATAAAAATATAGTTTTAGTCTTTATATTGTATTTTTCCATTGAAATATAAATTACAGAGGATAGGGTTATTTTCATTATTTATGATGAAAATGACCTCCATGGCTTACTGAATATATGTTTTTGGTCATTGTGCATAAATGTAGATGAATTGAGTGCATCCAGGGTTCCATTTTTCCGTATAATTCATAAGTGGCTGTAGGCTTTGACTTCAACTAACTCCATAAAAAATTAACTGCTGGTGTTAAATCACATGATTTATGGGGCCAATTCTGATCATCGAAAAAATACAAATATTTCATACATTTCATTGAATTGTTTCTCGAATTTTATAACATGTGCCACCCTCTTATTGAAAAAAGAAGTTGGTCACATTTATGTTACCTAATTTCGTCGGCCAAGTTGTATAACATGCCAAGATATCGAGCACCAGTAATAGTTACTGCTTCACCTTCCTTATTTTAAGAATTTATGGTCTAATGATGCCTATTCTCCAAAATTCACGACAAGATTAACACCTTTTGGTAGTGTTTTTTGACCCTCAAGTGGCTATCTGGGTGAATAATGAGTAATTTTTACCTTGATGCTCAAGATCAAAATGTGCTTTATCGTTTAGCATGATTTACTCTAAAACTCAAAATCCACTCAGTATATGCAGTTAAGAACTTTTTAAAATTAGTAATTCTTGTCCACGACGCCAAATTGATGTTCTGGGATATCCTCTTGCAATTGACTTTATATGCTTCATACATACATTACATCATACACTATGAACTTATATCAATATTGATACAACATAATGAAACAATATTTAGAATTTTCTCATAATTTTAATACAAATACGCATGACGACGTTTCGAAGTACTGCTTCTTTATCAAATGCAGTATTAATCCCGCATTTGATAAAGAAGTAGTACTTCGAAACGTCGTCATGCGTATTTGTATTAAAATTATGAGAAAATTCTAAATATTGTTTCATTATGGATGTTAATTTTCTCCAAGTATCGGCCTCATCAATCATCAATTTATACCACATTTTATTTAAATTCTCATTATTTTTAGGATATTGTTGAATAACGAAAACATTTCGTCGTATCGTGCAACGTCGTATTTCAATAATAGTCTGGTTCACATGCACAGTTTTTTGTAAAATTTTTCAATAATCTCCGAAAATTACGAGCATGGTGTCATTCGATTCGTATTGTTACCTAGGGAAAGTTTAAGGAAAGGTCCGAAAATGCGCTGAAAAAAATTACTTAAAGTTATAAACAATAAAGTGAAAAAAAAGTAGGGGTTCGGTTTTTTTTTCAATATCTCAGGAAATATTGAAAATTTCCAAAATTGCAAAAAAGTTTCGAAAAGATGAAGAAATTTGCTGAAAAAAAAAGCTCCGTCTCCCGAAACTGTAGCTCTAATATTTATAATTTTTGCAGAGTCTCGAAAATCGAGCCAACCAAAGAAAACAATTATTTAAATATAATTAATATTAAGGAATAATGAAATTCATGGTGTGTTGGGATACATAAATAAACAATAATCAGCGGTCAAAAAAATTTTGTCTCAATTTTAACATACATTTTGCTTTTGTTAATTAACTATTTTTTTTTGAGCTGAAAGTTAATATTAAAACCCAGATAATTATTAAACTAATACCCTAAAATTTTTTTTACTTAGTAAAGTCATTCTTAATAGTATGAAAAATAGATTGCTAGTACAATACTGAAAAAATTTTGATTTTTCACTTTTTTATTAACAATTAAAAGTTATGAAATAAAAAATAGTGAATGAGAAATTTTTTTTTTATTTATTAATAACCATTTTTTAAACAATAACAGTAAAAATATATATATATATATATATATATATATATATATATATATATATATATATATATATATATATATATATATATATATATATATATATATATATATATATATATATATATATATATATATATATATATATATATATATATATATTGAATAAGAGGGTAATTCTAGGGTATTAGTTTAACAATTATCAGGGTTTTAACTTTATCAACTTTCTGCTCAGAAAAAATATTTCTCCAGGCTCTGTGAAAATTATAAATATTAGAGCTATAGTTTCGGGAGTCGGAGCTTTTTCTAGAAAATTTCTTTTCTTTTTGAAACTTATTTGCAATTTGGAATATTTCCTGAGATATTTAAAAAAACCGAACCCTTTCTTTTTTTTCATTTTATTGTTTATAACTTTCGTAACATTTTTTCAGCGCATTTTTGGGCCTTTCTTCAAACTTTCTAGATAACAATACGATTCACACCATGCTCGTAATTTTTTGAGACTATTGAAAAATTTTACAAAAAAGGGTACATGTGAACCAGACTATAACTCTAAACTCTCAGCTGATGGTTTGTTCATGGTTGTCAACAATTTTCTTTGCCAATGGTGGAAATTCAAATCTTGTGTTAGTATTGGGACACTCATTAAAAATTTATTTTTATTTAATATAAGGCATACAGTAAATACTAGGTATGATTTTCGAAATCAGTATTATAATCCAAGCACACTCCCAAACTTTTATCGCTGTCTTTAATGTTTTTTCGCATCATCCATAACAGAAATATCAAGAAGTCATAACTTGGAAAGATTATTGTTCCGTTGAGTCAATTCAGTTTTTGATTGCGTTCAGTCAAAATATGAGTGATATTTGAAAACGTGTAATGCCTTTGTCCATCTAATCTTTATGTAATGTGTTTGTTTATCCTATTCCTCTATGCCTAACTCAGAGACCAGATAGGTATGTTAGATTCGAATTGCCTGTTGTGAAAGCATCTCGTATGTTCAAATAGGAAGTAAAATTTATGTTTGCATGCTTGTTGGACGTTACGATCTATATATATATATATATATATATATATATATATATATATATATATATATATATATATATATATATTATATATATACCAAGAGTTGACGAAAGATTTGATGAAATATGTATATTATAAATAATATTCAAACTACTTCTCATTTAGCTTTAAACCTTTACTTTGTGTATTTATAATGGGTGATTTTTCAAGCGTAGTTTTTTTTGAATCGAATAAAACACTCAATTTGCATCATTTATTCGAAATTGTTATTGAAATTGATAACTTGACCTTTGCCATTTACATTTTGAAGATAACTTCATGTAAATGTTGACAGCGGCTCCGTATCAAATGGTCCATTCGGATGGTCCAATTTTCCGTCACTTTTTCGAGCATTTCGGCCTGTATCTCACGATTTACGCGTGTTATGTTATCTTGTGAGGCTTCAATCGTGTTCGGCTTGTCCACATACACTAACGACTTTATATAACCCACAAGAAATAATCCAGAGGCGTCAAATCGCATGATCTCGGCGGCCAATTAACACTACTATTTCGATGGACAAACTGCTCACCAAATTTATCCTTCAACATGTTCATTGTTTCACGAGCTGTGTGGCATGTGGCACCGTCTTGATGAAACCACGTGTCAACCAAATTCAACTCGGTCAACTGGGGGAAAAAAAAGTTGCGAATCATGGCTCTATATCGTTCGCCGTTGGCGGTAACGTTTCTTCCACGGTCGTCTTTGAAGAAAAATGGACCGATGATGCCACCAGCCCACAAACCACACCAAACTGTCGTTTTTTTTGGGATGCATCGGTAATTCTTGTATGGCATGTGGCTGTTCATCACTCCAGATGCAACAGTTTTGTTTATTTACATATCTGTTAAGCCAGAAATGAGACTCATCTATGAACACAATAAAACAGCGAATTTTCATTAAGCTGTAGAACAGCTATTCAGGCCCATTCACCAAAAATTAGACGTTGTGGTAGGCCATTCGGCTTCAATTCTTGCAGAAGTTTAATTTTACAGACTTTCAAACCCAAATCAACACGTAAAAGTTTCCATGTGGTTGAGTAACACATGCCGAATTGCTGAGAACGACGACGAATTGACACATCACGATCCTCATTAACACTGTACGCTACGGCTGCAATATTCTCTTCAGTATGCACTGTACGCATGCGAGACAATGGTTTAATATCCAACAAAGTTAACTTGGTGCGAAATTTGGCGATAACAGCACGAATTGTTGATTCATCATGTCGATTATGACGACCATAATATGATCGTAATAAACGATACACATTTTTCACAGAGCACGAATTTTGATAGTAAATTTAATCGAATCGCTGCTGGTTTGTAGGAATTTGCAATTAATTAAGTAATATTCTGATAATCTTCTTTGCATTAGACCCTACTTTTCAGGTGTTTTTGTTCTGTTCTATTTCTACTATAATTTCAATAAAAATCTCAAACTAATTTTCTCAACTCTTAAAGAAAAAACCTTTTCAAGAATTTAACCTTTCAATACTCTGATTTCATTGGGTTGATTTCATCAACGTTTCACGACATATTCGAAAATGGTATCACTCTATTCATAGTAATAATTCTCCCTTTCACTTTCCTTACTTTCTGGAAAATCTTGTCATTAACATTTCCATTCACTAAAAATCAACGTACTGCACAAATTGAACAAAGAATTGGTGATGCATTACTAGAATGACGTGTATTTATATGTGGTAAAAATTGTCGCAAAAAAAATTTTTTTTCGAATGAAACAACGCCAAAATATTTCTCGTCTTCGTCACCTCTTAGAAATGTAATTGGATAGCTTCCTTTCCCCATTTTAAATGCCTAGGTTCAGTCCAACGCACGCAAACTCCAGCTATGGCCAAATTTTGGAAATATCGTTGAAATCCATTTCATTCCTAATGTCAATTTTGTGTATTATGATTGAAAATTTCCAAAATTGACCAAGGCAAGGTAACGTCTCAAGGCAGGAATCACAGCTTCATACTTTCAATTTCGGAAATAAATCATATCAAATTCTAATTATTTCATCAATGGTTCACAAAAGAAGTGGTCTATTAATAATTCCTATAAAATGTATAATTAAAAGAAATATATGTTGAATATTTTTGACAATACTATTGAGTTCATTGTTTTTATGCCAAAAATTGGATAATCCTTGGACAGTTTCCAATATCAACAATAACTCCATTAGTTATCATACTCCATAAGTTATCATTGTATATCAACAAAATATATAATTCTTCTTGAATGCAATATTTTATTGCTGCGGAGGTAAGTACAAAATTTTCAGCAAAATTTAGGAATTGGCAGCCGAAATATCGACGTGCTGGGCTGCTAAAAACAATCAAATAATGTGAACTTCATTTTAACATCTGACAAGGTACCTTTGCTGATAACAAATATCAATAATGGTTATGAAGGAGCTAAATCTAAAAGTGGAAATATTCATTCAAAAAACACAGAACTTACTCCTCCAAAATATATACCGAAAAATTGAAAGTGGAACTGTCCGAAAATTCTTCTTAGTTGCCTCTAAATTGTGTTGCACGATTTGGAATTAATTGAAGAAGATATCAGTATGGATAAAAGTAAATTTGGGTTTCATTATAGATATTAAGAAAGATCAATAAAATGCCCTTGCAAATCAAGGATGATGGAAAGATGGGATTGATGAATTTTATAAACGACGGACTGGTATAATGTCGACAAAAGAATAGAACAACACTTCTGTGTCAGCGAAATATCTAAATAGTAAATCAAAAATCACCATTTTGTAGACTTGAACAAAAATAATATCACAATGCTCGAAGTGAAGATTAAAATTTGACCCACTTCCAATTATTGATTTTAGTACAAAAATAAAAGAAGGAAAACGAAATTACTGATTGTGGGATTACTCATATACCTACTTACATGAATATAATATACATAAATAGATTGATGATGTGTTTTAAATAATTTGTAAAAATTCTCCACAATTGGATTTTCTTCACGAAAATTTAAGTTCATGAAGTTTAGCTAAGTGTTTGAAATTATACTATTATACTTTCACATCTAGGTAGGAAATGTTAGCTGCAGTTAATGTTTGTATAGCTTTTGGGCAATACTCTGCATTTTTGTATGGCTTTTTTGAATTGATTGAATTGTATTTTAGTATGAGGGCCGTTTGATAAGTCGATAAATTTTTGAATAAAACATATTGTTTTCGCCAAATAACGTTTTATTTCATTACACAATTTCCTTAGCTCTTGAGCATTTTGTATGTCAAGGAAGTGATGACAAAAACACTTATTTATTCAATAGCCACAGGTGGCTGAATATAGGCAATATGATGGATAAGGTAGCCCACTTTATGAATTTTTTCCACAGTGGCTACACATGGAAAAGCTACACAAGGTTTATAGCCTTGCGATATCTTCATGGACAACGCTTTTCTTTCTTCGTTGTCTCTGCGAATGAGCTCAATTTAGCTTCAAACAACGTCAAATCTATCCAAAAGCTTTGGATAGTATTCAGGGGTGATTGTTCTAACTTGTTAAAGGTAATGGTTATAAATATCTTGAATTCTAAAAGACTATGTCAACGATTTTTTTCAATTTGTTCCTCTTGATACACGTTTGCCTCGAAAGGCAGACTATTTTGATAATTCCTCAAACTCTAGTGTATTGTGATGTATCTTTTGTCAAAGTTACAAAAAAGAAGCAAAAACTCATTCGAATTGCAGGTGAATATCGCCAAATATTCTTTTGAGGTGGTCATAAAATTATATATTTAAAATGTGATGTATCTGTCTAGTAGAGATTCTTACAGTCACAGCCACTTAACCTCCTTTCATTTTCGGAATTAGGCCAAGCAACGGGGAACAACTGATAAGGGATTTTTGATATTATTTATTTCAGCAAACTGACTGTGTCATTAGAAGAAAGGTACTTTATACTTATTATTGACGATTTATACCGAAACATTTCATTTTTTAAAGTTTTTTATTTATAACATTGAAAATAATTATGAAAACTCAATGACATCAATAGATATTTTTTACGCGATTCAATACCGAACAAAATAAGCCGTTACTCGACCCAATCGAATTATAAGAAGTGGAGAAAATTTGGATAAACTCGGAAATTTATTGCTTATTCAACTAATTAATTACTTCGTTTATTTTTATCTTACCTGGCTGCGATTTGGTGGAAAAGTAATAATTTGGGCACTCTTCACGTTATAAAAAAATGGACAATGTTGACATCATAATTTTTTGCGTAATTGGCGTTTCCGATAAATCAATGCGCTTAATTGAAAAATGTCTGGATGCCACACGAATCGTCCAATTTGGTTTGTTAAAACGGATTTCGAAAATATGAGCAAAGTACAACAAAATGCATATCTTGAATTACCGTAGAAATATTGCAAAATACACGAAAAAGAGGTGTAAACATGACTCCGGACGGCCAAGCGCTAGTAAGGACGCAGTGGAAGGGGGACTTGGACAGTATGAGAGACAAGTATAACTATATATACTTTCCTCTCCTACTTTTGTTCGTTATTGAATCGCCTACAATATATCTATTGATGTCATTGAGTTTGCTTGATTATTTTTAATGTAATAAATAAAAAACTAAAAAAAAATAAATTTTTTGGTATAAACCATTATGGTCAATAAAAAATTTATTATTGGTATTTGCTTGTCCAAGTTATAACAAAAATAAAGTATAAAGTACCTTTCGTCTAATGACACAGTCGGTTTGCTGAAAGGAATAATGTCACAACAAATTCCCTGTTGCTTGGCCTAAATGTATAATATCATTTTATGTATTTATCCATAAGTTGGAGCGCAAAGACATATTTTGAGCAAACACAACGTGGTGTATTGTGTTGATACGACCACAACGAACTCGGTGAACTACTGAGTTAACCACAACCATTGATAAAGATGTTGTGGTTAATAACCATACTATTTACCAATCATTTCTTTGATTTATTTACTCCAACAACTAATTCTCAATTACCACAAAAAGTTCACTTCTTTCCGTTTATGCTAAACTTGAAGTTGTTATGTGCTTTCCAGTTATTGCTTGATAAATTTAAAAAGGCACTGACTTATCAAAACGTCCTCGTACATTATCTACAGTTACAAGCAACAGAATGCGATGAATATTTGTTCTAAAAGTTCACCAATTCGATTTCATCTAAAATTTTATTTTATAATGTTGCAGGATTGGATCGCGCGTCAACAGTTGGTAATAATGGTCTTGTTCGTCAACGTTTGTCTGGCCATCATGTTTTTCAAGATGCTGACATAGTACAGGTTTGGCGTCGATGTTAGGCGCTTTTTTCTCCAATTAACAGTTTAGATAAATTGAAGATTAATGTTTTCTGCTATGTGGCCGTCCAGAAACAGAAACCAAAGAACCATAATCTAGCTTACGATTAAACTTGAAGAGCAATATGAGAACATTATAGTACTTTAAGAAAACTATTCACGATGTGATGTGAAAAGAGGAAACAATTTTATTTTTATTAGTAAGTAGTTTGTCCTTTGAATGAACGGATTTGAGTCTTTGAATGTTATTGATGAAAATATGTAAAGTAATTTATGTAGATTGGAATTGTAGTGCTGAAAGTTGTTTTTCAGTTTCATGAAATTTTTATAACTAAAAATATTATTAAATAAGATGATTGGACCATACTATTATTTGGTCACAAATACGAAATGCCCATTTAAATATGCTCAAAATTTGAATCAATTTTCTTGATATCACTAGATTATGGGCATTATTTTTCTATGTATTCTAACGTGTAATGAAGTTTGTCTGTGTTTCTATCATTCCAAATATGCTCGGATATTTGGTCTTTGACATGCGAAGATGAAGTTAAGGTTTATTTCTTGTTTCGTTTTTAGTTCATTTCGAACTTCATCTCAATGAAGTTGAAGACTTTTAAAAATGATTACAAGACAAAGAAGTGGCTTTTGTATCAAAATGCCTTGTTTCAATATTCTCTTCCGCTTGGATTCCGTTTCTGGATATGCAATAGAAATATAACTTATTTGTAATATATAATATACTCGTATATCTAGAACATATTTTTACACTTTAAATACAACACTGGGTCCTGCACCATCTTTTGAGAATATTGTGAATATTTATTACCATTTCTATCAATATGATATAATGTTAAATTTTTATGCAAGGCCCACTTTGCTTGTTCTTCAAGTGAAATTCTGTGTTGAGAACATTTTTGCTGTTGGAGTTTTTCAGGTTTTATCTGTTCTGTTTTGTAGCGTCATCTTGCTCATTCACAAAGAGTCAATACGAGATTTTGAGAAATTTTGTAGTTTTTAGAGCATGAGAAATCTTCAAGACTTTTTATAGTGATTCATGCTCTAAATATTTTTTGCTAGATATGCTTCAGTGAAGATCACTTAGTTAATCGCTTACTTGAAATCTCGTATTTTCATTTGTTGTAATTATTGTAATTATTCTAAGAAACCTAGTTGTATAATTCAGTCCCTAACTTTTAAGTGCCTTTTTAATCTTAATTATTTATGTGGTTTTAATTATTAATTCTTTATTTTTTTGCTATTTATAGGTTTAATGCAAGGTGACGTTAATGAACTGATTTAAATATATGTAGTTATTGCGTTTTTAAAAGTTTATAATAAGTTATGTTTATGATAATAATTGTTTTAGTTGTTAGGTTTGAAATTTTAAATTCACTCAATCGAAACCGATTTAGAGAGTCGTTCGTTTTATCAGTGTTCTGCCAAGATTTCCCAGTTAACGAACTAAAAAAAATGAAAAACAAAATAAAATACTTGAATGTTGGATGCCGTTACTTGATGTTAATCCATTTCAAAACAAATTAGAAAGAAGACGTTTAGTCTTTTAAGAAAGAAGAGAATTAAATTTAAAGATAAAATAAAATGAATTTAAATATAAATTTGAATTTATTTTTAAATTTAGAATTGTTTTCTAAATTTACATACATTTGTTGAAAATTTAAACTAAAACCTACGTCGCTATTAGTTCTAAATTTTCGATAAAATTATGCGAATCAAGAAAACATTGTCTTCTTTTTCAGTTCTTAATAATAATAAAATAAGAAAAGTTCAATGCCCATTTCAAAAAATTTCAATTGGGAATTTCGCATCCTTATCTCAGATTTGGGAAATAAGGTGCATTCATTTGAATGAATTCGTAGTTTCAGAATTTGAGATTCGGAAACTACGAACGTTTTAAATCTCAAATTTGAAAGTAATAGTTTTAATTTTTAAATCGGAATTTATGGTTTTTGTAAAAATTGTTCGATTGTCAAAATCTGTATTTTTTCTCGTCTAGATACGAATATTGAAAACATATAGTCAAGAAGTGATATACTTTTATTGAAGTTAATCGCCACTTTCCGTTTTATACTGGATTGAGATTTGGAAAACTTCTCAGATCTACCACACAGGTACTCATTGAGAGAAGTAATAAATATGTCAATATTCGTGGTATATCATTGTAGGTGCCTAATATAAGCAACGTGAAATTGAGTGAAACTTCTGAAGACAAGGTATATCCATGATCGTTCTATTCGTTGAAATAGTGGAAATTGAGATTAATAAAAGTTTTATCCTTCAATATGAATTTTGGTCAAGTGAAGGCAACTTACATTAAAAAAATACAACTTGGAAATGCTCTCGAATCACGAAATGACATGTTTGACATGAATGCTTTATCGAAGTTTTTTCGCGGCTGCCCCAGTTTCAATTTTTTCTTATTATGAAATGAAAAATGAAGTCTTGAGGTGGAACATGAATGTATTGTTGATCTATGATGCTTGTTGTTCACCAAGCGTCTTATTAGATCTGTATGATATTTTGTTGTTTGTGTCGAATAACCTTGTTAATGAATGAAACGACCTGGGAAAATTTTTGTCGATTTATTCATTGGTTGGGTTTTTCGCTGTGAACTTTATATTGTCGTTTATGATGGAAAACTTTTTATTGAGAATAAAATGAGTTTCTACTGTTGAATTTTGTGTAGTTTCTTATAATCCCATTTTTATTTCCTATTCAATTCATCGAATTAACATTAAACTTCAAAATGTGGGAAATTTTAGATAATTTAAGTTAACGACAATTACAAAAGGTAGGCGTGGATATTAAATAATTAGTTCTATTGTCTTCTCCATTTTAAAAGCAATTTAACTGAATTTGATAATCTTTTATGATCAATCTTTAATTGATAATTCTTTTATCTTTCGCAGTCTTGAAAACTAATAGATGTCAAATACCATGAAGATATCTATCTATACTTCGTGTCAAATATCAAAGTAATGACTATATAAGTAAATGTCAAAATTTCGAACCACAGTATATACAGATGTAATTTCATTATAAAGACTCAAGAAGAAACATTAGAAATTTTCACAAGAAACACAGCAGTTCTTTTTCAGTCCTTCAAAAGACATTAATTTGAAAAATTTTCTCATGAAAGTGGGAAATGATTCATTTTATGTCGAAGTTCAAATCTCCAATTAGATCGACTTAAGTAGATTGGCATTTTACTATCAATTCATTACGATAGATTTCGTTCTTACTGACTTCGTTCATTTATCCACATACAGATGGAGCTGTGATTATGAAATGAGTTCGATGAATAGTCTCGATGAAATGAGAAATGTGAAAAATGAATTCGTTCCTGTTCAACTCTATTTCAAACGAAAATATGTACGTATATAATAAAAATGCTGCCCGCTGTATTTCTTTCCACTTTAAAATTAATTTAGAATTGAACACATTGTTGATGACAAAAGAAAAAACATATAATTAAAGTATAATCATTATCAAGAATTATATATTACATAAAAGAAACAGAATTTCAATTATTTTCTCCGAATTTTTCATCTTTTTTTATTCCTCTGGCTAGATTTATGCTTCAATCTGGCAATATTGTTAGTTACCTTCGTGGCGCAGATCGTTTGTTAGTAACTGCACTGTTGCCTAATGCCTACTACCCAGACATCCAGCCAGTGCAATGTTTCAAGTCGACCAAAGTTGTGCGCCTGTGAACCTGCCGCTGTCAGTGTTATTACGTTAGCGGTGTCATGGCGGACGTATTTACGTGAAACAGTGTTTGTTTTTTGATTTTCCGTTTTTTCCAATCATCTCAGCAAAAGCAAGACGCCGCCTAAATAATATGAATGTAAGTAAATATCCACATATGATAATCTAATTAAGTTTTCTCTTATAAAGATGTATGAATTCCCAAAAACAAAGATCAATGACCATTTCTTGGGTGGGTTGATTTCCATAATTCGGAAATTGAATGTATATTATGTGCAATTCTGCTGAATGCATTGTAGCAGTAAATAAGCTTTTTGACAACGATATACTGCTTGATTTATTTCGAGAAGTGCAAACATTTATCACCAATAATTATTGAGAAATAAAGTGTTCTATGAGAAATGAAACCATTCAACTGTTGGTTCAAATTGTTGTTTTGTTTTTATTTAAATTTTCTGGTATTCCTTTCCGATATTAATAAGTTATGCAATTTCCAAAGTTGTCAGACAGTATACGTCAATTAATTTTTAAGCGAAATAAATACCTTATAAATATTAAATTATCTACTTATGATGGTTATGAATTCGTAGTAAGATAGATGATGTGTAAGTAAAGTACTCATCAGGAATGACTACTTCATTGAATATAAATGCAATAATTATGATCTTTGGAACTAGGCAATACAGTTTGAGTAAATATAAACCACGAGCATCCACAATTTTTCGTATCTCAATAAATAAAATTCAATTATTACAAACATTATTACAGTTCATGTACTTAACATATTGTTTGAAATCAAATTTTAAATATTTACAATTGAATGAAATAGTTTGGGAAAACATACTTACTTAGATATGAATTGAACTAGAAATTCGAACAATAACTAGTGAACTCGAGAATAAATTAGGTTCTTCAATAATTGAAATTTTTTACGCTATTTTAAGATTTAGATACGTTTAGTTCTCTTCAGTGCAGTAGGCAATCATTTGTGGCTTTAACCCATTATCTAGAGCTTTATACAGCTGCAGGTGTCATCAATTGTATTAAACTCGGGATATTGGATATTTTGAATTACGCGATAGATCTTATACTCTTGTTGAATTATATTGGCCATGATTTGATGTGTCCCTACTTCCTACATCTATCATTTCATACCGTGTGTATTATTTTTCAGTATTGATCCTTGGAATGACTGCTCATTTAACATAAAATAACTTACGGTATATTTTAGGTTATATATTATTAATAACGACTTCATGAGATCAATTATTTTTCATGGTTAATTACAGGTATGTTTTTAACATTACCTCTTATAAGAATATATAGGTTATAACCTCTTGTAGGAATTGCACTTTTGAAAAAAATTATGTATAATTGTCACTTCATGTGAAAGTAAGACAAGTTGTTAGAAAGAATTTTGAATTTTTTTCGCACAGAAAGCAGAATGCACAGAATTATTCTGTGCAAGATTTATAATTTTTGAATCACTAGTTGTTTTAATCACTAACGTTTTTTTCAACAAGAATTGGCCCCCTTTCTCCATATTTAAATGATTTAATCATAAGTAAATACATTAATTTACTTGCAGATGATATAAAAATGCCTATTCTATGAATACTTAATCCATTATAATTGAATATAAACTAAAATTCCAACACTTACGATTTACACTTTATTGACTACATTGATTATATAGACATTGACTACATAAATTATTCTGTTAGCATCTGAAGAAGTCGTTTGTAACGACGAAACGTGTCATGCTATGTAGTCAATAAAGTGTAAATCATAAGTTCAAGTGTTTGAATTTAAGTTTATATTGAACACTAATTTTTATATTGAGATTCATATAACCTCATATAGTATGTATAACTATATTTAGGTAGTATGTCTTAAAAATATTAAGTTGCGTAAATTACAGATGCATATTAAAATTGTAGTCTATTTTTTTGAGGACTTAATTAACTATACCACAAAACTCGATATCATCGAGTAATGAAATTATAGTTTGGCTGATTTTCTTCAAATTCATGCAACGAGGATTTGGTAGTTATTTAAACTTATACGTTAAAAACGCCCAATATCTTCATCAAAAGACTATCATCAATATATGAGAATGATGACTGAATCGTAGATTTGTTACCGCACTTACCAACACAATAAGGGGACCGCTATCAATTACGTGAGCTCTTTAAAACTGAATGGTCTCACCCGGCGTCTCGTAATGTGTAACATACATTTCAGACTGTTATCAATTCTCAATAGATAATACATCTGATTTGAAATGTATTACAACTTATGTATTTATATTATTGTTGTTATTATATGGAAATATCGAAATCCTACTTATTCAATAAACAAACTGCTTTTGAAAAATCAGGGGTTGTATGAATTGAAAGGTTCTGATTTTGATGCAAATTATATAGGACGAAATGCCAAAAACGTCGCATATGAATAGAAGAGCACAAAAAATTCATCTTTCGAACAAATCATGGTATCTGACTTAAACAATTACTACAGGAAATTGAGGCCTCGTGAGGCATTGATATACAGTGATAACGACCTCGGTTATACGAACTTTTGGTTACAACGACGTCAACCCTAACCTCTTGAATTTAAAGCGTCGTTTCGTAGGAAGTTCATTCGGTAATAGCGTCAATTTCGGGTATAGCGACTTGTTTTCATGAACCATTTCATGACGTAGTCCTAAAAATCTTGATATATATATTGCGACTGAGTCGACAAAGACTCGTAGATGGTCAAATGCTTGTTACTATTATCAAGTCATATTTGATTGATAAGGTAAATTTGCTTTTGAAATCTCTATTAAAAAATATTTAATTTATTTCAAGTGAATTGAATTCAGCAACTCAATTATTTTCTTTGAATATCCCAAATAAGTCTATCAATAATATAAATCAGTAAATAATATAAATGCATAGATTGTAGTTAGCTGTTTGCAATCAGCGGTGTTAAATCTTGACGATGATTTAAGAACCATTGTCAACCGAAACAAACTTCCAAGAGTTTCAAATTATTCTGAGTACTTGGGTACTATAAGTAATTTTGTTTCAATAATTGATGATGTCTTCAGTACCTTTTAAATATATTTAGTCAACTTACGTCCAGAATTATGCTATTGCTTCTTCAGAAATGTTTTCAGTGAAATAACCATAATCTTTGTACCATTAACTTCGTACCATCGTCTGAATATTTTCAAACATTCACTATTTCTAGTAAGTAGGTACTGTAAACTATTTTTGCATTTTATGGTCTCTCTTGCTACCTGATGGGAGTTTTGCCTGAGAAATCCTTTGACTTTTGATGAAATTGTGACCGTGAATTTTACCTCGTCTATATCACTTTGTATTCTAAAATCTCAAACTTAAGTAAAATGTGCTAATCAAGGTTAAAAATTTCTATAAAGTTTTCAATATCATTCGACCATCCACATTATATCGGGTAAGTAAATAAGGAATTAAAGTTCCTGTTGAATAGTTTTAAAGTTATAGCAGAAATATTATTTGTGTATTGACATTAATTAAGAGTATGGTACTTTAAGTGAATACTTCAGTTTCTTCAATTAATCTGTGTTGTAAAAACATCTTTTATTATATATGTATATATTATATTATCTAATATATCAGTGGGCATGGGAAATAATTCGAATTCTTTTTGTATTTTTTGAAATGAAATTTTTAAAACTTTTGCGTAACTCTTCAAGAACTTGAAAGAAAATTTTCTTTTTAATGTAATTCATTGATCATAAAATTTTGTTTGAAATTAATACTAAAGATTTTCAATGACCCTCAGCTACAATGTGAGATTTCCCGGGATTTACCTGGAACCCTCCCTAATTTTACCTCGTTAAATTTAACGTTCATTATAATTAGCGATTAATATATTTGGGCAATGGAATTTTGGGGGCATAAATCGATGTTTTAACCAAACTGAAAATCCACACGTTTTTTGCTGAGTACACCCCTGTGCAGATTTTCCTGGAAACAGCTAGAGTGCTTTTAAAATTGCGTAGTTCCATGAATCAATTGATTATGGAATGGCCAGTAAATAGTGCTTTATGAGCAAGGCGTGAATCACGAGTTCCTTGAAGATGTGTATGTAAACATTCGTGAGCAGTTCGTTTGTCAGAAATTCGCTATATCTGTATGTGCAACTAGGACCCGATTTAGGAATTTGCTATGCTGGAAGGTTTGAGTTTATTTGACGACCCCATATTTTCACCCCCTTCCACCAGGAGCAGATGCAGAAAAATGTTTGAGGTTGTATTGTGCTAATACTCAAGTCCCAGTGATTCTGAAATTTAAATTTATTCCATTGTGATATTATGCAATCTTCATCAATCTACAGGGAGTGACACGTTTCCTCTCCTATGAATTCCCCTAGTCCGCAACCCTGTTATTAGAAAACGTTATCTAGTCACATTTTTCGAGGAGTGTAAGACTAAATAGGTATATAAAAGTAAAATCGAAATCGTTTGTTTCATCAATCAACTATTTCATCTAAGTACTTTTCTTCAATTGGAATATCATTGAGAAATCATAAAATTTCAATGAACCGGAAGATAAATATTCCAATCAAAAATTTGTGTTTGCATTATTCCTGAATTATTTACATTTTTGTTAAAACAGTCTTGCAAGTGAAAACCGCAATTTGGTTTTCTACGTTGAAATTGAGAATTTATATCGTTCCTGATATTCGTTTTATCAATTTTACAGTCGAGTTCTAATAGATGAACAACGGTATACATTTTCTTATTCGATTTTATTTCGAAGAATTGATTCTGATGTCGATTTGGTCAAATGGTTTTGTCTGATCCACTTCGTTGACTTTTAATGAGAGAAGTGATCAAATTCAATGTCGTCAGAATTTTCGTCACGGGTGTTAATTTATACAATCACTTCCGTCAGCTGTGTAGAGATCCTCGTTGTGTTTGATAGTATAGATATTTGTTAGTTTTTCGTGACAGAAATAAGAATACTTCACCACGACCATTGTGGCGAACTAGAAACGAAATATTCATTTTGGTAAAAATTTTGTATTAACTAAAACCTTGAATTTTAACAAAATGTTTTGAAAATGTTAAAGTGTATCAACATCTTAAAAACATGAGTGGGCGGTTGAGTTTTGAGAAACACTTATTTAGGCATTATATTTTGTCTTATAAAAAATTTCGTCAGGAATATCGTACTTATCAGACTTCCCTTGCGCTCCTTATAAGGACCGTGTGGCCTAATGGATAAGGCGTCGGACTTCGGATCCGAAGATTGCAGGTTCGAGTCCTGTCACGGTCGAAAATTTTTTTATTATCAGTTTTGCAATCTGGAATTTTCTGTTTGTACAGAGCCGAATAGTCCCGAATTTTCTCAAATAAGTGGTAATATATATTTGATAATAATATATACAAGTCTTCAAACTGAGTAATCCAAATCACATTAACTATTATGTGCTAGAAGATTTCGTTAATATGTAATTGTAAAAATATAATAGCAGTGTGCGTTTGTTCCAGTCTTGACAACATAAATATAAATCGGCTTTATAATAATAATAATAACATGTCTTTATTTTTAGAATCTTCCTAAATCCTGACTTATAATGTATTTCAAAATTTGTTAAGTATTTAGTGAAAGGGAAAAACTAGTTTTACTGAGATCGATTCATTGGTTTTTTGACGGTTATAAATAAATATAACTTCGGGGCGCTACTGGCGGGAATATAAAGTAATATAACGTGTTTCTCCAAAATTCTTTTTTTTTTGGTGAAATGAAAACTCAAAGAAGTCTTCATAAACCAACTCTTATATATTTAAGTTATTTATAAACTGTCCGTCCTCATGAAATAATCTGCAATGATTTATAAATTCAAACAATAGGTGATAAGGTTTCTATTTATCTTGAACGAATTTCATCTTATGTATAAACCAGATAGAGGGGAAATTTAGGTTTATTATTATTTAACAATACTTAACAATATAATCAAAATATTAGGTAGTTTCATAAACCTCTAGAGTTTTCTTTCTATTTGGTTGAAAGGATTTCACAATTTTTAATAGATTGATTAAAAAGCAGAGTACATTACGTACGATGCGAAGGGTGTTTAAATGCCCTTCGTTGTAATGACCGTGTGGCCTAATGGATAAGGCGTCGGACTTCGGATCCGAAGATTGCAGGTTCGAGTCCTGTCACGGTCGGGATAATTTTTGAATAATATTATTCTAACTGTAGAAAATAAGCATTGCATTAAAATATCTAGGTTTTTTGTTTGTGAATTCAACAATTGTAATTCTTATATATGGATTAAAAAGTTACTCGACCGTGACAGGACTCGAACCTGCAATCTTCGGATCCGAAGTCCGACGCCTTATCCATTAGGCCACACGGTCCACATATATTGTTGATACTGATAACCGTACGTCCTCGGTAGGTACTTCATGAGTACAATATTGTATGCATTGGGATACCTACCGTACAGTAAATCAGCAGCACAATGCTTTTATTTCTTAAGATTTTTATTTATTGGCATCATTTTTTGGGTGGTCTTTTAGTGCTTAATTAAATTAATAAATTCATTAGTTATAAATCAATTGAAATGATAAAGTTACTATTATTTTTAATATTTGGAAAATTGATTAATAATTTGAAGAATAGGTTCAATATTACTTTACAACAATTCTTTCAATTTTAAATGCAGTCCATACGACCCGTAATTCATTATTTGTTTTTGAGATGATCAAAAATTTTAATTAAATGATCATTTGATAAACTGATCATAACTAGATAAAATAATTTCTACTATTACGCTCATTTTTTATTCTATGCATGTGCTAAAGTAAATCTCAGTCATTACACATGACGTTATTTCTATATTCAATGTGTATAATGAGGCGTTGACACTAATTTATATCGGTAGAACATGATCTGTATCAAGAATTCAAAGTGTCGATTTAATCTTCTTTCGAGGCTTTTTTTCAAAAAAGAAAGTTTTTGTGGATCCGCCATCTTTGATAGGTATATAGGTATTAATCTAGTAGTAAGATGACCGTTGAACTTTCAGATTGACATACTAAGATGCATGTCATCATTATTTGTGATATCTGGTAATCTACATCAAACTACACCTACACGAAAGAACAGTCTTTATAAAAGTCGGAAACCGGTTTTAATATTTCATGAGGTATTTTTATGATGGTAAAATATCAAATTCTATTTCACCATTGTCTTTAATGAGGATAAGTTAATTCTTTAGTAGTGGTTCAACCTGGCCTTTAATTTAGAACAAAATATGCTACCAATTTTTGTTGTCATATAAATTTCCTGAAACGGGGACCTGGAATAGAAAGATATATTTTCATCTTTGGTAAGATTCATGCAAAATTATTAACAAGACAGATGATAGCTAGACTAGTGGCATTGATAGCGACTTTTATTGAGGCTAGCGGCTGGATAGCGACAATGACACTAATAGTGGCATTGTAAGCGACTTTTATTGAGGAAAACTATGGATTTTTCATTGTCTAGGGAAAATTGGGATAGTCTGCTCGCTCAAGATATCAACGGAATGAGAAACAGTTTTAATCACCGTTCTATTCACTGACATATTTCGTTTGGATTTGAAGCGAATTCAACAAAAAATAGAGCTGTTACTTGACATCGCAGGAAAGCCATTGTGGCAGCCTTGTCATATTTTGTTTGCATATATATTACAAAACTCAAAATATTAATAAATCTAAATATATTTTATAAAGTTTTCTATTAATAAATCTAAATATATTTTATAAAGTTTTCTATTCAATTTTCTGCTTGATGATCTAGATAAAAAATTTGTGATTGAAATTTATCAAAAGTGAATTGTATGATTTACTATAGATAAAATTTGCAAATTGATAATTTTTGAACAACTGTCTGTCTCTCTAACAAGTTCTGTGCTGTGATTGACTATTTGCAATGATTTCTTCCCGATGCGGTCCGGTGTTGGTTATTGATAGCACCGGATACTAGTCGCTGCATATCTTCAACTTTTTTACTTTTTATTGAATTTCTTGGTGTTATTATCTTTTATCCAAATAATTTCCACTTGAATTGATAAATTCGCGTAGTTACAAAAATGTTCTATTGTCTTGTCTTCTTCAGTATTTACTTATTTCAGTTTTTGTGGTTATATTTTTTGTTACATGTTTATTCAGAAGAAGCATACAATATTAATACTTTAAATATGAATTGTAAATTATGTAAAATGGGCCATTTGGTATATAAGACCGACACTTTTGTAGGTACTCATTTATATATTATTCAATATGTCATACGTCTCTTTGTGACGATGGATAAAAGTCCTAAAAAATTCACGGAACTCCTCAATAAAAATTTATGAGAGCGAACTAGTTAAAAATATAGGTGTTTTTTGTAAAGACCAATGAAGAAAATTTTTTGCTGATGTATAAATAGGGTAACATGGCAGGAATTGGGGTAGGCATGGAAGAATCAGTACCCATGATTAGATTTCCGACAATTCCGAAGCTACAACCAAACAATTATCTATTAATACATTTGTGTACATTATCAGAGTGAGACAACGAGATTCTATTCTCTACTAACTACTCCGTTCCTTTCATCTATTAATTAACGATGTTCCAGAACATCTAACATTATGTAAATTTTTATGTGATGATCTGAAGCTGTATATATTCGTAAAATAACCAGAAAATTTTAAGGTGTTGTAAATAGATATTATTAAACTACATGAGTAATTCGAAATAGTCATCGACTGGACTTAATATGATTAGTGAATTTATGTATATATTTATACATATACATATATGAATGAAAAATTTATGTTTTGACTAGTAACTGTAAATGTGGAAAGATCTATTTCTGGTTGTTACGTTACGACACAAATTGTATCTTTATTAAAACATTGAAATAAATATTTTTTCTGATCAAGAAGTACTGAATCAGAATACCATAGGATAAAACAGACAGCCAATCTCTGAAGATTTGTTAGTTTTTGTCGCTCTAGTACTTGTCAATCAGTAAACATTATTTCATTTCGAAATTTTTACGAAGGTACAATAATTTGTACGGAAATGTTAGGAATGTTAAAAAGAAGAAATGAAGTTTTCGACGTCCAGAGTGAATTTTATAAAATTTAATTTTTCATTATTTTCGACAAATTTGCGATTCACAACGAAACGCTAACTGAAATAGAGATTTAAATATAATATAATATAATATATATATATATATATATATATATATATATATATATATATATATATATATATATATATATATATATTAACGAAAAAAATTTTCTTGCGGTGAAAAGTACAAATGACAAAAACACAATTCTCGGTATAGCCCGCAACTCAATTGGAAGCAGCTGTTGACCATGTTCAAGGTGTACGAACCTGGAGATGGAATCAACAATAAAAGAACACTCCTGTAAAAAGTCTCCACTGCTAGGTCTCCACGTGAACTCTCCGGGTTTGGAGATTTGGTCAACGTATCGCCAATGTGGCGACTATTTATCCTTTACGGAGTCTTCAACCGACAAAGTTAACAACGAATGAAAACTTTTCTTGCGGTGGAAAGTACAAATGACAAAACCACAATTCTCGGTATAGCCCGCAACTCAATTAGAAGCAACCGTTGACACGTGTTTCGAGCTTATTGACTCTCCTCAGAACGACGTAGACAAGTTCAAGGTGTACGAACCTGGAGATGAAATGAACAATAGAAGAACACACCTGTAAAGGAAGTCTCCACTACTAGGCCTCCACGTGAACTCTCTGGGTTTGGAGGTTTGGTCAACGTATTATAGGCCCGTTTTTCAAAAACTGTCATCATGCCTATTCTATATTTCGAACGAATTCCGTTCTTCCTCAGGAATACTAAAAATATAGACAAGGTGTTAATTAATCAGTAACAATTTGTAGAAACAAGGAAACCTACATCTGACACAAGTCAATAAACCACCAAAAACGACACAAAAGGCATCCAATAGTTATTATAATAATGTTAAATATAAATGCAACAGTGCTAAAAGACGTAAGATATTTGAATGACATGTACAACAAACTCCTAAAGCGAGGTTAAAACAAGGTTTCAGTATGTTTCATTGAAATATTTGAAAATTATTTTAGGCCTATATTTTAATACTATTATTCTTATATTTGGTGGGATGTGTATGTACTATACATCCTAACAAATTCGGTTTGTATAATTTAAATAAACGTTTCTGGCCACTCTCAGGGGCGTACGACCGGGACAAATATTGGATAATCCATCTCCAAATACTACACCATTGACGTAATTGCAATTTTGCTCGTAATTTAAGTAGTTTTCTGATTTTCACTATAATTAAGTTAAAACATATCAATATTGTTTCGCTTCATCATCAATTATAGGGCAATTTTGTTCTATATAGGTAAATGACATACTCCTTATTGGCAATAAAGGCAGTCTTTTTCGAAATATTTTATTTTAAATGCGAGGCTGAAAAGAAAATTTAGGTCGTATCAAGTGGTAAACATTATTTTTTTATAAGCAACTTTTTAATTTTCAAATACAACAGCCTGTAACTCTAACAGGAGACCCATTTCATAAAGATGATAAGATTAAATCTTCGTATTTTACGTAGGGGATTCTATATTTGAATTATTTTTGATATTCTCACGACGTTCGGACAACAAGATTTTATGAAACTTCTGCCAAACCTATATAACATCCAAATAAAAAGTTTTATGCAATTGTTCAGACGATTGTCTTTCTCTTTGGTGAAACTCCGGGTGATAGTACTATATTTTTCAGGCGTCGGTATACGCTTTTTTATTCGATGACAGAGTCGTTACTCCATGGCCCTAACCCTTTCGTTACGCGAAAGTCGATGTCAGAGATGAACAAACAAATAATCAGATGAAACTTTAAAACCCAATTTACGTTTCCGGTGTGGCGCTGGCGCGATGGTGCTTTGTTCCACGCCCGTCTCCATATCCGTCAAAGCCGTTTCCGGTTTCTTTTTCTAGGGCCACACGCCTTTCATTATTTACAGGAATGTTGAACGTATGTTATGGATCATATCCGTTTAGATGGGAGATCTTGAGGCAGTCAGTTCCTCATTTTTACACATTCCGAGTGAGAAAACGGGAAAGTTGATGTAATTGATGTAACTTTTACTATAAGAAATATATATGAAGGTTTTCTTCGTCGAATTTAACTTTTTTTCATGATAGAAAGTCATATTAAGATACGAAACGAACTTAAATTCCACTATATTAATAAAAGGAATGACAATTGCAGGTTCATCACATACCGTATATAGTACTCCATTAATTATTTACCTGTAGCTTACTGAAAGATAAAAAAGAGGAGGAATAGAGGGTGAAACACCGTGAACAAGGAGCTTTTTCTGTAGTTGATTATTTATATGACATAACCCTACTCTACATACGATACTACAATGACATTTTAATTCATTTTTCGTTAACACCGAAGTTATTTATTTTCTGTGCGACTATCACATAATAATTTCGTGTTAATTAAACTCTGTGATTAATATTCACAGAATTATTTCTTTATTGGTCAGAAATGACCAATAGAATAGAATAGAATACCAGATGGAATACAGTGAAATGCTTTGATATATTGCGACTGCATTTGTCGACATTCAATACGTTTTTCAGTTTTCGGTGTCTACACACAATTGTGTAACTTGAGGAGACATATCCGTATCGAATTATGGAAAACTTGTAATGAGTCCGGCTACTTTTCACAAGGTCGACACCATTTCACATGTTAGCGTAGGTTCTTGGCATTGAACCTAAATGTCGCCTTTTATTGTATAGACGAAAAATAGTACACTTGAAAACCGTTTTTATTAATCTTTTTTTTGTGTTTGAACTAAACTTAATATCAATATATAGTGTTAGGCCGTCTTAAGAGCACGGTGTAACGTATTTAGTTAAACTATTGTCTATTTCCAAAAGTCTATTGAAATAAACAAATGCACTGATCGTGAGAAGTCAAACTGATCGTTCGCCGTATATTTTAAGGGACGCATAGGTTTTTGTGATATTAAAATGAGTATTACATTACTTATGATACACATAATTAAAATGGAAAACACAAATGAAATGGAAACGACAATTTTAGTGTTTAACTAAGTATTTTTGTGTTTTCTAAACAAAACACTAAATTTTAGAATATCACTAAAACGACAATTTTAGTGATATTCTAAATTCAAAACACTTGATAGAAGCCTCGGTAACAATTAAATATTGTGAAAATGCAGTCAGTTTCAGATCTTGACGAAGAGAAAGTTATATCTCGTAGTGATCATGTGCTCGTGTTCGTTGTGTCGGGTGGTCTCTTGAAAATGAATAGAGCATAGTACCGACGGATACTATGATAGTGAAGTTTTACTGATTTTTTTTACCAATCACATGGCACGATACAATCTTAGAACTAAAGGTGTAATAATGTACTTCTTAAGTGCGAATATTTCGTTGTTCGACTTTTGCAACTACCGACATATTTCGATGAATATTAATGAGATTTTGTTCAAACGTTTATGATATAACTAGGTGACCTAAACCTCCTAACATATGAAATGAAACCAGAAATCATGTTTGAATTTACATTACTATATACATACTTACTTCAGGGCGAATAAATGAAAGTAGAGAATGACAACAGAAATATCTTATATTTTCACATTTCACGCGTACATTATTCAATATAATCTATTGATTGGAATTTATTATATCTTACGAGCTAATCATGAATAAATTAATTAAATTGCCTTATTGCAGATATTAACTATAATCAACTGTGCCTTTTCAGTATTGAATTTTTTCATGGGCTTTATACATCAACCAATTTTGTACAAAATTTATTTTTATATGTTGGAGATATTTATAAGATATATATATATATATATATATATATATATATATATATATATATATATATATATATATTTTCTCTCATTTTATTTCTGTAGTATCATATAATGTTTTGAAGAATAAACAACAAAATGTGATATTCCCAATAGCATCACATCTGATACAGTAGTATGAGATCCTGAATTTAAATTATGGTGGAAATTGTGGTAACAATTTCACAACTAGTTACAGTGGCAACTACAACCGTGGTCGTAAGAAAGTGCTAATATTCTTATAACTATGTCATTCATACAAATAAAAATAGCAATATCATTTGTGGAGTGGTATTTTTTACTTTTTATATACAGATGATATAGTTTAATAAAAAATAGAAGATCTTCACATATATGAAAAGTAATCGTATTGACTCATGTAAAATATAATTTAATTCTTGAAAGGATTTGCTAACCAAAAATTGATTATCACTCACAAATACATCATGAGGACCTTTTATTCTATTTGAACAAATTATAGTGTTTGCTTTCTAAACGATGCCTGTATTATCACAGTTTAGTGTGTGATGATTCAAACCTATTTGCCAAGCATTATTATTAATCGATTGATATGATGAAATTTTATTTGTAGAAATATTTGCTATGTAATCATTTTACCGATTTTTCCTGTATTCCAAATTGGTTGCCTACATCTTATTAGAAGTTGTAGGAAGTGTACTTCGAAAAACTTAGTTATGGTGGCTCAAAGGCCGAAAAGATTCAGGAAAACGCTCAAGCCAGATTTCTCATTTGGCAGGCCGCGATTTCCACCTCTTCCCTATTGGGACGACTAACTTATAGTTTGGTCTTGGGATGCTACATTTACAGTTAAAAATCTCTTGTTAGAAAGAAAGGCCAACCATAAAAATTCTTACAGCATTTGACTGCGCCATGGAGTTTGCTGTTGTTAAGTGTTTAAATTTTTTCTTTGTTGTTTCTAGAGAGGTAATTTTCATCTGCCCAAATCCTTGAAAAACATGTTAGGTTAAAACACAAACTATATTTTATATCTAAGAAAAATAAATGTATTTTTTCAAATTGACCGATTTATTTCTTACTCCACGATAAAGTATTGATATATTGAGAGATCATGCTTCTATGTAGATATCTCGATATAGTGGTTATTGAATTTAGCGCTTAATTTCTCAATATCAATTTCCATTAAGTAGAGATTAATTTTGTTGTATTTTCGCAGAATCTACAGATTTGACAACAACTATTCTGAAGACTGTTGAAAGTGGAAGCTGATGATGGACGCACAGAGTAACCGTGGTTCAATGGGGCAGCTTTCGACTGGAAGTGCCATAGGGGGAGGAATGCACCATTCTCTTTCCACTCCTGCCGGAGTTGACGGGGGTGGTAGCAATCGAACTCCACCCCCCACACCCAAGAAGGGCGGTAAAATGTTAGCTATGCGGGTTCAAATGTTAGACGACACCATAACTATCTTCCAAGTTCAAGTGAGTACTGAATAAAATATTCGAATATAAAATTTTTAATGGGGACATTTCCAGAGTTGTTGTGGGCAGCATGGCATATACCATAACTTAGAATATCTTCACTTGTTTTTGAATTATTTATGTCTCGATTAGTTTCATTGCTGTTTTCATTTGAATGCATCTAAATATTGATGACAATTTCAGAATGCTCGATTAAAACATCGCAACTCAACTGAATTTTTCTAGGCGTGAAGACAACGTCTTTAATTCCCTTTGGGTTTATTTGTCTTTTGACGGTCCACTGGGTGATCTCGAGCTGTAGGAAGCTTGTTCGATTTTGTTTTACTTTCTTTTCCTACTTGCCGTAAACAAGAAAAACATTGGCATGTCCCTTTCCTTTTTCCCTGAGGATTGAATTTGGTATCTAATAGAAAAAGCATAAATGCACAACAATAAAAGGAACTATAAAACACTGCTCATCCTCATTTTGAATTACTAAGAAAACCTAGATATAGATAAAGTTCCAATGAGTATACGGATGTTAAATGTGTAAATATTTCGTGTTCAATTCTGATTATTTGGTTACATATTCTTTGGGTATATAAGGTTTTTTTATTCAGAATGGACCTCATTTCAAAAAATGTAGTACATAGCAATGTGAACGTTTTATATAGATGGTGGGATATCTTGGTGTAATTGCTGTAATCACACTTTCAGATGTTTCATGTACCTAGTAATGCCATAATTTCATTGACATAGGTTTGAACTTGGTGAATAATAGATAACTCTGAATGAAACACGTATCCTCCATTTATACAAGAAAACACTGGAGATTGAATTCTAGTTGACTATATATTAAGAGGCAGGAAATGAAAAGCATTTTCTAATTCTGTAAATAGATGTTTCTTCAATCCCTCATGGAGCAAAATGTTCTTGGTTTATATGGAAAATTTCCATCATCCCTGAAAATTTCTAAAATAATTCCAATCTTCAAAAAGGGAAATAAGGATGACACCAGCAACTACCGTCCCATATCCATTACATCAACTATCTCAAAAAAAAAAGTCATAAAAGCAAGATTGGCAGACTTCTTCAACAGTGTTTTCAGCTATCTAATTGCACTATGGGGAAACACAACGCAATACAATATCAACCGCCTGCAGAGACTTCAAAATAGAGCAATAAAAAATATATTCAACTTAAAATATGAAAGTAGATAAGCTTAATTGTACGAAAAATACCCAATTCTGCCAGTTCAGAAACTTATTTCCCTTGAACTAGCATTGGTATAAAAAATAGATCATAACATATTAAAGAGTAACATTGTATACGGAAAAATTCTTCACAGCTATAATACAAGAAACAAAGACTTATACACACTGAATGATGGCATAAAATCAGTTTTCGGAAGAAAACGTCCCAGTTATAATAGAGGTACAATAACTTACCAAAAACAATTCGTTCATCTCAGACTTTTTCGATATTCAGAAAGAGTATTAAGTCACATATTTCCAAATGTTAAAATTTTATTGTTATCTATTTAATTTTAAAAATGTTAGAGATACTCTGTGATAACAATTTTGTGTTGATTTACAGTTTTAATAAAGATCTATCTATTTCCAATTCTTCAGCTATCTATCTCATTAGTTATCTCTTTACTATCAGTCTAATATCTAGTTCTTGAAGTTGAAAATAAAAACATGACATAACAAATGTAATACTTGCATTGTTGTAAATATTCCTCTGGTCAAAGTCTAGTCGATAACATTGTAAACTATTTTGTAGGTGTGATACATTTTACCATTTTTGAATATGCAAATGTAATTGTTAATATAATATATTACATGTAATTTTATTATTAATCTAATATCCAACTTTCATATTTATTTGTAGGCAAAAGCAATAGGAAAAGTACTTTTTGAACAAGTTTGCAAACAGTTGCACCTATTAGAAGCCGATTATTTTGGATTGGAATACACTGATACGGGGGAACAAAGGTAGGTTGAGATTATATTCAATATTAAATATTCAATAAATTACCATAGTCATAGCTTCCTACTAAAGCAGTTTCACAACTGTTTCAGAGCACAATTCAGGGTTACTTCAAGCTGTTGCTATAATTTGGAATACTATTACTTTGTATATTGTAAAAATTGTAAATGCATTATTCAAGTCAAATTTGCTGTAACTGAAATTATAATTGTTTATTTACTTCAATTGAGAATGTATTAAATAACATTTATTACTATTAAACTATTGTGGATTTATAAGTGGATGTTGTCAATTGAATAAAATCTGTATAAGTTGAATCATTTGGAAAACAAGGGGACTCTTGAAATAATTTTCTCTTGGTGGTGTTATTTCATCTCATTTTCATTTTTTACCTCTTCTGCCGTAATTAATTTGCCTAGTATTATATATTCACTCACTTATTGTTATATATTGAAAACTTAAAGCATTAAATTTTTTTTAATGAGAACAATTATTTTATTTTGTTGAATTTTATAATTACTTTGTATTTGTCATATCAATATAATCTATTTTTTATAAGTGATGATGAAACTTTTATATTCAACCATCATTTGTTTGTTTTTCAGTACTGGCTAGATCTTCAAAAGCCTTTGTCCCGACAATTAGGACTATCTTTAGTAGATCCTTTACTCTATTTCTGTGTTAAATTCTATACCCCAGATCCAGGTCAACTTGAAGAGGAGTTTACTCGTTACCTGTTCTGTCTTCAAGTGAAAAGAGACTTAGCGCAAGGGGTTATGCAATGTAACGAAAACACGGCAGCTCTTATGGCCAGCTATATTGTACAGGCTGAGTGTGGGGACTATGTCTCCGAAGACTATCCAGATCACACTTACCTCTCCACGTATAAATTTATTCCAACTCAAGATCACGGGATGGAAAGGAAAATTATGGAGAATCATAAAAAACACTCGTTAGTATCTATTTTCCCTCCAATTTTAACAATGATAATGTAACACCGAGTTTTTTCGTTTTTTTTTTGAGTGTCTACAAATTCTAATGTATTTGTACATCTTGATTACATTACATTGATTAAAGGTTATTTTTAGGTCGTCGTATAATCAATAAATTACTAATTTTTCTTCATATTGAATTCATACTAAATGTTTTAAAAATATTTTGTTAGGATTACTACTTCCTTGCATGGTTTTCTCCTTTTGACATTTCTCCAAGTGTCTTCCTCCAGATATGTAGAGGTTTCTACTTGGTCAGTATTTAATATGCTAATTTGTAATTGTAATGGTTGTAATTTTCTCTATGTGACATGACTTATTGAATATATATTAAATTTAAGCCATTTTGACCTCTGTTCAGTAATTTCTGTTGATTAAAACCCAGGCCTCTTTTAGTTTCTTGTTGTTTATTCGATTGCAAGAAGTTTTTTTATTATGAATTCTTCGTTGTTTTAGATAATGATTTATTGATGATAGAGCCTCTAGTTCATTATTTGGTTCATTTATTACATTTGATTCTTATTAGGAAAACATGGTTTGAACATGTGGAATTCGTTTTTTACAAAGAAACCATCTATATTCACATAATTACAAACAAATACTCTCAATTAATTCACATTAAAAGTTTGAAGATTGCAAGAGTTTACAATATTTTTCTCTGTTGATACTAGTGCTTATATAATTGGTGGTTTGTTTCATTTGTTTGTTATTCATTATAGGTTTTCAATATCTTTTTTCATTTTGAAATTCATTCCATAAGTAAAATTTTATATTTTTATATACTCATTTTATAAGTAGATTTTTTATTCATGTAATTCAGGAATTACTAAGGGTTTTCTCTTTTTTTTAGGGGGCAATCGCCTGCTGAAGCTGACTTGAACCTTCTTGAAACTGCAAGGCGCTGTGAATTTTATGGAATCAAAATGCATCCTGGAAAGGATCACGAAAATATACCTCTTAATTTGGCTGTAGCACACATGGGAATTTTAGTATTTCAGAATTATACCAAGATCAATACATTTTCTTGGGCGAAAATAAGAAAAATATCTTTCAAGCGGAAAAGATTTTTAATTAAGTTACATCCTGAAGGTTATGTGAGTATCAGTTATATTGGATATGTTGCAAAATTATGGCCCAATGGCACTGTCGATTAATAAAGAGATATTCATAAATGTAATTTTTAATCATAAAATGAGAAACTTGTATAAAAAATAATTTAAGTTTGATGCTTCACAATTTTCAAATTTACCTTCCTCAGTAAAGTTTTGTTAGTAAATTGGAAACACCACAAATGATTTTCATTAGTATTGTCCCAAAAAATTTGTAATTATTATTTCTGTAATTGGATAATTCTAAATTATTGCTGAGTTGTAGACTTCCAGACACTTACTGTTATCAAATGCTATTTTCTTGATTGAGAAGGATCACTTAGTTACCTTATCTGCTTTTATTTTGTTTGAAACATCTTTATCTTTTGTGAGATTCATTAGGATTTCCAAATTTCCAAGATTTTAGTAGCATTTTCCCACATGTGAAATTTACTTGTGCATTACAGTTGTTAGTGATGAAAATTTTTTTCAGAAATAAGAATAAAATAAAATATGAAGGTGTATTCAATACGAATTACTCCACTTGAAAGTAGTCATTCCTTCCCCATTTCTTTATTGAACTATAAATTCCAATTTATAAAAAATAGTTTTTATTATGTCCCTTGATGCCAAATTAGATTTGATGTAGTATTATTACATCACTGGTCAATATTGAGCTTAGTTAATAATTGAATGTACCTGACGTCCCTTTATACTTGAGTAAGACTATTTTTGATATTCATATGATTGATTGAATTTATTTTCTAGGGCTTCTATAAGGACACCGTAGATTTTTTTTTCGAAGGTCGCAATGAATGCAAGAATTTCTGGAAAAAATGTGTCGAGAATCACGGTTTTTTCCGGTGTTCTACTGTTAAATATGTTTCAAGGCATAAAACAAGAGTATTATCAAGAGGTAGCTCATTTAGGTATGAATTGACTTAAATTTCTTCAATGTTCAGAAAACTTTAATACGAATATGTATTTATAGATATAGTGGAA
Organism: Henosepilachna vigintioctopunctata; assembly: GCA_030704895.1. NCBI lineage: Eukaryota > Metazoa > Arthropoda > Insecta > Coleoptera > Coccinellidae > Henosepilachna > Henosepilachna vigintioctopunctata. Next base: position 18,387,363 of record JARQZJ010000121.1, on the reverse strand, counting down.
AGACTCAAAAACAAATCATCGAATTTGTGAGGGATAACTATGTGAAAAGACAGACATTCCAAAGGTGAGTTTTGTGAAATACTCATATCCAAGAATTTTGTAGGATATTATAATTTCTCTGCTTAAGCTTTGTCTAACTTCTTGCATTTAGTCATTAAAGATTTTCGAATCTGGATCAAATTAGGATTGCACAGAATGATATTTCAAGAAACTTGAGTCCTCAATTTGTCGTTCTTGTTTTATTTTAGATTCCTATTCGACTTTGACGCAGGGTTTCGTAATTTATAGCACAAGACACAAGACTTAATGTAATTGACACAAAAACAATGTATTATTGCGTTTTCCTTGACAATAATTTATATGTTCCCTGGTTAACCATAACTATATACTGTATAATTTCTCTTTAAACTCAATATAAAAGTACCTTGAAGGTGGAGAGTATACCTCGTTTCATACAAGAAAAGATCTTTTTGTTTTTGTGACTATTTAATCACTGTATATATATATATATATATATATATATATATATATATATATATATATATATATATATATATATATATATAACTTTTTCTTTCGATAATTTTTTGACAAATTATTCAAAAGATCATTTTATAACAGAGCTGGCTATGTGAAACATGAACAATGCGATGTCTCCATTGTCCTTCTAGGGATCAATGTTAGAGAATACTGGATTCTCCATTATCCTTCTAGGGATAAATGTTAAAGAATCTTGAAATCGATGCCTACGTTTATTGAAAGCGTAATACAGTCACTGTTTCTTACTACTTACTTTCTTACTACTTAGGTACTCATCAGTCACGCTCTCAGTATCTTAATTGACAAGGACGTGTGAAACTTTCAATGTAGATGTATTCATGTACTATTCATTGATTCTAATATTTGAGATGTTTTACATTAATCTATGCATTATATATACATACGACTTATTCTATATTTATGTCTTAAAATCGATGAGAGGGGGTATGTGAGGATTGAAATCGATGCCTTTCATTCGTTGAAAGTGGAGTGACTGATGAGTACCTTGTAGTACGAAATAGTGACTATATCACGCTTTCAGTAAATGTAGCCATCGATTTCAAGAATCTTCAACATTTATTCCTAGAAGGATAATGGAGAATCCAATATTCTCTTAACATTGATCCCTAGAAGGACAATGAAGACATCGCATTGTTCATGTTTCAGATAGCCAGCTCTGCTATATTGTTCTTTTGAATAATTTGTCAAAAATTATCGAAAGCAAGTTATAGTGTACTTTGGTAGCGAATACCTACAAGTGCGACAATATAGCCCAGTGCGATAATAAAGCACGAGAACTACAGAATTCTTTTTCTTGTAGTGAATTTATATATATATATATATATATATATATATATATATATATATATATATATATATATATATATATATTCCACTATTATTAATATGAAAAGAGGTTTCAGACTATCAAATCATCAAATGCTCAAAATTCACGAAAAGGTTAATTGATTATAAATATTGAAATGCAAGGACACGTCAAACAATGGCATTCTTGAGTAGGGACTACTAAATAAAAAAAGAATAGAAAGCATAAATAACCTTAATTTTACGAAATTACTGAATAAAATGAGTATATCTTAAAGAAACAAGCAATTGAATGTGCTTTTGTTTAGAAACGTAAAAACTGCAGTTGGACATAAATAACTAAAGCCATGAAAAACAAAATATGTTATCTCTCATTTATGAATGTATATCTGAATGCACATTGAAAACTTTAAATAGTTGTTGACAAGGACATTTTTTTCTTTCATAACACATACTTGATCCATAGTCATATGTACATATGTATGTATATATCAGAAAAACGTGATTACCCGATAGATTTGCAAATTTCACTTCAAAATTTCAATTCGCTAAACCGACTATATATTTGAAACAATTCATACTCTTTAATTATTCCGGTTTAATGGATGTAGAATACATTAATTCTGTCGTCTCTTCACGCTCTGGTAAATAATTATAAAAAAGATTGATTATAATAACATACTTTACCAGTATCTGGCTTGACAAATTCACTGAACTATTTCATATATTTAGTCACCATCCGCTTTCGTCGAAATGTGTCCTATTTGGTATAGAGATCCTGCGTAAGTTGAAATTTTTTAAAATATAACTCAAAAAACGATAAACCTTATTAATTTATTTGATCTTATATTACAAAAAAAGTTGATTGATGAAATTGAAAACTAAAATATTAAATTTCGAGTATAATATTTGGAAAAAGTTACTGCTTTTTATCTGAATCATTCGTAAAAAATGTCTTGAAACCTAATAAGGAAGTAGTTTTCTGGATAACATAATAATTTTCTTGAAATAATCATTCTGTTTAGATTTCCAAGCATGTTTTTTGTAGATTTTTGAAATTGTAAATATTGAAACTTATTATACATTTATTTCAAAAACAATGGAAGGAGGAAGGGATATACACGAACTTTTTTGAGAATGTCGTTTCTATATTTTATAATCTCAACTATGTAAATGTTTCTTATTGAAGCACTGCATGTTTCAATGTCAAGACGATCGATGTTTGAAAAGACAGGAATTTTCGTACTGAAATTTACAATATATGTTCTTTATTATTAGAAAATTTCGATATTATATATTTTTTACCCTATCAACGGATCAGATATTTATTTAATAAACAGATTTTATTCAATTTATTCATTATAAAGTACTTGTGCAAATGATTATTTATTACTTATCTTTAAACTTGAAAAAAGTTGCGATCTCAAAGAAAAATTATTTGAATGTGCATAAATTGAAAGTACAAATAATAATATATAAGTTGAAATCTTTCAAATACTAAAAAAAATCGCATTTGGAAGAAAATAGGTTTGTATAAACTTTTTTGTCGACGAATGTTTTATTACTAAACTTAAAAATGCGATTAATAAATTGTGCTCTTAAAACTTTCGAATATTCTCATATTTGAAAAAATTATTTTCTTCTTAAATGCAATTTCTTTGCACTTGCGTTCGGAATTCTTTTAATCAATTTTTTTTTCTGGAAAATAGTTGTCTCTGGTCTAGTTTGTTATCTATCAAAATTTGTAATTACTTATTTTTAACGGAGAACCATATTTTACATGTCTCAAAAGTTAAATTCTAAACTAGTCTCACTATAAAATAGAATAAAGCGAAAAAATATTCTATTGGGCGATTAGGCAAGATAACTCATTTAAAACTGGAAAATAGACTGAAAAGCAACAAACAATAGAATGATAAATGAGTAAAAATATTGTCATTGACTAAACTATCAGAATAGATAATTTCAGTGATAAACTATAATTGACTAACTACATCTAATGAGTATTAGTTTTCTAAACTGAAAAATAGAATTAATCGAAAGGAAAAATTTAATTGTGTGTATATATTAAAAGAAGTGTTAGTTGCCAATTTTTGTAATGCAATCTGCCATCATTACTTGGTTTTGTTAATAGTTCCATATTCCATTAGCAGCATTTTTATTTTAGTTGAAATGTATAGTAGCGAACTTCATAATAGTGAACTTTTCAAATCTATCAATATTTTCATCATGCCTTTTTGGATTGACACTTAATAATCTAAAAGTTAATAGGGTTAAAAATATTTTAGGAACACTTGAAGCATTTCTATCACGTCTGCGCAAGATTTCTCTCATAACTTGTATAATAAAATGAATGATCGTTGTGAGTTTTGTTCTATAGAGCACCTCTTTAAATTGTCTTTGAGCACTCTTTAACGTTTAGCTTGTAAATTTGATTACGAAATGGTGGGACTAAGATTTCTCCATCTTATTTTCATTATTCTCCATATTATTTTCACCAGTTAACATGAACATTTTGTAATTGTTGCTGTGTTTAGCTTTGATAATTAAAATGAAGTATCTCACAAAGATAATGAATAACAAAACACACAACACAAACTAAACTAAATAATTAAACTGAACTGAATAACTAAAGGGGAATATATCTCAGGCGTGATATCTCAGATAACCAAAATTCTACCGAATATATGATATTTCTTCTGAAAACAACAAGACAGTTGATGACATGGTTATATTACCTAACAGATTATATATTACAGCAAAAATTATACAACTATCAGTTGATATATGTAGCTAATATTTGCCATCATTAAAGAACTAAAAACACATTGAAAATGCGGCACTTTGGAGTTGTAAGGAAAGTTACAGAAAATTGTCAACAAATTGTATTGACAGGGGAAGTATAAAAAATGTGAACGAGCAAAAATAGTGTCAGTGGATATTATTGCTGATACTGATTCAACAATTTGCTTTCGTATGAATAAAATAGAAACAAAATAATTAATACATGATATATATTTTCAATTTTTTTCTTCCACACCTTCTCTTGTCATAAATATAATGGCCTGAAAGAAAATTCTTCCTAAACATTTATTTATATCCTTCCTCCTAGTATCCATTGATAAATATCTTTGATTTAAATAACTGAATATAGAAACGACTTTTCGATTATGCTACCGTGAAAATAGAAGAAAATTCGTTACATTTATTTAGGGAAAGGTGTAAGTGAATCACATCATCTCACTCCTCTTTCCTTTGTTTAGGTCAGCTTCGTTCCGACACTCTAGTGCTCATTCGAGTGCTACAAATATGCACCCTGTCACTGTGGGCAACAGTATTTCCGCACATCCACTTTTGCCGCTGGGTGATACCAACTTGAGCGGTAGGTATTGTTTTTTTTGCACGAGTTTTATGCACGAATTGAAGAAAATATTGATAGTGTATTTGGTTACTTTTCCTTTTCCTGAACGGAGTATCAATGTTGATGTAGACGCATACTGTACATTTTCTAGAATTCGTATCTATATATATATATATATATATATATATATATATATATATATATATATATATATATATATATATATATATATATATACTTACTTGTTATTCTTCATTTCGTACTTTTCTCGGATATCTTAACCATAACAGCAACCACCACAAATAGAAGGCTTCCTTCGGCTGATAACTTCGGAAAAGCTCTTGCACACTTTAATCCCGCTGATATCTCATATTTGGAATACGTAAATTTTCCTCTTGAGTGAATGGGAAATGGGGAATTGCAAAATAGGGTTAATTATGAAAATTAAATTGAAGGCCACCCAGTTAAAAACTTTCGTTACCCTAATGATATATTAATACAGAAAAGCAATGCAACAACTCATCCGAATTTCTACTTTGGAGAACTCTGTCATTGTATTTAGGTGGGGAGAAAAAAAGGTCATGGCCAACAGACATGTGTGGGATCATCATATTTAACAGCGCTGTAAATATCTTGGTTGCTGGATAACTGACCTGACAGGATGATATGTCGCAAATAGAATCGTACAAGCCACAACGACTTTTGTGGCTTGACCCATCGTGGTTTAGTTTATTTCTACTTCACAAAATGCTTTTGATAAAACGGTGTTGAAAGATGAACGTTTAAAATTGAACACGTTATTTTTTGAAAACGCCAAGGTCTGGGTTGGTCTCTTTGTGACAGGATAAGCCGCTTTCAGAAGAAGAATACAAGTAATAATGTAAAACGTGATGGTGTTTAAATTTTATTGTCAATTATTAAATTTACTACTGCGTGCTCATTCAGTCAACTGAATCGATTCTTAGAAGCTTGATGTGGCAATGAGAAATATATATAACCGATTCATCGATATTATTTAGAAAAGTTTTTTCTGATTTACGTTTTTACATATTTCAGTGGAAGCAGCCAAACTCTCAGCGTCGCGGGGCTCGACGGGATGGTCAGCAGCAGCAACGCCGGCGCAGGTTTCTCCGACGACGAAGTCAGCCTTTCGCCCCCGCATCACACCTACGACTTGGAACTCGGATCGCGTGGTCAACAGCGTCGGGCCAGAAGGACCCACCGGAACTCGGCCACCTGTACCTCCGAGGATGATGAGCTCGCCCTCACCTCCTCCGACGACGCGATCGCCGTCACCGGAGACCTCTGTAACCACCAGCCCAATCAGTCGTGCGGATATCGAAGTTCCGGAGATAACAGGTCAGTACCATGTAAAAATGTAATGTTTATTCATTTATTTAAAAATACATTGCTCAATAGTTTAAGCCAATTACCTACTGAGTGTGAAGAATATAACAAAATTTAAAACTTATATAGAATTAAACTAGAAACAGAACCAAAAAATTGCAAACAATACATATGAACCATATAACTCTGTGGGCAAAAAGTTCTATCTAAAGATATAACTAAAAAACAGTCAAACGATACAATGTTAATGGGAACATGATAATGTTCAAGAATAAACTCACATAACGGGGAGTAACACTGAAATCAAAGATACAACTTTGATTAACTTTATTCAACTTCGAGTTTTCTAGCAACATACTGAATTTTAGTCAACAAGGCAGTATGTTGCAACATCTTTTCGTTGATTGATTTGTCAAAAGCTAGAATTGCTTGAATTGCATTAAATTCAGTATTGATTATTAATATTGATATTAATAATCAATGGAATTGCAATATTTATATACACCAAATTGTTATTCCAGTTATGTGCTTATTTACGTATAGTTTCAATAATCAGTAGAATGGAAAATAAGAAATTAATTGTTTCAAATTGTTTATTTCTAACATCAAATAAATTACTTCATATGTGTGTGTAAATATGAGTAAATTCATTCTTCGAACATTTTAGCACTCCTATAGCCCACAGATGATTTGGTTTTGTAATTGTCCATGTTCTTCTATTCTTAAACTGTGGTTTCTTCAAATTAAACCTTAATAAATTACATAACGATAAGAACATTTTTGTATGCTCCAATTTTTCCAGAAACAGCTCGTCAATTTTTTATCCATGTTATCATTATCTATCAATAGGAAACCCAAATTTAAAGTTCTTTCATTTTGTTCAAAAGTTTTGATTCTAAATTTTAGATTGCATTGCAAGGTAATTTTATGTACATAGGTTTATTATCCAAACATTGGTTGTTATCCTTGCCATAAACACATGGAACAAACATGTGTTTGCTCCATGTAATTATGAAAATGAAGTGTTGTTTAAATGAAGTCAAAATATTAATAAATATTCTAATATTATATTTAATTAATATTAATGATTAAAGTGTATTTATAAAGTTTAATGAGTAGAGTTGAGAATGTTATGTTAACAAATACCAAAACATATTCCTCGAAAATGTATATCTGAATGTATGAAAGGAAAGTGAACTAAACCTCTTGAAACATCAAGGGTGTACAAGTTACTTTAAATGTTCTGATTGTAATATAACTCATATAGAACGTCAGCTTGATATTTGGATACCTGACATGTCTAAATATCTGAATAGCAAATATTTATAATTCATTCATAATATAATGGACTTGTTGGAGACTATAATGGATTTATAGTCTCTGGTTTATAATAATAGATTTATATTTCGGGTTTTTGATATAATGGACTATATTATAAACCAGATGTAAAACTATTTATAGTATCTAATTGAAAGACGAGAAAAGTTTTTTCGAGTTGAACTTAATATGCTATAAATGCTATCTATATATGTAAATACGTTTTCTTCCTTCTGAGAATACGAAATTAAGGTTTTACTTTTTGTGAGAATAGAGAACTAGGATTTTTTTCTTTTTGATTTTTGTGTTTATTTCACAAATCATTGCTTTTCATTCTGATAAATTATTATAAATTAATGACGGAGTTCATCAATCAATTGAACTAATGAAATATTGTTTCCAGAAGCTATGGATGTTCGGAATCCTCAATATCCACCTCTACCAGACGTTCACGAAGCAGCAGTTCACAGGGCAGATACAGGTATCATTCACATTCCCATCACTGCTACCAAGATGCCCTCTAGTGCTCTTGTTAAATCTGAAGGATCTCTTGATCAAACGACAATTTTTACTAACCAATGTCCTTCTCAAACTCAATCACAAAACGATGTTGATACTAGAAAGTATTCGGCACAAACGTATATGCAACCTAACTCGGAATATACATACAAAATCACAAATAAACCTAAGCGACTTACTCAGCGAAGCGCCAGTTGTAAAGATCTTTACGATTTCAGTTTTGAAGAAACCGGGCAGGCTAAACGAAGAATTAAACCAAATCGCCAAACCGAAACGGTAACCGATTCGTTAGAACGTAAATTAGAGTCTCCTATTACTCGTTACGACGAACATAAATTAATGTATTCAACCAATTCGCGCGATAATCTAGAAATTCATCAGGACATCATTATAACTGATCAGAAAGTTTATTCGAGTAGTTATCCAGGTATGACAGCTTATTCTCAGGATTCAATGGAAGATCCCGGCAACTATGACCTGAGGGATTCCCAAGAAGATATTTCTCACGATAGTTACGAATTACTTGAAAGATCTGATGATGATTATAGTAACACGGACGATTTTAAATTCAAACAAAAGAAAATTAATACAAGGAGTTGCTCTTTAGATTCTGGAAACTATCTTCCATCGGACACAGATTCAGAGGGAGTTGGACGCATAAAGTGTAAAAGTAGTTCAGATGTTCATCAGGATATTTTCCTGATGGACGATCCAAGAGATTTACCCAGAGAAACAGTTCCTAGAAAATCAGATGGCAGTTTTTATAAAGCATTCAAACAGAGCTCTAGGACATCCAGCTTGGAATCTAAGAGTGATTACTACGAATCCAGAACATCGAAATCTAGCAGAGAGAGCTTGAAAAAAGGGTCAAGAGAGAAAAGTATAGGATCGAGGACTTCTAGCCAGGAATCAAGAAGTGGCCACGAATCTAAAAAACCTATTAGAAGGAATAAGAGTGCAGATAATATTGAATTTCATAGGCAACATGAGTCAATGGATTCGCGTACTTCTAGTGTTGAATCTCGCAGTGAGTATTACGATGCCAATTCAAAATCTGAGGATAAATTTTGTAAACACGAATACGATCGGAAGATTGCGTTTGAACGGAACTACGGCACTCAAAAACCTAAAGTTACTCAGGAACATAAAGTCATTATTGAATCCACTCATGTACATTCTATGACATTGCAAAATGTCGAAACAGAGCAGAATATACGCGCAAGTAGAAGTTCTGAAAGTACAACCACGCCCACCCAATCAAATGTTACTCCAAAACAAAAAACGACACATATTTGGCCGGAAAATATTCACGGTATACCTACCGAGATTACGGACTGGTCATCTTCAAAACCAAGCACAGATAAATCGACGGATTCAGAGAGTAATATATTCAGTTTCGATGAAGATAAAATTCAATCAATTAAGAATATCGACAACGCCTATAGAGTCGTCCCCGATCTGAATTTGAAAGCAAGTAATAAAAATGGCTTCAAGGACGTTTTTGTCGAAATTGAACCAAGGAAATGCAGAGAACCTATACAGTTTCATCAACCCATTGAGCGCACAAAATCAGACCCCAATTCGCTGGCTCGTCAACGGTTGAATTCTTGTTCGCGCAGATTACTGCTGATGCATCAGAAGTCGATAGATTTAACTCCAGCCGAATCAAGCGACGAAGATTACCTTTACAAACAGATACCAAGCGCACCGCCTATAATGAAATATCGTGAAACTCAGTTCGAAATGCCGTCTGCTGAATTTGGCCATTTCGATATACTCAAAAGAGAAATCGAAGGACAGAAAATTAAATTTGAAGTACCAAAGGGGCAATTTGAAGAGCTCGGTGCTAAAACTCAGTCGGATTTTATTAACCTTCCTCCGAAAACTGATGACATACCCTACGTACTACATAAAAGGCATATTATAAATGGCACGCCGAATGTAGTAAATGGGGAATTGCTCAGCTGTCCAAAGAGTCCTAAAGTAACAGATGATAACATATCTCGTAGCAAACCCAAGAGTCCTGTTAAGAAAGAAACCGAAACCTCATTTTTATTTACTCAAAACATTGATCTCTCCAAGGTCGACCCTGTCACTTTGGAAATCGATAAAACTGAGAAACCAATACAACATTTATCAAGTCCCAAAAGAGATATTACACACATCGATCCCGTTTTATTGGAAACTTTGAATTCAAAATTGAGTCAGATAGAAAGTGATTCTCCGAATAGTTCAAAAACGGAAAGTCTGAAACCCCAGCAGAAAATCAATTTTCAGAAAGAAATAACTAAAAAACAAGAAGCCAAGTTGAAAGTGGAGGAGGTGGTTGATACAAATATCCTAAAAGGAGAACCAAAACAAGAAACAAAGAAACAAGTGACGAAAGAAAAACTAAAGCTCGTGAGTAAATCGAAAAGGGTTATAAAGCCGAGAATGCAACCCGGCAAAGGTAAAGTCTCGAAAACTAATAAAACTAAAGTTCGAATAACTTCGTTCAGTTCGGACGATGAATCCTTAGATTCGGATGATGTGTTTGGTAGTGCAGAAGCAACACCCACTAGGATTGAATTTTCACCGCCTCAAATGCGAAAGGAAATGGAATCTATTCTGAAGTTTGAATCTGAGAGAAAATATCTTCAATATACGATGTCATCTACGGAGGTAGAAGGCTCACCGCCCCAGACCAGAAAAAAAACTGATAAATCTTCGGAGAACGGACTTGATCCAATACAGACAGAACTTAGGAGAATATCCGAAAGATCAATATCGATTCCAAGTTCCGAGGACGATTTGAATATAAAAACCACAGATATGCAACCTGTTTTTGCAGATCCTATTGTGGACGGATTGAGCACAGTACAAGAATTAGACGATAAGTCAATTGATGAAACTATTCGTGATCAAACCTTAACGGAAGACTTGGTTAAAACGAGAGTCTATGAGGAGGAACAACAAAAAGAAAAGTTACTGCTACAAGCTGAAATAGAGAATGATATCAAAAATCTTCGAGTGCCGTCTCGGACGAAAATTACAGAAATAATGTCTCCCTCAATGAGAAAGAAAGGACAGAGTTCGCTGTTATTTGCTCATGCGCGTCTTAATTTATCAGAAGGATCAGCTTTTTCGATGTTACAGAAGCAACAAGCTACAGAGTCACCTTTACCTGGACGGAGGGCTATCAGTTTGGATGCACCAATAATACCAGTAAATAGATTACCGCCATTAAATGCATTCTCAAGCAAAGATGATACAGTGGAAGATGAAAATCAAGATATGTTGGAAGCAACGGATGTTACAGAGTCTGAGCCTGAGATCACCAAACCCACACTTCCCCATGAAACCGTTCTAAAGGTTGAAAAGACTGATGATAAAAGTGAAGGAAAAGAAGATTCTCCTACTCTAGTAGTTCCAGATGCCGCTTCCAAGGTGGAACAGGATCAAACTGTACCAGATATGTCATCAAAAGGTAGAAAGAGTCAAAAATTAACAGTACATACCAAACCGTTACCAAAAATTAGACCAAAAACCATAAGTACACAAAGAATTCCTAAAGAAGATCCGACGAAATCAAAATCGAAACCAACTCCCCCAATAAGAACAACTTCGAAACAAGTAAAACCGACCTCAGTCCCAATACTTTCGAAGCCTCTTGCCAAGAGTAACGACAGTGGTCCTTCACTGGAAAAAATAACCGTAGAATCGCAAAAAACACTTCCTAGCGAAGCTTCATTGACTTTACCTGAAATCAAAAGAACCAAAAGTCAAGAAATGGAATCCGCCAAAAAAAATTTTCAGAAGGATCGTGCGAGATCTCTGGAAAAACTAGAATTGAAAAGAATGGGTAGTAAAGAGAGAACAAAATCTCAAGAAGAAAGCGATACGGATATTTCCAAGAGAAGGGAAAAACAGCAAATGCTGTACGAAACTGCTATAAAACAAACTAAAACTTTGAAAAGTCCTGTTAAAGATACTTTACCTGTATTCCCTCAGGTCGAAGAAACTGTTAGAGAAAGGCATGGTAAACTTGAAATTAGTATTAACACTATTGAAAATACAGCCGCGCCCATTGAAGAAGCAATAATTATAACGAAATCGCCAAAACGGCTTGACAAGAAAATAGATAAATTCACAAAAAGTCTTGAATTGAATTTAACAGATAGCGAAATCGACAACTGGAAAATGCAAAGATTAGGTACAAGTTTGGATCTAGACAATAGGCCTAAAAGTGATTCTGAATTCGACTTCAGCTCTATGACTAACGAGGAACAAACCAAGCCTATTGATAAATCTCAAGAGACGAAAGAAGCGGAGGAAACGCAAGATAAAATTGTGTTGGAAGGTACGAGCTTAGATGTATGGTTATCAGTTGATGGTGAACAGAAAGAAGTTCATAAGAATTTAGAAAATGTCACAGTTATAAAAAAATCGGACGAGTTTTTTCATGGGGGTATCTCTAAGAAACCTCCAGACATTTTTAGAACAGACAATGCAAGCTCGTCGGATTCTCAAAGTATAGACAAAGGAAGTATAGGTAATTCACTTGACATAAAGTATATAGACGATTCCGCAGATTCTTCTAATAGGTCAGAGAAAGATACTCAACTTGCTTCCGAACTACGGAAAGCATCGGAAACTGTTGGGAAATTCATCAGAAAAAAGCTGGAAAAGAAGAGAAATATCGACTCAAAGCCTGACTTGGTGAAAGATGTGATGATGAAAGCAAGTACGGAATCGCTGACTGAAGTAAGTGAAATGAAAATTGAAGGGCAAGATTTGGATAAGAATTATTTGTCTGTGGAGCATACGCAAAGAGATGCGTTACTGAAATTGAGTATCGAGAGGAGCAGATCAGAAGATACAGGATCTTGGATGACGATGGAATGCGAAGAATTTGCCGGTACTGAATCATCTTTTGATTATGAAGCAGAATCGTCACCCGAAAAAAACCTTCAAGAGAAAGATGCGAGTATCGATAAATTAAAGGATACATTACAGGTGAAATCATTGAAGATGGATCTGCTGAAAAGGAGTTCGGACCAATCTAGGTCCAGTGATACAACAGGAAGTTGGACTAGTGGAGAGAAAGAACTCAGTCCTAGCAACATCAAGGAAACAGATGAATCTAGTGTCAGTTGTTCAATGGGTAGAGTTGTAGGCCTGAGTCAACCTGAATTATTTGCAAAACGAGATAAAGTTTCCTCTGATGGAGAGCTACCAAAAAGTCCCAGAAGTCCAAGGAGCCCGAGAATGAGCGTTTTAGGACGCACTTTCACAATGGACGAAGGTTCTCAGAAAGATGATAAATCAAGTTCTGACGAAGCATATGAAATTCCGAGGGATTTGCCCCCAATTCAGGAAAATATATTTCAAATCGCTAATAAATCGAAAAAACCTTATCCGTTTGAAGAAAAATGGTCGAATGACTCAGAACTCGCACAAAAATTGCATCAGAAAATTTCCAAGAAACTTTCCTCGGCAGATAAGGGGAGTTGCTCTTCCGTTGATGAATCTTATGCAGATATCAAAAGAAACGGCAAAGGAAACAAACACTCATTATATTCAATTGAAAAATTATCAACGGAATCTAGAACTTCATTGGATACAGAATCCAGTTCTGGTAGTTTTGGAGCTGCAGCCAAATTACAAAAATCTGGTGATATTCCACGCGAACTGAGCTCTACTTGGAAACCCTTTCCATTAGATAGTTCAGGCTCAGAAAGTTTAGATGATGTATTATTACCAACCGACCAAGACTTCGATAAAAAAGAATATTTCTTTTCTAGGGAAAATTCTGGAGATTTCGTTCAGGTAAGCGATATATGTAAAATGGATGATGTCACACCTACACAGGATGATACAGAGTTACCTGAAGATTTAGCTAATTTCGCTAATAACTTTAATAACTATCAAAATCTCACCTCTAATTTACAAGAGGCGGTTGGAATTAATTTGCAAACCGTTCAAACTGGGTTTTTATCAAGAACTCTCTCGAGGATTTCAGAAAGAAGTACCAACTCTGAAAAGTCAAGTTTAGAAGATGAATCCACAAAAGCTAGTACCCATAGTGGCAGTTTGAACGACGAATCAATAAGTTCAAGTAATCCCCAAGTTAGTTTCAGTTCAGAATCACCGAGTAACGCTCATCATTCAGGAAAAGGCAAAAAGCACATGTCTGAAGAGAAAAAAGAAGTAACGACAAAAAATGAAATAGAACAAATTCCCAATATTAATAATTTACTACAAAGACAAATTTCTGACGATCGTAGAACCTCCGCAGAAATGGCTGAACTCTCTATGGACGATATTGAAATAATAACATCAGAAAGGGGTTTGAAGTTACGACGACAAGGTTCAGATGACACTGTGATAGACGAAGAGTGCTTTGAATCTGAAAATAAAGAAGAGGAGAAACGCGGATCCAGTAGTCAAGAAAGTGAAGAGTGGCCTTTGCCGGAAATACCAAAGGTCGGCCAACAAAAACTGATGGCTTTGCACGATGTACCGAGTTCGGATACTTCTCAACAAACTACTCAAGTATTCCAATTAGCTAGACAAACAATTCCTAAGAGTTTTGGATTGAAAGGATCTTTTTCTTTAAAAAGTCAAGATTCAGAACAATGGCCTAGCCCTCCAAGTAGTGCAGTAGAGCCTCTCTTAGAAGGTAGGGTGGAATTATACTACGTAACACCAGCAGAAGAAGCTTACACAGTAACTGTTGATTCACTTTCTAAAAGTACACAGGAAGAGTCTAATTCCGATAACGAAAATAAAACTATTGAAGACACGGAAAAAACTCATACATACGAAAATGTAGCTACTGAGCATATAAGTGGTAGTTTGTCTGAAAGCCTCAGTGCAGAAATAAGTGGTGTTAAAATTGTTGTACTTCAAAAGTCAGGTTCTTCTGCAGGTTCGAATTCAGACGACGAAAACATTTCTAATCTCAACGATGATGTTTTTGTTGATGCTAGTGAAGGTCCACCCAAGCATGAACTGAGGCCACCTACTGCACTTAGAAGAAGCACAACGTCGGATGAGTCATCTCATTCTAGTAGAAAGGATGTTAAAAAAACATCAACGCCAGGATCTTATTCTGAAGAAGAATGTACTAGTTCAATGGGTACAAATTTAGAGGATGGTACAGTAAGATACGCTTTAAAGCCAACAAAGTGCACTCATAGTTCACATTCTGAGGATACATCAATTGCTTTGAGTCTTTCTGAATGGTCAAATAGTACTACAACTGTAAAATTCCAAAACTTATCGAGTAATAGTGGAACAACGAAAAGCAGTTCTGGATTGAAAAGTGAGGAGAATTCTCTTACTGATATTGGACAGTCCATATCAGAATGGTCAAATAGTAACAGTAATACACTAAAAGTTCATCATACAGCGCAATTCCAAAAATTATCATCTACCTCAGCTTCTGAGGCTACATTAACGGATCTTATTCCATCTTTCTCAGAAAGGACTACTTCTGAATCGAAAAGTTTGATTACTCAACAGTATTTTCCGAAAACTGGCCTCATGAATTTAGGTTCTTTAGAAGAATCGGAACCTGATTACCAAAAAAGCCATAGTGATTCTCAAATAATGCATACAGAAGACTTGGCAGGTCTTTTAAGAGTCGTTACTTCTCCCAGCGAAGGTAAATATTTCACTAAATCAACAGAAAGGCCTATGAAAATACCTGTTTTGTCAGATACTGAAAAATCCAGTAGCTCAGAGCAAAAAACAGTTCATACGCAGCGATACGATAAAGATAAACAAAAATATATCCAGAAATATACACCAAAAACAGTAGATAAGACTTTCAAGGCTTCAATGAAATTGTCAAAATGTTCACCGTATTACTCAAGTAGTCTCAGTTCTGAATCAACACCATTAGCTAGTACAAGTCCAGTCACTTTGAATAAGACAGCCACGGTTCCTTTAACTAGAATTCATCGGAAACCAATTTCTAAAAGTCTTTTCCAAGCAAAAAGCCCACCCAGTGAAAATGACTCAACTAGCTCTCTAGAATCACCCAAAAGTAAATCGGATAGAGACCGAAGAGGGTATAGAAGAAGGAAAATACAAGGACAAAGAAAACACAAGTCAGATAAAGCACAGAGTGTTGATGAATATATTTATGTGGAACATGACAGTAATTGTTCGGAGTATAATGAATATCTTAGAAACAAAAATATGGAGGAAATGGCTGCTAATTTCCAGTACGAAGATGTTCTGTCAGATAACCCACAACTTGTACACTATACTGACGTTTTAGAAGAAGGCTACTACCCCGATGTTGATTCTCAAAGTGGTTCTGATATCTTTCGAATGGAAAAAGAGGACGATGAAAAATTTGAGATTGTAGAAGGGTTTGACTTGAGTCTAATTCCACCACCTCTACTAGAAGATGATTTTGAAGACGAACAGCAAAATATTTGACCTTAAATTAATGAGAAATCTAAGTAATTATTTCATTGTTTCTTAAACTGATATGAATTGAATAATTATTGTAGGATCGGTCTCCTATGTCATCGAATTTACCATTTTGCGAGACAGGATTTGATTTGGATATGATATATGTGCAAATACGAAATTTCTAATTATAGTTTATTATTAGTTTTAATAATAATTATAATAATTATTAGACAAACAACCTTATCTAGAACTGACTCTGGTACTTACAATAGATTAGTGGAAGAAACAACAGAATTATTCATAGTCAAAGTAAGCCAAAGTACATATAAATTGAAATGATTTTATGATCAATTGTTGCAGTTGTGAATGAGTTAACGATTTAATTTAGTTATTCATCATTTGATATAAATTTGAAAGATCAATTGAGCTTTGAAATGATTTATTTGTATCTACATAAATTGAAATTCATTCTGATTGAAAAGTTATCTATTGCACAAGTGTTTTTCTAGATATGTTTTTTACTCACATCATACCTGATTGTTAGTTTATTCGCTGTGTATTCATTAGAACCTATCTATTGAAATAATTATTAATATTTTCTACATCATAATACAATTTCCAAGTTCGAATAGTTAACAATTGTATTCAAATATTCTCGTACTTAAAGAGATGGTCTAAAAGTCAACATTTACTCAATTATTTTGTTGTTTTTTCATTTTGGTACATTAACTTTATCATTAGTAAATACACCCCTCGTTTCCATGCATTTTAAAATTGACGATGAGACTGATACATTTTGATATAAGTAAGGTACTTTTATAAAGTTTCTACATGTGAAGTACTTGTGTGCATATAAAATGCTCAAATCCATTATGCATACATCTACTAGCATCCAATTTGTGCTTTTGATGTCTCCACATTTCTTGTAAATAGGTCTTCAGATGGCTCTTGACTTATTTCATTTCACCTAAAGTATAGTCGATTTTTATATGCCATTTCTTGTCTCTATACCCACACTTTTCAATTGAAATGTCAATAATCTCTAATAATGTATCTAACCTATTTGTAATTTTGTAACCCATAAAAGTTAGCAACTGACGTTGGTTGGAATGGAGACAGATAGATTTTCTGATAACTCATAAGATCGTCATTTATCAATAGATTTAAAGACTGATTTCATATTATGATACCATTCCTAGTATTATTTACCATGACTTGAGATTTTCCTCCTGTGAAGATAAGATATTTAATATTAATGTATTCACAATACCTTCATTAAAAATATTTTCGCGGAGTTTTTGATTAGCTTCTAATGGCCCTTTATTCATAAAGGTTACTTTGACTTGATTCATTACTTTTACTAGGATATTTGATGATATAATTTTGAAAATGTGTCATAAGGTTGATATCCACATTGAGTGTATTCCACAAAAAGATGAAAACCCTTACATTAAGCTATTTTGTTAGCATAAACCTGTTATTTTACATGTGAAAACCGTGAAACTAGAGTCAGAAAATTGTATTTAAACTATTTGTTTCGCCTACGAATTTTTTGATTTTTGTGATTGAACATTTACTAAACGTCGTGTGAAAAACTTTAACACTGCTTCTACTGCATTGGTTACTTTATAATATATAGCGCTTTTGAGTTAAGTCAAATTCATAATATTTTACTGCTTCGGTATTATTTTCAAGATTTCAGTGGAAATCTTTCACAGGGACCAAATCTTCATAGTTATGTCAATGTAGCTCAATTATTTTTGCAATGCAATATTTTTTTCGAAGGGTTTCATCTGAAACAAAAGCAATTCCGTTATCCATGTGTAAATTTGTGCCAATTATTCTCTACAAAAGTTTCAGACACGTTTTTCATGTCTTATATATCAGTGTGCCAATAATCAATTATACCCATCAACAATTTTCTGTGATTGAGTTTGAGATATGTGTTTTTCGAAATGTATTGAATGTAGACACGATAAAGCTGTAAGTACGTATAATAATGAAATTGAATTAACGTATTTTTATTTGGAAAAAAGTTATTTCTATGTTTGTTTATGATATTCGCCTAAGAGCCCTTAAGACATAGCGACGACTGATGCTTGTTGATATTCAAAAATCACCAGTTAATCAAAATGAGGAAAATGTGTTCTACGTTGAACGCATTTTTAAGTTTTTCTTTTTTTACAATTCAACCTTTTTTAAAATGCATTGCTGATTATTTGAAAGTAGTCGAACTTTCTTGGCGTAGTTTCTACTTTCTAAATAGACCATCACTGCAAATCAAACTGCTTTCGAGAAATAATTGTTTATTTAAGTTTGAATCAAATATTCAGTTATAGGTTACTAGCTATGTTTATTTATTGAATGATCAATCTGAAGTAACTCAGAAAAAAAAAACAAGTTTTTAAGTTTCATATATACTGTAACACAATAGTCTAAAATTATTCTATATGGCTGAGTATTTGTTAAGTTATAACAAGAATCGTTATGATATCTTTACAATTGGTATGAGCAATTTATATAGCATATAGTAATTTATTTGAACGTTATTTATGATGTGTAGTTATAAACATTAAGTCTCCTCCATACTCTCGTCGAAGTTGCAGCAGGGGGAACCAGAATCCACACTTGCGTTGTTCTGCGGGCACCTTAGTAAACTTCGCGATTCGTTTTCCTAATCTCGTTCTTCGGTCAATGGCGTGCAGATTCATGAGAGTTCGGAGTGCCTTTGAATCGAACATTGTCAAACTTACATGTAAAAATATATTTGAATTAATTGAATATAAGTGCTGAAGAATATTAGATCATTAAAATCTGTTTCAATCATCTGTTCAGGAGTAGTTGCTGACGTGTATAATAGAACAATTTCTTTAGAGCGAATATTGTGGTAAATCATGAATTGAGGACATAAACATAGCTGCTAGTTAATTCTGGCTTTATTCATTTGAGGGTCTTTATACTCCATTATACATAAGTTTATTAATTTAGATGTAATTAAAAGTTCACCTTCTATTCTCAGTCACGAAAACTTCAAAAAAAAATTTTTATTGATCAAAATCTATTTATCTTTTCAAAGTTGATACCAGTGGCATACTGATGGGGTGTAAATCAACCCAGAACCCTTGTCATCATAGGACACAATACTTTTACAATGTAGTAACGACAATTTCATTTGATTGTGAAATGAAAATAAAATTATAAATTATTACTGAAATTAATCCATAATTTTTTTTTACTATTATAACAAATAGTAATTTCATTAATTATTTTCTCGAACTTTAGAGCTCAGCATATGGATTCTGTGTTTTTCTTTATTGTGTTAATCCACTACTTAGAGTTTGTGACAATAAAATTGTTCTATCATTATGAAAACTATCCATAATCAGTTGTAAGAATAATGAACTATTCTATGATTACTGATAAAAATTATTAATATCTGTAATAGTTACCATGTTGAGTTAGATAAATATAAAAGTACACTGGTTGATGCGATAGAAGATACATAGTTAGAATATAATAAATTGTATGCCGAAATAAATCGAAAATTAAATAGAAAAAATAGTTAAAATTAGATTTTATGAACATCGCATTGCTGATGTCTGTAAAGAATCAAAATCAAAATTAATTGAATGTTTTTCACTTTAAATAAGGAAGAATGTTATAATAGGAATTGATGTTTTGTTTGAACAAAGAAAATAACAAGGTTTGAAATGAGATGCAGTAATTCAAATATTCGTTTAAACTCATCTCTTATGAATTCAAAAATAGTAACACCGAAATACAGTAAATCTTTGTGCAAAATTCCGAAAAAAATATAAGAGTGGCTGAACATTGGCATTACAAACTTTTTCAAAAGTCGTATCAAAATTTCGTAATGTACATCATGAAGTGAAGGTAACATGTACCGACATATACTGTCTATTTATTATGTGGAAGTTTAATCTTTGATGACTCAATTGGTTATAAGAAAATACTGAACTTACAGTTCCATGTTGACAGCATAACAACGGTTTTAGTAAAATTTCATAGCCAAAATCCTTCATAATGTGCCGTTGTGAAGCGTGTGCAAATAACACACACAAATTTCTATAGAATTTTTGATAGATTATTTACCAAATTGATCATTATCATTTTGAATAAATTGAAATGAATCTTGTATTTTAATAATATCCTATTAGCTTTCTCATTTAATCGGCAACTTTTTTATTTTGATTTCAATAATTATTACTTAAGTATTTGTTATGTGCAGAATAATCCAGGTGTTTAGTTGTTGTTGGTCGTTGGATGTCGTTGTACATTAGATTTCGGTCGAAAATCTCGTATCATGGGTATTCATAATTAGTGTTATCAACTTATATTTTGCGTTAATAATTCCTGAAAAAGCTATTTACAAAGTAATACTGCAGTGCCCTAATTTTTACTTGGTCATATATAACTATGCTTGGAAATTTTCTTTTAAAATAAATTTCTTTCAATAAGATGGCCTGATTATTGGCCTGCATTATGTTGTAAGTAAAAAAATAATATTTTTCTCTTCCTTTCAACTGAGGCCTCCCTTCTTTCTTTCAATATGTCGCCTCTATCTACAAGAGACTCCTTTTTCCGATAGCAGTTCTCTATAGCTGTGGTATTAATTTGTATATAACTAAAACCTGGAAGTGTAATTATGGTGATTATAAAATTTATTATTTTATTACGACCGTTTGAAATTTCATGTTGGAGTGAGAAAAGGGATTTGAAATCCGTTAAAACAAAACGCAGATCTGTCAAAACTGTTATTGTTACTCTTCGAAGATGATTCGAATATTGGAAATAAGGATTTTATATCGATATAAATATAATCCTCAGATCTGTTCGTTATAGTTTTTTAAATGTCGAAACGAATATAGGCCTATCTGAAAGTGGATAAATCTTTTGTAGTCAATATAATGGTTTTCAAATATGTTTTACTATATTATATAATGTTATTAAATCATATAAAGTTAGGTTAGAAGTATCGTATAAGAAAAGATTTTGCAGGTTTTTGCTTTTTGCTATTTTAGTTTTGGATAGGTACATTTACTCGAGGCAGTTCAGAGACGTACGAGGATTTGTATATGTCTGGTATTTTTTTTCGAAACGCAACTTCAGTGCCAAATGTTTTTGAAACTTTATGAAAAGTTTCTTGAAAGTTAATGAATCTTCCTTCATCTCCTTTTGGTCTCGGCTCATTCAGTTAATTTCTTCTGTTAGATCCTATTTGCATTTGTTTATAAATTGTAGATAAGCAACTAAAAAGATTTCGTGTGATCCAATTTATTGGGAATACTTTTTATATAATCATCATTCGATAATCGTTTTGATTTCTTGTCAAAATATAAGATCAAACTTCAAATTATCTCAAAGATCATGAAATTTTTGCATAAATATAGATTTTATTTGTGCTGGAATACAATTTGCATTTGTAAGGAGGATCTGGAAAGGATGAAATATTGTAATTATGACGGCGTGACCGTTTTGTACGATGGAAAAATGTAGAAAAAATGTTTTTCAAATTAGAAAACAAAAAAGCAATATATTACTGTGTAGTTTCCACCTTCTGAATGTGTCAGATAATATCAGAATAATATGCAGAAATTATACCGAATATAGAATTTATCCCAAATTAAACAATTGTTAAAATGTTTTTATGAAATTCTTAACGTTTCTTTGTTATTTGTTGAATGTGTTGTTGAAACTTTATCTATTTTCACTGGTAGAATCAATTCTATATTTAATTGGTTCCATTGTGCTGTGTACAATCATTTGGTAATAACTTTCATTGAAAATACAAACATATTGACCATGTAATGCGTAATACTTCTCAAATAAAATAAAATTTGCTTATTCATATTAGTTTTCATGCAGTCATCCCATAAACAAATTTGAAAGAATTAGTTGTGTGGGAATGAAGGTGAGATTTCAGTTGCATGAAATATGTTTCTAAATTATTTATATATATATATATATATATATATATATATATATATATATATATATATATATATAAGCACCACTGTTTTTGTAGCATTTTGGTATACTGATTTAATGTGGTACGTTTTTGTAATTTTATTTTAATTAGTAGATGTATTGTTTGTAAACTGGCACCAAAATTGGAATTCAATTCTTTTTGTGTATATCACTTAATCCACGTTGCCTTACCTTGCTTATATTTTTTGGTTCAGGGAAATGATATATTGTCATTGATTTTATTAGTTTTTCACATTGTTTTTCCATCGGTGATTTTGTTCAAACTGAATTCAGTATTGTTATATTTTTATTATTATATTATTCAGTATGATTTATTTTTGGAATGTGGAATTTGCATGTTTCATATATACACTAAAATATTGGACCCGATATACAAAAATCTCTTTAACGAATGCATTTTTAATAGAAGCTTCCGTTAATTATCTGCGAATCAAAGGACATGCAGTATTCAAGTTTTAATGTTTAAGTTTGAAAGTTCACTAAATGTACCTATGAAGGTACTACTTGTTTCACGAGAATCTAGTAGTTCAAGGTCCCATGGTAACTAGACGTTACTTATTCATTCAGAAATAATATATGAGGGTAGTTTAATTTTCATATACAGGCAGAAGTTTTCAAGGAATATTTCAAAATTTTATGAATATGATCACCAAACGCTGTTGGGCTGCTCTCAAAAAACCTTTATGATTAGTTATTGGTTTTTGAGAGCTTCAAAACATTATCTTACAGAATAGTAAGTGTCGGTAATCTTCAGAACTCTAAATCGGCAGTCACTAAAAGCTACCATGTGTGAATACACTGAAAATACATGGTAACAGCAATACCTTATATTATCTTATCTGAGAAAATAAGGATTGCCGGAGTTCCTGCAATCGGTACATGTACGTTAATGCGTTCAGAAGAGATTTATTCACATAATTGTTCCTTAAAAATTATAGCATATTATAGTATTTCTGGAATAGGTAATTTCATTCTCTAAATTGCTTGGAGTAGTTAAGAATAATATTGTAAAAACTATATAAAAATTTGAAAAGCTTGAAGTTAGATGGCAATAATTAAATAACGTTAGATATTTAAATAATATTACCAACGGGTATAACATATAGTTATATGTTATCGGAAAGATCTTTTGAAATTTACAGAAAAACTGTTTCACTGCATTTCATTAATTTTATGTAGCTTATGCATGTTTTAACTGGATACTTGTTCTTACAAGTCAATAAATGAATCGAATTTTGCAGATGATCACAAAGCAGCATCACTTCTATCGTTTGATTCAAGTACGCAGAACGACACATTCAACCTAAATAACAATGTGTACCTCACGTCAACACCTCAAAATCGAGGAAGTAAAGGAAATGAATCTATTAGAACGTTCAACTCAACAAATGGATTCCACGAATTCAATAAAATAGATAATGTAAGTCCAGTCCAAAACTATAATAAGGAACAGTTTCTAAACAATAGAAATGCTGACAACAACAGAAACATAACTTGCAATACTACTACAATTATCGCCGAGATCGAGGGAGAAGTTAAGAGAAAACATAAATTTGTTGACAAGGGATATTACATGGCCAAAGAAATCTCTTTGACAGAAGTAACTTACAAGAAGGATTTAGATGTTATAGATGTGGTGAGTAGTTCTTCAGTAGTTGCCGAAGTTGTAGTAATAGTATTGATAACCAATATGGAAGAGTGAATGTCAAAAATTATTCATTTGCGGATTGACTCGCAATTTTGCTTTAAGTATATATTTGGTTTTTCTCGTTGTTGAGAACCGTTTCAAAGACAACTAATTCACTTTGTAGTGGTTCAGAGAAGAAGTTGGAAGAGGAGCAGTTGAAGAATGTAACCCCCTACTGTTACTAATGAAGCAACTCGCAAAAGCTCACGAATCACTTTGCAGAGATCTGCAGATTAGGATCCAAGGATGGGAAGGTCGAGGCGGACCGAAGGCTGAACAAGGGAAGATAGCAGACGTTTTACTCACTCATTTGGTCCCACTTATACCGGTAATTTATCCATAAATAGTTCAACTCCTGAATTTTTCCATATCACCAATTTCCTCCTGGAACTCCTGTATTCCGTATCACCAATTTTTTTGTGAAATAAATATGTAATCCAATATTATTTAGTATCGGTTGAATATGTATCTTTCATTTCATAGCTTTATCAAGATTATATGGATGAACATTTCAATATACTGGAAGCCATGGACATCGCATTCAAAGAAAACATAAAATTTCAACAGTTATACAGGGAATTTGAAACGCAGAAAGTCTGTTACCTTCCTTTCACAACTTTTGTTTTGAGACCTCTACACAGGCTAATCCAGTATCGATCACAGATAAACAGTAAGCTTTTAACTGTTTTTTTTTTAATATGAAATTTTCACAATTGACTTAAGTTTCACTCAATTTATTGAAAACTCTATATATGTTTCAACATAAGTGTGTTAATTTGTAATTTTATAGTTCTTAACATAATGTTTCACTAAGAGATAAGCGAAAACTCCGTGTTATTTGTTATAAATTTTCAATAATCATTATTATTTTTTACATCTTAGTATCTCAATATCCATTTCAATGACATTTTTTGAATTTTATATTTTGATAAGTTTTGGATGTCTATTTGATTACTGATGTTATATTGTACATCAAATTTACAAAAGATCATTTATGATCTTTACCATTATTCATTCATATTCATATTATTTTTCAACTCTTCTACTAATTATCTGCCAGAAAAGTGAAAATAACATTTGAACATTATCATTTGAATAGTTTTGGTGTCTTACTTTCCTACCAATATTGAAAAAGTTATTACATATGTTCTCATGTACTTTATACTGGCATGACTTCATTACTGTTTCATGAAAGTACAAACATTAATTCCAAATTTTCTTCTTTAGAGAAAAAATTATGTGTTATCGAAACTCTAAATTGAATACTGAAGAAATTGTTTTTTCAGGATTATTGAAACATTATGGTCCAAATCATCCAGACCGTAGTGATTGTTTAACAGTTTCAAATTGTTTAAAAGCTATAATAGACCCGGTTCCCGAAATTCTTGAAGAATCACAAAATATGGCAGCACTTTGTGAACTTCAGAAAGATATAATAGGGTTCGACAACCTCCTGCATCCAAACAGAAAATTTATAAGATGTGGCTGTCTTTTAAAACA
The DNA here is from genome assembly GCA_030704895.1 of Henosepilachna vigintioctopunctata. Taxonomy (NCBI): domain Eukaryota; kingdom Metazoa; phylum Arthropoda; class Insecta; order Coleoptera; family Coccinellidae; genus Henosepilachna; species Henosepilachna vigintioctopunctata. The sequence continues at coordinate 18,361,849 of JARQZJ010000121.1, read as the reverse complement.
ATCGAAAAAAGGAGATTTTCAACAACGAATGTTTTTCTTGGTAAGCATTTCCATATAATGTAATGATGCAAAAAGTTAAAGCAAATTAATATAGTTTTCAGATATTCTACTGTATGCATCTCGTTCCCAAACAACTCTACAATTCAAAGTTCATGGCCATTTACCCCTTAGAGGTGTGCTGATAGAAGAATCAACAGATAAAGAACTTGCTAATTATGCATTGATAATTTATGGTAAGAATTATATATTATTATTCTATCGAATTTCTGAATATCTGTAATTTTCAGGGGGTAACAGATCTCTTACAGTAGTTGCAAGTTCTTATGAAGAGAAAGAACAATGGAAAATGGATCTTAAATTGGCCCTACAAGAAGCAAGAGATAAAACTGATACTCAAGTGACATATTTAAGCTTGAAGAGTTGTAGTAAGTGTTCAATGCAATTGAAACTTTCTTATATAATTGAGTTGTTTTCTTTAGGTTCCTCTGATGAATTGATTGATCAATGTGGTAATGATGTCGGGACACAAACAAAGCCAATTTTACAAAGGAGCAATACTACTGTACACGTATGCTGGCATCGTAACACAAGTATTGGAATGAAAGATGAGTTGGTTGCTGTTGAGGTAGGCATAAAAAGTGTTCTATCAAATTTTATTCAACGAGTAAACTCATCCTGAACTTATATGTATTGTTTAAAATATTATTTTTTAAAATCAAATAAGTTGGTTTTGTAATTATATTTTTAATTTATCTTCGATGAATATAATATATATTGTCTAATTTAGGAAAATATAATTTGATAATTTTGTGGCTATCATTTCATAAAAAAATTTTTAAGTTTCAAAAATAAACCCTTTATATGCTGAATTCAATGCAGTTACAATATGAATGAACCTTATTATGATATAATCAATATTGATAATACAAATATAAACAGCAATTTTAATACATACTGTTTTTATAGAATCAGTTGTCTGGTTATCTTTTGAGGAAGTTCAAGAGTAGCAATGGTTGGCAAAAGCTGTGGGTCATCTATACAAATTTCTGCCTCTTCTTTTACAAAAGTTCCACTGACGAATTTCCGTTAGCCTCTTTGCCACTCTTGGGATACACAGTAGGCGCGCCTGCAGTGGAAGATGAAATTCACAAAGACTTTGTCTTCAAATTACAGTATAAGAATCATGTGTACTTTTTCAGAACTGAATCTGAATACACATATAATAGGTAAGGATATTATTGAGCAAGAGTAATTGAATGAATGCATGTTACTTTATTCTAATTGCATCATTTGAAGACTGTCTTTTTAAATATTTAAGTTATTTATTGACTCAAAAAGATCTTGGAACATGTATCATATAATTGAAAATTTTTGACTAAATTGTCCTGGTTATCAAGTGGGGTATTAAACTTTTGGTAATGGGACTGTAGCTCCAGATGTATGTTGAATGTGGTGAACAATAGTGTTTCTAATTAGATAATTTAACAATTTTCTACCAAATGTTATTTGGTGATTCTATTATTTATAAGGGGTATTGAATAACAAATTTCAACAAAAACAAACTCCATTACTTGCCTTTTAGTCTCATAAAAATTTATTAAGTTGTGGTATATATCTGCAAACTTGACATATCAGGAATAAATCATTTAATATAGTGTCTATTTCATGATATACAATTTTTATTCAATCTCATTAATGACTATTATGATACATGATTACATAATTAAATATAATATATATATAAAGTTATTAAATATGAACAACTAATTACGCAATATCAATTTCTTCTAGAAATTCTTTGATTTAATTCTCTAATTCTAGATGGATGGACGTGATTAACGTTACTACCCAAAGTAAAATGAAGAGAAAACTGAAGCAGTATGCTAATGAAGATACCATTGAAAGTTCACCAGAAAAGTAGATTAAGCCAAAGCGTTTAATTTTTTAACTATAATTTTTTAGGAAACGCATTTTATTTCCACAAATGTATTTAATATAGGAAAACAGTGATTACATGAAATTTGTGAATAGATTAAGTACTCTTTTAATAAAATAATTCAGGCCTTCAAAGTAATTACAATAAAACTGATAATTAATTTATAATATTGCCCAATTAATGATTCTAAAGAAATTGTATACAACTTACCGAGTGATAATATAATAATTAGAAAATCACAGTATTAATGGAATTCAAGACTTGTAACAATTCATTCCTGTGAGCAATATTTCAGTGCCTTATTCCATTTATAATTGTACATAGGTGTGAATGTTTATTAATGCAAAAAGGCAGCTTTTACTTAACCACCCTTTTTGAATAATATGTTTTTAATTTGAAGCAAATTGTTGAATGTTTTAGAAATGATTTTCAGTATATGAATTATTTATTTTATAATAAAGGGATATTTTTAATATTTATACTGTACTGATTTTGTAATTAGTACTTGGATAATGATTGGATGTTTTTTTTAATGCAATTAAAGTAATATTTGAAAATTGTTCTTAATATTTGTTATGTTCCTTGTACTTTTGGTTAAGCAATTAATGGGTTGTGCCACTGGTATAATTTGAAAGGTTTCGATTATTTAGTTAACTTGATCTATGATCAAGGAACATAAGAAATACATTTTGTAAAGTTTAGGAAAAACCTAGAAACAACTGCTTCCTTCACTTTACTCTTGAGGTTATATCATTCATCTTATCATAAGATATCCAAAGGAAAATGATTTCTAGATTTACAGAACTGTTAGGGATAAATAGAAATAGAGAATGGAAAAAAATTGGGAGCTATATCAAAGAAAAGGTAAAAATAGTCAATCAGGTTCCATTTGAATCGATGAATTAATAATGTTTATTTAGCACCAGCTATTACAAAATTCGATTGTGTTAAAACTCAACTTTTATGTTTAATACTTAATTATTCATTATTAATCATTTATTATTGTCTCGAACTTGGTTAATTTACGCTAAAATATATTTAGGCTACTTTTACAATTATGCAACACAATTTAAAGTATGCATTAAATCCTGCCTAAAATCTACCGTTTTTATATTTAGAGAGCCTGCAAACTTACAAGTTAACAGTGTGAGCACTTGTAGTGTTATAGGCGTGCGTATCAAGGTCATGAAACTTTTTCATTACTAATCCAGCATAAAGTATTCTCTGTTTAACGGACATAAGTTCTAAGAAATTATTTCTATTGGAGCATATCTATTACATTTCAAAACTGTTTTCATAGACCATGCAACTTTTGTAGTGGTTGAGTTTTTTCTCAGACGAAAGCAAATAAAGTGAAAGAATATTCAAAATATAGCATATCACTGACTTCAACAGCAATAACTTCATATATGTCGTATATCACCCAAGTATCATTGATTTAAACGAATAATTTTGCAATAATACATAAATGGAAATAATCAAAAACCAAAATACTTTACAAAATTAAGTTGAATTAATTGTATATTAAATAAAAACACTTGGCTTGGTTACACAAAATTTATAATAAATACTACAATTTTTCGGGCGTTACCCCATTTACAAAAGTTAAACTGCTGAAGTTTAGCTTTTGTAAATTGGGGGCAATACCCCGAAACAATTGTCAAGTATTCATTATAAATATTGTGAAACCAAACCAAGTGTTTTTATATTTACAATTTATATTAACAATGTTTCACCAAGAGAAACATTATTAATGTTGACTCAACATTCAATCAACTGAATTAGTTGTGTTTTATAGAGCAGTTACTAAAGAAAATCAAACGATGTGTATCTTTTCAATATGATTCATATTGAATCTCAAATCATTTTCCAGTCTGCATGTAAAAAAGAGAATCAGTAGCCGTACCGTATGTGGACCCTTTGAAGTTTTCGGTTCGCTGATCCTCGTGGGTTCTATTCCTTACGTATTTTTGGGAAGCCGTTCCGAATCGGTGTTAAACTTCCATTGAAGCTAAACACGAACAATAATAATAACGAAAGAGTAAGGAAAAAACTCGAAGAATTGATAGTTGATAGCAACTCAGAAAAAATGCAGGAAAGCTAGATGAAGAAAATTTTACCTATATTGCCTGGCTCCACTTACCTACTGGGGAAAGAATCAGGGGCCCAGTGATCGATAGGGGCCCCTTAGTTTCTGCCACATCACGAAGCCGAAAAACATATTCCTTTAAAAAAATCAAATGATAATGCCTGACTACAGTTATCAGTTGCTAATTCGTTCCGTCATGCGTGTAGCTTCTGTACTCCTGCTGGAAAATCCGGCTTTCCAATAGTTATATGCTTAGATTATTTTGAATACGTACCTATACTATATTAATAATTAAATATTTTATATGTATAGGAATACAATTTTATGCGTTGTGATTTGCGCCTTAATTATATCAAAAAACTATCATTATATCAAAAAATACAATGGTGCAAGAGCGATTAACCCGTTTGTCGCTGATGTCCATAGAATGTGATATGCTCAATACCGTAGATTTTGAAGGAATGACGTTTTTACTCACCTTGAATCTAGAAGGGTGCCTCTGCAATGAACTTATAATCAATGACAAAAGAGTTACTTTGGTGAATTATGTAATATACCTACCTATTTCCTGTTGATGTATTAGTAAATGAAAAAATAAATATATAATCTTTTTTGTCTATTCTAACAAAATAGTGTTTTGTCAAGGCAATGGAGGCGCCATTATCGTAATGGGCCCAGGATCACAAACAGTTTAAAGGCGCTCCTAGATATTACCATTACATTGATTAAAACTCATCTATAGAGAAGATAGATAGTCACATTCCCATTTGGGAAAAACCATACTGGAATGCTATTCTTATAAATCAACCTATGAACGAGCAAGTGTCCATTTCAAGGAGAAAAGGGATTTCGTGGGGAATAGCCATAGTAAGCTGGGGACCTATAAAGGTCGCTACCTCAAGCTATTGATGAATGATGAATTGTTAATAAGGGTTAAATTAAAAAATGTACTTTGGAGACGGTGTATCTTAACAGAACGCAAGAGAATTACTCAGCACATACAGAGTACACAAATCAAATTATTTCAGAAGTTTTTGCTGAAAAGACTTCAGCTGAAAATAAAATAGTTAATGCTAAAGATGGAAAAACTTTTTTCAGAAATATAAGAGATAATTTGACTTTGAGAGTGTCTCAAGTTATTCCGAATCATCCTTTTTATAGGTACTTGACGATATTTTTTCATCTAATTACAATATAGAACCTGCCGATTTCCCTCCCAGATATTTCAAATTCTCCAAATCTGTTTTTACTTCACTTTAAGGGAAGACTTTCATCTACGAGTTCATTCGATGAAACTGAATCTCGAAACTCGAAAGCTTCAAAACTAGCATTAGAGAGTCGTTTTTATCTAATCGAGTTTTCGGTACCTATCATCTCTAGCAGAAGAGTATCTGTCTGAAGAGTATCAACTCTTTAGACTCATCTGCTGTTCGTGCCGCATCAATAAAATCGCATTCAAAAATGGCATAGATGTATCTGTTTTTAACGTCATTTAAAATAACCACAAAGGTTGTCTTACTTACATATTCTGTCTTCTGTGAAAACATTTAAATTATGTTTTGTTCGTTTAATTTGTTTAATTATAATTTTAGATTTGATATTACTTATTTGATTTTATATATTCAATATATGATGTACACTTCCTTCAGAAGTTTTCTAATTGAGTCATAGGATGTTTATCCTCCACTCTAATCATTTTAATAATAATAATAAGTTCAGGAGGATTTTTCATTTCTATACACTGGAGATGCAAAATGAGAGATTCGATAACTTCCATCATTTGAGAATTTTTTTGTCAAACGACTATTATTGAATTTGTTCTTAATTAAGTTACATAATATAAACTTAATATAATAGTGAAAATGGGTCCCGCAGATGCTCTTTAATCTCTAGAATATCTTTGATATTTGGTATAAGAGTTTCTTGTAGCATAATTTAAAAATTGGTGTTTTACCTATTTATATTTTAAGTATTAATTTCATTAACTGAGTTCGTTCTTCTATTGAAGTTGAAATATTTTATGTATCTGAGTAAATGTCAGAGTGATTCGTAATTTTTGCCCTTCGAAATTTGCCGAATCAGGGAAAATATCCATTACGTTTTCTCGCCGCAAGCGCGCCTGGAATAACAATTTTCCAGCAGTCATCACGTTATATTTGGCATCCGTCTGCGGTCGCGGAAACACATCGTCGTACGCGTGAACATTTTCCGACAGATTTTACGAAGGAGACTCGACGTTTAATACTTTCGTTTCATGAACCACATCTCTCAATATTACCTACCTCTAGAATCTTGTAAGTTTGTTGGTTTATGTGTTTTCTGCCTGTTCAATTTTTGCACAATTGAGATAATATACTTGAATTAAACAATTCGTGTTGAAGATACGGAATTTCGAATAAATTTCTCTTACTATTTGATAAAATGTCTATATGTTATCAAATTATTATACTTTTCTTGTTACAGATTGACATTCCATTGAAAAATATTGGTAGCATAATTGAAATTGTTGTGAATTGAAAAGTTGAAATTAACTTAGATAATTTTCATAATATTATTTTAATTGTTTTATTAACGATCGTTGAGTGTAACCTGCTGAACAAAAACACTTTATTAGTTTTTCAATAACTTTGAAGAAATTTGAACATTAGCATTCATTGTTGTAAGTTAATATTTGACTTGGTTATACAAAATTACTCAGAAGTTACAAATGATTATTTGAAATAGAAATGTTATCATACGGGAATATTAACTCTGACATAAAAGTCGGAATACTTCGTTTATAAAATTATCTTACAAACTACAAGTTGAATATGACAAAACAATATTTTGTTAGTACTAGGTACATGTTATTTGTTATTAAATATTTGGGGTAGGTCATTGTTTCTACAGGATTCTAGGGGTTACTATGAATACACATAATATATATATATATATATATATATATATATATATATATATATATATATATATATATATATATATATATATATATATATATATATATATATATATATATATATATATATATATATATATATATATATATATATATATATATATATATATATATATATATATATAACGGATTCGAATGGGCAATGGGCAATGTGCAATGCAACCTTTAAATGAGTTTTTCTATGTTTTTGAACCTAGGGTGGATTACATAAGGCCTTATATTACATATTATCAACGAGTAACTATAATGGGAAAAATTGAAAAATATATTAGGCATCATTCATGTTGCTTCACTTTTCGTAATATTCAGTTTTTTAGTTTATCAATCTTTTTCTCTACTTTTTGAGTAGGGAAACAGAAAATGAAACGTGATTAATTTTTAACGTGTAAAGCTTCTCTTTATTCTTTTTTTGATAACGCAAGGTTCAAATAAGTATGTTTTTCGATTATTAAATTCGTGGTTATAACTAAAAAAGTAACAGCGTATTTATAAATAACGAGATTGAAAACAATATAATTATTTTTTATTCTTCTGGTTTCGCTGAAAAACTCTATAAGAATTCATGTGTATGTAAGTTGTATCGACTTTCACCAAAATTTTTGCATAATAGAATGCAATGAAAACAGCAAGATCAGTGAAAATTCAAAAACACGCCAAAACACCTTTTAGCGAGGCGGATGTTGTGAATATTTAAGGACTCTTTTCAAGAATAAAAAAAAATTTTGTGAAGTGACATCTCCCTTATTGAGGATTGACATTTTCACAGTACATTGCTTCAAAAATTGATAAAAATTAACTCACTCGCGAAACTTGTCATAATGACTCATTGAAACTACGATATCAAGAACTATAAAATTCAATTTAATTTCATAGTCAATAATATAAATAATTAGAAATAATATCCGTATAATTCAATTCCACTTATGACTTCTAAAACCTCCACCGAATTTTCAGTTCCATATTGGAAAGGGCATTATTTCAAAATGTTTTTTCACCATTCAATGACGCGCATATAACTCGTGTTTAGCCAGAAGGAATTGAAAATACGTCAGTGGGTGTCACGTCAGGCTGAACGCTAGATAACCCATCAATTCAACGTTTTACCAGTTTGCATATGCCTCCAATATATCAGAATATGTGTTCTCTCGCCATCGTAGTGAAGTATAACTCTTAATTTACGTCCTTCCCATCGATTGTTCCAAATCTGTTACAGTAATCTGTAACAATAAATCCAACTTTGTTGTTTGTCACAGCGTATCAGTATAAAAGACAGAAGCGAAGTTTACTACTTCTACAATTCCTGGCAAAAATCTACCGATAAAAGAAATTGAACAGCTTTCCGCTGAAGAAAATTGAATGAGTGGGTGTTCCAGCATTTCCAAAATTGTCTTTTTTTGCAATAAAAGTATATTTTCTTATAGAAGGACATTTAGTTTCAAAGAAATGGCAATATTTTGTATGCATCTACGTAATGGTTACTTATTATTTATTACTGATTTCGAAATTGATAATAAAAGTATTGAAAATTTTCACTTTTATTATTATCAAGTAAGGTCCGCAAGCTTACCTGCGAGGCATATTATTTTTCAACTCCCTGGACTGGACATTTTCCAGGAGCCACTGTAGTCTAAGTGCGAAATCATAAATTATAATCTTTTTCTATGTCAAATTCATAAATATTTGTAGTGAATCGTCAAACAAATCTCAAGCACGAAGACTCTTCTTGCTTGATTACACGAAGATTTTTCTTGGTTGAATGTAGTCCAAGTCCTTCCTCATCCTCCCCATTCTCGAAGCCTGAAATAAAGAAGAAGAAAAACAAGAAGGATACATACTGTCGACTCATTGTATTGTCAAGTAATAATGAGTAAACAAAATATGTCTCGCATGATAATCCCTCATTTTTTGAATATTAAGCACCCAAATTATTACATATAGCTACCTAACCTATTTGCTACTTCAGACAATATAATATAATATATCATATGAAAAAATATATAATCTGTCTACTTGCCAAATTTCATTCATATCTGTTCAACAGTGATTTAGTACGAAATATCCACTCGAATATCTCAACGCAAAACACTTGATAGCACAAATAAAATTTGAATCAAAATATGGATCAAGATTTAATCAACCCTGAAGGAAATTCTAGCATTACTTCCAACGAGCAATGGGTTGTTAACTACCCACTTTGAATAGCATGGTGTTATTGTAGGAATCAATATTATATATACTCCAATTATTGTAAATGAAAGGCGATGTTTCACCCCTTGTCGTTTGCTATGAAAGAGGTGATAACGAACCTCTCCAACGGAAAAATACTAAGGTATGAAAATCATTCTACATAGACACAAATTTTACATATTGTCACTTTTTAAAATACGAAAACAAATGTCGACCGATGAAACATTTAAAAATGTTAAAAACAATAAATGAAATACGTTGGATATTATGAAAATGTGTTTCAAAATTAGAGACTACTCGATCAACACATGGTGGAACATAACTAAAAATATAATAATAAAATTCAAAACACTTGGTTAACTTCGACAACTGACAGCTCAAATCATATACTTTGGTCGGTAAAATTATCTTCGAGAGAAACATTCTACCGATAAAAGTTACTGAGAAATAAATTACTGATTTAAAAATCTATTTTTTAGTAAAGTTGAATTTACAATACTTTCTGTTTAAAAACTATAAAATGAAGAATTAACACACTTGACTTACGTTTCACTGAATACAGTTATATTCAGTCAATATAAGTTATCACCAAGAGATAAGCGAAATCTCTGTGTCATTTACTTTCTGTTTATAATGGTTCAATATATTATTATATCTCGAGCCTGAAATTTGATATTCATCTGGGCAATAAAACTTTTTTGTCGAAATTAGGTAATTTCAAATTTAACTCAAATCTGGATAAAAACCTGACCAATTATTCCGACTATTAATATTTTGTTATCGAACGTTATTGCTGAAATTGACAAATGTTTACTGTGCAATTTCTCAAAGAAGAATTTCATTGACTTCTGTCCTTGAACCCGAATATTTTGAATGATGTAAGAATTCATTGTTGTAATTTCAGTAAGTCGATGATTTTCATTGTTTTTGCTGACTATATTGAATTGAAAAGTATTTAAACTGAACTGATTATGAATTAGCACTAATCAAATCACAAATTAATAATAATTTTGTATTTTCAATAGACCAACAGAAAAGTTTTCTATTATTCTACTACTATGATATTCAACAGGTTCTACTATTGTGTTTTGAAGTTCTTGGTATCGATACATTATATTACTTAAATATCAGTGCAATTATACCAGATGATTAGTTTATTCATTCGGAGTTGAATGCCATTTTCCATTGTGAATTATCGACGTTCCAAAAAAATTGTATTTTTTCTTGATAAAGAGTGTCAAAAGGGAGATAACACTGTTTCACTAACTACGTGTTTCACTAACGCAGTATAACGCTAGGTCAAACCAGAACCAACGAACACAAGGCTGAGGGACATAAAGTTGTAGAGAGTCATCGGATACAGACAACCATGTGACGCAATTTTACAATTTTAGTTTCTAGAGGCGCATTCCTGATGTGAATTTTCAGTGGTTGTGAAGTACGAACATAGAATCCCTTATATGAGAGGAAACCCGACTTGACGAAGGCAAATGACATTTTGTGGACACTTCTAATATTTAACGAAATTGAATAAGATGAAACAATAATATTGAAATCAGTAACCATAATACTATACATTCATTATACGTATACGTGATATGTATAAGAATGTATATTGTTTGATATATAAAATTTTCTTTTCTCTAGAGTTTTTGTTTCTGGAAACTAGCGAAGAATTCGTTGTATTTCAATTCATGTTCCGATATTCAGGTGTCAGTGACACTTTTATATCCATATTGAAATAAATTGATCGTATGCTTATTATTGATGTTAAATGGATATTTCTAGAAAATTCATATAAAAATTATAAGATGCGGTATGCAAATTAATTTGACGATAGGAAAGAAAATATATAAAAATAGTCTTTCGATAATTTCTAAAAATCGATTTCAAATGTTCGGTTAACTAACTAGATCGAAAAGTTTAATCCGTTTGTCAATAAATGCGGAACGTCCACTTCTGTCGAAAGGGCGCAAAATAGAATTTAAAGTTGAATTCAATTTCGAAATGGAACATCTGAAACAGAAAAGCCCGATCTCGTTCAGTTGCCTAATTGACGCTCCAACAATCCGGTAAATGCTCCGGAAATTGGAATGCGAAAAGAAGATTCGCATCAAAGAAATGTTTCTTCAGAAAATTTGTGAACATAACTCAGTAACCCACATCAAAGACTGAAAAATTCAAAGCTTCGATAAGCGACATTCAAAAATTCTGATGTGTATGTCAACAGATAATTGCATGAAAACGTTGATTCACAAAAGTGTACATACATGCAAGCCTCGATGTAGATGTTTTGGGATTTGGCAACACTAGGTATATTAAACGTTTTCTGCAGTCCCTAACGAGAAGTATGAATTTTTCGACATCACCTTCATTATAAATATACGACTTGTATTATTTACAGTAAACAGAAAAAAATCTTGTCGAAAAAACTGTAAATTGAATTTACTTCGACATCCTTTCTTTATTGTTTTTAATATTATCATCTCATTATTTCACTTACTTTGATTTTCTATTATTTATTTGGAATTTTTCAAAGATTCAAGTGGATTCTCTTATAATCCAAATCAAATTCCAAATTATAAGTATTATTATAATAATTAATTATAATGGATAATATAAATTATCAATTATAATTCCAAATATGGAAACATCATTAAGTTCTGTGCTCAAAATTTTCTTTCACAATGATCTCTACAGAATTGTCAAGTAGCATACAGATTCTTAGTGGTGTTTCCGTTTGTAATTCAATTATTATAAGGGTTAATATTTTTTTCTTGGCATTCAATAATTATTGAAGCATTGGTTTTTCGAAATCATTTTTATCGGACAAATTGGGTCTATATATATAATCAAGTATATATTCTGTGACATAATTACTTAGGTAACTATTGAGCTTCATTGAACATTTACTGTTTCCCGTGAATGTCGTCTTCCATTTGCCTTCAAACTTTATACCACCTCATTATTATATTTATTACTGTCAATAAAATACACATAAATTTATTTATTACATGCAATTAACTATAAATTGCTTAAGGAAGTTCAGTATTGTGTTTATGTCTTTTATATGAATATCTTCTCTAAACCTTTATCACGTTTTTGTTTTTACATAAATTTTATGAAAAGTAACCTATTGATATAAGGAACTCTGATCATAACAATTTTAAAAGACATATTATATGGTTTTTACTTCGAAAGAGCTACTACTCATGTGATGAATATTAAACAGATTCTGTACTTAATTAGGCAATTACATCATTAATTTTTATTGTTTTTGAATCTTATTCTTTTTCTTTATATAAATTTATCCCTTTTTGTATGCATACTAAATGTAAAAATTTCAATTTCATCAATGAATCTATCTTTCTTTTCTATCATCTATCTATTTTTCCATTTTCATAGATATAGTACACACAGACACGCTACCTTCATTCTTAACCATAAAAATATTGAAAATCCAAATATTCTTTCCTCAATACATATTTTTTATAGGTGGATGCTATTGCTATCGTTACTTTTAGTCAATTTTAGCGAACAGAAATTCAAGTTATTTTTTAACTTGTGTTCGTCGTAACGAAATCCTGCAGACTATTAGAATTTCAGCATAATGTCAGAAAGAAAAACCAACTCCCGAATGAATTCGTAATAAAACGTTCAGTATAAAATTTTATTACATCGTTTCAATGTTCATGACTGTTATCCTGTTACTATTTTAACAATTCTAGCTAATCCAGATGCGACGAAAACGTGGCCTTTATTCGAAAATTAACCTGAGCTAGCAAGTTGAACAAGCGTTGATCTTAACGATTTCATGAATTCGAAGAAATTCGCATTTATTGCAATTGTAACTCGAATACTTTCAGCATTCTTACTGAATTGAGAGAATAATTGAAACAATACTTCATTACTTAAATGTGTACAGAACATCTTATATATGTTAATTTCCATAGAAAAGTAATTTATATATATATTAATATTATTATAACGATTGTTCCCCATGAGGAGAGCGATTGAACTTGAATTCGCAATTCTTAGGACTTTTGCTTCATTCTTTATGCCTCCCAAAAACGCTTCAACCCCTCTGAATGCTTTTTCTTGTTTTCATCTGTCCATTTTATTCCAGGTTGTAGATATGATTTTTGCTCAAACTTCACATGTACGATTTTATAGTGACACTCACTGCGATCTTCGAGATTTTGTATATTGAACTGTTGTCGATCTTATTGGACCTCTTTCAGTCACTCTGTACCGTATTTACTATTCATAATTATATTCATAATCATCAAACTAGATTAGTAGTTTCTTCGGTATTCTGGACTGTTTCATTCTGTAGACATGTGCAGAGAACTTTGCTCGTCTTTTTCTGATTTCTTCCGTTATCGTATTTGTCTTTTGATAAAGTTCGTCCTGAGGTCTTTTCATCCGAATGCTCTTTCTATTGTTTGGACCGTAAATATTTCTGAGAATTTTTCGTTGTTGGTTTTCTATTTCTCGAATTCTTGAATAACCATTGTTATTCGCCGATAACCATTGTTTCAGCTGCGTAGATTGCTTCTGGAAGAATCGTTGTGTTATAATGCCTCAATTTGGCGCTTCTCGAAATGCACTTTTTGTTATAGTAAGCCCATGTTAGTTTGTACGCTCTTTGGAACTTGGTAATTCCATGTTCATTAGGGATTTGGTTTGAATCTGATCTGAGGACTGTAAAACTTCTCCGAGGTATTTGAAATGGCCGACTTGCAGAATTTCACCATGTTTAGAGAATAATTAAGAGAAGATTTATTTTTTGGTTTCTTTTCCATGTATTTGTTTTTATCATAAGAAATTAAAAACCTGGTTTTCTGTCCAATTTCAGGTACTTTCTCTACGCCGAGAATGGCTTAAGTTTTGTTGTTTGTGATGATATCAATATCGTCTGCAAAGGTGAGACATTTCACATTTATTCGATTTGCTTTTTTGATACCCACTTCTATGCCCTTTACGTGAAGTTTCAATTCCTATTAATGATCTTTTTTAAAACACACACACATTAGATGTATATATATATATATATATATATATATATATATATATATATATATATATATATATATATATATATATAGATTACAGTATTGCATCCTTGCATGGGGTGCCGGAATAAGTAACCACCTAAATAAATTTGTTGTTGTAAAAAAATAAATAAAGTTGTGCAAAAAAGAGTTTTGAAAATAATTTATAATAAAAACGTGCAATACTCTTCAAACTTGATATTCACAGAGAATGGAATACTAGATATCAGACAACTCCATTTTTTAAAAAAGCGACTACACAAAGACATTTTACTTACCTTAGAGTGAAATTTTACAATTCATTGCCAGAAAGTCATTAATTGTACCTAAGGAATATAAATTCCATATGCCTCATTAAAAAAAATCAAAGTTTTATTTGAGCTCTATTGATAGAACCGAGGTTTATGATTTTTTGTTCTATAAAAAATAACTGTTTTGTTTTGTTAGTTTCTTACTAAGGATTTTATAAATAATTCCTAAATTGTTTATTAATTATACTCGTCTGAGGGACCAGCTTATACGCATCCATTTTGGACATACTAAGCTTCTCTCTCAACAATGATGATTGATTTGTACATTTTGGAAAGCGAATATTGTAGTTATGTAACCTTTCAACTAAAAAAAGATTAGAATATTATATATAGTTATTATTTGAAATATTTTGATTAAAAGTCTCAGTAGTCTACACAAATGGCAACAAAAACTCACCTATCACATTCGAAAGTAAATATTAAGTGCGTACCAAACAACATCGAACTTGTTGAAAGGAAATGACAAAGCGCTGTGTCATCTTGATATGGGAATAGCATGCATTCAAATAATTAAGTTTCAAATGTTTGAGGCAAAATCAATTCAAAATTTCGAAATGAGGCAAACATCGATAGGTGAACTAATCACGTGAGCTCCTTCTAACGGAGAAACGAGAAAACTGTCTCGAGCCTGGTAGCGCACATACTCGTGACAAGATCAGTACCTACTTTGCTTCCTTTCAACATGTTCCATGTTTTTCGGAACGCATTTAGAATTCACTCTGGAAACTGATCAATATCGAATCAACGAATCTAAATGTAGATTCAAATTTCGTACACCATTAAGACTGAATGCGATGAAAATTATAATTAGCGCAACACAATTCTTTTCCAAAGGCCACTGAAATGAACAAATACACGCAATTTTCAGGTTTTACTTAATTCGCCAGGGTCGAACAAGAACACAAGTGGCCTAATTGGAATACTTGCAAATTCCAGGAAATTATATTCATCTAATGATCACATATTCATATTTTCGAATAATGCACCTCTAAGTATTGAGCAGAGGGATAATAAGTTCAGATTATATAAAACAAGTTAATAAAAGTTTCAGTTATTTTGATATTATTCGTCTAATGATATTAAAATGGAACACAAAATAGCCTTCCACTGAAAAGTGATGTATGGCGTACCAGGAACTTGCTATTTAAAATCAATTTGTCACAACCGATATGCACGTTTTCATAATTACACCAACACAATTAATGAAATTGGTGCCATCAAGAACCCTGCTAGTATCGATCTGCATGCAATCTTGAGGGCTATAACTTTTTATTCGATGTGGATTAAAACTGTATAGTATGAAAGATAACTCGTTCGTGCAAATATACAATTCAGCTTTGTTCTATATTAAGTAATTACCGCTTTATCGATTATATAGACAATTATATTGTGGCAGCGGTTTTTTAACCTCCAACTGAACTCGAGAATTGTAGTATGGATTACATGAGTCTATACTAGTAGTTCAACTCAAGAGTAGTAATACAAACCAGTCACATATCCTTAACTTTGACATAATCTTCATTGAGTACCAATATTACATATAACCTCAGAATCTCAATGAACTTAAATGATACAGAATCATAATTGAGTCACTGGAGATGTCTTAGAATGTAGAGATAGGGCTCAAGATATAATAATTAAAGTATGAATTCAACTCCATTTCTTTTCAATTGATTTGAAATTAGTCTGGGTCTTTTGTATTTTCTCTGACATCTCCTTAGGGGACTACCAGGGTATCGAGTTGGTTAGAACAGCTGCGAATATTGTGCTGCGATCGCTTTGAGTCATACAACCTCTGGTCAAGGCCAAGATATACGTGGCCTTGAGTGCTCAAGAGCGTGGTCTTGATTGCGCACAAGAACTACACATTGACTTTCTTTCCAAGATGCATGTTGTTTTGCAATAATTTCTGGAAAAATTGTGATCTAAAAGTGGCGGTCTTTTGGGCAGTAGTACCGGCTGCCATAAAGGGGTCATCCCATGTGACGACCGGTTTTTTAGCGATATTTCAGAAATTTTTTCTACAAGTGAACAGATAGAGCTTTAAGTTTATTATAATTTATTAACATATATTTTGACAGTATATAAATTTCTAGTTATAACTATTGTGTAGAACTTGAGTTACAGTGTTCTGAACTCCCCCGCCTCGAAAAAATGAGCTCGCACTTCCTCCATGATTCCAGCTGACAGGCTTATCTGAAACAAAAAAAACGGTGTTTTAATCTGCAAGTCTAAATGCTCTAGTGTCAAAATGACTATATAAAAAATTGAACTTTTGGTAGACATTTGAAATAAAAGTTGCGAATTTTGCGTTTTTTTTCTTTTTCTATAAAAAAATTGAAATTTTGGAAATTTTCGATTGATAATAGGTCATTCCATGCGTTCTCATGTGTTGAGTGTGCTCTATAAATTTTAAGTCACTTGGTCAAGCCGAAATGAAGGGCGAACTTTTTGAAATACGATGAAGGAAATTTGTAAAAACTCAGTTTTGAGAAAAACGCGTTTAAAGTCGGTTTAAAACTAAGAATTCTCAACTTACCCTCAATCGGCGATGCCTGGTCCATAGAGTATTGCTTCCTCTTCTAACTATTTCGAACTCTATTGAAACTATTTTAAAGCAGATTTAAGAGTCTCAGCTTGTATAAATAATTTGAGACACTGACCACTGAAAAAGAGATGGACATAGAAACTATCCCAGAAGAACCAACGGAATGGAAAAAAAAAGAACCAAGAAATATAACAACCAAGAAACCACGAAAGGAACGAACTGTTCCACTTATTATTCAAGAAAAGGATAAGTGGAACGAGATATCAAGAATCACGAAAAATATGAATATGAACTACAAAAAGGCGAAACTCGTTTACCAAGGTATACAAGTCGAACCGACCACTGAAGAAGATTATAGGAAAATGTACCATTTACTGAAGGAACGAAACATCCAATTTTACATTTATCAGCTGAAAATTCAGAAAGAGTTGAAGGTGGTAATAAGGGGTATTATGACTGAGAATACCGTGAAAAAAATCGCTGTAGGCCTGAAAGAGCAGGGCTATCCAGTCACAAAAGTTGTCAGGATGAAGGGCACAAAACGGTTCGCAGCCCCACTAGTCCTTGTTTACCAAAAGTATACAAGACCATATACAACGACCTGAGATTCTGCTGCGGACTATCTGTACAGGTAGAGAGTCTGAGGTTAAAATCCGAAATCGTTCAATGTTATAAATGTCAACTATTTGGACACGTGCCAAGTAACTGCCACGCTTATCCCGCATGTATGAAATGTGGAGAAGCCCACAATTCATACGAATATAAAAAATCAAGAACGACTACGCCTAGGTGTGCCAACTGCAGCGGTGAACATTTATCCACAAATGTTCACTGTGCCAATAACCCGAACAACAAGAAAATGACGACTAGAAAATTAGAGCATACACCACAACCTTCGGTTAATTACTGGCAGAAAAGGACTGAAGAAGCTGAAAGACAGCAGAAACAGAATACGGAGAATCAAGGGAAAGCAAAAGCTAAACCAACGGCGGAAGATGATCTCGCTACAATTCTGGGAAGAATATGAATCGCATTCTGTAACACAAACGCTACAAAAAAACAAAAAATAGACATCAACGACGAACAAGAAAAGCTAATAAAATTGTAGAAGCACAGAGCTTAAACAATTCTCACAAACAAGAATGACAAAAGGAAAAGATCGTCGAACGAGAAAAACATCAAATCAACAAGAAGAAAAATACTAGTAAAGCAAATTGTGAAAAATCACAAAACTCCATTGTAGAAAAGAGGCTAAACGAGGACGAAGAGGCAAAGGATACAAATCTAGTCCTCAACAAAATTCAGTGCAGACCAATGCTTGTATATACATATATATGTATATAAGGGGGGCAAGATATAAAGCCGACGATACACAAAAGACCCGAACCCCAACTGCCCACTCAGCGCTCCGAACTGCTCTTTCTTCTACCTGCAATATCTTTAAAAAAACGACTTCGAATTTTCAAAAATTACTTTACTGCCATATTCTAGACATGTTAAGAAAGCAATTTATGAAAATGAAAAAAAATCGATTTTTTGAGCCCATCACATGGGGTGACCCCCATAAGGCTGAGAACTTGAGGTAATTTAGCGACCATTTGCGCACTTTTTTCGATGTGTAATTGAGTACCAACATTAATTTATAGACTGTGAATAGCATTTTCTAAATTTTGGTCATGCAAAATCATTACGAGCGCTTTGGTCTTCGATTTTTTGGCACAATCACTCCAGAGAATTCAAAATTTTTATTCTATTCACTGTAAGTTTGTTGAATTATTGTAATATGTCAAACAAATAAGACATTCTTATTTTACATGTTAAGCATTATGTTCGTAAGTTGATGCGCGACAAATTTCTTGCCACATCTCATCTTATGCACAGAGTTGGAAGTTCAAAGCTAAATTCATTTTGTCACTAAATTAACAACGAACTTAGTTAAGGAAGTTCAGAATGCTGTAAAGCGTAGAGTAATAATTACGCCACTAAAACAACGATGAGGTAGGAACACATCCAAACATCGCCGAATGTAGAATTATTGATTCAATTCTAACCACTATGAGATATCCATATTAAGCAACAAAGTTAATAATAATGTCGATAACTATTTTAATTACTGTATACCAATATTCGAGCGTACTTGATACTTATTAATAATTGAAAATGCTTATACTTGGTGAAAATCAATAATTCCAATTAGTTCAAATTCCAATTATTTTCAAAATTTCGCACGATCATTCAATAAATGTAAAATTACAATTCAAAGAACATGGACAAATTTTCCGAAAAATTTATTATTGAACAAAGGTGTAATTTTTTCAATATATAAAACAATTTCATATGATACTCTTTTCGAATTACTAATTTCGGATGCTGAGAAAATTATTGAGTACAATTCAACAAATAGAGATATGTACCTACATGTAGTCAATTAATGATAAGACGTAAGCACAAAATGTTGAAAAAAAACTTCGATTACAGAACCGTAAATTGACAATAAAAAAAAATTTGAAAAAGCAATGATGCATTCGTATAACCAATAATGAAAATATTAATAGGTATAACGAGTAGTAGGAAGTGAGGAAGTAACAGTTTGAACAGTACGATCCTTTGATATTTGAATCAAATGTGAGATTCTTATTAATCAGAATAAATTGTTTGCATAATGAAAATCTGCCCAATTATTTGGAGATTCAGATTGGTGTTCCGATATTCTCATTCCGAAATTCCTAAAAGTTTCCCAATGCCAAATTTATCACAGCTACCCGAATAAATTCTGACTAGCCAGGACATTTTTGGTCTATTTTCGCTTTCTTGTTCTCAATAACGTCTTATACGTTATTAGCGATACGAATATTTTTCACTAGTCGTACCAATACGTTCGTTAACACTCTAATTTCTGAATTTTCTTTCATGGCTGAATACGCATGGGAAAGTGCTTGTTTGAATTATGTATTTATGTGTTGAATTAAATGTTATATCTGTATATTCATTGTCACAGTGATTTGCTTGACGTGTTGAAATCGCTGTGACAGAAATGTCACAGAGGCATGTTAGTTACTCAACCCCTATGTCTGTGGTCCAAACAAGTCTGTGAACCACTTTTTGCACTTTCTCCAAGTAACGATATGTTAAGAATATGAAATCTCAACAATCGGTTAGTAGTTTTTACATAGTTTTAAATTTTAGGCAGTTTCGTAAAATATTACCCATGCATTACCCATTTATGTCTTTGGCAATTTCTAAAATAATTCTGAAAAGATTCGAAAGCAATATTGTTATTTTCGAGAATAAAATATAATTGAAAACTGGGCAAGTTCTTTTCTTCAATATGATGAAATAAGAACTCCTAATGTGAAAATTAAAATATTTATTCATATGAAATCATCTGTAAATATATTCATTGAATAAAATTCCAAATTGAATAAGATTGGAATTAATACAGGAAGTAGGGTAAACGTGCTCACCAATGGAAAAGTGCCTTTCAGGAATTCCCTAATACCTACTTGAAATAGTAATGACGTGTAAGCGGATACGTTACTTTGAAGATTCAAACCACCACTCGCTTCAAAATTGAATAATGCTTTGTGAACTCCTAAAATTTCGAGGAAGTTTAATTAAAAAGATTTCTTGCTGTGAAGAATTTGCTTCTCGGAAACACGTAAAAACGACTAGGAGCATTTAGAATTTATTTTATATCAACCATCCAGCTTTTTTTTCTCAGTATTTACCTCAAATTTATTGAAAATCGGAACAAAATAATTTCTGAACGAGAGGTGGTCATATTCAGATATCCAATCAAAAATAATACTTTGAGGATTGAGGTCTTCACACTCGAAATAATATTTCTTTACTTTGGTGAACGCTTTGAATATTTATTCACATCTTGAAGAGATTATCTTATCAGAATTTTATTAAATTTCATTTTCAAAGATATAAATATCTCAAATTCCCAAACAATGGAAACTCAAAAAAAATTCGATATATCTACCATATTATTCACGAAGAATATTGCAAAACAGTGTTGAGAATATTCAGAGCTAACAAGGCGTTCCTGTACGTTCCCCTACATTGTTATTTTTCTTCCCAGAAAGATCCAATATAATGGTTCTTGGAAATCCAGTAACAAACTGACGGATTTATTTACATGCATAAAATATAACTTTACCATATATTGAAAACAATATGCGCCTCATTCTTAGGAAGATCTGTGGAATAGACTGATAAATTCTTTTATTTTCATCAATTACTATAGCACAAAATCTATTCGCCTTACAGAAATGGGGATTTCTTTTTCTTCAAATATGCAACAGATAAATTTTTAATGTATTATTTCAGTTCATCTTTATTGTGGAAAAACACGGAGTTTTATTTCATTTTCATGTTAAGTTTTCGAGAATTAATCTTCATCATGCGATATCAACAGTGACTTATTTGCTTTCATTAGCCGGGTTTACTTGGAATCGTTTCTTGTATAGTGAATTTTAAAGTATAGTTTTATTGTTATTGTCAATATTTCATTATTTTTATTTCTTTTATTGATAATCATTTTTTAAACGTTTGCATTATATTATTAGGTGTTAATACCGTTTATATTTTTAGAAATATTTTCTGTAACTGGGTGTTTTTAGCTGTAGGAGAATAAAGACTTATTATTATTATTATCATAACTTCAGCAGAAGCAGCTGCAGAGCACGTGTCATGAACTACATATGAAATCCAAAATTAAGGACCGAATCATACACTTTTTACCCATTTAATTATGCAAAAGGGGTTAATAACTGAACTTGACCTGCATTCACTTTAGGTAAATAAAACTGAAAGAAACCAAAGAAAGAAATTCCAACACTTCGTGAAAGGAATGTCTTCTAGTTCTAGTATGTCCAGGAGCGAGAGATCTCTATGAAGTGTTTCAACAACCGACGCCCGTGGTATAGATGCAGCGATTGTCCTTGTTTATTTATTTATTCATTCAAAAATACACCACTCAACAGCTTGAGCCAATTACTGAGACATAACATGAGTAGGGGAGACCGGGTACACAAGTAACATTTTGTACATTAACCATTGTTTCTAGCTAGGTATCTCGGGTGTCGTTTTAAGAATCCTGTCAACCATTATTTAACTGCTATTTTAACAAACTTATATGCAAGTGTACGCACTTCATAACGAGATAATCCGAAGTAAATCCCAGAACATTCGATTAAATAATCCTGTAGATTTTTTTCCTCATCATTGGTAAAAACACGATTGACGCAACGGTAACCAACGACACCTTTAGTGTTTCCTGCCTTCAATTTTGTTATGTATCTATATAATGTTACATGGCAATCATTATATTTTTATGCCAAAGCTCTAATTTTTTCACCATCTTCTTAATGCTTTTTTGCAGCTTTTTGATATACTTCCATGTCAGTAGTCCTTCGTGTGGTGGTTCTAATGCGGCATTATGTTGAAATAAAGACACTCATAAATAATTTGCGTTGTTATATCCATACGGGGACAAAAGTAACATGGTACTTGTGTACCCATATAGCTATGTTACTTTGGTACCCTACCTCATTTTCGTTAAAATATGAGATATAAACTTAAAACGAAACGTGATAGACGAAAACGGATTGAAACATGCAACGATCAATTTTATCGAGAACCTGCATGCAAATATTCATGTTGATATCATATTTTTAACTGTACATAAACATAAAATAAGTAAATGTTAAAAAAACTATTTTTGAGCAGTAAATTCACATAGTGTCCTCTCACACAACCAAACAGCGCTTGGCGCGCACTGCAACTGTTTGCAAAGGTGGGCAGTGTACCCCAGTATCACTTGAAGGCAGTGACGCGATGTTTTGGTGATTGGATATAATTACACGACGTTTGTTACTTTCGACCCGCCGTTACTTTTGTACCCGGTCTCCCCTACCTACGAGCCGAAAGTGAATGAAAAATTTTCGTTTTTCGACGAAGTTGTCACGAGGGAAAGGAGAATAGCACAATTATCAACAAAAAATCTGATCATTTTGTAGATAAAAATGTGTTTCAACTGATGGAACATGAAATCTGATTGTGAGAAACTCATGAGTTATACATCGTTCTGGATGAACATCGCCAGAGCAAAAGCGTAAATATTTCATGAAACATCTTGAATGGATTCAAGATTTTTATATAACATAGTTATCCTGGATTCCAAACATCACTAGCATATTCTAGTTTTGATCGTATTAAGGTATTGTATAGGAGCAAAGTTCCTTCAGATTGAGAGAGCCATTAGGGAATTTCTTATAACAAAACCTCATGTTTTGTAATAACTTGCAACATTGTAATGGTATATGAAACACATATACGCCTTGTAAGATGTTAGACAAGTTTCTGGTGCCATAAATTCAAAACATTTTTGGCTATCACAATAAAACAGTGATTTAGCAGGTGGAGCAACAGGAAATACGTTCGATACTATTCTGCATACCAGAGACAGAGAATTTTTCCGTAGCTTATCAGTCGCACGAAGAGGTACATAAACTTAACTCTTAATCACTCCTACTCAACCTTTATGCACTTTTTTCTGTATATTCAAATCCACAGTTCACATTTGCAAACTGCGCCTTTACATAAATCAATCAGAAAAGAAATGAAACCCTAAGACGAAAGTAAAAGTCTTATCTTTCTGAGCTAGGAGAACTGACACAAACTGGTCTTCATGCAATCCTGTTCTAAACTCTATAGGTTTTTCACTGTGGGCCAATTTCAAATTAACAGTTTACTTAATTTACAACAATAAATTGACATCTCTGGTGCAATTGAAAGACACGTGGCAAAATGGCAGTCATAGCGAAGTCGAAGCTGATCCAACATATAGAATGTCAGATTTCAACGAAATGCAGAATGAAAGAACGCTTTTCCATTATTCTGCAATATTAAATATATATTTCCTTTTAAGACACTTTATGTAACCAAAGGTACCTAATAATTCATATTGTTACAATGCTCAAATTAAATATTTCTGAAATGTAGTATAGCTAAATTTTCCTTTTGTGTTGCTAACTGAATACCTAATTGAATATCCAATTAACTCAGAACCTGAAATAATTTCAAAATTCCTTGTCTTTACAAGTTTTATTACGACGTTGCTCAAATTTCGCAAAAAGAACAAACGAATGTTCGAGGCAGTTTCATTTGTAGCACTGAAAACAGCTCGAATAGAAAGAGTATTCATTTTTTGAGATTACATTTTATTGCATCGTTTTATCCATGTTGAGTTCATGTTTTTCCGGAGACAAATTATTTTTTCATTATTTTTGATGAACCGTTCTTTCTTATTGAAAATGCTTCTAGAATTTCATATAAAATTCGATTTGGCTCGTTCGGGAACTTTGAAATGAAATGCGTAGCGATTCCCTGATTCCTTAAAATTAATAATTTATTTCGAGTTGTGTTGAAAATTCTGAGTGTAATATTTTCTTGTATAAGTGAAAACATGGAGGGAAATAGACAGTGATTTTCTCATATTCTACTCGAATTTATACGTAGCATTGAGAATGGCAACTTTGAGTTTTCAGTTCAAAGTAGGGTGAGGTTAAAGTGTTTATTTGATGGAAATATCGAAATTACTCGGGGTTAAAACAAGAAAACTTGTTGAAATAAGAAAACTTAGACCCTTGTATTGAATGAAAGAGAGAAATTTGGTTAAATTGTATAGAATTAGGGCTAACGTCTTCTTCACTCTAAACCTGCGATAGACCAGAATGAATTTCCTTAAATTAATTAAAAATATGGTTCACAAATTCTTCGAGCCTGTTTCGTCAAGGTTGTGATGACTCCATACTTCTGTCTCTGGTGATGGTTAGATAAGGCGTGTAAGTATCTGTACGTATGTGTAGCTTTTCTGTACACCGTATGGCCTAATTTGTTTCCTCGTTTCCCTACTAGGACGTCCAGGACAGGTGGCTGTTGATACTTTTCTAATTTCATGGTAAACTGGAAACTGGAATGTTGGCTGTTGAGGTGCTGAAGAAAGTCGTTTAGCTTGTCCATACCGGCATTACAAATCACGATTGTGTCATCTACATATCTGAATCATGTAGTTGGTTTGTGCTTCGACGTTTCAATGGCTCTCTCTTCGAACTGTTCCATGAATAGGTTGGCTATAACTGGGCTTAGGGGACTTCCTATAACTCCGTTGACCTGCTCGTAGAAGTTCCCACCACATACGAAGTAGCTTCCAGTGAGACAAATTTCAAAGAGCTTGCAGATGTCGGTCGAAAAGATCTTAGTTACCATGTCCAGACACTTCCACAAGGGTACCTTAGTGAAGAGTGAGACGACGTCGAAACTCACAAGAAGGTCGTTGGGTCCTAAGTTGATAGCTTGAATTTTACGCACGAAATCGGCGGAGTCCTTAATGTAACTGGCACCCTTTTCCACATGCGGTTGCAGTAGTAATGCCAAGTGTTTGGTCAAGTAGTAAGTTGGTGATCCGGGGGCACTAACTATCGGTCTCAGTAGAACATTTTTCTTGTGAATCTTCGGTAAACCATAGAGCTTCGGTGGTACATCCTCCGTCATTACAAGACGTTTTTTGATATCTTCTGATAGTGACGCTGACTTGACAAGACTGTTTGTGATGCGTAGTTTAGTTTGCGTTGCGTCCTTCTTCAGGTGTCTGTAATTTGCTGGATCCAAGAGTTCCTTAATTTTTTGTTGGTAGTCTTCAGACTTTAAAATTACTGTAGCGTTTCCTTTGTCGGCTGGCAGTATAACGATATCCTCATCAGCATTCAAGTTCCGAAGTGCTAGTGCTTCATGTTTGGTCAGGTTGTTTTTTGGAGGTTTTGCCTTTCTGAGGATGTTCGCTGTTCCAATCCTTGCGTTCCAATTTCTGCGTCCTCGTCTGGTAACGGTTTGAAGCCGCTTCCGTACTGGAGATAATGTCTTCAATTGGGATGTGGCGGAGCGTGACTGCGAAATTTCCTCCTTTGGCTAGTACCGCTCTTTCAACTGGAGAATTCGTCGCTGTCTAAGGAATCCTGGTACAATGTTGGTGTCTCGGCAGCGGCACAGAAATGTTAAAGTGGCGAGTAAGTGTGCCTTCTTCTTGGGACATCAACGTTGTACGAGGATTCCTTAGAAAGCGACGAATTCTCCAGGCAGCGCAGGCAAACAGGATCTACGTTAGGACTGAGAAAGCCTTTCTACGGGAACGGATACAACACACGCGTATGACTCTTTCGAAGATGGAGGAGAATCTTTTTAGCCCATACTTGGCCCTATGCAAAAGAATCAAACATCAAGATGGGATAGATTGAACGCAATCTCACACTCTAACATGAGAAAGGAACTTGACCGCATGAAGAAGAAAAAGATCAAGAAATACGAGAAGTTCCAGAACAAACAAACACCTAGGACAAGTCTCAGGGACGACTCGTGGTAAATTTGACGCAGAAGGTGCTAACGCAGGACGAAATAGCGGTACTCATATCATACGAAAATATCATGCTTATTCATTCCGGAGTAGTTACAAACTTTCAATGCTTCATTGGTATAATTTTTCATTTCATTAATTTATTTCATCAAATTATTCAATAGTTCACCTTTACTCATTTTTGGAAATGCTGTTCATGAAATAATTTTCATATTTTGTTTGTATCAGGTGATTTTCTGAATAATTTTAAGTTCTCAATCTTCAATTTGATCGCCATAAGTTCGTTCTATTTGAAATTATGATTTGTTCCGCATTTTTCTGATGAAAACTCGATAATTAGAAATTGTTATATAGTATCTTCAATTTTCCACCCACAGTTTGCACTTTTCATTCAATTGTTCCATTTTCTTCACTGCATTCTTCAATACACGTTTAATAATTTTATTCTCTTAGCACAAGATTTCTTTCTAATTCTTCCTTCTGATTTTTTCAAAATATTCTATTTCATTGTTTTTGCTTCGAAATTAAAACAAGAGTCAATTTAATGGAATTCTGATGAATATTCTGATGAAGAATACACATTGACCAATAACTTCAAACAAACACATTACATTGTGTCAAGTTAAATTTGAAAAGCTTTTTCGCTGGCCTCTTAGAACACCACTTAGAGCAACGTAAATTGATAGGGAGTGTTCCATGATGAATATTTCGTTTTTGCTGCGTTTGCGATACTCATCTTCACTCTAAAAAGAACAATATAGCACTTCAACCGTAAGATATTCTTTCTACGGAAAACTAATTTTTTTACTCCCTTGAAACAATAAAGAAACGAATAATGAGCTTAGCTTAAATTGTTTTTCCCTCGTTCCTTCATATATATATATATATATATATATATATATATATATATATATATATATATATATATATATATATGAAAATGAACACTAGAACATTCATTCGAAAAATTCAAATTAATCAAGGGAATGTTATAGTAGAGCTAGATATGTGAACGTGTACGATGTGATGTCTCCATTATCCTTCAAGGGCTAAATGTTAGAGAAATAATAAAAAATGAGAAAAATAGAGAAATGTTAGAAAAATGCCATAAGCACAAAAATTTCATTTCCTTATATATATATATATATATATATATATATATATATATATATATATATATATAATATATATTTAAAATTGATTTATTGCCTGTTTAAGATAGTTCATTTTGAAGGTTTTTAGCAATAACAGGCTTCTTTTAATATGAAAAACTTCATTCTCGTCACAACTTTGTCAAAACTAATGAAAAATTGAATTTTATGAATTACTATAGATATCAAAATGTGAAAAAATTACTATAGATGACAATATGTGAAAATACAAAAAAACTAATTTTATTTTTCTAAAAAATAAGTTTGACATTTTGATATCTATAGTAATTCATAAAATTCAATTTTCCATTAGTTTTGACAAAGTTGTGATATACAACGAAACGTCAACGAGAATAAAGTTTTTCATATTGAAAGAAGCCTTTCATTGCTGAAAACATTCAAAAAATATATATATATATATATATATATATTCTAAAAATTGATTTATTGTCTGTTTGAGATATTATATTTTGAATGTTTTTAGCCATAACAGGCTTCTTTTGATATGAAAAACTTTATTTTTGTTAACGTTTCGTTGTATATCACAACTTTGTCAAAACTAATGAATAATTGAATTTATGAGTTACTACAGATATCAAAATTGTTATAAAATTCAAAGTTGTGATATACAACGAAGCCTTAACAAAAATAAAGTTTTTCATATCAAAAGAAGCCTTCTGTTGATAAAAACATTCAAAATAAAATATCTTAAACAGGCAATAAATCCATTTTAAGAAATATATATATATATATATATATATATATATATATATATATATATATATATATATATATATATATATATCATATCTAATTACACATATTTTTATCTCCTAAAAAATATCTCAAAATTGTCCAGTCCAGTGACATCAAAACATCATTTGATTTGTCTCTGATCTGAGAGATGTTTGCTATTGATTCCTATAGATGGTAATGTGAAATATTCATTACTTGATGGTTCTTTACTGTGGAGTCTAAGAACCAGTTTGGAGGTTTAAGTCGTTGCATCTTTTTTCGGTGGATGTGGCACAACTGTTGAATTTCGTGTAAAACAAAACAGTTTTATTGTGCTATCGAGTAAAAAAGCATCGATTCGAATAGCTCTACCATGACATTCTTTTGATTGATTCGGATTTTTCGAAGGCTTATTCTAGTTTTTTCTTTATATGAATGTAATTTTAGATTAGTTTAAAGAAAACAGGTTCAATACTGATTATTTGCAGTTTCAAGCTTTTAGAACGTTGTACATCACCTTCAGGGCCTTAATAATAAAATTGGAAATTGACAGTGGTACTATAACTCGAAACAAATACGAGGTTATACTGCTAGCATGAAAGTATGTTAACATGCTTTTATGTTAGCTTTCAAGATATCTAGCATACAAGAGTTTTTATTACACAATATTCATGGTACAATATACAAATTGAAATTACTAGAAGAGAAATTAATTACTACCGTTGTGTTGTTTTCCCCAAAACCGATCTACAATTGTTGATATTTCTCAGCACCTAGCAGATTATTCAATATATTCCTGACCGGTATTCAAAGTCTGCAAAATGTTAGTGCATTTGCTAAATTTATAAATTTTACACTGTTCACGACGACATTAGTAATTTAGTAATTCAAGATGAGGATAATTGAGATGGTGTTATCAAGACTATAGTAGACAAGTAAAAATATTGCAACTTCAACTATAACTTTAAATTGTGAAAGTCGGGACTAGAAACAATATTTGAATAGCCAAGAGATGTGCAAATCCAGTTCTGCATAAGAATCAAGAAATAAATTCAATGTAAATATTTCTGTTTACTCCAATTTCTACGAAACCCTTCATTCGCAAAACAAATTGAACTTGTTTTCTCGATGTTTTTCCGATTGATGTCATCGAACCTATTGAACTAGGTCAGCATCTTATAACAAGTGTACCTTTTGTGTTTCTTGGTTCATTCAAAGGACGAGAACAACAACATCAGCATTTAATACAATAAAAATTGACTGATAGACTCGCCTTACGACTAATTCAGCTGCACGCTTATTGTAATTTGAGAATCTCATTCAATATAGTTAGGAAGTTGACAGTTTCAACAGAAAAGGTGGTAGTTATCACTTAGTGAAGAAGAAATGTAAGGAATATGAACTGATGTGTCGCTCATTACTTGGTGAAAATTGTTCGAAGATAAATAGCTATAAAAAAAAACTTCGTCTGATTACTCTGAAAATTTGTTTAATTAGAATGAAAATCAGAATTTTGAATGAAATCAATTCCCACAGATTTTCATAAATTTTGAATAGTGTTGGCGTTTACTTGATGTAAATCTATTATAATTGAATATACTTAAATTCAAACAGTTGAACTTATAATTTACACTTTATTGACTACATAGCATGACGCCTTTCGTCGTTGTTCAGATTTCTTCGGATGCTAACAGAATAATGAGAACAAATTTGAAAAAACAGGTATAAATCTGATTATAATTTGAGATTCTATGAATTTGGGTTTTACCTAAGATATTCCATTCTGAAACATGATTTTTATTACCTGAAGAGGTCTAACAAATGTGAGTTGTTTAATTCTATCTGTTCATGAGCAATTTTTGGGAAATAGTGGAAATAAATCGGCATGAAAATTCTGGAAATTTGCTCAATGAATAGAAAGAATTAAACAATTCACCTTTGTTAAAACTTTTCAGGTAATAAATATCAGATTTCAGAATGAAATATCTTTAGGTGAAACGCATATAAATAGAATCTCAATTTGCATTCATATTTATGCCTGTTTTTTTCAAATTTGTTGCCATTATTCTGTTATTATACGACGAAACG
Organism: Henosepilachna vigintioctopunctata; assembly: GCA_030704895.1. NCBI lineage: Eukaryota > Metazoa > Arthropoda > Insecta > Coleoptera > Coccinellidae > Henosepilachna > Henosepilachna vigintioctopunctata. Next base: position 18,331,376 of record JARQZJ010000121.1, on the reverse strand, counting down.
CGTCATGCTATGTAGTCAATAAAGTGTGAATCATAAGTTCAAGTGTTTGAATTTAAGTTTATATTAAATTTTCATAAATTGTCAAATATTCTCACACAACTCTTAGAACTATTGCTGAAAAATATAGAAAATTCAACTGAATAATACAAAGTGTTTACCTACTTTTATTGAATTTATATATATATATATATATATATATATATATATATATATATATATATTATATATATATATATATATATATATATATATATATATATATATATATATATATATATATATATATATATATATATATATATATATATATATATATATATATATATATATATAAAGGGTGTTTTTTTGAGGTATAGAACTTTAAATTGCAATAAAACAACGATGGATCATTCGATTGACAAGAATTTTTTTTATTCAAAAAATAATCTTGTGGCATTATATTTTGAATATGATTTCTGGAATATGACCTCCATGGCTGGCTCGGATGTAGTTCAATCTAGACGTCCAATTTTCTATGACTTTTTCCAACATTTGTGGCCGTATATCGGCAATAACACGGCGAATATTGTCTTCCAAATGGTCAAGCGTTTGTGGCTTATCCGCATAGACCAATGACTTTACATAGCCCTACAGAAAGTAGTCTAGCGGTGTTAAATCACAAGATCTTGGAGGCCAATTCACAGGTCCAAAACGTGAAATTAGGCGATCATCAAACGTGTCTTTCAATAAATCGATTGTGGCACGAGCTGTGTGACATGTTGCGCCGTCTTGTTGAAACCACAGCTCCTGGACATCATGGTTGTTCAATTCAGGAATGAAAACGTTAGTATTCATGGCTCTATACCGATCACCATTGACTGTAACGTTCTGGCCATCATCGTTATTGAAGAAGTACGGACCAATGATTCCACCAGCCCATAAAGCGCACCAAACAGTCAGTTTTTCTGGATGTAACGGTGTTTTGACATACACTTGAGGATTATCTTCACTACAAATGCGGCAGTTTTGTTTGTTGACGTAGCCATTCTACCAGAAGTGCACTTCATCGCTAAAAAAAATTCGCTGAAAATCGGGAACAACAGCAATCTCGTTTTGGGCCCATTCGACGAATCTACGCCTTGCTTGATGATCGTTTGGCTCAAATTCTTGCTCGAGTTGGATTTTGTAAGCACGCAAACCAAGATCGTTCCGCAAAATCTTCCATAAAGTGGATGGACACAGATCCAATTCCTGTGCTATATAGCGGATGGACTCATTCGGGTCTTCCTCAATGCTACGCTCTACAGTAGCAATAGCTTCTTCTGTAAGCACCGTACGGCGCCGGCGTCTTTGGGGATGCGAGTTATCAATAAGAGTAAACGTGGTGCGAAAACGTTCCATGGTTAATCGAATTAACTGATCTGATGGACGATTCTGTCGACAATAAAATGGACGTAGTGCGCGATACGTATTCCGCACGGAACTATTATTTTCGAAATGAAAATTGCACTATTTGCAAGCGTTGTTCAGACGTGAGTCTATTCATGATGAGTTGCCAAACCAAACTGAGAATAAATTACTTCTCAGCTGTTAAATCGGTCGCCATCTTCAACAGTAATGCCAACTTAAAGTTCTATACCTTTAAAAAACACTCGTATATATATATATATATATATATATATATATATATATATATATATATATATATATATATATATATATATGAGGAGACATTCTAATTCTATGAAGTTGATAAATCACGATGAAAGTACCTACAATAAAAAGGTAAAATTATTTCCTTTATGAATTCAGTTGTATCAATTATTAACAATAGAATAATAACTAACCTGAAATATATGTGAAATACAATGAACCTTATTATTGCTTTCGATTCAAAACAAATGTTTAAAATGATATCATTATACTATTAACCAAATCTCTCCTGTTTCTAATGAATGCATCCTCTGATTGAGATAAATTCAGTATAGCCATCTGTATCAATCAAATACGATCACTTCATTTACCTCAATAATACAAAGTCAATTTTGAGGACAACTAATAAACAGTACAGATTTTGGGGCCAAATTAAAAAAATTTGTACCGAACCAATGAGCAGTTCGTCAAAAATGTTCGTTGTTATTTCTATGATTTTGACAGCACCAGAATTGAATTCCTTGTCGAATCTTTGTAAAAACCCTGGTACTTGGTTGGTAAATCGAAATATTTGCAGAGTAAATACAATGAATATAGAATCGAACCAATTATTGAAATTAAACAAATAATTTTCCTTCGAAAAAATAACCAACAAAATTTCTTTGTCTAGTAATAATTACGGTGAAAGCTTTGATAGCAGAACGTATGAAACGTACACAAATAGCCTACAGGCCAAAAATACATAAGTATGATTTTATATCTATCATATTCCCTCTTCTTCAGAGAAAGTAAAATTTAAATTAAACAAGATTGATATTTCATAATTATGAACGCTTTATCATATTAATTATCTGCGTTTATTTTTCTTCGAAGATCACCTCTCGCTAACTCAAACAAAATTTTACAGTATATTACGGTTAACACATTGAAAAACAAAGTGGCGTAGGTGGAAACAGAAAGAGGTACAAAATGAAGATTTATTATGCTGTTTTCAACTTTTTAATGACGATGAATTTAATGTAAATTTTTTCCTTTCAACTTTAATTGCTGTCTGTGAAAATGATATCCATGAAATTGATGTGATTTTCTCCGTTGTTCTTTAAAAAATAGCAATTCAATAAAATGTCTAATTCTAGTAGAAAGTAACACATTTATTCTTATTGAATTACTAAATATCAGAATTGCTTAAATATTCATAAATATTGTGAGAAAATGTATTATCTTTGTTTAGGCAACATTATTGACGAGATAGATCTTGAAATTGAAATAGACTATTGTTTTACCTATATAATTGTATTACGAGAACTTTAAATAAAGATTATTATTATTATTATTATTATTATTATTATTATTATTATTATTATTATTATTATTATTATTATTATTATTATTATTATTATTATTATTTATTATTATTATTATTATTATTATTATTATATTATTATTATTATTATTAATATTATTATTATTATTATTACTATTATTCAACAAATTATAAATTTTGTAGTTTATTGCTGATATTTCAAATTGACTACTGCCTTCAGAAATATATACAGTTTCATCTGTTTGTTTCATGAAAATTCTTCATTGCATTGTATTTCAATTAATACAATAAATATATTTCTCAATATGAAAACTATATCCAATATAGTATTCAATCGTGACATATGGTGAAGGAGCCGGGCAATATTTTTAAAACCATTATGCAATAAATTTTGGGATTGTGAAGACCTGTCAGGGACCGGCCTCCGTGTGTTAGTCGGGTAAACATCCGACTATTGTGCGGTTGGATTTGGTTCGAGACCCGGTGAAGGCATGAGTGTGTTTGTTTATGATTTAAGTAGTTAAAAATTATAACCATTGTTGGCTAATGTACACTGATTACAAGCCCATTCGAAACCGGCGTTAAACTGTAGGGCCAGTCAGGTCTTTACTTTGAAATCACAGTGAGAGAGCTCAAAACATGCTAAGAATACCAATTATTATTTGAATACTGAATGTAAACTGGAATCAATTTCAACAATTAAACGAGTTAATAATATGTCAACTATAAATATATATAGTTTGTCAACATGTTTCCAGCGTGAGCTCATTTTCAAGACTCAAGAATTTAGTTATGTTTCATCAAGAGTTAAGCGAGAATTCAATATCAGTCATGAATAAGAAGGTTCACTTTATGACATGAAGGAGACCTGATTCTTTGAATCTATATAAGCGAAAACTAGTGAACATTTTCATTCATTTTAATGATTGCACATGAAGAAAAATGCGTTCAACTCATTGAAATTACAACTGAATAAGCAACAATATTTGAAGATATCTATCATCATATCTCTTTCCACAACAAAACAATTGACAAGTCGCAAAAATATGAACTTTTCATCAAATTGTTTACTACGAATCGCATAGTTTATATTTATTTCTATGAATGCATAAATGTAACAATATGATTATTTATAAACATCGACATTCATTAATGCAAACACTATTCTATTTTTATTATAGTTTATTGGCTGCAATAAATTTTGGCACATAAACATATTTCCTATAAAGAGGACTATTTCTAGTATATTTCAAATTTTCTTTATTTCAATTGACTCATCGAACTTATCGTTGTGATACATTTTTGATTAATAAGTACAATTGCTAATGTTGGCAGAATTTCACACGGATTGTTTCATACAATCGACATATGCTTCGGATTACTGACACATTATCAGGAGTTTCGTAAGCGTAATTCGAAAAATTTGCATTTTGATTATATGTATTACTCTAAAATGTTATGGTCTGAAATATTATTTTAATTTTTATGATAACCCGTCAATCTCTAATTTCGTAAATTTCCAGAATTGGTTTCCACATATTCCATTTTTAGGTTCAGTTTCCGTCCTTTGTTTTAACAGGTAATATAACTGGTTCATCCATATGTATAGAAAAATTCCAACGCTGTTTTTCGTAATGAATTTTTTGTATTCTGTTTTTTTTTGTATCGTTGTGTTTTAAGTTTTCCCATGTGAAAAGTTTAACTATCTGCACGTTTACATTCCTGCTTTCTCAAGACTGTTTTTATTATACTGCTTTCTTATGACTTGCATTGGCAACGAAACTAATTGAGAAGAATTTTTGTTCAGCCCCTGAGAATATTCGGATAAATATTTTCAAGAAGTAAAATATATTTCCTTCATGAATGAGATTGAATTCTCGCTTAACTCTTGGTGAAACATCGTTGAATATTAAAATAAATTAAACTCTTGGCTCAATGTTTCACGATTTATTCAACAATTTGTATAGTCAACATGTTTCGAGCGTTAGCTCATTTTCAAGACTGTTTTCATGTTAGCTCATTTTCAGTCTTGAAAATGAGCTAACGCTCGAAACATGTTGACTATACAAATTGTTAAATAAATCGTGAAACATTAAGCCAAGAGTTTAATTTATTTTAATATATTTCCTTCATCATGAAATTCAACTCATAGTTAACGTCACGCTCATATCGTCACGCTCTGTTCAAAAGTAAGAGTTTCGGTGTTCTCTATTACAAGTACAAAAGTGGAAGAAGAATATGAAATCCAGATTCTAAATGATGTTTACGAGGGAATTATTTTTCGCTCTGAAAAGTTTAACCTGACAGGTTCATGAAATATCGATCGGTGGGTTATTGTTGAATAAAATACACAAACATGAGAACTGATAATGTTGTTAATTTCTGAGTAGTTCTTCTATAATATGTGATTATAAAAAAACTACTCTTTCTAAAATTGGAACGTTTACGGCCGTTACGCGATGTAAATTCATTTCAGATTAAAATGGTGAATAATAGTGTTTTATTCAATATTTTAGTGTGTTTCGACCAGAATTTGAATAATTTTCGAATAAAAGTAAGCTGCAGAGGTAGTTCAGAAGCATTATCTCAAATATTTGATGTACCGAAAAATTTGTCATCCAAATTCTATTTGATATTCATTGAAATATGGTCCAAATGTATAAGTTTCAAAACAACACAACTATAAAACAATCAATATACGAGAAGGACCAAACAAAAGAACTAACAACAGGAACGTATTACACCCCAGTGGCTAACCCCTAATGCAAACACTTCCCTTACATCTTCGGAATTCTGAGAACAATAATGGACAAATTGAATTTATCCACAGGTTCAACATCAACCCCAACTTGTTGCTGAAAATCGAGTTAGGATTTCAGTTTTTCTTTCCGATGGGCAACAAGTAAACAAAAATCCCAGGTCAAAGTCCCAATATGGACGAAAATGTCGACGATGCCACAGTGGGGGAGATGTCCACAACGGCCGCTACATTTGAATCTGAGGAGGATATCGATCCGCAAGAGAATGGGTGAGTTGATAGTTTTTCCGACACTCTCTTCGGGGAATGCGGTATGCATGCGGAGAAAATTAGATTCGGTCATTTTATGCGGAATCGTTATTTTCAGCGTAATGGAAACTGCACACATGGAACGCGACATTTTACGCTTTCTACTTGATTTATAAGGGGCAAATGAAATGAAAATTCGCTTCCCTCCCTCCATACACTCTGTTGTTTTTGAGATTCAAAGATAATTACAGGATCACGAAGCAAATGGAAAAATGTAATCAAATTAACAAGAATCTCATAATGGAAAACTCATTTAATTCGTTTTATACATGAATTATATGTCGAAAATTACAGAATAATTATTACGAATGAAATAAGTTTTTTTAATGGGAATTGATTACTCGTGACTTGAAGAGAAATGTGCCACGTTACAAAAGTAATGATGTAAACGGTTCAGAGTCTAAATTCCACAGAAATTATTTGATTCACTCGAATTTGATTCTCCAGAATGAAAAAACCTAATTTGATAGATGCCAATCTTTCTGCAGTATTATCGATTTAGTTGCATTGGTAATTCTAAAGCTTTTAGATTCGGTACTCAATTAACTATCGCCTGTTATTGCTGATTGCATTCCCAAAAACACTAGTAGGTTTATTCTGTTTCTCCGCTCGAGGAACGTAATTATTTCGATTTATTGATGTGGAAACTACTCCTCAAGTTGCTGGATAAGGAAACAAGGAATTAAATCAGTAGGATCGGTCACATTACTTTATGTTTATCTAGCTCTCAACATCACAAAAATTTCTAACAATAAGCTCAATTGAAAGCAGAAATTTCGTAGTTTTGCTTTCGATTGAATCCTTCGAAATGCTCAAGAAGTTGAATGGGCACGTGTGTAACATAAATTGTTAGCGTTTCAACATTTCAGCTTTCATCTGAAATAAGAATACCATCAATCTAGTTGATTATTTTTGAAGAAAAATACAAATTTAATGATCGCATGATCAGCAGAAATAATCACAATCATAAATCATCTATTTCTGTTGATTCCAGAGAAATACTCTTATATTTCATTCTTAGCAAAATGGTAAAGCTTACAAATTCTCATTTCAATGTATAGTCCTATTAACGTCAAATGTTTAGGTGTCCCCAAAAACCTCATTTTTGAGTGTATACGAGTGTTCCCAAATTGCATTGGGTAGTTATTTTCGAAATTCAAGGAACAAAGTTACTTCCGTACTAAGTTCATAGTAATTGTGAGAGAATTTATCAATAGTGCCTTGTTATATAAACTGTTAATTTCGTACTCTCTTAGCCCTGAAGAAGAAAACAAACATTTTTGAAAGCTTGGAAAATACTAAAAAGGTAACTGATTTTCCAGTCCTGTTCTGCAATCCCAATTAAACACTGAAAATACATATATATATATAAACATTCATTTATATATATATATATATATATATATATATATTACTCGTGTAGAAGTATGTGCACATCTAGGGTGCACATCTCGCATTAGATAACTGTTGATCAATTTCGTATGCCATTGTCTTTTGGTCGCAAATTTTTCATGCTTTTTAAAGAGAATTTTTTTCTTATATGTCCACATGTTATAATATCTGGACAAGCTGTATTTTAGTTTGAAAATTTGTGTATTTTCAAGTTACATAGCATTCTATTCTATTTTTCATTCTACGATTAGTTGACGTTTCAAAATAATGTTGAAGTCTGTATAAAAAAGAGTGTGGGATACCTACTGTGATTTCGGAAGTTCCTTCCTAATTCTAAGCTCGATGTGTTTGAGTGTTCGTCAAAATCAGAAAATGAATCGATTAGAGTTTGAAGAACACAAACAATTATACAAAATCGGCCCTGAATAATTGATTGGTAATAGAGAATCAATGCTTGTTTCAGAGTTTTGAAACATAGGATTCCTCAGTAGATTATTGGACTTCATTTCGTGATAATTCAAATGAAAATTTGTGGAAAAAATTCAATATATATTTCTTCAGTAAATCATAATAATAAATAGTAAATGAATTGGAAATTTAAATAATGATATATTAATATATCAAGCAGAAAATTGAAGTTTAATCTACCCAATAGGTTCAAATTATTCGTGTTTTTATTAGAACATCCATTTCAAATGCATTTATTGAATCTCAAGATAACGAAGACGTAAATTATGTCAATTATGAAAAACATACTCACGGTAGTTTTCGATGAACCGATATATGGTAAGTTTCTAGAAGAGAAAAACAATAATGCTTCTTTCTAACAATTTTATCAGTATTCACAATCTGCAAACTTGTGAAACTGCAAAATACTATCCTGCAACCACCTTATTTCTTGAGTAAGACCATAAAACCTCACGAATCCATTAAGCGAGGAAGGCAAGTTTCCTCAGCTCTAACTTTCAGCCATAAATGTTTTTCATGACCGAATTAAACCAGAGCCATATTGTTGCAATATGTCCCAAGAAGGTGTTCGGAAGAAAGAATGTGATATTTGTATCGGTGAATATTCAACTTACTGAAAACTTTCAATAGCTAATGCGAATCTAAATATAAAAATGAATCGCAAAATGTGTTGATAAGCACATACCTCAACAACGTCTGGACCAATTTTGCCATTTCCTTTTTGTTATTGTTCATTGTAGTCCAAGGATTGTTTTAACGGTGAGAAAAATTCGAATAATTGCCGGGAAAACTATGAAAACAGCTCTTTTCGTTTTCCCATAAAAACTTTTTCTCACTAAAATGTAGTGTCAATTTGAACTTTATTGCTATTCAATAAAGTTCATATCACTGTTGTCTAACCAATCACAATTATTTTTGTTGGATTTGTTATTGTCAGGAGAAGGTTCTCATGAAAAAACATTTCAAAAAATTGCGCGGAAAATTCAAGACCTACTCATTTAACTTTCAACCTTAACAACCATATAATATAATTTCTAATTTATCTATATAATATAATAATGAAAACCTATTTCCCTTGGTCACGCCATCACGCGTGAACGACTGGAACGATTTCACTATTTTTTTGTTGTGTTTGCTATTATCAGGGAAAAACTTTGAAAATTGCCTGTAAAATTAGAAAATTCAAGAATACTTAATTAATGATATAAGTTAGAAATAATTATTAAATAATCAAAAAGAGGATGTAAAAAAAATGAAAATCTTATCACACATCACGGTTAGTTCAGAGCTATCAGGATTAATATTAAAAACTTCAATTTAATATAAAATTTCGGCGAATAGACTAACATACAGGTTACTTACATAGCACGTGGTATTTTTGATTATAAAGAAGAATACATAGTTTTCTTTAATTTACAGTGAAATTTCGTATTTAAAAATGCTAGCTATTAGATGTACAAACTTATGACGCAGAACTCGCAATGCAGCAAGTCAAAGATATAAAAGAGCAAGACAAACTGACGAGCAATGCGAAGCTCGAAATGAAGTTGAACGGAATCGATGGAATCGAAATTAATAATATGAAAAGTTTGCGTTTAACTCCTATCCACCTACATTAAATTATTACGTTGAAATAGATTACAGTTCACAGCAAATCGTTGCTATTGGACCAATGAACGTTGTGTTTCAATATTGCAAGGCAAAGTTTCTTTGTTATTGATAAGAAAATACTACCAATAATGCGACAAAATATTGCGCGGAGAGTCAATACAAATAAACGCTATTGGTACACCATATTCATTGGTTTCCGGGAATGGACTAAATTCTGAACATTTTTTGACTTATATTCAGCAAATATCTCATATAATTAACGATGAGATATATGGGACAAATACTTGCTACGAAATTAGGAACTTGCCGGTCAACTATAGAACGAACAGATTAATCGCTTTCAATACATCAAACGTGTTAAAAATATATATCAAAAATATAAAAATTTTTTGATAATTCGACTAATTTGAAATAACAGGAAGTATTGCAGTCCTTTCGTAAGTGTGTAAGCCCCTGGCTCCACATGGGATAAATATTAAAAACAAGATAGTGTAGCACAAATAGTAGAATATGTCTAAAATATTCAGATAAAAATAACTGGGCGTACAAAGTACAAAAGCTAATAAATATCTTGTTTCGTATTCTCTAACACAACTTGAAACGTGGTCTTATAATCTATCACATCCATTCAGGAATGGAAAATAATCAAATGTTCAAATCTAGATTAAACAATGTTCGCAATAAATTTTTTCATTTTGAATTCATGGGCATATATTTTTTTCATTAAACAGTGAAGGGAGAATGTAATATATTTGTTTATCACTTTAATACATTTACACACATATCAACTAATATATAAACTTCAATAATTATTCCGTGAATTCATAGAATTATAATCAGGTACGGACATCGAACATTCATTCATCATTCGAGTGATACATGTTAAGAATGATAGATGGTTGCCACAAAAAACTGCGCTGATAGTCGTCACCGCTTCCACCATTTTTCGAACTCATTGTTATCTATGTGCCATTCCTACCAAGCTGTCTCATTTCGTCGAAAACCGTACTTTGATAGAGAGCATACTTTCTGAATATCACAATAGCACAATGTCTCTACATTGAGAATTGAACAATATTCATTATATTGTTCAATTTAATTTCATATATTTCTCATTCAAATCAAATCAAATCAAAAATCAAATCAAGAACGTTTATTGAGATAAAGTAATATTACATTTCATGAAATTTATAAACAATTACAAATGGGAAGTTATAAGGTCTCGCGACCTTCTTCAACCCTGTATTTTTTAATATAATGTGATACAAAAAAAAACAGAATTTATTTTCACATTAACAAGTATGAAAAAAAAAACAAAAAAAAATTTTTTTCAACATATACTCATTTCGAGTTTACATGAAAATTGCGAAATATTTTGCGTCTGTGGCCGGCTTACTCATTACGTGCCATTTGGTCAAATGTCCGATTTTCAATTCATCAGACATTTGATGGTAAAGGAAACCACAGAAAACTTTATCCACGTAAGATGATGCTGTGTTATACATAAAAGTATTATAAGAGTATTATAAATTTACAGATATCAAAGTTCTAATCGGTGATTATGGTCTGTTTTTCACGCTTATCTACTAATGCACATTTGACTCTTAACGCACTGCACATATTCGCGCACTACGCCACTTATCACGCACGCTAGCGGATACGAAGAGGTATGTTCTCTAGATGGTCAAGAACTTCGTTGGTAGGCTCCTGTACAGTTCGCAGGATACGAGCTGGCGGGAAAGGAAATTTATTTTTTGGTTTCCTGCAGAGAACACGTCGGCGCCTGTACCATGGGGCCATCAGCGTCGCTCGGGCTTCAAGACAAAGTAAAGTACGCAGGGCATATCGAGCTTGGAGTTTTTTCATATGCATGAAAATAGGGGGCATTTTGATGTGATCATGTAATAGATGAGAGGGAAAACGATAATGTAATCGGAAGATACTGCGACAGATCGATCTTTCGCAGCTTTCTATTTGTTTAATGAAACGATTTTGGAGAGTAGCATAAAGCAAACATCTATAAGAAATTACAGGACGAAGGAATGTCTTGTATGTGTTCAGTAGAGTCCAAGCATTACATCCCCGGATTCTGCCTCGGAGAGCGTATAGTAAGTTTGCTCTATTACGGACTTTTTAAGAGTTTTCCCCAGGTCAGAATATTTCTCATTATTATTCTCAACTTCGATATGAAGAATATTCATAATTTTTTCAAGATTTCAAAAATGGAAAGCATAACGTGATTCATTTCAAATAACGAATTTAATTATATTCCTAGGAATACGAAAGATTTGACAACAATGTATTTATCATCTCGAATATGTCAAAACACTCACAAACCAAAATTTATAAGAATTGTACAATGCGATGACGGGAAAATTTGAAAGTTTCATATCTAAAATTTTATATTCGATATTCTTGATCAAAGTATTACTTCAACAAAGTTCGAATTAGTGATTCTTGTTGGAAACACGTTTCGTTCGACAATGAACTCATTAGTTGCACCACGTTCATCATCAAGTGAGGCAACGAATTAAAGCTCCAATCACTTTTTTATGACCCAGAAGGAAAGAACCGTCAAGTAATGAATACTTCACAATTCCACCGATAGAATTCAATGGAAAGCATCGAATAATAAACCAATAACCATCTTATGACTCTCAAGTTGAAATTGTCAAGCATTAGGTACTTACATTACAATTTCATCTACAGAAATCGATAGAACAAACTTCTCTTATCATAGAATTCTCAGATATTTCAATCGACATATATTAAATATTTCAACTGAAACTCTTGAAACTGTCTACACAAATGTTGTCAACGAAAACATAATTGTTATCAACTTTCTAGAGTAAATGTTCAAGATTTTCCAGGATCATTGAACTCGTTGAAAATACCATACAGAACTGTGTCATCTCATCAATCATCAGTGGCATGCATTCAAACAAGCAAAATTCGATGTTCTTTCTACACGCATCAAGGTCCCATCCCTTTCAAAGGCTGAATATAGCCAGTGACGTCACTGGCTATATGCTCACGTTAACTCCTCTTGTCGAAAAAATAAGATTAACTCTCTTCTAGAGTATGGAAGAGTGCGTTCGTGAAAGGATTTATGGCGTTTTAATTTACATTCAAAGATGCCAGGTTTAGTCGAGATTTCAACCCAATACCTCATAGATTACTGTAGTAAGGCTGCACAATTATTGTCATAGAAAACAGAAACTATCAACTTTCGACATTGAATATGCATAGCATTTCGGAAAATTTCAATAAACAATCTCTGGATAGACTACATACACACACACACACACACACACATATATATATATATATATATATATATATATATATATATATATATATATATATATATATATATATATATATATATATTTTAGCATAACAGTATTTTTAATATGAAAAAGTTTATATTTCGTTGTTATATTACAACTTTGTCAAAACTAATTAATTTCACATAAATACCTAAACAGGCAATAAATATATATATATATATATATATATATATATATATATATATATATATATATATATATATATATATATATATATATATATATATATATATATATATATATATATATATATATATATATATATATATATATATATATATATATATATATATATATATATATATCGTTCATGTATAATGAGTTCAAAAAATTTACGATAACTCATTATACACAATAGCCTGGCCTTCAGCCTTCTAGGGTGTTGAAACTTTTGACCATTCAGTTTAGCAACATGTATCGAATAAGTGACAACAAAATAAAAACGTTTATTATAAAAACAAAATGTTAGTTATTTATCTTCATGGCATAAACTATAATTGAAAGTAATTTTATTTTATACATATTGTATTTTTCACTGTAGTCATTACTTTGCAGCTTGTTTTTTCTCCTGAAGAAGACACACATAAGTGTCGAAATATATATATATATATATATATATATATATATATATATATATATATATATATATATATATATATATATATATATATATATATATATATATATAAGAAAATTTTGTTTTTGTGCTTATGGCACTGAATAGAATATTCAAGAAAATGGACACTAGAACATTCATTCGAAAAATTCAAATTAACCAGAAGAATGTTTTAGTAGAGCGAGATATGTGAACGTGTACGATGTGATGTCTCCATTGTCCTTCGAGGGATAAATGTAAGAGAAATATTGAAATCGATGCCACATCTAATGGAAATGCGAAACATATGTTTCTTTCTGTAAGGAACTCGTCAGTCGCACCACGTCCATCGAAATGGGACAACGATTTCAATCTTCAAGCATTAGAGATATTAGATATTATATTAAATTAAATTATATTATTATTATATTAGATCAACATAGATGGAATTGTGGAGTATTCATTACTCTACGATAGTTCACTTGGAGTCACAAGAAGATGCTTGGATATTGAAATCGTTGCCTCACTTCGATGGACGTGCGACTGACGAGTTCCTTGCGACATATGTCTTGACGAGTTCCATCAGGCGTGGCAGATTTCAATATTTCATTTATCCCTTGAAGGATAATGGAGACATCACATCGTTCACGTTCAAATAGCTAGCTCTACTATAACATTCTTTTGGTTAATTGCAATTTTTCTAATCAATGTTCTAGTGTTAATTTTATTAAATATTTCATTCAGTACCATTAGCACAAAAAAACTTCATTTATATATATATATATATATATATATATATATATATATATATATATATATATATATATATATATATATATATATGATTGATGATTGCGTAGAGTTAATCTAATATTTGTGAATACACAGAACAGTTAATTGCATTGTTTACCTGACATATTGCAGGGGATCAATGTTGATAGTACTCCTCAATTCCACCCATTCAACTTGATTTGGATTAATTAACTTCTTCCCGGAATACACAGATACAATTAGAGGTAACTGGCATGAACACTCACAAGCAATACTTGTAATATATAATGCACAGATTGTATTTCGATTTCCTGTTATAGTAACAATAAAATATCGTTCGTTTCATTTGTGCTATTCGTACTACGAGGTTAAAAAAGAAGATTCAAAATTACTTCAAACTAGTTTTCAGTGCTGGTTTGAATATGCAGACTGATAATATATCCATGTGTTGTTAAATAATGATTTTATTTTGTGCCTTATGCATGTTCAATTTGAATGTCATTCAACAAGTGAATTTATTAGCTTTATTTTCTGTGAAGCTCTATGTAATTTAATGATGAGTATGAAATCAATGAATTGAATTTGCCACATGGTAGAGAATGTTGATGACATTGGCACACACATGATGCTAGGTTTCGAGCTTTTTCTATGGTCATTTTGCATGTTACCAAATTTAAAGATACATTAACGATTTCGAATATAAAAAAATGGAGTGTTTCTTTATTCTCGTGCATTGATTGTTATCTTTTCATTATCTCATTATAGATAATATAGATAAAGAATATAAATTAGGTACTAGGTAATTAGCTTTATAAAGTTCATAGTAGAAACACTCATATTTCGATAAAAACAGATATTATTCTTTTCAAACAATGTGAAAATATAATGAATGTCCAATACGAATATTCTTCTTTTGTTAATTTTCACGATAATTAAAATGACAATGTGACAGTACAAATTTGAATTGAACTTCTTCATTACTTATCAATTGAAAAAACGATTTTTCAGAAATCAGGGGTGTATGAGTTAAAATATGTGAAAAGCAATTCGTTTTATATAAGAAATATAGATCTGTACAAGAGTAGAACACGATATATCCATTTCTGATCAATGAAACAGATATAAACATCTTATATAAGTAAACCAGAAATATTCCATTCCTTGAACAAACGATGAAAATTAAATTGCATTGAATTTGTCGAAATCAAGTGAGCAATAAAAAATGTATTCAAATTTCCAAGGAATTCACGGATTTCAGAATTTTCAGTACACATAATCTAACGATATAGAGAAGAATAAATTTATCTGCTTAGAAATCACGGATATGAAAGGAAGAAACAATAGAATTTATATTCCCATTTCAACAGTAGAATATTGATATTTTTTTCAATTTTTGTAGAGTCTAATGAGATGTTTTCGATTATATGATACTTATAAATATTATAAATATTTAATTTCCTTATAAATGTAGTATTTGAATATATATGTCACCTGTAAGCGATTCGAATTTAAAAAGACATAACGACCTTTATAATTTGACATCAAAAATAGGAATAATTATGGTTTGAATATTTTTGTCAGTTTTAGAACTATATTGACCAGTTTGAAAAAACTGGTAAACACCAAAAGAAAAGAACACAAAAATCTTTTTCTAGAAATCAAAACCGTTAACCGAATATCTGATCACTGTATCAGAAGTAGGGGGAAATCAAAACCAGGAATAGAAAAAAAATTGGATTCTCAAACGAAACTATGGATTCACCAATCACGATATAGCCCGGGAGGTGGCGTTGCCAATACAAAAGTCATAGTATGCCGGCTGATATTATAACAAAGATGGATGATCTTTTATGCCTAATAGGTAAACCACCCGTCAGCTGTTCAAGTAGTGGTGGGTGCAGGTGCGGAGGCTACGAAACATGTGAAAAAAATGAATTGAAGTCATAGTATTCCGCTTGAAACTTTTTTCACAGATACTTGCAATCATACTGAGCTTTAAAAAAGTCGTCAGCTGCATCGCGGAGGTGGGAATATGCATCAGCAGGTTACATGAACTTCTGAAAATACACGTGAAATAAAAATATAGTACGCCAGATTAAATTTGAGTACGTGATTGTTTAAATAATCAGTGATAAGAAAACAATAATCAGCTGCTTGTTGAGTGGTGGAAAGACCGTCAGCTGACGCAGTAGAGATTTTAAATATTGTAGCTTTGCTACTAACCTGCAAGCAGCTGATGCACAGTTTACTTTCGTGTAAAAACACGTAAAATAGAGTTATAGTATGTCGGATGAAATTTAACAACGTGGTCGTCTAAATAATCAAAAATTCAGAAACAATGATCAGCTGATGATGTAGCGCTGGAAACACCGTCAGCTGGCACAGTAAGGATACAGATTATTTGAGCAGTACATAGAGATTTTCAGTGTTTATTTTTGTTTTGTTTTATTTTGAAAAAATTCATAATATAAAATAATATCAAGAGTATCTTGAAGTCGACATAAATTAATAGAAAAGTTATATAAAAAAGTTGAAGTATAGGAATTGACAGCTTTACAGAAGTTATTTGTTATCGATGGTATCGCATTAAAAATCGTTTTCTTATGGCCAGCTCACTCCAAAAAACGTAATTTTTTTCAATATATTTTATTTATAGTACAAAACATATTGAGTAATCAATTTATTTACATATCAAAGCACATATATGAAATTACTTGAAAAAAAATTTTTTTTTTTTCAAAATGGCGGTCCTGAAAATGGCTGCTGAAACTCATCTGAATCGGAGATTATCTGAAAGCAGAAAACAAAACGGTTTCATGTTCTGTATCGAATTGGCTATGACCTTAGGCAGAATGAAACATTTTCAATGAAAAAAAAAAATGCAAATTTTTTTATTTTTTAACTTTCAATTGTTTACTTTTGAATTTTTTCTGGTTCTGCTTGAGGCCCCAGACATCTTTTTTGGTTCACTTTCAATTGTTTAATTCATGCGACTTTCCGGAGAAAAATCTGTTCAAATATTCGTGAAAAATCGTGAAAGAAGATAATTTTACTCACATATCCATTCCGGCTTCATACACAACTCCTTCCTGGTCTTCGAAAGCATCATTCTGAAGAATTCTTGCATTTCTCAAAGCAGTTCCAGCAAAAAACAAGACAATAACAATAAAACAAAGAACAAAACAATAAGACGACCCAAAGGCATGCAGCAGCTGCCGCCACCGAAGGCGTTCGAGCGGCCGGATTTACTGCAGCGCTCCCTAATCTTTTATACCTGCTTCTCGGTCTTGCTGACCTTCGGGACTAATTCTATACTATATCTACGAGTATATAGTAGACATTTATGAAAAAAAAATTTGGATTTTTTCAAAATTGTTTGAAATAACCTGGCCTTATGAACCGTCGTCCCACTATCACTTAATTTTTCATTTTTTTTACCACTTCCGCAACGCCCCAATCTTACACCCACCGCTGGTGCTTCAGGTGACGCTACATTCACTGATTAGTTATTCGAGATCGATTGAAAAAGACGGAAATCAATCGGCATAAAAACACTGTCAAAAATGCAACGTTACTTCCCAGGCTAATATTAATTCCTAGAAATTGAATAATTTCTTGGAATTTAGCCCAGTGTTATAAGTCATATAATTTTCAAAGCTATTTCTCAAGCAGTATGAAGTATTTCTCATTAAAATGTGGAGAGTTCGAACAAATTTTAATCTGAATTTGATTAAAGTATTAGACATGGGTTCTTGTAAACCATTAAAAGGAGGTCGGAATCTTATACTCGCTCAGCGGTCACGGCATTTTGGAAATTATTTTCGAGGAATGATGCTGTTGTTTCATATCTCACAACAAATACAATTTTCCCATTTCATTGAGAGAGAGTAATCTACTCGTACCTTCATTTCCCTGGTGTATCGTACATTGATTTGTCCTCAAGAGTGAAAGCGTAGCAATGAAGAGGTTGTTGATACACACTTTTTCTGATTGTATTTCATTTCAGTGAAAGCCTTCACAAGAGCAACAATAAAACTTGACAATGAAAAGAACTTGAAATCATAATGGAATGAAATTTTATAGATTTAAAGATGTATAATATAATGAAATATGATTCGTGCGTTTTATTTCGCACGAAGTTAATTTATCTTCTAGAACTTCTTTTGAAAGGGACCTCGTGAAACATCTTTTCTTCATCACAAACCGTTTTTATAGTGGCTTTAAAAGTTAGCTTGTAGTGAGAGTTACGTGATGAGGGAAACAAAGACTGGTCAATTTAGATTTCAAGGTTACAAAAATTGCGACTTGGCTGAATATTGATAGGATTGTTCAATACACTATTATAAAAGAAATGTTGAAAGTACTGTGAGTTTTATCATAAAACTAGCTCAGACAAAAATTGTACATCTGATAATTATCTATAAAAAATGTCGAAATACTTTTTTTTCTAAGAGCAGGTTTTGAGATATAACGATACAAAAAGTTGAAAGAGTTGTAATCGTCATAATATGCACACGTTTCCACGCCACCTTTGAGGTAGTGTACTTAGTATGTTTTTTTAATGTGGTATCCCCGCTAGGCCTATTCCACTGATCTTTTATGATTCTGTTCAATTTGAAACTATTGAATAACTGTAGATATTGACAAGGGTTGAAAAAGGGGTGTAAATTGAAAAAAATGAGAAAATTTATCCATCTGAATCTAAATTATCATTTACTTCTGCTTTCTCTTGTTCTTCCCCTTGTTCTTCTTCTCTTTCTTCTTCTTGTTTATCTTCCTCATTCTGGGTGTTAATAAATTGTCCCAATAATGACACATCGCATGTCTCATCGTCAGCATCAAATGAATCTTCAATTGTTGGAAATTCAAGATTAGAGTATGACCGGCCTTGACAGTTTGTACATGCTACAGAACAGAACAGTCCAACTTTTTTGCAACCACATTTAGCACTACATCCCTTTCAGAACCCATCCTAGCATTGAATGTATTGGGCATAGTAAAATAAAGCAGGTATACGACCTTAGCTATGCAGACAATTGAATGGAGACAGATGTTGCTGAAGGTTACACTGGCGTAGAAAATCAGGTACTGGTTTTTTTACCCGAAATTTTCATATTTTATATGTGTGAGTTACACTGACCGTACGCTATTGAGCACTGAGTACGATATTTTTGCTTGTATTACGGCTTCAGTGATGTATATACGTGGTGTACTTATACATATTATGACGATTACAACTCTTTGAATCGTTATATCTCAAAAACGGTGACTACTATGAAAAAAAGTATTTCGACATTTTTTATAGATAATTATCTGATCTACAATTTTGGTCGAAGCTAATTTTATGATAAAACTTACCTCGCTGAAAATCTCGAAAAACCCGTTTTTGTAACCTTTGACCTCGAGTAAATTTTTTTGCACGTGCCGGATCAATGACAACTTTTCACATTTCATTTATGATAGTGTATTGAACAGTCCTATTAATATTCAGCCAAGTCGGAATTTTTGTAACCTTATTTTTCAGTCTAATTTGACCGGACTCTGGGTAAAATACTGAAATTATGAAATGAGTATGTACTGCATATTATTTCAAAATCTTTGCCGTAGCAGTTGGTATGGAAAAGTGATTCTGGTTCGAACAATCTTTTGCAAGAAAAAATTGAATCAATTTCGTTTTCTAGAGAACATATTTAATTTATTTTCTCTCTCAATGGGTATCCGGTAATCTAACGTCAACTCAAATATTTTGCAGTGGCTGCTGAAAACTACAACAATTGGTATACGCTACGAAAAATGCAAAAAAAATCACCATCAAGACGATTCAAATTGAATGAGGAAAAATTTGCAAGAAAATTGTTTATTGTTGAATCGAAGTTATATCGAAACAAGAAATCGACTTATGTTTGAGTTGATGCAGTCAATTCATTAAAATTATTCATTAAACCCTGAAAAGTTGTACAATACAAGTATGCTCAAAATTGATGAACAATTCGAGGAGATCTCTCAATTTAAGAAATTCGAGGAGTCATTTCTACAAGCCTTTCTGATATTCTTAAGTGTTTTCGTAACTTCGTGATAGATACTTGATGGATGGCTTGTATATCCACGTTGCAAAACAACAGGTTATATTCAATCAACTGTAATTTCTGTGTTCATGATGAGATGATAGAGCTTCAGAAGGAAATAATGTTTTATGTCGCTTTTTTGCAGATCAATCTGTTTGATACAACGGTACTTGAAGAGAACTACTGCAATAATACATTGAAAAATCGGAAACAAATCCCAAGAACAATAATTATTCAAAATCATGATTTTGTGTTCAGTTTTATTTGTGTTTATCACACCATGCCGAAATATTCACAGTTTAATTGGTAATTGACTGAAAGAGCATGAAATTACATATTTGAAGCGCGAATATGACGGATCTATCGGGTAATATTTCAGATATTTCTGACCACAGTCTTGTAGATCAGTGTTTCCCAACAGGTGGTCCGAGGATCCCCAGGGGTCCGCGAGCTATGCCAGAGGGTTCAGTAACGTGCTATCAGAATGAAAAATATATTTCATATGATAACAGATTTTTTATTTTGGCCGCTTCCTGCATGACCAGAGTTTTAGAGAACGCAAACATCAGGGTCTGCGTAGAGCCAACTGACACTAGCTCACACTAACGCAGAACTGGAATTAGATAGATTTTTTAGAAAATTGTTATACTAAACACCCAGATCTGAGGACAAGAATTTTGACCAATAATCAGAAATTTAACAATAACAATGATGGCGATTTAAACATCTCAATATTTTTTCTGAGTACCAAAAATAAAAAACGTATAAAAAGACTCTTAATTTCGTGTTTTTAGGTACTTGATACAATGGTACAAATACACTTGATATGACAAGGTATTATTTGTTTCACATTAGCAGCTATGTATAACTTATCGAATAATATTAAGGAGGTGCTGGCAGGGGTAACTTTTTAATTTTAAGATTAGGAAATTGATGGGGCTCCTTGTTATAAAAGCGGCTCGATGATAGGGTCCTCGAGAAAATTTTGTTGGGAACCACTGTTGTAGATGAAATCAGTTCAACTGGAACGCTGAACGAAACCACACCGAAAATTTCGAGTATGCAACCTGAAATACAGTGGAGTATTATTTTATGATAATGAGGCGAAAGAGTGAGAGTTTTGTACACACTGCTAAAAAGATGAGTGAACCTTACAATGTTTGAGTTCAAAAAGAATAATGGAAATACTAAATGAAGATTAAATTTCAAAACCCAATTTTCATTATTTTTTCCTTTTAGCGATATAATTGCTAGTAATTGAGCACTTCCATAAATTTCCACTAAACATTTATATTTTCAATCTCTCATTTATTCGTTTCGGCGTTTTCTTCAAAGGCAAGGCTAATATAACATTTTTGAATGTCAATCTATTGTTTGGAATAGCATCAATTTGATTGATGCTATTTCAAAATTTTGAACTTTTGCCCCAATATCTATAAAATATTGAAGCAAGAAATATTGCCAGCTAATTATATCTTTGTAGGTCGAGATATATATCTACCATATACCTACGTACTATATATAGGGTAATTTTTTAATCGAATTGTTTTTTTTAAATCGAATAAAACATCAATTTGCGTCATATATTCAAAATTTTTATTGAATTTGATACCTTGACCTTTGCCTTCTACATTTTGAAGATAACTTTATGTGAATGTTGTCCGCAGCTCCGTATCAAATGGTCCATTGTGATGGTCCAATTCCACACATGCCCAATTGCTGAGAACGGCGACAAATTGATATTTCACGATCCTCATTAACACTGTAAGCTACGGCTGCAATATTCTCTTCCAGTACGCACTGCAACAAAGTAAACTTGATGCGAAATTTTGTGATAACAGCACGAATTCTTGATTCAACAGGTCGATTATGACGACCATAATATGGTCGTAATAAACGATACACATTTTGCACAGAGCACGAATTTTGATAGTGAATTTCAACAATTTCTGATCGTTGCTCTTACTGAAAACTTTTCACTTTGACAGATGACGTTTGCATGCCATTACCAACCAGTGCCGTCAACCTGAAAAACTTAACTCTTAAAAAATCACCCTTTATAACGAAATTTATGGTGGATTAATTGATAAATATTTGAATGTTATCAGGCTGGGATTTAAGGTTTTTTGCAGTAAGAAACATATAATTTCTCACGTCATTCTGAACAAAACCCTATAATATGTCAAAGAAACTGAGAGTTGAACGTAAAAGAGATATTTTATATTATTAACTTGAGACAATGTTTCTCTATTTTATTTGTCAGCAAAGACTGCTACACCTCACTCTACTCTTTGCATTATGAATACAAATAACTACAGCAAGCCGTTTCGTCTCCTCTATCTTCCGCTCATTACTTTCTTGTCATAATAAAGGCAGATACGTAATATAATTAGATTCGTTCGGTTGTATTACACACCTAGTTCCTTCATTATCTCGAGTTTTGTGGCGAATTTATCTTTCCTCCTAATATAGCATATCGATCAGTTCATGCATTCTCGGGGTTTTCGATGTGTAATCATCTGTGTTCATTAGTTGACTACGCTGCTTATTACGATCCCGTACCGTGTTGCCGTATTATCGAAATGAAATTTCTATTTCAGGAAAAATTCCAGGAAATTTCAGGAGAAAAACACGTTGACTAGAAAATGCTGCGTTAATTTATGATGTTAAAAACTTATGAGAAACTCGAATCGTTAATGCTTGACTGCCATTTTCTATAGTGTTTCAGTATCTACTATATCAGTGCGAAATTACCCATTTAAAAAAACATAATATGTATACAAAGATTTTCTTCATTTGAATCTATTGGGAAAACCTCTGATTGGTAATATTAGAAATAGAGTATTTTTAAGAACTTTAATTCTTTATTGGTTGACCACGCTGCTTATCGGGATCAATGTTGCTTTACTTGATGAATGAAATTGCTGAATCTTGAGTGCCAAATTACTTGTTTCGCAAACAAATTTCTGTACAAATATAAAAAAACATTTAATTAGAAAGTCAATTAGTAGTTGATTTTCAATGTTTAAACTGAATATTTGTGAGAATACTATCCATCATTTGGTGATCGTGGTCAAATTAATTATTATTCCCTTTTTCTGGGAATACTGATGATTACTCATATAATGTATTGTTCTTTGAGAATTCATTTCTTTTCTGTGCCACCTTGAAAAATTTTGTTATCTTTCCTTATAATTGTTATATCAAGAAAATTCAATTTTTCAAAATTTATCATGAAAATTATTGAAACGTTCTAGTATATAATTATATCAAAAATGGAATATTTTTTGAAAAAATTCACTTGTATTCAAAAAATGAATTCATAGAAGCAGTGAAATTCACTTTAGGCACAAATTTTTTTCAATATAAAAATGAATTTTATCAACAAATTGATGGTGTCGCCAAGGGCAGTCCTTTATCAAGTGTTATTGCACAATTAGTTATGGAATTTTTAGAAGAAGATGTAATAAAAGATTTGGAAGAAAATATTTTATTATATAAAAGATATGTTGATGATTGTTTAATAATAGCAAATAAAAATCATATAATAATATACCAGAATGTTTCAATAATTTTCATGATAAATTACAATTTACACTTGAAGAAGAAAAAGATGAGAAAATGAATTTTCTTGATATGACAATTATAAGGAAAGATAACAAAATTTTTACAAGATGGCACAGAAAAAAAAACAAGTTCTCAAAGAACAATAAATTATGTGAGTAATCATCACTATTCCTAAAAAGGAATAATAATTAATTTTATAGATAGATCACTAAAATTAACATCATCATGTTTATGACATGAACCACTTGAAGAAGTTCGTATTTTCTCATGAAAAATAATTACCCATTAAATTTGATCAACAATATCATGAAAAACAGAATTCATAAATTATATAATACTTTACAAGGATTTAAAAAAAATTTCTGAAAAAATAATTAGAGACCTTAAAGTATCTCAAGCTAAATTATAAGTTCGTTTTAAACAAAAATTGTACAAATATTTTGAACCTGAATGTATTATGGTTTTGTAATAGGTAGCTTTGCTAAAATAAATATTTGATTAATTCTTATTATATTCAAAATTCAGTAAAACATTGCTAAAATATTAAAACAAACAATTTGAAACAGGTCATACTGAAAAATAAAATCGAAGGAATATATACAAATTAAAGAGTGAAACACCATGTAAAATACCAACTGTTTTAAAACTGAAATAACACAACAAATGCTATTACATAAACATCACAAATAACTGAAAAACACATTTTTTCAAATAACAGATTATAAAATAACTGAAAAACAATAAAAACATTTTAGCAACTAAAAAAGACAAAAAATGTAGAGAGATTTTAGAAATGTTACACATTCGTCAAAATTTGGAAAACACAGTAAATGAAGGAACAGACATTAAACATCTTAATTCTATTTACAACGATTTAAAAAACCTCACAATTAAATTTTTAGGAATGTGTAACATTTCTAAAATTTCTCCGTAAAAATTTGTAAAAATTTGGAAAACACAGTAAATGAAAGAACAGACATTGAACATCTCAATTCTATTTACAACGATTTAATGAACCCAACAAATAACACTCATAAAATGAATACACAACAATCACCAAACATCACATCTCAAAACTCATTTTTTCCAGATCTATCTTCAATTTCACACACATAAACCAATTAATATGCATATTCTGGATAAGTATGAAACTGAACTATATGTAATTATATATATATATATATATATATATATATATATATATATATATATATATATATATATATATATATATATATATATATATATATATATATATATATATATATATATATATATATATATATATATATATATATATATATATATATATATATATATATTTGTTGTATATAACCTCAATGATATGTTTCCAGTTTCAAGAAAAACATAGTTTAACAATTTTTAATTCTAATTCTAGAATTCAGTTCTAGAATTTCTAGAAAGAACATGTCCTGAAATCAAAATACTATATCTGCTTATAAAATTATGTATACAAATATCGATATTTTATCTCAGTAGATGGAAACTCCAAAAATTATTCAAGTAAATTCATGAATTTTCGTACTCTGCACAATTTCTTCTATATGGAGTTCATTTTCATCATGAGACCATCTATTTTATTCAATTCCAAAATTACGTATATATTCGGTAATTTAACGTATGTTTGGCAACACTGATCTTCTAGTTATTTATAGACGTGGCGATTGTGAGTTCACACTTTGAACTTAATTTCCCACAGGACTTTATCAATTTTTAAGTAATCTGGTATTCATCCATGAAATTGGATACATTATAAAAAAATTATATTAATTCAACTTAATTTTTGAATCGATAGTAAATTCTATTTGCAACTGAATTGAGTGTCTATTTCTCATTTATTGAGACTAAGGAATAGAAAGACATGAAGAGACGACAAAAATTGAGGACATTAAAATTCAAATAGCTTGTGCAAACTAGAATGCATCAAACATCATAGCAGTATTACTAAACAATAATTAGACGTTAAACTTGATATTTCAATACAAATTTGCAATGCAATGTGAATGCTATTTTAGATCAGCTCTTAGCAGGACCACTTCGCAGGCTTTCGTATTGAATAAAAATTCTGTTAGTTTCTTATCCAGTTCGAATGCAATTTTAATCCAAGATTTAGACAGTACATTAGTATTTTTTTCTGATATTGGACCGAAATAAATCAAAGTTGCTACTTTTTCAGATTTTGCTATTTTGACGGGGGGTTCATCTAACGTGACCAAACGTCCTGCTTTGGGCGTAACAGTCCCGCTTTCAGTTAGTTTCTCTTTTCGAATGTCC
Source organism: Henosepilachna vigintioctopunctata (assembly GCA_030704895.1). NCBI lineage: Eukaryota > Metazoa > Arthropoda > Insecta > Coleoptera > Coccinellidae > Henosepilachna > Henosepilachna vigintioctopunctata. The sequence goes on along the minus strand of JARQZJ010000121.1, from coordinate 18,305,239 downwards.
CGCTGCCCTCAGCGAGTTCGATATAGTCCCTCGTTGGTAAATAGACCAAATGGTAATTTGAAATGTATTTTGTAATTCAATTTCATTCAAAATTGAACGTATTACTCGGCAGACAGTTTATTGGAACTGGATGTAGAACTCACATAGTCCATAAAGCGATCAAAATTGCCTCCGATTGTTTTTCTGTTGACTTGGAATGCGTCATACTGAAAATTTACTAATTTGCCTATATTAAGAGCGTTAGAGTAGAAGTAGAATAGTGACTCCTGTGATTCTATTGGACAGAGTGCCACAAACTGCGGGGCCAGAGTATAAGAAGGTATGAAAAACTAATATCTGATTATGGACAAATCCCAAATATTTCGAAGATGTTTTTCGAATGTCTCAGCTCAAAATCGAGGATACATCATCTGCAAACACAAGCAGCGACTCTTCATATAAATCGAAAAGCAAAATATGTCGGCCATGAAGTCATCCAAGAAATTTATCGTCTAAGAAATAATCTGGCACTAAAAGAGTTTTCCTTCCTCACATCGTCCTGATGACCTTTTATCAACTGGGGACTTCAGTTAATAAAACAAGCAGAGAGGACTTGGAGCAGTAGTATCAATTCAACCTAGAACTAGAAGTCTTAAAACACAAAGACTCGATATTTTGAAACGAATTTGTTCAACCGGCAAATACAAAGGCAGGACTTAGGAGTCACGCCTCTACTGGGGCTTAGTAAATCGTGCCTACTCAACTGTCGTGTTTAATGTGCTTTGACTATTTTGTGTTATTCTATCTTTTATAATGAAAAATTTGTGAAACACTAAAAGAAATTCATTCCTGTAATCATATAGTGCCTCTGAGTTCCCCTTCGGTAAAAAATGAATGGTCACGTTAGGCATATGCGATTTATAAACTGTTCTTTTTATAATTTAACGTATAAATTCTGGGATATATCCGTTTTCATGGTCGAAATTGCTTTCGTCAAGTTTAGTAGGGACAATATAATTGAAAATACCCTATGTATAATGGACTTAAAAGCTGAATATTAATGCGAACGGGGCTGATTTGAATCAGAAGCAATTCATATATCCAGAAGCTGTGACTTATATATATATATATATATATATATATATATATATATATATATATATATATATATATATATATTATATGAAAAAAATTGATTGATTTATTGATTTTCAAAAAAAGACTGAAGCACCTTTTACTATATCAGCAGAACATGTAATAAGATATAGTAAATAGAATATAATTATTGCAGTGTGGTTCTGTGTAAGTGTGCGCTTCGAGGATTGTGACGGCTCATGCACATGTATGAATTGTTAGTGTATATTTGCATTGCTTCTTTATAATTTATAATTTTTGATTTGTTTATGTTTTTTCTCTCTTTATCAGATGTTTTCTTTTAACTCTAATGGTATTTTAGATATTTATATAAATGTTATTTTGTTTTAGTGAATTCTAGGAATTCTCTTTTTTTTTAAATATGTATCATACTTCTTTCGTTCATTTCTTATGTTTGTGTTAACTTTTTTTTTCTCTACTTTGTTTTCATTTACTTTCCTGAGGTTAGATGGAAGAGTAGCTTATGCTAAATCTCGCCTCTTCTTATGTAGCACAATATATGTGACAATAAAGACGTTTATTATTATTATTATTATTTATTGCCTGTTTGAGGTATTTCATTTTGAATGTTTTCAGCAATAACAGGCTTCTTTTAATATGAAAAACTTTATTTTTGTTGACGTTTGTGATATACAACGAATCGTCAATATATATATATATATATATATATATATATATATATATATATATATATATATATATATATATATATAATATATATATATATATATATATATATATATATATATATATATATATATATATCCAAGTCTAATCGTCAGTAATTCTATATTTCGAACTAAGTTTCAGTTCTTCTTCAGGAATGATAACGATTATTCGCTTATTATATTATTCGCCGATAACCCAACAATTCTGCACTAATATTCATTACCACGGCAACACTCCTCAGTTGATATATATATATATATATATATATATATATATATATATATATATATATATATATATATATATATATATATATATATATATATATGTAATATATAATTTATTTTCATGTATAATGATATGGAATATCATTAATTTATCTGTCAATTTTGTATAAACACAAATTAACTTAATTTCTGAAGTAGAATTTATGGAACGAAGTGGTAAAAAATCGATATATTTATCGTTTCTAGCAAATAACACTTGAGGTATCTGATAACAAAACACCACTCCGATATCTTAAAAAGAGTATGTGGTTATCTTTTTCGATAAAGCGGGTGAGTCCATTGATGGTCCAATTTTGCAACAGTACGAAGTGCTCAGTGTAATGAGTGTATCTGGAGACTTCTTCAAAATGGGTATTAATTTGTTGGGCGTAATATTCTCTTAGGGTATGTGAATCATTATGTTTAAAAATGAATAAACCCAATTCATGTTGAAAGGTGAACATTGTTGTAACGAATATTCAGTAGGTAGTAATTAAATCTATTCATGTTTCTCGCAATACAGGTTCCTTATGGAAAAAAAGGGTTTCAGAATAATTTGTGAATTTTTAAAGCTTTTCTGAAGTTTCGATTTTAAAATTGAACTATAATTTCAAAATTTGTCAATTGATCTCTCGTTCAAAAATTGATTTTAAAGTATATTCAATGTAGTGTTAACTGTATTGAAATATTTTTGTCAAGTGCAAGAGTTCAATTTAAATACTTGTTTAGTTTGAATAGAAGTTTTTAAGTCATTTGACATATGTTTGGGGCAGCTAACCTATTCAGAAGAGTTATTACAATTGTAAGTTGTAGATTAGTGAATGAATAATTTTTTATACTGGCATAATTCAATATAACAATGGCTTTCAAGTTTGATTATAAAATTGGATTTTGTTTTTCTTTATTAGAATTTAAAACTTCTGCCAGATTCAAATCGACTGGATTTCACTTATCAATTATTTAATGAATGAGATTGAATTCTCGCTTAACTCTTGGTGAAACATAATTGAATATTAAAATAAATTAAACTCTTGGCTTAATGTTTCAATATTTATTTAACAATATGTATAGTCAACATGTTTCGAGCGTTAGCTCATTTTCAAGACTGACTTACTTCAAGACTACAGTCTTGAAAATGAGCTAACGCTCGAAACATGTTGACTATACATATTGTTAAATAAATCGTGAAACATTAAGCCAAGAGTTTAATTTATTTTAATTATTTAATTGTTATTTATATTACAATTTAATATTGCTTGAATTTATACTGAATAAAAAAACTTTGCGTGGTTTCACAAAAATTATTTGCTAAAAATTTTTCCGGGGTTTCATCCCATTTTCTAAAGTTAAACTGTTTCAGTTCAACTTTTGACAACTCGAAAAAATTGCCAATCAATTAATATTATTTTTGTGAAACTAAATCGAGTGTTCCTTATCCAATATAATGAAAAATGTTTATTGATATTTATTGATAATTAGCTGTTTATAATATTTATCCCGTGTGGTGTCAGGGACTTACGAAGGGACTGCAATACTTCTGGATATTATAAATAAGACGAATTATCAGAAAATTCCTATATTCACACGTTTGATGTATTGAAAGTGATTAACCTGTGCGTTCTATAGTTGAACAGCAAGTTCCTAATTTCGTATCAAATACTTGTCCCATATATCTCATCATTAATTATATGAGATATTTGCTGGATAGAAGTAAAAGAATGTTGAGAATTTTCCATTTCTGGAAACCAATGAATATAGTGGTTCTGGTGGCTGTACCAATAGCGTCTATTTGAATTGACTCTTCTCGCAATATTTTGTAGTGTCATTGGTAGTATTTTCTCATCATTTGAATTAACAATTAAACTTCGCCTTTCAATATTGACACAAAACGTTTATTGGTCCAATAACAACGATTTGCTGTGAACTGTAATCTATTTCAACGTTATAATTGAATTCATTTTTTAAATATGTTTTATGTTAACTTTTTCTTTGGCGAGTTATGCGACTTAAGTTTGTACATCTAGCTATCATTTTTAAAAACGAAATTTCAACTGTAAATTAAAGAAAACTAAGTATTCTTCTTTATAATCAAATATACCACGTGGTATGTTAGTAACGTGTATGTTAGTCTATCAAACTTACCAAAATTTTATATTAAATTGAATTTTTAATATTAGTCGTGAAAGCTCTGAACTAGCCGAGACGTGTGATAAGATATTCAGGTTTTTTACATCCTTTTTTGAGAACTAATAATTAATTTCTTACCTATAATATCAATTAAGTATTCTTAAATCTTTCTAGTTCATACGCAATTTTTTGAATTTTTTCCCTCACAATAACAAACACAACAACAAGAAACAGTGAATTCGGTCCAGCGTTGACTCTGTATTTTAGTTAGAAAAAGTTTGTATGGGAAAAAGAAATTTATGTTTGGGAGTTTTTAAGGTTTTCTCGGCAATTATTAAAATTTTTCCCGCCGTAAAATTAAATCCTTGGACTTCAACGAACATTTTAAAAAGAGAATTGGCAAAATTGGTCTAGGCGCAAAACACATTTTGCGATTCGTTTTTATACTACCTACAAAAGATGTTTATTGAAAAATAACAACTTTATTGCTTGAATTAATTGAATTTAATCATATGGATTGACATAATGTCAAACATTTAATTTCGTCAAATTTATTTCATTCGTCTAAAATCCAACAGATGGAAGCGCTAATATATTTAAATATAATATACCTATCAAGTCAGAATAAATGAAAAGAACCACTCCTATTCAATTCTAAAACTAAATATAACTGGTGTTCTAATCTTTATATGAATGGAATGATCCCCAACAGAGAGTTCCGGATCTCAATTGCAGAACATGGCTTCTTGAAGACGCTGAAAAGATGAAGCGGCTAAAATTTCACTCATTTCTATTCAGCTCGACCGACTGCTGGCTCACTAATACCTACGTCGCAAAATCAGATGTCCTCATGGAGGTCAGATTTCTATTAAGCCAAATTGATATGTGGAACGCCATTATTCGCAGTATCTTCTTCTCTCAGAATCTCAGAAAAGGATTCCTATCATTTCTTTTTTCTCCATTATTTCAGGGCAAATGATGTCAGGATATCAATTTCGTTGGATGTGTATTATGTTCAGTAGGAATGAAGCGAAAAATAAACGACAATATTCATATTGAATTTTCTATATTTGAGATTGAATTGAAGACCTGAAATAATTTTTTTTACCTGTAACATTCCGTCACAAATTGTTCAATACCTTCAAAGCAATGATTTTCATTGATTGGCACTTGGAGTAAAATCAATCAGTGGAAATTTTTCACTTCAAACTTCTCTTCAAGATGAAGTTTGTAACGAAACTCAAACTAGAAATAAAATGTGTAAATGAGTGGTGATACTGGAAAATTCATTCTTATTAAAATAATAATCAAACCTAAAGAGCACGTAACACAAATCTCATTGGAAGCATATTTCTCGTTCATAAGAGATGAAGAAAAAAACTAATAAGAAGAAAATCACAATGAACCCCAAATTTGATGATAACATTAGACAGGCATTTGACTGAAAGTTCATTCTTATAAAAATGATAATCAAACCTAAAGAGCTCGTTACACAAATCTCATTGGAAGCATATTTCTCGTTCATAAGAGATGAAGAAAAAAACAACATGAAGAAATGATCCCCAAATTTGATGATAACATTAGATAGGCCTGTCTAATGACAGGCCTGATAAACTGACAGGCCTGAATGTCTCTTCAAAGAGACGTTCTAATTGTACCACACAAACATAAACGTCTTCTGAAAAAACCTGTGTAGCAAATCACTGATAGGTTCAGTTCGTTATTTTAAAATTATTTCACGGAAAATTTTCTCCATATTTCATTTTCTCCTCGGGATGAAAAGAGCGAGCTTTTGTGGCTCGACAGATGGCTGTAATTATTGAACGTTACAGTTATAACGTGCCATTGAATAGTTTAGGTTAGTCGAGAAGAATGTTGATCGTCGACCAAAAGACTGCAACAAAAACTGCAACCTTAAACAACTTGTAAGACTAGTTTGCGTCTTGGTGCATCAGTGTCAGCCTGGAAAAGAGCACCGCGCTGCTCCAATCGAAACGGTGACACCGATTATACGAGGAACTTCATCTGAACGGCCAACAATACCTTGGGCCAACAAGGCGAAGTATCTGGGAGTCATCATCGACACAAGACTGAGGTGGAAAGTACACGTGGACCACTGTGCAGCCAAAACTGGCAGATTAACCTCAGTCTTAATCACTAATATCCAATTTTATAGATTCGTTTGCGGCACTTCCTGACAACCCAAACCTGATGGCGACGCTCAGGGACTATGACGAACAGATCAATGAAAGCACTAGAGGCCCAAGAGGGTGCTTTATGATGCCCAAAGAAGACAAACCAAAGTATTATTTAAATTTAAGTTCACATTACATCGAGTCGCTACGAATTGGACACTACTAGTGTAATTCAACAATTAATTATTTGTAAGTTCGTAGCGATCATGAGGTTATGAGTTATTTGAAATTTGGGATTCATCAATAAAGAATATGACAAAGTAAAGTTGCTCATTTTCTCACTACTCAATACAAGAGAAAATCAATCGAATAGGCCTATCATCTCAGAATGAGATGATAGAGCCTATAGAGAAAATTCCGATCCTCATTAAAATTTGAAAAAACTTAACTGTTAATGGTTGATGAAGGTCTTGTCTAGTGAATGGTATAATCTTATATAATAAGTTCTTTATTCTCAACAGGTATAACACCCAATTACAGAAATTAATAACAATGTTGAATACATAACTAAATGAATGTCACAATAATTGGCAATTGTATTGAAGGTAGACTCCATAAACCAAATGGGGGATTGTATTAGGGAGTTGTTCCTCACAATAATTCTGTCTCAATAATTACGAGAATTTTGCATAGGAAAACGAAATTTCAATGCGGCAACGGAGGAGGACAATCAATACTATTGTGCAGTAATTTGTACAAAAATTTGAGTGATAAAGTTTTCCTCCTGCTCTGAAATGAGATAAAACTAAATCGACTCAATAATTCGTTATGATTGACTCCTCTCTGTGGATAAACTTTATCCTCCCTCCAAACTAAGAATTTCAAGAACCTTCTCTGAATAGCTTCAAGATGGCGTTGATGGCAAGTGTAAATGGGATGCCAGATCGTGCTGCCATACTCCAACTTGCTACGGATTAGAGTATTAAATAGTCGTATGAATTATTAAATTCTTATGAATCGATGACAGTGAATGAAGGTACAAAACAAACTGCTTCATTTCAACAATGATATTATTAAGTAATGCATACATTACCTGCAAACTATATTGAACAAATCGCGCTTGATTTCTTCGCTTTTTTCATTTATTCAGAGGAAAATATTGACAAGAGTTTGTTTGGGAACTACGTTTAGATTCGTTCTGAGGAATTTTCTGGAAAACTTATATTTTTGTGCTATTTATGCTCAGAAACAAGAAAGATAGTGACTATATACTTTTATATCTGTTGCATTCACGTTTACATGGATACTTATTTACAGGTTTTGCCATTGTCAAGCGAAGTCATTGTGGTCGACGGCTTTGAAGAAAATAACATGCCAAAACTCGATTACTGCAAATTTAAGTTCTGTGGCGTCTATCATCATGAGGAAAAAAACTTTTCATCCTAATGGTGGAAATCAACACATCAACAATCAACTGGTAAATATAAATTAAAGGATTTCTAATGAGTAGTTAAATCAAAAATTATCTCACGATAAGAGTACGTCTTGCACCTATTCAGGTGCATTTTAGGTTCATTCAAACTATATTAATCTTTACTCTTTTCTTCAAACTCAAATATTTTATTGAAATTCAATTTAAATTCCATTTGAATTTTTGGACAAAATGAGTTTTTCCGTGGTTTGTGTTCGTTTTTACTTCACTAACTTCTGTCGTTAACACCAGAGTTGAAGCAGTTTCTAAAATGTGGACTTTCTAATGAAGAAATGTGAAAAAATTTAAAATTTTGAATAATTTAATATTGGTGGTATTACTCTTTTCTTTGATGAGCATCTCTGATCTCAGGTGTCTCATCGGCAACCATTTGTATTCAACATAGATTTTTAAATTTATTTCATATTCGGAATGGATATTCCAATCATTCATTTTATAGTATTTGAATAATTTCGTTCAATTTCTCAATATTTTGCTGTAAATTTTGGGGTTTGGCTCAAACATAATAGTAAATGGTTTTAAAATGTTTGAGGAATCACTGGCCAACATCACCCTCCTCATTGAAAATTTTAATATTTTCCCATTATAAGGCAAGCTCTTGATTGTGTTTGTTTCAGAAGACTCCAAACTTCATCGATGACAATTTATATGACTTCTTTATGGGCAATGATTCTCTAAGGTATAGAAACAAGGATGAAATTTTAGATATTTACAACAAATGTTTGCAAGAAGATTTTGGTTTGTACAAGAATGACGAAGAAATCTCTTCGAAAATTTATCATCGTAAGTTAGTTTCTTTGAAATTTTGAATTATATGCCAAAAAATTAACATGATCCGAATATTTGTTAGTCCTTATTATTTGCAATAAATACCTTCAATTAAATGGATATAAAATATTAAATACAATAGCAGATTTTATACACAATACAGTAGATTTGCACATAGTTGATGTCTGAGAGCACCAACCATTTAGAAAATAAGTTGATTCTAGAGGTGGGTTAAAATGCGCTTTTATTGTGACAAAAAAGACGTCACAGACTATGAACGACAGCTCTGTCGCAGTGACATCTAGGAACACATGTTTGCTAAAAAAGAAAACGTTTTCTTTATTAATTAATATATCGACTTGAATTGTTTAGTTGCGGTATACGCAGTGTTTCCATTGGAAGAATATGTTACAATACAAAAATATGCATTATTATCGATTTGACGATCGTATTCAATAAAATGTGTTGAATAAAACATGGTTAAATCAAATCTAAAGCGAAAATGTAACGAGTCACTGCAATTGAAGAGCCTAGGCGGGGCAGATTACTGTGACTATGAGAGTACAGCATTGTCACTGTCATGGTAACATTGTTGCGATCACAGATTCGTATCGAATAATGTGACATTCTACATCGCAGTGCTGCGATGTGGTGCTAAAATGAAGAGAAAAATAAAATGTGATAGGCCGTCACATCGATTTTTTTTCAGCGGGAGCAGACTGGGACTATTTATTTATAGGTACTCATCTACAAAATTCAATTGGTACAAGCATTAGAGCTCTTATATATGAAATTTTTATCTAGGAGATACATAAATTGGGCTTCAAATAGTCCTGATCTATACACTATGGACATTTTCCTGTGGAGTTACCTCAAATCTGAAGTTTGAGATAATGAACTAACTGCTCTAGTGTAATCGGAAGACAATATTCATTGAAACTTTTTTAGAGTATCATCGAATGATTACTAATTTCTATGAATATACTAATTCTTTTGATGTAAGATTCATCATGTAGATAACTAACAGGAAATTCGTCACATCCATCAAACGCAAATGAAAAAGCTGTCAACAATTTTTTCAGGAATCGGATAAAAGCAGTTCTGTTAAAATGTACAACAAATCTGATTACATCGATAAAATACAATCGATGGCTGATATTGTAAACATGAATTTTCAGTTTATCAAAGTTCATACAATAATTAAGCTCATACGTATCCAAATGAAATGACGATGTTTAAAAGCGCAATTTGCCGACTAATATGAAAATATGTTAGAAGATTAACGAACTCGAAAATGCAATTACCGATAATGATTGAATTGTTAGAAAAAAAATTCCATCCATCAATAATAACAATCCCGTTTCAACTTTAGGTTAACTAAACCGCGTTTAACTAAAATCTATCGAGGTTTTGATAGTTTATGTTCCTCTTATGAAGCATATTTGTGCTGGGTCATATCTCAGATAATAATTTAACTTATGTGTATATTTTTTATTCTGTTGTTAATAAGAAACATTGTATAAGATTATAAGGCCAGCTGCAGTTCAAACAGGGCGCCCTAATTACATCCCACAATTAAATCATCTGAAAAATCACGAATAATTGATATCCTCTTCTTGGTTTCTACGTGGTAATTCACCATGGAGGAACAAACGGTTTTATTTTAACAATATTCATCAATACTAAAATTGTAAAATAATTTGAATTTGCTATCGGAATTCTGATCAACTTTTGTAGCAATGTCTTCATTATATAATAATAAGTCTTCATTTTCCAAGGTAAAAGAACAATCAGTTACAATAAATAATTAACAATATCCATTCAAAGTTGCATCTATATTTTCAGTTTATATATATATATATATATATATATATATATATATATATATATATATATATATATATATATATATATATATATATATATATATATCCGAAATTCACTTCAAAAAACAAATCTGTAGTTCCCGTGCTATATTATCGCACTTGTAGATAATACTACTTATAGATATTCGCTATCAAAGTACACTATAACTTGCTTTCGATAATTTTTGACGAATTATTCTAAAGAATATTATAGCAGAGATGGCTATGTGAAACATGAACAATACGATGTCTGCATTGTCCTTCTAGGGATCAATGTTAGGGAATAATAGATTCTCCATTATCCTTCATGGGAAAAATGTTGAAGAATCTTGAAATTGGTGCCTACATTTATTGAAAACGTTTCCTCAATTTCATTACATCGTTTCATTCGTAATCAAATAGAAAAAATTCTTGAGTGAACTTCATTATTTATACTCGATAGCAAGCTATGTAGTTCTCACACTCTTTGAAAGAGTAATTTTCACATATCCCAGATGTCAAATAACACAGGAACTAAGCTACATAGAGGCTTTTTATCAGTAAACAGGCACGTAGTTCAAATCTCCATAGTAGCGATGTGCGATATTCAAAAGTTTTCTTGGGGTACGAAGTGTAGAAAACACCAATTTATGCAGTTTCATGTAAAAATGTTCTTCGAATCCAGTTTTTTGATGAATTTCAATCGATTAAATAAGACATAATATTCTTTAGGCTTATTATTTCGAGTTCATGGTTATTTTACATTTTTTCGAGTATTTTCGTGACTTTTTATCGTTATTATTCCACTCCTGAATTTATATATTTCAATACTAACGTCATTCGAAATATCTCAAACTGTAACTTCAACTTATTCCAGATAACAAATATCAAATCGTCCAAGTTTTTATCAATTATAATAATCTGATCTGTAGAGATCAGCCACAATTTGCAGTTCCCTGTAGAGATGTTGGTTAAGTCCCTGTTGCTTCTCCTGACAACTTTCATTAGAATCATTTCTTTTTTTCCTTTTTTTAGTTTATTTCTTTGCATCCTAATATCATTATTACTGACTGACCACTCACATTTAACCACTCGTACTTGCTGACATTTTGAATTTTTTGACATGTTCCTGTGTTATTATTGTCCGCTTTTTGAAGCCTTTCGGTTTTAGCACTTATTTCAAGGGGACTTATGCCAAATTTTTTTTCACTCATACCATATTTCAGACGTATTAAATATTGAATAAGCTAAGTGGTTGAAGCTGTGGCGATGATCTTTAGGGTTGTGATCTCCCTTATTTGAAACATATTTACGATCTGAACTGTAAAGAGCAGTAACAATTTCTATAATTCCTTCTGAAAACGACTAGTACTGTCTTCAAGTTTTCATTTACCAATGTCTCGACACTTATATTTTTTCATAATAATTCACTATATTTCAATAATTCTTAGTTTTATTGATATGTTTCCATATAATTGATCAGTGAATATTTTCTGTATATATAAGGTGAAAATACTTAATATATTTCAGCTGACTTCACAACTGTCTTCAAAAGAGGCCTCATGTATAAAGGAATCTACTGGCCTTCCCTGACGAACAGCTTCCATTGCAAGAGATTAGAATTGGCATATTTGAGATATTCCCACAGGCAAAGGCAAAAGGCTTTAATCATTGTGAATATAGTAGATTTTTTGCTCAAGGTAATTTTCCTCAAAATATTTTTATTCCAACACATTTTCCATATCCTACTTCGATTCTCGAAAGATTGAAAACATAAATGCATAAGCTTATGTGATATACTAGTTATGTGCCAGATATCCGTATCTGTATCCGCATCCGCGGATATACGAGGCAGAAGGAAAGTTTGGAGGATCTTTTACGGATATATTTACCTCATTAATTTTGAATATATAGATCAATTGTTCGTATAGGTGATTAGGTAGCAACAAAAACTATGAAATTCGATATAGATAACTTTTTATTTCTTAAAATCAAATATCTAGCTCCTTTATGTTGCACACTTAACAGTAGTTAGTTACCATATCAATTGAATATAAACTAAAATTCAAACAATTGAACTTATGATTAACCCTATATTCACTACATAGCATGACGCGTTTCGTCGTTACAAACGACTTCTTCAGATGCTTACAGAGTAATCTACTCTGTAATTTACTTTACTCTGTAATTGTTACTGTTACTGTAATTTTTACTCTGTAATTTACTTTACAGAGTAATTTACTCTGTAGGCATTGGAAGAAGTCGTTTGTAACGACGAAACGCGTCATGCTATGTAGTAAATAAAGTGTTAATCATAAGTTCAATTGTTTGAATTTAAGTTTATATTCAATTATAATGGATTTACATCAAGTAAACGCCAACACTTTTAAATATACCATATCAATAGTATATAATTCAAAGGTACTCAATTAACTGTCTTCTTAATGAAGATTAAGATTCTAATCAATCGTCGGAACCCTAATTCTTCTACGTGTTGTTAAGGTCAATTTGATAAATCTAACATTTCAGCAATCAAATAGTCTATTTTTATCAATTTGCGGTTTATATTATACCACATTTTAGCCCTTTCTATGTAATCTATAAAAGAACTTTTTTTAAATTCTCTTTTTACCGGTTGTAAAGATTTTTCTTTTGTGATATTTCTTTGGTATTCTTCTGAACATAGTCTTCTTTAAAGAACAATTCATATTCTTGAGGATGTTTCCTTTGTAAATGAGTTTTTTTTACCATTACAGGAATACTTTCCATCACAAATTTTACACTTTGCACATTCGTCACTTATTATCACAAAATAATTCCAAATTACACTAATTAACTCCTTTGTAGAAATTTTTTCAACTCATGTACCAAAATCGAACGTTATCTATGCTGTCCAGTGTCACACTAAAATTTATATGAGTATATCCGAATAATGCTCAATATTATCAGACGATTGTTTCAACTTATGTGAATATGATTATTTGAAAATGAGCTTCATGCATCATTTCGATTTATCTTCAACTACAGGTGGTGTTAAGCATCATATCAATATTCTACGTTGATGGAGCCACTGACATATTCCTAGATGATCCGGAACAAATCATTTGGTCAGCCTGTTCTATGGCAATCAATATCGCTATCTGCATTCTTGGATGGTGGAGATGTTTCGCCAACAATTATCTCCACTGGGCAGCCATGTGCACCTGGCTTCTCCTTACTATGCAAAGTACGTACACATTTCATTGAGTAATAGTCGAACAAAAACATTTCTGTTTTTTAAGGGTGATACAAATAATAAATAAGATCTTCTTTTTCGAAATATTACTCTACTTTCACATAATACGGTTTAGATTGAACGCCAAAATTCGGATGACTTTTTGTTGTGAATGTAAGACTTTCACATTGCATGAATTTTTGATATTTTTTTAACAACTGGCTTTATAGAGACCATAATCTATTTATCCTCACTATGTCGGTAGTTCGAGAAAACGCACCTTAATTCAATTTCATCGTTTATTGCTGACATTCTCTTAATTAGGTAATTAAGGTAATTAGGTAATACAATCCCCACTTTTTTTTAACGAATGTCATATTTAAAAATACACGAATTTTTATTCAGTTCCTTGACCTGAATAAAACTGTAATAAATTGTTGTTAAGGGAGGTACGTGTTAAAATTTCATGTCAAACGATTAATAAATTAAACACATGTAAAGAATACTCTGAAAACCAGAAACTTTTCAGGTGTTTCAGGGTAATATAAATATAAGGTCTTCTTTTTATAAATATTACTCTACTTTCACATAATACGGTTTAAATTGAACGGCAAAAATTCGGAGTTCTTTTTGTTGTGAATGTGTGACTTTCACTTTGCATACATTTTTGATATTTTGACGAATTGTTGTCATTTTTATGGTTGGTTAATTGTGAAAGTCAAAATGAATTATTATTCGTCTTGCCACAAAGTTATTTTTGCCTTAAGAATGGTTACCAAAAAAAGAACAACTTTATGAGAAACTGAAAAAAATGACGAAACCTATGAAATAGCCATGGTAATTTAAATTTTTCCTAATGATTCTCAAAAAAGTATATTTTTCGGCTGACTATAAGTTTTTCAAAGATTTTCCTATGTTGAAGAACATTACTTCTTTTCCACGTAGAAATTAAAATTCAAATCGAGAAAATGATAAATTTCGTCAATAGATAATAACGTTTTCATCTTTCACAAAATAAAATGAATGAACGATCTCTGAAGAAGTTTATACGAATTTTCCATACTCACAGAAAATTGTGAAAGGCTATATTTCTTACATTTCAGGTTTCATTGGTCAAGGCATTGGATTCGAGAAAAAAGTGGATTTGGTATGGTACGTTCTTTTTATCATTTTTGTTCCTTATGCAATGCTACCATTGCCACTGAGATGGTGTATGATAGCTGGATTTCTCTCAACCATTGGGCATCTTATGATAGTGTGTATCGAACTTTTTTTTGAGGATATTTCAGATTGTGTGAGTACCAATATTTTTATACCGTACTGAAAAATTATCGTTCAATCATTGAATACTTGATAAAATATGAATACTAATAAAGAAATAAAGATAAATCTTAAAGATAAACTCCTAGCTGAAGATAAACTCAGTAAATGTATACCTACTTCGGACTCAAAGGCTACTAAGTTGATCGCACAAGTGTTGAAAAGACAAGTTGCTTTATGTTTTCTGTATTTTTTAAAAGCGTAATACGTTCGACGTCCTGTAGAATGCGTTTATGATTATATTTCACAAAATCCATAGTTACTCCCAATATAATATTCCTTAAATTTCAATGGAATCCAAAAATTGATTCAAAAGTTAACATTCGTAATTTGCTTTATATAATCAAGTAACATCAATTGAATAAATTTCAATTAAAATGTGTTGCACACTTTGCACTGTGAATATCGAAGTTTTCCATTTTTCCAGCATATTTCTAGCGAAGAAAAAAATATACGAAGAATAGCTGCAAACGCAATATTATACGTAGCCGTCAATTTTGCTGGTATGTACACAAAATATTTAACAGACCGTAGCCAGAGGAAGGCTTTTCTAGAAACACATCGTTCAATGGGCACAAGATTCAGGACTCAATACGAAAACGAAAAACAAGAAAAATTACTTCTTTCAGGTAAGAGCTTCTTTGAACAAAGTTAACCGATTCGATTTGTTATTAATTCATTGTGAACGCAATTAGACGAATCAATCTAATTTTCTCTACACTTCCTCATGTGCTATATACTTTTGTTAGTAAAACGATGTCAAAATCAATAGTCTGAAACTCTTTAGCTGCATTCAACAAAGATCATTCAGTTCAGAAACTCACCATGAGATCCGGACTGTTAATTCTTTGGCAAGAGTTAACAACTGGCTTTAAAGAGACGATAATCTATTTATCCTCACTATGTAGTCGGTTTTTCGAGGAAACTCAAGCACCTTAATTCAATTTCATCGTTTAACGCTGGCATTCTCTTAACTACCTACAGAATACCAACTTCTTTTCTTCAACGACTGTCATATTTAAAAATATACGAACCTTGACCTGAATAAAACTGCAATAAATGATTGTAGAGGGAGAAACGTGTTAAAATTTCATGTCAAACGATTAATAAATTAAACACATGTTAAGAATATCAAAAATATTATGAAGGTGGACAATATATACGATATTTTATGTTTAATTTATAAATACAGTAATATTATATTATTTAAACAAAAGAAAAAACATGGACTTACTGAAGACAACCGTGATCAAATCATCAAAAGAAATTTATTGAACTAAGCAAAGCAAGTGCGGACATTCTGATTATCTATATGAATCGATGAATAATATAGATAGATTATTAACCGATTCAAATCAATTCTGTATTTGCTTGACAATGGTTCAGCTTGACAACAGCTGAAATAATATCGGATGGCTATATTTGATTAATTACGCATTTTCGTTGAATCGAGTCGAGTTTTTTAAAATACAGTACCACATGACGAAACGTTTGTTTTATTTATAAAAATGAAGCGAAAATCAAAAACTGTCCCGTTTTATTCAATAAGTAAAAGCCATAATATTTCATTTTCAGTGCTGCCTGATTTTGTTGCAAGAGAAATGATAAAAGATATCGAAATGGAAGAGAAAGGAGGTTTCTATCAGCCTGTACAATTCCACAGAATTTATATACACCGATACGAAAATGTTAGCATTCTGTTTGCTGACATCAAAGGTTTCACTGGTTCGTTTTGAATTAATAAACCTTTTTTGTTTTCATTTCTTAATTAGTGAGAGTATGTCTCGTTTTAGCACTGGCAAGCAGGTATACGGCAAATGAGCTGGTTCGAGTGTTGAATGACCTCTTCGCCAGATTTGACAAGTTGGCTGACGTGAGTAAAAATTGAAATAAATTTGAAAATATTTTATGGAATTTTTTCACTATGAGAACTCTGAAAAAAATACTATTGGTTGGGAAAATACAAGTGTCAAACAGTCGCCTGATATCTAACAGTCGAAATATATATTTTCTAATGATATGAATTAATGATAATAATAATAATAATAATAATAATAATAATAATAATAATAATAATAATAATAATAATAATAATAATAATAATAATAATAATAATAATAATAATAATAATAATAATAATAATAATAATAATAATAATAATAATAATAATAATAATAATAATAATAATAATAATAATAATAATAATAATAATAATAATAATAATAATAATAATAATAATAATAATAATAATAATAATAATAATAATAATAATAAGTTTATTGTAATTGCCTTACATACAGGATTTCAAATGGCAGGGTTTAGCCAGAATAATCTTCCACTCCTCCAGTATAAACAAGAAAACACAAAAACTCAACACTATAGAAATTAATCAAAAATTAACAGGTTATTCCTTAATAAGGGATCTGAATAATAAACCCGAAACAAAATTAAATGAATAGATATAATTTAAATAGTAGCATTAACATAAAATTAATTGAATATAAAAAACAAAATAAAACACCCAACTTAACCTATCTAAAAGTCTCCTCTCTTAAGCATTGTACAGTTTCTTCTTTAATTCAACTATTGAGGAATCAGCCTCAAACAACGCTCTAAACTTATTTAATGTGTGAGGGGCTATAAAATCGAAACAACCCTCAAATTTTGATGTTCTACGCTGAGGAACGCTGAAAAATTACCAGCCTCGCGTATATTCACCTGATGAGGTGATTTACGTAGTTCCAATCTATCGAATAGATAGTCAGTTTTCATAGCAATCAGATTTGCTAGAAAACTACCCAACAAATATTCAGCCCTCTGTGCATATGCGATTTCTTCAAGTCTACTACGGTAGGGTGTGACATGGGTTTGTAGGGAATACAACATATAAAGCGCAGACAAGAATTTTCAACCTTCGCCAGGTTATATTTTTCCTTCTTCGTTAATAAACCATAGTACTCCGGACAGCAGTAATCAAATAAAGGTAGACCAAAGATTTGACAAGTCTGAACTTAATTACCTCATTCAACTCATATTTAAATCGTTGTAGTCTTTTCAACCAGATATAGCTGGCCTTTCTTGAAGAGGCAACATGGTTCCTAAATGTTAACTCCTCATCTATCCAAACCCCCAAGTTTTAGCACAAGACTCCTATGCTAACTCTACGCTCCTCCAGTACCACTTTACGGAATGAATATGATTTTAATAGAAGGGATTTGTTTCCTATAAGGAGTGCTTTCGATTTTGAGCCATTAAGTTTAATGAGCGTCAAATAATGAGTTGATGCTCATAACCCTATCAACAGGTATTCATTTTTTTAGCTACAATCTCATTCAGAAATGGATTAATGATAGTATGTTCAAAGTTACCTGAATAGAAAAATAATGGATGAACATGAAAACAATGATCTTGACCTTGTCAGGTTGAAACCTTGAAGAGAATAAGTATGAGCCTGGGGAGGGATTGACCTCGATTTCTATGAGTCAGTGTTATTACTGACCAATAGAAATCAAAGTTAATCCATTTCCGGATTCAAAGTTGCCAACCTTATAGAAGTCAAGGTGATTGTGTTCCAAGAGTTTCATGCAGAAGTTGAGAAATTAATTCGGATAAACTAGCGGATCGCTCGGGGAATATTTGAGTTTAGTACTGAATCATTTATAGATTAATTGAAGGGCGTTAAATAATCATCTTTAGATTCTGATGTCGAATAAAAGAAAATCAGCAACAAAATTTGACTAATAGTGCTAGAGAACAATGATATAAGTGTGTTTGACATTTCTGAGCAGCTGGAATGACTTATCTCGTTGTATGAAAAATATTTTTGTCGTTGAGAAATTCACTATAACTATAATGTGAGTCATCTAGATCAGCATATCTAGATCTTCGTACCTACCTCTGGAATACCTCAAGGGTATAATCTTGGACCACTAATATTTATTCTGTTCGTAAATGATCTGATGGATAAAATTCAAAACACATTTGTGTAATGTTATTTCTTTCACAATGAAAAGAGATTGAATTGATTGTGATTATAGCGTCGGTGGTCAGGTTCTTTCTCGTTCAGATAAGGTGAGAGATCTTGGTGTAGTCTTCGAGCAGACGCTTTCCTTTCTCCTCCACATCATCCAATTTATTTCATCTGCTGCGAAAATATATGGATTTGTTATACGTAATGGCAAATTTTTCAATAATTCTTCAACATTCATGGGACTATTTAATACCCTAATCCGTAGCAATTTGGAGTATGGCAGCACGATCTGGTATCCCATTTACACTTGCCATCAACGCCATCTTGATGCTATTCAGAGAAGGTTCTTGAAATTCTTAGTTTGGAGGGAGGATAAAGTCAGTCATAACGAATTATTGAGTCGATTTAGTTTTATCCCATTGCAGAGCAGGAGAGAAACTTTTCACACAAATTTTTGTACAAATTACTGAACAATAGAATTGATTGTCCTTCTCTCTTGTCTGCTTTGAAATTTCGAGTTCCTAGGCAAAATTCTCGTAATACAGATTTATTCCACCTAGAGACTCCGAGGAGCAACTCCCTAATGCAATCCCCCATTTGGTTTATGGAGTCTACATTCAATTGAGTTGCCAATAATTGTGACATTCACTTTGACTCCATAGAATTTATTATCAGGAATTATGTGAACAACGGAAATTGACAAAAATGAATTGATTTAGATTGAGTTATTTGTAGTCTTTCATTGAATGCTATAATGTAGTTATAAGTAACTATTTTTTTGAGATAAGATTGAGCTCTTTCTTAAATCTTTTTTTGAATTATTTAGTTCAATCTTTTTTCTAATTATTTAGTTATGTATTCAACATTGTCATTTTTTTCTGTAATTGGGTGTTATACCTGTTGGGAATGAGGATCTATTATCTAGAACTAGATCATGAAGCTACTCAAACATCTGTTATAATTGAGGCAATGACATATTCAAGGCTTCAATCATTGATACGAAAACCATTTATGAATGGGTTGGGATATTATAGTTTGAACAGAAAATGCAGCATAAGTTCTTGAAGTCTGGAGTTTCCGAAACATCTATCAACAACTCAAAAACAGCTGAAGGATAAGGATAGAACGCTACCTGACATTTTTAAATAGTTGAAAATTATTATTCGCTCCTATAAGAAAACAACAACTCCTTCAGAAGACCGATCTATTTCTCTGAAAAAATTGACGCTTTATGAAGAACGGCTTTGTAGACACAGCAAATATAGACAACACCACGTACATAAAATAGTTATTTCTCTAACAACTAAGGAAGAATGCTGATAACTTTCAAGTTCTAATAGTGATATAAGAATACAATACAATAATTGATTTTCAAGTTTTAGTATTCATATCTTAGATTAGATTATAACAATTTGACCAATAATTTCAGGAAAATAATTGTTTGAGGATAAAACTATTAGGAGATTGTTACTATTGCGTTTCCGGTTTACCAGAGGCTAGATCAGATCATGCTCACTGTACTGTGGAAATGGGGCTACATATGATAAAAGCTATCAAGGATGTAAGGCATAAAACACAGGTGAGGTGCATGAAATTTGACTATTGGAAGAGTTATGCTTAGTAAAATTATTTATTATGAAATATGGCCATTATTTGAAAATATAGCAGAGCTGTTATTTCTCATCATAGAAAATTTTGTTGAAATGCTTCAATCTAAACAGGAATATAATTAAGTTTTATTAATGAGTATTTATGTGTAGGTATTTTCCAACAAGTGCCTCACACTTGTTGGAATATTGTGAGAACATTGATATAATTCTTGGCTCAATTCCACCCATTGAAAGGATTATACAACATATTTGGAACAAGTAACAATCGATTCATTTATTGATTCAATTGGTGGGAAATTTTGAGGTTTGTGTAATTTTTTGAAAATTTTGGTGTTAAACAGAGACGAACAACTTTATTTAAAAATATAAGGTAGAAATTGAAAGAAACATTCGAAACAAGATTACAACAACAAAAATTCATTCTACAAAACAAGAAATTTAACGTATTATCAGATATCTCTACCCAAGCCATTTTATTCGCTTGAATAAATTAGAAATATTATATTCCTAGAACAATACATCATTTGGGTGGTTACTAGTAGCGAATGAGGTTATGTCAGCATTGGAAGAAAAAATTCAATTGAGATATAAAACTACCTACTTTGAAATTTGTGATATAATAACATCAGTAATATGAATAGAAAATTGTAATTCGTTTCAAATCAGTTGTATTAATCTTGACTATAAAATATTGGAATGAATATTTGATATTAAATTTTTTGAAAATAAAATATTCAAAATAAAATAATAAAATAAGTCCTTCAAAGTACAACTATAAGAATATCTAATTTCTAGGTAGATTTGAAAATGAGAATTGGAATCCATTCAGGATTTGTTTTATGTGGAGTGTTAGGACTGAGAAAGTGGCAATTTGATATTTGGTCTTCTGATGTTCATCTCGCCAATCACATGGAATCAGGAGGCCAAGAAGAGTAAGTATTCGAAACAATCAACAACTAAAAATTGAATTTTTGTATTTGGACGGAATCTTTGTTTGAATTTCGACAAAATTTCATTTGAACTAGTCTTACCCTATTTTAGATTAAACGGCCATAGTTGATCCTTATCTTACATTTAACTAGCACGAATGCATTTATTCTGAGATGTTGTCTTCATCTTAATTCGGAGATGAAACGACCCCGAAAAAGCTCGCCATTCCCGCTGGAGAAACCAGAACACTATTAGTTCATTTACTGACAGTGAAAGCTTCAACCAATATAATAATGATAATAAAAATAATATTCATTTATCTGAAGCTATACAAAAATGTAACATATTTTGAAGCGAATTTTGAATTACACACCTCATTATTTAAAATTCATTTTTTTAGTTCACGCTTAAATATTTTGATACTAGTAAATACTAGTTTTCAAGAAACTTGGTGAATTATTGAAAGCATTTGTCAAACATATATACGGAGTTGATTATTTCTATTACACCTATAAAAATATACTTTCTTGGAGCCTTCGAGGTCATATTTGAAATGGTTAAAAGAAAAAATCATATGAATACTTCAATAGCTCTGATTTATTGTTTGAAAAGGCTAGATATTGTGGAATTTTCATCACATTGTCCAACTTAAGTTGTCTGAAATTTATTTAATTCAAAATCTGTTGAGTTGAATAAATAGTTAAAAAACTGAATAGAATGTACGAAGTTGAATATACATAATAATATATATATATATATATATATATATATATATATATATATATATATATATATATATATATATATATATATATATATATATATATATATATATATATATATATATATATATATATATATATATATATATATATATATATATATATATATATATATATATATATATATACGAATCAAAAATTTTCTTGCGGTGAAAAGTACAAACTACAAAAATATAATTTTTGGTATAACCCGCAACTCAATTGGAAGCAGCCGCTGACACGTGTTTCGAGCTTATTGGCTCTCCTCAGAACGGCGTAGCTAAGCGCAAGGTGTACGAACCTGGAGATCGAATCAACAAATTCGAACAAATAAAAGAACACACCGGCAAGGGAAGTCTCCACTGCTAGGTCTCCACGTGAACTCTCCGGGTTTGGAGATTTGGTCAACGTATCGACTTTGTTATCTTTTACGGAGTCTTCAACGAATGAAAAAATTTCTTGCGGTGAAAAGTACAAACGATGAAAATATAATTCACGGTATAGCCCGCAACTCAATTGGACTTCCTTTGCAGGTTTGTTCTTTTATTGATGATTCCATCTCCAAGTTCGTACACCTTGAACTTGGCAACGCCGTTCTGAGGAGAGCCAATAAGCTCGAAACACGTGTATGTATATATATATATATATATATATATATATATATATATATATATATATATATATATATATATATATATATATATATAATAAACAAACTTGAGAATTGAAATTGCATTTCTAAGTTTTCGAACCCAAGTCTTCAGGCTTAAAATTCCTAGTCGATTTCGTGAACTTTTGAAATGCAATTTAAATTCTCAAGTTTCACTATAAAAATAATAATACATGTCCTAACGTAGTTGGTTAACACGAAAAATTACTAATTATTGAAATAATTTAATTAAATAATTTAATTAAAATTATTAAAAATAGGTTCAGCAATTTGGTATATTTATACAATTTCATCTTACTCTATTTGGATTACCCTTTTTTTCGAATTATTTACCTTCCGAATTATATTTTGTTGAAATTTGTACTGAATACTGTACAGGAGGAGTGTTGGCATTAGTGATGATTTTGTTGATATTTTAGTCGTGTCCACATCTCTGAAGCAACCCTAAAATGCCTAAATGGAGCATATGAGGTAGAACCCGGAAATGGTCAAGATAGGGATATTTATCTCAAAGAACACAACGTTAACACTTTTCTTATCAAGCAAGTTGAGCCCATGAAGCAGAGAAAACAATTAGCTTCGAGACCAAGGTTGAACTACACACTTCTCCGTTTATGTGAAAACTATCAATATATTATCATTTCAGTATTTTCTCAACGAAATTATTTCTTGATGATGAGCAGAGTGGCCTTAGTTCCCCGGAGGGATCTTCTTCACTTCCTCCATCTCCACCTGAACAACCATCAATAGAAAGAAGTGATAGTGGTATTCAGCAGAGTACTCTGGATGAAGAAAATATCACAGATTGGACTCCAGAAATTCCTTTCGAAAATGTAAGTGGAACTTCAGGACTATCTATTGGTATGCCAAAATTTCAATCTATCTTTGTGACCCATGAACTCGCTGTGAGGAAATTTTCTCTGATCCCAGATATCAAAAAATAAGGCCTTGTGAAAGTTTTCTGAAGTGATAGAGCTTCAGAATTGTTTTCATCCTTACAGCGATAACTTCCGAGCAAAGAAAGGCAGTTGAATCCTTAGGAAATAATATAATTCAGAATTTTCATGAAGAGTTTTCATATTTTCGTTAAAGTGTGTTTATCCAATTATCATTTGGTTTGAACAGCTTCATCACACATTATCTGGAAATCTAGAGGACGATTTGGACTCCTTGAATGAACTGAATACAAAAGGAAAATACAATGTGAACACAGATGAAAACCTCTACAGGAAAAGAAATTCCACTTTCAACAAATATTCATCTGAGCAAGCTGTGGACGATATAATGGATCACAGTATAGAAATAGAGAGCAACAAGAGAATGAGGAGTGCGAATGTGAATCCATGGACCTTGAGATTTTTGGAGGAAAAAATGGAGAAGAAAGTAAGTAGAAATAGTTTAACTTATAAAAGAATATTCTACAGATAATAATTGAATTCTAATAAGTGGAAAATATTCGAAGATCCGATGATAAAATAGGTGAACCTTAAAATTTTCAAATTCACTTTTAATGGAATATTAAGAATTTGATTCAATTTAATATATTTTTTCAATTTAATTGAACATTAACTTAAATTCAAACTCTTGAACTTATGATTTACACTTTATTGTCTATATAGCATGACGCGCTTCGTCGTTACAAACGTCTTCTTTTACATTATTCTGTTAGCATCTGAAGAAGTCGTTTGTAACGACGAAACGCATCATGCTATGTAGTGAATAAAGTGTAAATCATAAGTTCAAGTGTTTGAATTTGAGTTTATATTAATGGATTGCACCAAGTAAACAGTATTAAATTAAAAAAATATATTAAATTGAATTAAATTCTTGACTTAATGTTTCACGATATATTCAACATGAATATGAAGGCAACATGTTTTGAGCGAGAGCTCATTTTCAAATCTGGAAAATGAGCTCCTGCTCGAAACATGTAGACTAATTTATGTTAAATATAATCGTGAAACATTAAGCTAAGAGTTTAATTTAATTTAATATTCAATTATGTTTCGCCAAGTTTTAAGCGAGAATTCTATCTCATTCATAAAAAAAATAATTATTCCTTTTATGTTCCTCATCATCAGTGAAAAAAATATTGAAAATTTTGAAGTTCAGTGTACATATCGGTTATTGGAAACATTTGCGTTATAATTTAAGTTTGCAAAAATCATTTTGTCCGAGGAATTATGAGATTAACTGTAAATACTTTACGCCATTTCATCAATTTCATTCAAAGTTGTTGGTCTTCCATTACTTGGCCTCATTCTGTTAGCATCTGAAGAAGTCGTTTGTAACGACGAAACGCGGCATGCTATGTAATCAATAAAGCGTAAATCATAAGTTCAAGTGTTTGAATTCAAGTTCATATTCAATTATAATGGATTGCATCAAGTAAATGCCAACATAACTGAATAACAAAAATATATTAAATTGAATTAAATTTTTGACTTAATGTTTCACGATTATATCTAACATGAATTAGGCAACATGTTTCGAGCGTGAGCTCATTTTGAAGTCTGGAATATGAGCTCACGCTCGAAACATATTGAATAATTCATTAAATATAAATATAATCGTGGAACATTGAGCCAATAGTTTAATTTAATATTTAATTATGTTTCACCAAGAGTTAAGCGAGAATTCAAACTCAGTCATAAAAAAATAATTATTCCTTTTATGTTTCTCATCACTTCTGAAAATATATATTCAAAATTTTGAGGTTTAATGTACATATCGGTTATTGGAAACATTTACGCTATAAAATTCAATTTGTGAAAAATCATTTTGTCCGAGCAATTCTGAGATTAACTATAAATACTTTACGCTTTTTTTATCAATTTCAAATCAAAATTGTTGGTCTTCCATTACTTATATGATATAATAGAAATATGATAATTTCCTATTCTGTTGAGGAACTTTTAAAGGTTCTGATACATTTTGATATTATTTTTCTCGAATATTCTCGAATAATTCTAATAAATAATTTCTCGAATAATTAATATACTGCAGGAATATTGTATACTCTTGATAATGGGTTAACCACCTGAAACATATGTAGAGTTTTCAATATATTCAGTGAAACTCAAGTCAAGTGTGTTAATTTTTAATTTTATAATTACACTGCGCTTTTAAACTCATATTTTCTTTCAATTTGAGGAAAATTGTAAGAGAAGAATCGAAAACTTGTTTTTCGAATTGGCAACATTGTTTATTGTCAAAATACACTTAAATTTTATTTGTCAACTTATGATTTGACTGCCAAAAGATTACTAATGGTGATACTATTTGAAATTCAAAGTATTTCGTGCGTATCATTTCGTTAAAAAGAGAAATCTACGAGCCACTCGTAGATCCAAAAAATGTTCTTCTTCCACTCTTACATATCAACCTGAACTTGATGAAGAATTTTGTCATAGCCATAAACCGAGCAGGCGAGGCTCATAAGTACTTAAGAGACAAATTTCCCAAAATAAGTGATGAAAAGTTCAAGGAAAAAATCTTTATTGGGCCGCAAACACGTTACCTTGTAAAAGACCTTGCATTCGATTTAGTTTTGGAAGTGAAAGAAAGGGAAGCTTGGAAACCTCTAAAGGAAGTTAAACGTGGATCCGAGTGGGAAAAAATCCATTTCCTACACTCCTGTCTTGTGTTTTCCACCTTATTGAGGAGATGTCAGTGATGAGCATGAAGAACAATACCATCAAGATATTTCTGGGAATAAACGAAAATCAAAAGCTGTAATGAAGATGGAATGCTTGCAGATTCATGCTGAGGTCACTTGCAAGAGGAAAGCTAAAAGTTCGCGATTGAAGGAATCACTTGATTCTTCGTAGATCTTAACACCTGGCAAGTGTTTTTCGAAGAATTTCGAATTGAAATATCATTAATGATAGAGCAATCACACTTTAAAATGTTGTTAGCATACGTATGTATGTAATTCGTATTTAGCAATTTCTTAGAAATAATAATTTTCATCATTAACATATCACAAAATGTAGAGCTAATAAATTCTTTTAATTGACATATTCGTTTTTCCTAACCTAACATTAGTAAGAATTGACTAATGAAGCCAAGGAAATGTACAATTTTTTTTGGTGCACAGTGTTACACATTTTAAAAATGAAACATTTGTCGAAATCAGTGTCAATATTGAGAAAGCATATTTACAGTAGAAGTCACACAAAATTAGTTTCAATTAAACGGGAATGGATCTCCATAAAATAAATAAATCGTTATTTTCGTTCACATCTGAATATAGCTTGAGGCTATGTATATACGTGAATGCAAACTAGATATATTGAATTCAATATTTATTTATCATTTCGCTGTTAATAAATATTTAGACATTGAAAGGCTCCATTTCTTTTTTTCGACATATAAGAAATAACGATGTCAATTCGCTCCTCGTGAATTTGAATTATTGAAGAGTTTAACAATATAATGAAAATTAATGAAGTTTGGGAGAACTCATTAAATTTCGGCGGCATATGATTCGGGCTACTAATTCATTGTCAAGAGTTGAAGAAACTGAGTTTTATCAACTGTTATCAATTTTTATGGTATTCAGGCGAATGTTTCAAATCATATTTCATTAATGACGTCTCAACTATTTTTCAGTTCAGTCAATTGAGAGAAGATATGTTTAAATCCAATATGTTATGTTGCTTCATCATCTGGATCTTCATAGTAATATGTCAAATCACCATTTTGACACCAGGGTGAGTATTATTTATTTCAACTAATAATAATGGAGTTTTCAATATAATAATTTCAAACACAGGTCTCAGTTTGAGCATCTCTCTTTATCATTAAAATTGATTGAGGGTTTAAATCCGAAAATTTAATTAACAAGGTTAGAAAGGAATTTAAGAATTGATAACATATCAATCAATATCAAAATATATAAAGGTTACTTCATAATTTCGAACACTTATCACTTATTAAATTACACAATGATCATTCAATACTCTCAAAATGTTAATAAATTGCATTTAGTAGTGAAATTCGAACTTTTAAATGCAGCATGAAATCATCCCATTCATTTATCCATATTATAAATGATAGATACGAGGGCGGTTTGATAAATCCGTGACTTTTTGAATGAAAATTTTTTTTGCGGCAAATAAACATTTATTTTTCTACATAATCACCTTTCAGCTCGATGCATTTAGTCCAGTGTTTTTCTAATTTTTTTATACCCTCCAAATAATAGGTTTTCTCAAAATGCGCGTTTGTGATAATAGTTTGTGTAATGACTTCTTCATTAGACTCAAATCTCTTACCACCCAGCCAGTTCTTTAGGTTTGGAAACAGATAATAGTCGCAGGGGGCTAAATCTGAGAATATGCTGGTTGGGGTAGCAGTTCGTATCTCAATTCGCGGATTTTGGTAGTTTCTTGTAGTTACTTGCTTTTAATCAGGTTACTCTAGCTAAATTCATTTTCAACTCTCGACAATAGGTAGACACCCGAAATATAGGTCGAATATACTTATTTACAACTTATGTTGAAAGATGTTGAACTATATTATTAAATTGATGATTGATGAGGCCGATACTTGGAGAAAATTAATATCCATAATGAAACAATATTTAGAATTTTCTCATAATAATACAAATACGCATGACGACGTTTCGGAGAACTGAAGTGCGTTTCGAAGTTTCGAGTTTGTAAAATTTACACCAAGTATTAATTCAACATTTGATAAAGAAGTAAACTTCGAAACGTCGTCATGCGTATTTGTATTAAAGTATGGGAAAATTCTAAATATTGTTTCATTACTATATTATTATATATTATATGAGTAAAGTTATTGATATATATGCAAGATATTGAAGTTTCTTGAAGTATATTGAAATTATTAATTATTTTTCATATTTTTCAGTGAATACTATGTAATACTTGCCCTTATTGTTACAACGGTAGTACTTTCATTTACACTGATTATAGTCATGGCAGAAGAATTCGAACACTTGCCATCGTTTTTGAGATATATTTCGAAAACTTTAGTCCACAATAGAACGTGTCGAACGGCCTTCATTTGTGGCGTCATAATATTAATGGCGATAACGAGTTCTACTATATTGGTCGAAAAACGACAATGGATCAACGAGAGGCAATTGAGGGAAGAGCGTAAGTGTTTGTTCTATACTAATTTCAATTTATAGGGCTTACGGAGAATTCAATTTAGAGGGCGGGCACCTCATGAAGAAAGGTAATCGTTATGGCTAAAAGATTATCACTAGACGCTTCGTTTATTCATGTTAAGTAATTTCAGTTTTAGAAAAGATTCAGTTTCTTGAAATTACTATAGTTTGAACTTTTCATTGTATAGCAAGATAACTGATTCGCCTAAGTTCAGTCCAGTGCTTCGTTAAGCTACGGGTATTATTGATACGTTAAGCTACAGGGTGCGCCAGAGAAAATTACTTATTTGAAAGGTCAATAAAAACAAAAGTACTTCAATTATTGTTTTGAATTTTTTTTATTTGTGAATACATTATTCCAATTTTTCTTCATGCTGTCTTGAAAATGACATCGGATAAATGGCGACCCCCATTGCGCATTCACTGATGAAGTCGATTTTTTGAAATTCGTATCCACTCTTTGCAGCATATCAATCGGTATGTTGGCAATGTCGTGGCGAATGTTGTTCTCGAGGTGTGCTATGGTACGTGGTCGTTCGACATAAACCAGAGATATCAAATAACCCCATAAAAAGAAATCGCATGGAGTCAAATCTGGAGAGCCTGCCGGCCGTTGGAGATCGCCTCTGAGAGAGATGAGGCGGTCGAGGAAATGTTGTCGCAACAAACTCATTGAGTCTCGTGCTGTGTGTGCTGTGGCTCCATCTTGCTGAAACCACACGTTCCTAACGTTCATTATTTCGAGTCTTGGAAGAAAAAATTGCTCGATCATGTTCCTGTAACGAGCTCCATTCATGGTAACTGCGTGTTCGTTTCCTTCGAAAAAATAAGGACCAATTATTTCCATTACCGACATCGCACAGCAGACATTAACTCGCTCACAATTAAGTGGCTTCTGGTGAAGCTCACGTGGATTTACACAACACCAATCATGCATGTTTTTCTTGTTGAAGCAGCCGGAAATGTGGAATTGAGCCTCGTCACTGAAAAAAACAACCGCGTCTTCAGGCAGGTTTTCAACCAACATTTCACAAGCAATTTGACGGGCAACAAAATATCGTTCAGTTAATTTTTGCACAACAGCCAATTTATAGGGATGAAATTGAAGGTCTTCATGGAGAATTCTTCGAACAATGGTGTCATAAATTCCCATAGTAGCTGCGTGTTTGCGAACCGAACGCCGGGGAGAACGCACAACTGACTGCCTCACTCTTTCGATATTTTCCGGAGTTCTGATGGTCCGTTGAAGTCCATTTCTGGGTTTAGCGACACTTCCACACTCCCAAAATGAGTTAACCCACGACAAAATCGAATTACGACCAGTAACGAGTATGTGAGGGGGAATTTCAAAGCGAGCGCGGAAGGCACGTTTCGTAGCAACAAGTGAGCGACCGTTAGAAAAGAAGCTCTCGATTGCGAAGTCCCGCTGCTCTCTAGACCAGAGCATGATGGCAACTGACTGAAGGGAGAAACAAACTTGGAAACTTCCCCCTCCAGATGCGCCCCCTCTCGCCCCTCTACCCACACAACTCACCGCGCGGGAATTTTTTCAAATAAGTGAGTTTCTCTGGCGCACCTTGGAAAAGTCGGCTATTTAAATGCACGCAGATATATAGCGCATCTTTT
This sequence comes from Henosepilachna vigintioctopunctata, assembly GCA_030704895.1. NCBI lineage: Eukaryota > Metazoa > Arthropoda > Insecta > Coleoptera > Coccinellidae > Henosepilachna > Henosepilachna vigintioctopunctata. The sequence continues at coordinate 18,274,561 of JARQZJ010000121.1, read as the reverse complement.
ACTCTAAACAGTTTTGACATAGCTTGTGAACTGATAAAGGTATCACGCTAAGACTTTGAAAGTGTTGAAATAGTCTGAATATCAAATCTTTTATACCCGCAAGCACCTGAACATGCATCTTCTAATATTTGCCTGCTTTCTTGTCTATTTGTCTGTATATATACTAGTACCTTGCTCTCTGACTATTTTGCAATTTTACTTTATATCTGCCAGAATTTATATCTGCCTATTTATCTGTAAAACTTATATCTGTCATTATGTCCATTTGCCTGTCTTTCTTGTCAATAATTCTATCAGGCTTTTTGGGAATTGGATTCTATCTTTCTGGTTAATTCGCTGTATTTATATCGGTATTTCGTCTATCTGACTGCCTAGCTGTATATTTGCCAATCTGTCTTCCTGAGTGCCTTTTCTGCCTCTGTCTGTAATGCCTGTATTAAACCTAGTTTAGAAGACCACCATTAATATTTATAATTGGCATTCATATACCAGAACATATTTTCATATAAAGGGTGTTTTTCTTAGAGGTAGGTATAGAACTTTAAATTGCAGTGAAACAACGATGGATCATTCGATTGACAAGAATTTTTTTATTCGAAAGATAATCTTGTGGCATTACATTTTAAATATGATTTCTGGCATATGACCGCCACGGCTGGCTCGAATGTAGTCCAACCTGGACGTCCAATTTTCCATGACTTTTTCCAACATTTGTGGCCGTATATCGGCAATAACACATCGACTATTGTCTTCCAAATGGTCAAGCGTTTGTGGCTTATCCGCATAGACCAATGACTTTACATAGCCCCACAGAAAGTAGTCTAGCGGTGTTAAATCACAAGATCTTGGAGGCTAATTCACAGGCCCAAAACGTGAAATTAGGCGGCCACTAAACGTGTCCTTCAATAAATCGATTGTGGCACGAGCTGTGTGACATGTTGTGCCGTCTTGTTGAATCCACAGCTCCTGGACATCATGGTTGAACAATTCAGGAATGAAAAAGTTAGTATTCATGGCTCTATACTGATCACCATTGACTGTAACGTTCTGGCCATCATCGTTTCTGGAGAAGTACAGACCAATGATTCTACCAGGCCATAAAGCGCACCAAACAGTCAGTTTTTCTGGATGTAACGCTGTTTTGACATACACTTGAGGATTATACGGCAGTTTTGTTTGTTGACGTAGCCATTCAACCAGAAGTGCGCTTCATCGCTAAACAAAATTCGCTTATGAAAATCGGGAACAACGGCAATCTCGTTTTGAGGCCATTCGACGAATCTACGTCTTGCTTGATGATCGTTTGGCTTCAATTCTTGCACGAGTTGGATTTTGTAAGCACGCAAACCAAGATCCTTCCGCAAAATCTTCCATAAAGTGGATGGACACAGATCCAATTTCTGTGCTCGAAGGCGGATAGACTCATTCGGGCCTTCCTCAATACTACGCTCTACAGTAGCAATAGCTTCTTCTGTACGCACCTTACGGCGTCACTGGGGATGCGAGTTATCAATAAGATTAAACGTGGTGCGAAAACGTTCCATGGTTAATCGAATTTACTGCTCTGATGGACGATTTTGTCGACGATAAAATGGACGTAGTGCGCGATACGTATTTCGCAAAGAACCATTATTTTCGAAATAAAATTGCACTATTTGCAAGCGTTGTTCAGGCGTGAGTGTATTCATGATGAATTGCCAAACCAAACTGAGAATTAATCACTTCTCAGCTGTTAAATCGGTCGCCATCTTTAGCAGTAATGCCAACTTAAAATTCTATACCTCTAAAAAAACACCCGTTATTAGAATATATGATGAAAAGATAGAAATACTATGATTATAATACATATAAACTTTGTTTTGCAAAGGTATACACTAATTTAACATCATCTACTTTACAAAGTTAGACGAACTAACAATAAAATTTTGTTTTATATAAAATAACATTGATTTTAATTCCAATCATAGTTTGAGAAATCTTCCATAGGTTTAGATTGATATTGAATCATTGAAAATCAGTGAAAATATTTGATGATTACTTCAGAATTATTGTTGTAAATGTTCGATTATGTTGTAATAAGATTGCCTAATTTGTAACTTCCTTTTTCAGGATTATTGCCTCAATTATCACTTCGTTCAGAATATATAGAAAATAAACCCTCAGAGATTTCATTCAACGTATCTTTCAACTTACACCACAATATAACATTGAATTTCGAGAAGGCCCCTTCAAATTGTACTGGAAATTGCGCAGATGACATCAAAAACACTGTATTGAACAATTTAATGGCAGAAGCTCAGAATTTAACCATCTTGAATAATAAATCCCAAGAGATATTGAATGAAATCAAATCTAAAATTGATTCAATACGAAGAAAAACTGAACATAATTATATTGTCCAGCAAAAAATAAGCACAAAATTTCTCGGAGAATATCATTCTAGAAGAAAAAGACATGTCGACAAAAATCATTCTTTCGTTAGCTTGACTACAGAAGAAACCTCAACTGTTGACACTAACCGAACAACCCGTAGTGACAAAGTGGATTTTATGGAATATGTTGTTTTCACATGGGTGTTGTGTCTGATATCGTTAGCAGCAGCCCTCAAGTTGTATTATCTGGTTAAACTATTTTTAGCTCTCGTAATGGTGATTGTTTATTCTATTCTTATTTTAGTTTTTTTCGGTAACTTGTTCAAAGAAGTTAAACATTGCCCTCAGGACATCATGTAAGTACACATATATTCTGCTGAGCATTTTGAGTTAGTTTGTTCATTATTACAAATCTAACTAAATTAAATCATAAACTTTCATGTATTCATTCATTTTTATATAAGAATATTTCATTAGTCATATATCACCTCCGAAACTGATATCATTACTATGAATTTGATGTCATAACAATAAATGACAATTGTTTTTTGTTTTTATGGATGTCATAGCTAATCAGATATGTTAAAACTCAAACATTTCGATGAAATTGCCATATGCTTATAATCTATTCGTCAAAAAATTTCAACAAATTTCAAAACTGAGATTGAATTCTCTCTTAACTCTTGGATTATTAAATATTAAATTAAATTAAACTCTTGGCTTAATGTTTCACGATTATATTTAACAACATGAATTAGTCAACATGTTTCGAGCGTGAGCTCATTTTCAAGACTGAACTACTATAAGGAACGTACAACAAATTCACATCATCCATTGTATAGATATAAATTTGTTGTACGTTCCTTATTTTAGTTTAGTCTTGAAAATGAGCTCACGCTCGAAACATGTTGACTAATTCAATGTTAAATATAATCGCGAAACATTAAGCCAAGAGTTTAATTTAATTTAATATTTAAAATTTCAGAACGTAAGCATTTTGATGATATTTAACTTCATACAAATTCGTCCTTTTTTATTGATGTCTGCATAAGTATTTTTCGATATGCAGATTCATTTCGTTTCTAGTGGGAACCAAATATCTTGTACTGATACTTGAAAATATGATAATTATTTTCAGCTGGGTGCCATTGTTCTGCCAAATGTTGATACTTTTGGTGATATTTTTTCTGATGGTGGCCTACCATGCACGACTAGTGGAGGTAACGTCTAGGTTGGACTTTCTATGGAAGCAACAAGCCGAAAGGGAACTTGAAGATATGGAAGAAACGAGACACAATAACACGCAACTTCTGAAGAATATCCTGCCTGATCACGTAGCCGGCCATTTTTTATCTACTGATAGAAATAGTGATGTAGGTATACGTAAACGGCAAAAAAACAGAAAATTAAAAGTAGAAATTAGTTACATTCATTGAACTTATAATCCATTGTATTGTTCAATACAAGGACAATATATCGATATTGTGTGGATATAACTCATTTTTCACTAAAACATCCTTATTGTACTCAATAGTATTTATATTTATCCGGATACCCAATCAACAAAGTGATCATATCCATTTTTCTAAGAATGTTTCACTTCATGGTAATATTTTACACAGTTTTTATGTTTGGGTAAAATGATAGCTACAGAAATTTCATTTTCTAATTTCATCCATTCTTGAAAAAAAATGTAAGGTGTTTATATGTTTCCTACCAAAGACAATGATGAATTCATTTTGCATGATGTGTTTACTGTGTGTATTCTATCTACAAGTATCAGAAATTTTAACTTTCCTTTTGTGTGTAATTTCCATGGTAGTGTCCGCCATAAGGTCCCAATTTGTCTGATATCAATATGAATGTCTAATATTCAGAAGATTGAGTTCTCTTCATTCCCTATCCAAGTTAACAGTTCTATGGAGGTGATCTTTATAGATCACCGATGATACTACCCGCAATGTCGCATCAACTTGCTTCATAGATTTGAATATCAAGAGAATCAAGTCCTCCGGAGGCTCTTTGTAAGTAGTCGAATCCATGATGGCGATCTCAAGTTTCGATTCAAGTCATGTTTAATAACACTTACACCACGGCCAACTTTAAACAGAATGTTGCCAAAATTGAGTTAGTGGTCTACTCTCATAGTCGGTTGTTCCCAAGGTTTCAAGCATTGTTTACTCTTCTGTATCTTTCGAACGTATAAAGAATATTATTGGTATTTATAACATAATAAATATTATTCCTGAGCATATATTACTGTAACAGAAAAATGTGAAACATACGCAAGAAAACAACGATATTTTAGATAGATAAAGCCCCACTGCGTAAAAAATACTTCTATTAGTAAGTGGGACTTATTTACATGAAGAACTGTCTAACCAAATTTATTTTACTATTTGAGGGCAAACGAAACTTGAAAGACTGTAGGAATTAGTCGAACTGAATTATTTACCTAAGTATAGATGAATATAATATTTTTCATCAGGACAAACAACAACCTACTTAATGAAAGTATTAAGCTTTCTTCCTTTATGTTTTGATTCAGTTTCTCGTGTTTGGTTTCATTAGTTTTTTTTGTGATCATTCAATAATGAATTATAAAGTATGTAACACAGTATGTTCAGAATATTTTTGTTGTCTTTGCCTCTTACACAGCAACAATAAAAATCTTTTATTTCATTTTCTGCCATTTAGTTACTTATGGTAATAATTTCTTCATTTAAATTGAATAGGTAAAATTAATTTTGTTGTTAACTGAACCCATTTTAACATTCCAACAATGAGGAATATTTATTTTACTGGAGTAATGAAGAATCGAATCTTGAAAATTGACAATTGAATCTGACAGTTCAAAAATGTTATTCAAATAATCATTAGAGCAGAATAATTTCTAAATAAAAAATATAACAGTAAATGTTTGAGTAAAAATGCGGTCAATTCGGATAAATAGAACGAAATGCGTGAAGGACTAATCTTGTAAGCCTGGTGGAATTTGATGCTTGAATGATCCCACCAGGATTTCGATTCGATTAAATCGGTACACACAAAACGCTTCGTTTTTATAATTTGATGTTACATTCATCACTAGCACCTATATTATACTATACGAAATTGATGAATAGCGGATTAATATTGAATCAGTAAAATGGCCAACTTCAAACTACGAAAGTCTCAAACAACATAAAATCGATTTCGTTTCACTGAATTCGGTAACCGCACTAAACACTTTATTTCTTATAGTTTGATGTTGAGATTTCAACCAATTATCAACATCAAAACATGTATTACACTGTATACAATTGAAAATATAGAATTTGTACTAAAAGCTCAAATTTTTCAATTTCAAACTGCGAAAGTTTTGAAAAGCATCTTATTTGCATTAGAATACAAGCTAAAATAACTGCGAGGGTGTAAAATTCCCATAGACCACCAGCGCCACAGTGCCATATACTCATTTCATGGCCTGTTTAAAGTCGATCGTGACACTTCTTAAAACACAAGATGTAGAGTGCAGCACTGATTATGTCAGCTGTTCAGAGATGTTCGTATACTTCCATTTCGCTAATAATGTTCACTAGGTTCTCTGATGATTCTTCATTGAATCCTTAAATTATCGACACTGTGTTGACCTTATTATTGTTGTTTTAGGAGCTTTATTCTCAATTCAGAGAAGAAATAGGTGTTATGTTCGCCAGTATTCCAAATTTCACTGATTTCTACTCTGAAGACGTTAACAAAGGAGTTGAGTGCATAAGACTTTTAAATGAAATAATAGGTAAGTTATTATTATATGTTTCCACAATATTTTCATTTTATTTATATCACAGCTGATTTCGATGAACTATTGGATGAAGAAAGATTTCGCTCAATAGAAAAGATAAAAACCGTCAGCGCTACAGCTACTTACATGGCTGCCTCCGGTTTGAATCCAACCGGAAACGAAAATGGAAATAGGGTAAGTAAATTCATATATTAGGTCACACTAGGCCAACTTGTAGTTTCTACCAGTAATTAAAATAATACCTAACGCTTGACAGAAATGTTATTCTCTTTCGGGTCATGAAAAATATATCAAATTCTCCTCACTTAGACTTGAGAAAATTATTATATTTCATCATCGTTATTGAACGTTATTGTGGATGTCTTAAAACGATTGGATCTTTTTCTTCTTCATAAAAGAAGAATGGTTGTTATTATAGGTCCATTTTTTTCAGATGGGAGATCATTCTGACAATCCTGAACATCTATGTGCTCTAGTAGACTTTGCGTTACTTCTCAGGCAGAAACTGGATGACATCAATAAAGATTCTTTCAATAATTTCGGATTACGTGTTGGAATATCCTGTGGTCCTTTAGTTTGTGGAGTTATAGGTGCTAGAAAACCCGTTTTTGACATTTGGGGCAACACTGTGAATGAAGCTTCACGAATGGACTCAACTGGAGTTATTGGCTTCATACAGGTGCCAAAGTACACTGCTCAGGTATTGTTGACGATGTGTTTTCTTAGTTGCGTTTATTTAACAGTTGGTTGATGTTTTATCGAGCAATATTTTTTTCATTCATGTATATTAATATAGGGTGATTTTTTAAGAGTAGTTTTTTTTTTCGAATAAAACACTCAATTTGCATCATATATCTGAACGGCGACGAATTGACATTTCACGATCCTCATTAACACTGTACGCTACGGCTGCAATATTCTCTTCAGTACGCACTGTACGCATGCGAGACAATGGTTTAATGTCAACAAAGTAAACTTGGTGCGAAATTTGGTGATAACAGCACGAATTGTTAATTCACCAGGTCGATTATGACGACCAAAATATGGTCGTAACAAACGATACACATTTTTCACAGAGCACGAATTTTGATAGTAAATTTCAACAATTTGCAATCATTGCTCGTTTGTAAGTCTTTCCATGATGAAATGGCAGTGTATACTGAAAACTTTTCACTTTGACATATGACGTTTGGATCCCATTACCAACCAGTGCCGCCAAATTGAAAACCTTAACTCTTAAAAAATCACCCGTAATATAACAAATGAATAGTACCAACAAGTTTATCAGGCCCCATTATATGTTTCTTTTTTCAGAAATGAGTTGGAACAAAGTGGAAATAATATTTATTTTCAGTGTTTTCGTAACGGCTATCTTATGCCAATGACTAATTTAAAAATTAGAGGTCCTAAAATTAAATGAAATTTAAACTTCTTTTCTGTTTGTGAATATGTACACTCTGTAAATGTAGGAAAGTATGTACATCACCATATCTCATACGTATTAATATTCAGAAAATGAGTAAGGTTGGTAGCCTGAGGCTTGTATTTTGAAAGCAAATGAAAAAGAAATTCTGTAAAATCATTTTGTTGCATTGCCAAAAAATGAATTTCTTCGAAATTTTCTATTCACAATTGATTGATGAATGTTTCAATTTCCTGGCGTGGAAATAATTTCATATTTTCAATGTATATAAATCACTCGTTCAGAAAGCGCATAGTTGAATTTCATATATAGTTGAATGACCCTTTCAGTTACTCGCAGTTCGTGGATATGAAGTCCAGAAAAGAGGTATCGTAGAAGTGAAAGGTAAGGGGCCTATGGAGACTTACTTCATCATCGGCAGACAGATTGGGAGACCTGCAATATTTCAGAGGCAACCGAGTCATTACAGCAGTTTGGCTGCAGTTGTATACGCTGTAGCTCAAACCAGAAAAAAACAAATTAGCCATAATTGTAAGCATACTACACTCGAAATTGTTCTTTTACGTTCAATTTGTCAGCTATTTGATAAGTGTTTTAATCTGGTCAAAAAGTCATGCGTGATCTTTTGACATATTCTGTTCTCACAGTGTTTCCAATTCTTATTGGTGATTTTTTCAACTGGCAGAATTATCCTCCTAGTCGATATTGATTCTAATTTTGTTTAGTAGATTTCTAGTTTAATTTTTAAAGCGATTGTTTTCGACCAAGAAAAAAATTTTAAAGCTTGAAGCTTGATGAGTAGTTCTAAGCTATAATTTCGTTATCCTTCTCGCCTACATTTATTATGTGTTGTTTTGGCTGAGTTCATTTTCATTAATTATTAAAGTAATAAAATAACATTATGTTTGGATATGTATTTACTTTGATGGAAACAAACATATATATATACCTAACATTTTCCAGCATCTGCAGGGCTGAGCAGAACCAGATCTCAACAAAAAAATAATATTAAGAAAATTGCAAACTACAGTTCAATGCGCGTGGCTCACAAACCACCCGCTTATCCGGTAAGGAGGAATACTACAAGAACAAACCAGAGAACTATGCATGCGAGGTAAACATATGAATGATCATTTTGGATGTGATCTAATAGTCCAGTCAAAATAGACATTCCAATTTGCATTAATTCCCAACAAGCTGGATTTTTGTGCAAGCCTTGAATACGTCATTTTAAATGATATGTCAAAAGTCCCCATCGATCACGCTTGTGCGTTGTTTTTATTCGAGGTCAAAGGTCACAGTTCTGCATTTTTTGCGTATATCTCTGAAACAACGAGAGTTATCGAAAAATGGTTCGAACAAAGTTTGTAGATCGTAAAATTGTCTACAAAACTTATCTCAACACTTTTTCTTGTTTGGTGCATATTATCGAATTATGGCTATTTTAAACATAGAAAACACGAATATGCACTCATACGTGGCCAGTATGCATCATCGGGTTAATCATTTACACAAAAAATTTGAAGAATTTGCAGCTGCCAATATTGTTGTGAAACAAGCTCAAAATGACGCTGACGTCCTCATTATTGAAACCGCAATTGAACAATTCCGTAGCACCAATCCAACTATCGTTGTTGGAGAAGATGTAGATTTCTTAATAATATTAACTGCACGAGCATCTAGTGATAAGATCATTTACTTTTTGAAACCTGGGAGAGCTCAAGTTCAAATGAAAATATATTCTTCACAAAGTTTATTGCAAATTTTTTGCAATAAATTGCAAAGTTTATATTGCAAAGTTAACTGCATATCCAAAATGTCAGCCTCATATATTATTCAGCAATTTTCAAAAGAGGCAAAATTACAGTATTGAAATTGTTTTAAAAACGTGAAGACTTGATTGATAACGCAAGAGTATTCACAAATATTAACTCGTCAGCAGATGTTATCCTCACCAATGGAATTCGTGTTCTCCTTGCTATGTATGGCGCTCCAAAAAAAATGGAATCGATAGACAAGTTCAGATATTTGAGTTTTGTGAATAATACGTGAAACAATAAGAGAGTGCAGTTATCTTGTCCCCCTCCAACGTCTGCTTCTGCTAATCAACACTTGTTTCGTGTGTTCTACCAAGTGCAAGTGTGGCTAGGCAATGATCTAAATCCTAAAAATTGGGGCTGGAAATTGATGAATAATAGTTTGGAGCCAATCCAGAATATACTGCCACCTGCTCCAGAAAAATTACTCAATACAATTTTTTGTAATTGCAAAAAAGGCTGCACAAACAATTGCGGGTGCAGAAAAGTTGGATTGTATAAAATTTCATCAATAAAATAGTGTCCCATTACATTGTCTCGATTAAAATGTATTGTGAAATATTCCTACTGGGGAAACCACGTTAAAAAAAAGCGCCGTGTACACTACCTCAGAGGTGGTGCGGAAATGTGTGCATATAGTCGGAAATACGATTTTCTTGCGGTCTAAAGTCACGATATCTCGAAAGCAATGCTTTGTACAAGAAAAGTTGTTGAAATATTTTTTGTAGACAATTACGATCTACAAACTTTGTTCGAACCATTTTTCGATAACTCTCGTTGTTTCAGAGATATACGCTAAAAACGCAAATTTGTGACCTTTGACCTCGAATAAAAACAACGCACAAGCGGGATCGATGGGGACTTTTGACATATCATTTGAAATGACGTATTCAAGGCCTACACAAAAATCCAGCTTGTTGGAAATTAATGCAAACTTGAATCATAATTTAGTCTATTTTGACTGGTCTATAAATATTTTATTTCAGATCTCAGCCTAATATGAGACAGCTTGCAACGTCAGGCAGCACTTTGGAGAGCATGAAGTTTTACAAATCGATAGAAAGGGATCCCACGGTGAATACTCTGAGTAGAATGGGCATTTCCCAATCTGCCCCACACACTCCAGTTTCAGCACCGTGTTATAATGAAAGCACGTCCATAAAGACGGTGAGTGTTTCCTATCAGTCATAACAGCATTAACTTTGTAAGATTCGGACAGGCCGGTAATCAGATACATGCATCTGGAGAAAATATGAATTTGAAAACCAATTTCGAAGAAGTCAAAAAATGTAGTAGGAACTCTAACGAGTAACAGCTTAATCTTGATTACATAAATTTTTTAAGATTATGCCTCAAATAAAATTTCAGTCAATTTGTTAGAAAACCAAGTTTTAAGGCGTAAGAAAGAAATCTTTTAGTTGAATAACTAACAACGGTAAGCCTTCAAGTTCATACCAAGTAATTGAATTTAAGAGACAATTTTAAAGAAGTAGGAAATAAATGTTTTTCTTGAATACCTAAAATAATTACTCACCTTAAATTATGTTAGGTAAGATCATGAATTAGGTAAGATCAAGATAATAACCGTGTAATGTGCTTCGGAAATTAATTCTTCAAAAGAAGTAAATGATTCTCACTTGCAAAGCAAAGTACTCACTTTCGTTGAAAACACAATAACGAAGAATTAAGGAATACATATAATACGTGAATAATAAACATCGTCATCTAGCTCAGGTATGGTCCACATAGTAATTTTTTTTGAAGTGATTCTGAAGACAAAAATATTTTACATGAACAGGTTAGCTACTAACACAAATGTTATGAGCAAATAGCTAATAAATTAGGTTACGTTAATAATACAATTAATAACACAAAGCATTCCTCAAGTCACACTAAGCTATTTTAGATCTAGTTAGTAACCATTTCAAAAGTGGTACCAGATTACACCGTTAGATCAGGTATTTTACTTCAAATATCTATTTCGAAAAGGAGTAAATACACCTCAGACTCAATTAACTGTTCCGTAGGTTAGATAATATTAAGTCAGGCTGGTTACGAGCTAGTATCAGATGATTTAGTAGAAAAACGATTACGAATAAAAATGTTTGAACGAATTTTGTACGCGAATATGTATTATTGAAAATAAACTTGAATCCAAACACTTTGAATTTATGATTTACACTTTATTGACTATATAGCATGATGCGTTTCGTCGTTACAAACGACTTCTTCAGATGCAAACAGAATAATGACAACAAATTTGATAAAAGAGGTATAAATATGAAGGCAATTTGAGATTCTATGAACTTGGGGTTTTACCTAAGATATTCCATTTTGAAATCTAATTTTTATTACACGAAAATGTTTAACAAGGGTGAATTGTTTAATTCTATCAGTTCGTTGAGCAAATTTCCAGAATTTTTATGCTGATTTATTTCCCAAAAACCTAATTGACTACTTTTCTGCATATTATCTAAAATTTTGAAATTCAAAAGTATGGTTTTTTGTTGATGAAATGTTAGCATAATTCGAATTGCTTTTGTTATTCGCGAAACTATATTTATGTTCCTGAATTCTAGTACCAGAATTTCTACTTGTTTTACCTATATATATATATATATATATATATATATATATATATATATATATATATATATATATATATATAATATATATATATATATATATATATATATATATATATATATATATTTCTTGAAATTGATTTATTGCCTGTTTGAGATATTTTATTTTGAGTAGTAAGTAAGTAGTAAGTTTTTAGCAATAACAGGCTTTTTTTGATATGAAAAAGTTTATTTTTGTTGACGTTTCGTTGTTATATTACAACTTTGTCAATACTAATTTATTAGTTCATCCAGTATGGTACTGACTCAGAATTTTATCATTTTTTTTACAGGTGCCCCGCCTTCTCTCCGAACCCACCGTTGGCGGTTCTAGATCCAGAAATTCATCTCCGAACATGAAAATATCCAAAGTGGACAAAAATCTTCCATTTCTGATGGAGAAAACTAACGATAATTCAAGTAGTATAACAAAGTTCAATAACAAATCTCCTACTGCCAATATAGTACCTGTACACTCTCCCAAACATTCTCCAAAACATTCTCCTAAACACATAATAAACAAGAATTCACTACGTTCCTCTTCTTCTCTCAGAAAACGCGAAACCAAAGTTCAAGTCGATGGCGTTATAAACTTTCGAGATTCAAAATTAAATAAAGTACGCTCGCTGGATACAACACAATTATAAAACTTCAATATAAGTACGAAAAGAGAATTTCGATGTGTAATTAAAAAATAATGAGAAAATAAAAAGGTTCCATTTAAAATTTTCAATGAGTTTTGTGATATGTTCTATAAATTATGTAAACAGCAGATTTTTTACAATAGATCAATTATTTTCAATATTTTACGTGCCTTAATGTAGAATTCAACATATTGAAAGGAGCTATCAAACTTATGCAGGATTATGTAAAGTTATACTGAAATATAACTTGTGACAATGGATAAACCTTATTGAAACATTTTCACTCTATTGCTCTATATAAGTTGCATTAATGACTACTCTAAATACCTATATGAAGGAAAATAAATCTCTCATTCATTATTCATTAAACGAAATATCTATATATATATATATATATATATATATATATATATATATATATATATATATATATATATATATATATTTATTGCAACTTTTTTTATCCAACCATCCCTTAAACGAAATATCTATATATATATATATATATATATATATATATATATATATATATATATATATATATATATATATATATATATATATAAATATAATATAAAGGCCCTTGAAAAATCTTTATGGCATTTGTTCACATCAACTGAAATGAAGATTTTTCAATTCAAATGGCATATTTTTGCAGAAAATAATTTAAAATGCTAAACAAAAACTATATCGTAACCGTTGACGGAATATTGATACATCACGATACACCAGAGGGTAAGGAGTGTTCAAAACAGTAGATTTCACAAGTGAAAAGGTACAAATAGGATCGAATTTTGTTTAACAAAGTTATAGCCACAGGAAGTTCAGATCCATGCGGTGTCATTAGAATCGATTAGTTTGAAAAAGGCGCAACGATTAGATAACATTAGATTATAATATAAGATTTAAAGTTGAATTGAATCAAAATTCTCCAGATCTATGGCCCAGTTTCTACTTCCTGTCTCCAATACTGAAGAAATGACTGAGTAGAAAGAGATTTGTGCTAAATGAACAGGCCATCCTCTAAACCAGGGATTCCCAAAGTGCCCCCCCCCAAAGGCGGCGTGAAGATATGTCAGTGGGGGCGTGAGCAGAAGACCAGTTAAAAATAAAAATTTTTAAATAAATAAAATCAGAAGTGACTGGAATTCATTGTTTTATACATCGTCAAGCTCTGGTAGCCAAAACGCTTCCAAACGAACTCAATGCTGTTCTAAAACAGTGTATAAAAGTTGTAAATTACATAAAAAAACAGTGCATTAAATACTCGACTGTTCAAAACGCTTTGTGAGGATTTAGGAAGTGACTACAAAACACTGCTATTTCATACAGAAGTACGTTGGCTATCCAAAGGTAACATGTTAGCTGAATTATTTGAGCTCCGAGATGAAGTAATCACTTTCTTAGAAAATCTGAAGCAAAATGAGCTAAGCATAGAAATCAAGAAACCAAGTACACAGGTGTCGTTGGCTTATTTGTCAGACTTCTATCACTCACTGAACAACCTTAACTTAAAACTGCAGGTGGAGAATCAAATATAATGATTCATCGTGATGCCATCAAGACGTAGATTGAGAAATTGCAGCTTTGGAGACAAAAAATAGCAGCAAACACCTGCAATTATTCAAATTTTGCCAAAATAATGTCAATCTCAGATAAGCCACAGTTCAAGGAGGTTTTTGAAGGATCCCAAATGAAAAGCCTAATATTAAACCATTTTGAGAACCTCACTGAAGTTTTCAGGAAATATTTCCAGACACTTGTGACGACGGTATTTACAGACTATCAACAGACCCATTCAATATCAATATCAACTCTCTGCCAGAAGCACTACAAGAAGAAGGTTTGGAGATAAAACATGATTCCTCTGCCAAGTACGACTTTGACAAAATGGACAAGTCATCATTTTGGATCAAATATTTCAAAGTGTACTGTCGTGTATCACAGGCAGCTATTCGATTATATCTGCCTTTTTCGAGTACCTACTTGTGTGAAAAGGCATTTTCAACCCTCGTTGCAATTAAAACTAAGTTCAGAAACAAACTTGATGTTACCAGTGACTTACGTTGTGCCCTTACTAAAACACAACCAAGAATAGGTTTACTAGTGAAGAAAATGCAAGCCCACTCATCTCACTAGTTTACTAGTTTATTATGTTCTTTTTTCTATGTTTTTCTCTAACAGTATGTCTTTAAATTGACTCTTCAGATGTTGTTCTTTGTGTTATTAAAAAGACATGTTCTGTTTTCAATGTAATTATTGGTTTTTTCACATGCCCATAAAATTTACTGTGAAAGGGGGCATGGATGGTTTCCATTTTAACAGGAGGGGGCGTAGTAAAAAAAGTTTGGGAACCCCTGCTCTAAAAAAACCGTATTCAGGAAAATTTCAGAAAAACTATCATTTAAAAGGAATATAAATGGGTCCAAAGTATGGACTTAAAGGAGATTATATTGGCGCATAAATCTTTCTAGCTTAAAAGAAGATAGTTCATTTCAAAAGTCACTGACTGATAGAAAATAAATAAAATCGAAATTACAATTCAACAATTACATTATTAATTTTAACTTTATTCAGAAGAATCTATGTACATATTTCTCATTAATATCTATAGGTGATTTTGACTAACCCACTCATGGCGATTGGGGGTTGTACTCGTACTAGATCCTGGAGATTCGGATTGAGACTGAACAGGTGGCGGTTCATAATCCGGTTTTTCTATAGGTCATTTTGGTAAGTGACAGCAGTGCTGGAATCTGAAAAGTTTGATTGAAAGTACAACACAGTAACACTACATACAGTTCGGTACACACTGTATTGCGATGAAACAATATTTTTTCATTAATCACTACTTTTATATATTTGGGTAATTATTTTTTCGGTTTCATTATAGTTTATTATTTCCATCAAATCGTTTGAAACTATTTAATACAAAATATTAAAATATTATATAAAGCGGGGTTGAGGAATCTGTGTGTACCTCTGAATTACGTTCATAAGAAATTTTACTTCTTTATTGTTACAAAACTCATTTTCTTACATTTTTAAACCAAAAATAACAGATCAAATCAACCATGTATATCAAGAAGTTTGTAATATAGAACAAAACCTTCAAAAATACAGTCATCATATCTTGAAATGAACAGAATAACATATGCCCATATAATTCAATTTTTCGTGATTATAGGGAACAGATGTTCTGAATTTTCCAAATATGTGATAACTATTAATCCTTGAGACATATTTTGTATAACAGTTTGCCATGAAAGATAATTCAAACAAACTCTACTATTTCACAACAATAAAATATGGGGTATTTCTAGACCATGTAGCAGAATACAGATAGTATAATATTTCTCTTCTATAAAGGATCAGATAGAAGAAAATATATGGTTTTTCTCTCAATCGTGAATACATGTAATTTTGGACTTCAATTTAGCTTTTTTGACATATTTTCCAAGGAAATTTTGAAGGTATTCATCGATAAATTTCATGATATGAATTTAAGATGTAATAATTGATGAGGCCGATACTTGATGTAAATCGATAAACATAATAAAACAATTGTTAAGTCAAGATTTACACATATATTAAAAAGAATACTGCATGACGCACGTTTCGATGAGATTCACCTTTTTCAAATGCTACGTGTAGACTGATGACATTTCTCGAATACATACAATAGGTAAACTCTAATTATGAATACAGAGAAAACAGGTAGATAACAAATATAAGGAATCAATTCATACTGAACTAATATATAGGAAACTAAGTAATTTTGAAAAGATTGAGAAGGTGGCTTGATGTATGATCAATTTGGCTGTTCAACAGGTTGCCAGAATATTTGTATTTATTAATTTACAGTGATTCTAACAAATTAAGCTTCATTCCCCTATTTGCGGTATTCAAAATTTCAAAATCATATATTCAATTCTGATTTGGAAATTTTGAGTACCGCAAATAAGGGAATGAAGCTTAATATGTTAGAATCACTTCAAATTAATAAATTCAAATATTCTGGCAACCTGTTCAACAGCCAAATTGATCATACCTCAAGCCCCCTTCTCAATCTTTTCAAAATTACTTAGTTTCCTATATAGTAGTTCAGTATGAATTGATCCCTTCTACCTGTTATCTACCTGTTTACTCTGTATTATAGGTAATTCAATTTAATTATATTTAAATTTTTATTGTATGTATTCGAGAAATGTCATTAGTCCGCACGTAGCATTTGAAAAAGGTGAATCTCATCGAAACGTACGTCATGCAGTATTCTTTTTAATATTTGTGTAAATCTTGGTTTAACAATTGTTTCATTATGTTTAATCGATTTACATCACTATATAATAGTTCAGTATGAATTGATCCCTTCTACTTGTTATCTACCTGTTTTCTCTGTATTCATAATTTAAGTTTACCTATTGTATGTATTCGAGAAATGTCATCAGTCTACACGTAGCATTTGAAAAAGGTGAATCTCATCGAAACGTGCGTCATGCAGTATTCTTTTTAATATATGTGTAAATCTTGACTTAACAATTGTTTTATTAAATTTAAGATGTCGCTATGCACTATCATAATAAGAAATTGCTCGTCTTCATATTTCTTCAACGCGACAAAATTATCAAAACTTCAAAAAGTTTGGGCTGTTCCTTTGGATATGAACTTACCAAGTTGCGTATACGTTAAATCACTATTTACAACAGAAATATATTCTGGATTTTGATAATGCATACAGGACGGTTCTTGATTGTAATATGCCTGATATGAAACGTTAGCTAGGTTAGGTATTGAGGAGTGTTGATAACTCCTCATCGCATATGAGGGAGATGGTGGAAGCGACCAACAATTGAGGGATGATCCAACGATGGTGGTAGATGGTTGGGGAGGAAGTGATGTCCACGTTGGATAGGTTCCAACTGTGTTATACGAGGTATTCTGTACATGATCAGGTGGATTATACTCTGAAAAAAACCTCAATTAGTGAAACTTGTCAAATGAAAAAGGTGCGAAGTGCAGGAAATTCAATTTTGATTTTAGACTCAACACGAATCAGTCCAGTCAAATCAAACTACATTACCAACTAACAAACGCTTTTTCTCCTATAGAATGCTAAATTGTAATGTTTTTTGGGAATGTACTTATTTAAACAGCTAGAATTCATTGAGAAGATTATTTTACTTTCTATATCGTTCATACTTTGACATATCAACATGTATTTTAACTGATTTCAACATGTATATTTATATATAATACCAGCTGACCCGGAGAAATTTGTACGCCCATTTATTTTTATCTGAATATTTTTCAAAAAGCCGGAAAGACATGTTCTACTATTTGTGCTACATTATCTTGTTTTGGATATTTATCCCCTGTGGAGCCAGGGACTTACTCACTAACGAAGGGACTTCAACACTTCCTGTTATTTCAAATCAGTCGAATTATCCAACAATTCCTATATTAACACGTTTGATGTATTATTGAAAGTGATTAACATGTCCTTCTATAGTTCGACGACATGTTCCTAATTTTGTAACAAGTACTTGTCCCACATATCTCATCATTAATTATATGAGATATTTGCTGGATATAATTCAAAAAATGTTCAGAATTTAGTCCTTTCCCAAAAATCAATGAATATAGTGGCTTGTGGCTGTACCAATAGCGTCTATTTGAATTGACTCTTCGCGCAATTTTTTGTCGCATCATTGGTAGTATTTTCTTATCAATAACAATTGAACTTTGACATGCGATATTGACACACAACGTTCATATGGCCCAATAGCAACGATTTGCTGTGAACTGTAATCTATTTCAACGTTATAATTGAATTCAGGTCGATAGGAGTTAAACGCAACCCTTTCATATTGTTAATTTCAACTCCCGTTCAACTTCATACCGAGCTTCGCGTTGTTCGTCATTTTGACTTGCTCTTTTACATCTTTGATTGCTGCATTGCGAAGTTCTGCGTCTTAAGTTTGTACATTTAATAGCTATCATTTTCAAAAACGAAATTTCAACTGTAAATTAAAGAAAACTATGTATTCTTCTTTATAATCAAATATAGCACGTGCTATGTTAGTAACGTGTATGTTAGTCTATTCACCAAAATTTCATATTAAATTGAAATTTTTAATATTAGTCGTGATAGCTCTGAACTAACCGAAACTTGTGATAAGATATTCAGTTTTTTTACATCCTCTTTTCGAGAATTAATAATTATTTCTTACTCATATTATTAATCAAGAATTCTTGAATTTTCTAACTTCACACGCAATATTTTGCCCTGACAATAACAAACACAACAAAAAAAATAGTGAAATCGGTCAAGTCGTTGACTCTATATTTTAGTTAGAAGATTGTATGGGAAGAAGATATGGGCTGTTTTTATGGTTTTCCCGGAAATTATTCGAATTTTTCCTGCCGTAAAAACCATCCTTGGACTTCAACGAATATTTTTAAAAAAGAATTGGCAAAATTCGTCCAGGCGTTGTTGAGTTATGCGCTTACCAACACATTTTGCGATTCATTTTTATATTATAGATTTGTTAAATGTGTTAATCTGTAATACACATGAGGAACACAGATACATGTGATGAACACAAATTTTTTTATACAGAGTCTCCATTTAAAAAACAATCACCAAAAACGGAGTGAATAATCCTTCGAAAAGTATAGCCGAAATAACAAAAAATCGTCGTCATCTATCGCCTGAAAATTACAAGAAATCGAAACCTAAATATATTACACAAACAGGTAACGTACCAGTAATTAAATACAGGTTTTTCACTGGTTTCTTTCTATGTTGCGTGACAATCACCACTTTGGTACTGTTAGTATTGTTACTTCGTGTAGGTTCTATGGATGGATGGGATCAATAGACCTTTGCGCACGAATTTTTCAAAAATTCAGAATACTCTAATTAATGCGTAGGTATGTAATTGAAAAAATAAAAACTAACAAAAGAATTATGTTTATGTTACTTCACTTTCTTAGTCGCATAAATATTCCAAATATAGCTGTCATTTATTCTTAAAAATGTGACAAAATCGATCATAGTAAGAACCAATTGATACCTCAGTCGCTTTTTCGGTGAAAAAAGTATTATGATTGTCGCAAATTTGATGATTTTCAATTTCAGGCCAGATAACGAGGTTTCTATCTATTGAGGACTCTCATCCCAAAAGCGAGATGATTGGTGCTACATATCAGAGAATTGATACACTTCTTCTCTTACAGCTCACAAGTATATAACACATAACATCTTCCTTCAAGATCAATTAAATACATTTTCTACAAAATTTACTAACCTGTTGGTGAAGGAGAGCTCGAAGACGAGCGTGGCTTTTGAACAGATGGATACGGAGACATTCTGTGTGATCTTTTAGCAGGTGGAGGACTACTCACTGTTGGATACATCGGTTGATGTTGAAGAAACCAGGATCCATCTACGAAAAAAGAACCTTTTGAGTTTAAATCTTCTTGATAGTAAATATGATATTTATTTCTGTTTGTACCTACATTGTGGATATTGACTCTGCTGTTGTCCATAGCTGTTAGAGTATTCTTTCTGATTGTAAGGATTTTCAGGTCTATCCTTGGAATCCAGAAAAGCCTTAGCAAAAGGATTATATTTAATTTTCAGGAAGTAACTTCTTCGTTCTGATAAGCGGTTACTGCTATGAATTGTGTTTCGGGAAAAGGAAAAGTCATAACTCTTCTTGGTTCTGTTCCTACTTTAACCAAATGGACTCTTGGTTCGTATTTATGCAAGGAGTTGAGCATTATTTGACCATTTCCATTAGACTTATTAGTTAACTTAACCTAAAAAATATAACGAATTCTATTTTATAATGATTTAGGAAGGATAGATTCTTAACTTTTTTAAAGGAAAACGAATTGATATTGCATCTTCGTTGAACTGGATACGAAAACTATATTCTTATTTCAGTTTACTTCGAAAGATCAGTAATTTAATCAGTTTTTTAGAGCACATCATTCTATATTTCATTTGACTTGAATTATTATGAACACTTACCTTTTTTTGAGTGAATATGTAAGTATAGAACGCGCTAGTACTGACAATATATGAAAGAAGGTACGCCAGCTATATAAAAAGAGAATGATTAATAGGGGATCCCCCATGAATATCAATATCTTTTCTTCTGTAAGTTTTATGTAAAAGCTAGTTGAAGCGCCATTCTTAGAGGATGTTAATGAGTTATAATGATATTTAATAAATTTATTAACTATATATGAGGGTAAGTGAAAAAGTATTTACATGTTCAATTATAAATTAAATAGAAAACTCTGTACACTTTCGCAAAATCATATCAATTGCTTGAGTATTGGTTCCGCTAGTTACCCCACCTTCAAAAATTGAGCTGTTTAACTTCACTCAATTTAACTTTTGAAAATCGATAACACCGCGAAAAATTGTCAAGCATTTAATAGATATAACTCTTTGAAACTAAGGCAAGTAGCTTTTTTATTCAATTTTTATTGAATCATATTTCACCAAGAGATCAAGGAAACATCAATTCTTTTTTCTTAAGTTCATTTCAATCTGCATTTGCTTCCACTGTGTTAATGAAGAAACTTTTCTCTTATATTATTGTTTTAAATCAACAAGCAACTGAATGCAAGCTGAAGAAGATGAAGTAGTTTCTATCAATTATCTCACCTTAGCAAAGCTTATTGATTCCTTCATCCAATGAGCTCCAAAATTTGGTGATTCTGGATGTATGTATATTGCATTAGGAGGTGCCACTTCCGCTTTTCCCCCTGGAACCCACTCACCATTGACGTATTTCCACCTATGGGGGTCCATTTGAACAAATTCTAATAGAACTGTGTACATAGCTTTAGGATCCAGTCCTGAGGTTGATATCTTGACTATGGGAAACATTCTCCTGTAAGTGAAGATTGAGATTACTCACGCAGTTTAAAGAATCTTTACCTCCTATAAAATTTGAGACCGTTACTGAAGTTTATAATTTGCTATCAAGATTCAATGGAATAATTGGAACACTTAATATGAATTAGGTAAATTATATTGTTCATTGCCAGCACACTTACTTCTGGATGATTACCAATTCAAATCTTGCAATGAGAAAATTAATTTCGGCCGTTTTGAAAACTGTTATCAATAATCAAGTTTTTTAAATGTTTGAGATCCTCAGCTAAATGAGAGATTGATCTGAATTTGATTCAATAAAAAAGCTGTGAACAAGCAGATAAAAAGATTGTCCAACAAAAAATTATTTAGCAGTCACATATAATTGATGAAAATATAATATAATGAATCGTTTTAAAAAATAGTTTTTTGCTTTAATATATCACGAAAAGTGTAATCGTCTAATGAAAGCATAAAATTGCATTTTTTCCCAATATGTGTAGGTGAAATTTTCATGACTAGCTTTCAATTTATACAATAAATTTTCATTCATAAAATTTTCCAGGGTAACGATTACAAAGCTACCTGAACCATAGTTCTAAAGCTAAAATCCATAATGTTCATAGATATGTTAACTTCATAAGGATATCAAGTCATTGATAACTCAATTTGAGTATCAAATTTTAATTTATCAGTTCATAAATTTGTGAATATACTAAAAAATATACTATGACATACGATATCTTGTTGAATTTTACTCACCTGCCATTTTTCGTAACAATCATTTCGTTAATATAACATTGGAATCTCAACCACAATTCTCTATCTTCTAAATTGACAACTAGTTCTCGTTCTGTTGGGTCGCCTTTAACCTTGCTCATAGTACATTCTGATTCCACTGCAGATAATATGTGCTGAGCCATTTAAAATCTGAATGAAAGATAGAAATTTCAGCTAAATTAATATTCTATAATATGAAAATATTATATGATATACTCTATGATAGGTTTAACCCGAATTCTTTCTGTAATTTTGTTCATATAACTAATATAATGAAATTTTTTGACTGAACGTAAGCGCTTAGAAATTGATTGACTACTTCTTTTGAAACGGAAGAAAACTCTGACTTATTGAATCTTCTGATTATTGAATGACTATTCCAACAGTATTTCCTTTTCGATGAATTCTCTTAGAAAAGCAACTAGGCAAAATCGGGTAATTGACAAAAAAATTGTTTATATTATATATACTTCATGATGTTAATTGAAAAGAATTGAATATT
Source organism: Henosepilachna vigintioctopunctata (assembly GCA_030704895.1). Lineage (NCBI taxonomy): Eukaryota > Metazoa > Arthropoda > Insecta > Coleoptera > Coccinellidae > Henosepilachna > Henosepilachna vigintioctopunctata. The sequence continues at coordinate 18,251,719 of JARQZJ010000121.1, read as the reverse complement.
GTTTTATGCCTGAATGTGTACAGTATTGTATATTACGTACATGTAACATTTTCAAAATTATCATATATTTTCTATCTCTATAACTTTTAACGATTTCTCATTCTCTTTTTTTCCTTTTTCATATATGATAATTATTGATTAGAACGATTAATATTTCATTATTTTTTCATGTTACAGATTTTCAATTGCATTATATTTCAGGACTGAATAAAAACAGAAATGCAGAATAATAGATAAGTTTCATTAGCTTTATTGAGATTTGAATAATGATAATAAGTTCTTTATTCTCAGCAGATATAATACCCAATTACCGAAAACAATAACATAATATTGAATAATAACTAGATAAGTGGAATGAAAGAAATTTAACAAAGAGCTCAATCTAATCTAAAAAAACTAAAATGGTAACTAATAACTAAATAATAGAATTCAATGAAATATTACAATGAACTCAGTCTAAATCAATTCATTTTAGCCAATTTCCTTTGTTCATTATATAATAACTTCTATGGAGTCAAAGTGAATGTCACAATTATTAGCAACTCTATCGAATGTAGACTCCATAAACCAAATGGGGTATTGTACTAGCGAGTTGGTCCTTGGAGTTTCTAGGTGGAATAATTCTGTGATACGAGAATTTTGCCTAGGAACACGAAATTTCAAAGCGGACAAGAGAGGAGGACAATCAATATTGTTGTGCAGTAAATGCTACAAAAATTTGAGTGATAAAGTTGAAATCCTGCCCTGCAATGAAATTAAACTAAGACTCCTCTCTGTGGATAAACATTATCCTCCCCCAAAACAAAGAATTTCAAGAATCTTCTCTGAATGGCCTCACGATGGCGTAGATGACAAGTGTAAGTAGGATGCCAGATCATGCTGCCATGCTTCAATTTGCTACGGATTAGGCCATTAAATCGTTCTATGAATATTGAGGAATTATTGAAATATTTGCCATTGGGTATAATGAATCCATATATATTCAAGGCAGATGAAATAAGTTGGGCGAATTTCAGATCCTTACTAATACTGATAACAAATAGAAAGCGTAACATCATAATCAAATATTTATCTTCGCGTCTAGAAATAAATGACAGTATTATAAAATCAGTTATGCAGCCTATTTGCTATCTAGCGGTTCTTACTAGCCAAGAGACATACGAAGTTGGACTAGCTAGTAGGTGTAAAGGTTTGTTGCCACTTTCTGTTGATTTTTAATATTGAGAAGATTAACCATATATACATATATATATATATATATATATATATATATATATATATATATATATATATATATATATATATATATATATATATATATATATATATATATATATATATATATATATATATATATATATATATATATATATATATTATATGGTTATACCTCGGGGAAGTTATACAGTCCTCAGGTTTAAACCGAATCGCTAATGAACAGAGAATAACCAAGCTCCAAAGGGCCTACAAACTAACATGGGCTCACTATAACAAAAAGAGCATTTTGAGAGGCGCCAATTTGAGGCATTATAACACAACGATTCTTCCAGAAGCAATCTATGCAGCTGAAACAATGGTTATTGGTGGCAATTCAAGAATTAGGGAAATAGAAAAACAAGAACGAAAAATTCTCAGAAACTACTCAATATAATTATGAATAGTAAATGCGGAACAGAGTGGCTAAATGAGGTCCAAAAGGATCTACAACAGATCAATATAAAAAATCTCGAAGATCGCACTGAATGTCGCTATAAAATCGCACATGTAAAGTTTGAGCAAAAATTAAATCGTCAACCTGGAGTAAAGTAGATAGATGAACGGAAGAAAGAGCATTCAGAGAGAATGAAGCGTTTTTGGGAGGCAAAAAAGATGAAGCATAATTCCTAATGATTGCGAATTCAAGTTCAGTCGCTCTCCTCATGGGCAACAATCGAAATAATAAATATAATATATATATATATATATATATATATATATATATATATATATATATATATATATATATATATATATATATATATATATATATATATATATATATATATATATATATATATATTTTGAAATTGGTTTTATTTTGTTAGTTATATTTATAATATTATCAGCGATGTGAAAAGATTTATTCTTGTTGACATTTCGTTGTATATTACAATTTTGTCGAATCAAATGAATGATTTCATTTTATGAATTACCTACCATAGATTCAAAACGTCAAATCTATTTGAAAAAAATACTGATGAGACGAAATAGTCAAGTTAAGTTTTTTTTTCAATAAGTTTTGATATCTATGGTAATTCAGAGTGGCTAAATGAGGTCCAAAAGGATCTACAACAGATCAATATAAAAAATCTCGAAGATCGCACTGAATGTCGCTATAAAATCGCACATGTAAAGTTTCAAGTTCAGTCGCTCTCCTCATGGGCAACAATCGAAATAATAAATATATATATATATATATATATATATATATATATATATATATATATATATATATATATATATATATATATATATATTTAAAATATATATATATATATATATATATATATATATATATATATATATATATAAATATATATATATATATATATATATATATATATATATATATTTTTTGAAATTGGTTTTATTTTGTTAGTTATATTTATAATATTATCAGCGATGTAGAAAAATTTATTCTTGTTGACATTTCGTTGTATATTACAATTTTGTCGAATCAAATGAATAATTCAATTTTATGAATTACCTACCATAGATTCAAAACGTCAAATCTATTTGAAAAAAATACTGATGAGACGAAATAGTCAAGTTAAGTTTTTTTTCAATAAGTTTTGATATCTATGGTAATTCTGAAATTCAAATATTCATCAGTTCTGACAACGATGTGACATACATCGAAACGTCAACAAAAATAGAGTTTTTTACATTGAAAATAAAAGCCTGTTATTGCTAAAAATATTATAAATATATATAGGTATATATATATATATATATATATATATATATATATATATATATATATATATATATATATATATATGTATAAATACACATTTTCATTTCGAATGATTCTTTTCTTTTTCAATATTATTATGAATATTTATTCTCTATTGAAGAGATTTTGTCATTAATCGATTGGCCGATACTTGATGAAAATCTAAATACATAATTTAAATAAAACTAAGTAGTTTTTCGATTTTCACTATAATTAAATCAAAACATGACAATATCGTTTCGCCAACATGTGGCTTCATCACATGTTGATGATAAACAGTTTATCATCAACATCTGATGAAGCCACTGTGTTGGCGAAACGATATTGTCATGTTTTGATTTAATTATAGTGAAAATCGAAAAAATACTCAGTTTCATTTAAAAGAAGAGATTTTGTATTATCAAGAGTGTTCATTGTTATATTTGTAATATTGTATACTCTTGATAATGGGTTAACCACCCGAAACATATGTAGGATTTTTAATATATTTAGTGAATCTTAAGCAAAGAGTGTTTGTTAATTTTATTTCATTGTTTTTACATTTGTACTTGCTATATAAACATGATGAAAACAGCAAGTACAGATGTTAAATATATGAAAAATTTAAGATAGAAAATAAGTACTCAGTTTTAGATTTTAAAAAAAGTGGTAAGAGCCCAAACAATTTTCAAGTATAGAAAGTATCAATTCTGGATGAGCAATGATCAATCTTTGAAAGTATTGAAAATCATAATAATTTGACACAAAATATTAGGCGAGATTTACTCACAGAAATTTTTTGATAGCGTCGACATATATTTCAGGCTATTTACTTATTATCAAAAGTTCATTAATAAAGATGTGAATAGATATTGTGAAATGTTTAACATATTTGTGAACGGCATAGTTAAATTTCCATGCATATAGTGAACTGACATAAAAATATACAAGTCTTTTATGCCTACCCTAAATTTCAAAACAAATAGGTATATAATTGATTTCTTTTGGAAAGCGACCGCAACTTAAAAAAATGATGGTAATTAATTTCCAAGTACTGATATGTCCATAAGAGAAACCGCCATAAAAGTATAAATAAATTTTGCTCAAGCCTTCATTTCCATAAAATCTATTATTCTTCTTGCGATGATTCTCTATTATAGCTTATAAAACGCACCCAACCCAAGGATTTCCATAAGTTACCTACTTCGAAAAAGCTAAGTCATCTTTTCATCCGTAATTTAGCTGTTCAGTATAATAAAATATGAGAAATTCAAGGACAATACATTTGTTATTATTCTTATATTGGAAATAATTAAGAAATTATTGCCTACCAGTTGAAATTTTCTGTGATATTAAATTATATACGTTTTATTCTCAGTAAGGAACAAGACTTTCCTAAGTCTCAATTCAAACACTTATGTTTTTGAACCACACAAATATTAGACATAAATTTGAGTATAAAATATGCAATATAATTGAAAAACTGATAAAACCATTAATAGATAACTTGAATATTCCATATAAACATAGAAGTTTATGAATCCTACATTTCATAATCAATCGAATTCAACAGAATAAAAATTTCAACAGAAAAATAAAATAATATATCAACCAATATAGAAATGGATATTTTTTTCACATTTTCGATACAATAAATGTCCAAATATACTAATATTTAATTTAATGTTATTACATACTCAAATTATTCTTAGGTATAGTAATCATGGATGTAACTAATTGTAATTTTATTATTTTATTTGTTTTTCTTGATGTACCACGATCACTCAAGTGAGAAAACAATTTGAACATTTTCAAATTGTTATCACTTGACATATGACAAGCTAGGAAATACCGAAATGATATACTTAAAAACAGTTCCCTTCAGTTGACAATGCTTTAACGAATTGCTTCATAAGAGCTAGTTTTATATGCAAAGGTAAAGGAAATATAATGTTTTTTCTGTCGACAAGTGACTGATTTAGAATATTTCGATCACTAGGTTTCAGATCTTGGGGGCCACTTTGACTGCATCCCATGCTTCTCACGAGGTCTGCTGTCCCACATACATAGAAAACTGGGATACTTGGTATATTAGCGTTGCTGGCCAAGAAATAACAAAACACAGATGATACATTGGCGTAAGTTATATTGCAACAAGTCTCTTATTCGTAACTGACCAAACTAGTATAGACAATACGAATCTAAACATATTGCGCCGAGACATTACCCCTCCAGTCGCTGCTGAAAAACATTCCGCCGACAGTAGTGCAGTAAGGCTTTCTGTAATTCGCATTCAGTTCCGCGAAGCATAAAAGTATGCGCAACTACTTTAGAAGAAAAACTTGAAGTGATAGAAAAAACCAATGAAAGTTTTGGAATCAGCATGTCAATACATCTCTAAAACAGCCTAAAAATTCAAGTCAACAGAAATTATATTATAAATTGTTCCTCACTGTTATGTACCACTAGCTGACCCGTCATTGACTGTCGTGTTATAGATGCGCCTACCTCAATTTATGATTTTATGGAAGAAATACAATGAGTACAAATAAATCTTGAGTTAAATATTGTATCAAAATAATGACACGAAAAAAAAATACAAAAATTAAGTATATAAATCGCCCCTCAGCAACACATGATACGAATTTAACAATGCACAGTATGTTTAATAATTGATAATTAACAATTTCGTTTAATTTTCTCAACATATTTATAATTAAATTTCCTTGGTGATAAAGCAATAAAAAATCGTCTAATAGAAGTATCACTCAATAGATTATGACACCTATGTCGTATTATCTCTTTAATAATTCCTCCAAATCCAAACATCTATACAAACTGTCGCGATTATAATATTAGTAGGATTTTGTTAAGATTGACATTTTTGAAGAAGAAATATTTTTCGAATGCAATGACCGATTACAATAATGTAATAAGTAATATTCATGTACTGAAACAGTCTCAAATAATAAGTATTTTATTTGAACAAGAATAAATACAAAGACATGAATAACGTGGTTCTTAGACATGGTGTGGTTTCTGTCAACATTTATTTCAAATAAGTAGTTATACTGACATACCTGCAATAGTTAGACATATAGTACTGTGAAGTTTTTTCATAGATATTAATAGTTCTTCAATATTGTAGAAATTTTTTTTCACCTACCATTCATAGTTTACGCAGCGCATGCGATGAAAGACATTTTATGGCAACTTTTATCATACTTTGGTTTACATTATTGAAGTTTTAGAAGGGCTCCGTTTTTTTCCTACTGAAAAATATAGCCCATTTCACTCACAAATGACGAGGCTTTCGACTGGTAGTAGAATTTTCAAAATCGGTTGGTTAGATCCAGAGATTACTCTCAAAAACGTCACAAACGCACAAACTTTACCTCTTTATAATATTAGTATAAAATATCATATATAAAATGTTGACAGGAAAACATATCACGACATCTCAGGAACTCAATAAGTCACACATACACAACTTTTTGTAGTTTCAATCAGATCAAATATCCTTTCATGTTCAGTACTTAATAACTGATTTACAAATTTTGCGGCGTTTGTTATCATCCCATCGCTCCAGCGAATTGTAATACCTACTGCTTATAATTATCCAACAGTGCCTCTGCTATCTCAACTCGTCTCATGTATCCACAACTTAAACTCACACTAACACGTCAAAAACACCGATTAGTGTCTAATTAACGATAAAAAATGTCAATCAATGCACTAATTGATCACTAAGCACGCGTCAACTTGATTCACTATGTGAATTGGCCGTTTATTCATTTATTTGTTAATATTTCACACCAAATCGTGAAGTAACAACCTTTTACCATATTATCGGTGTACAACTAAATCTTTAGATCTATAAGATGAAGCTGGAGATGACCACGCCTCTAGGTTCCCATTGGTGATGACCGAGTACCATTGAGGTACTACCTGTTAAAATGTGGCCACTGACGTCTATCGAGAATGAGTTATTATTCATATTGTGTAACGAATTTTTTGGTGTTTGTTCGTTACGTAGTGCATCATAATGACTTGTTTAGAATATAAAGAGGAAGATGGCGAAAAACAAATAAAGTACAGAAATATTCAAATAGAAATAGAAATAATGGACGTAAAGTTACTACTGATGGTCTTCTTAAGAATTTTTCGTACATAACCAGCACTGTCATTTATGTCTTCCTACGGAACAATAACAAAGTAATCTTATTTTATCACTATAATTGCCTTTTTTTCAATTTCTGAAATTGATTTGAAAAAGGAAAGAGATTAATAGAAATCAAGTCTATGGATCAATTTTGACATAGTATCAAATATTACATTTAGTTTTAAAAAAATTGATGTAATTCAACAAAGTTCTTTATTATACTGGATATAATAAGAATAAAGTTCGGAATATATGTTTCCAGTAAGTACCCAATCCGGGTTATACGTCATCACTATTGAATGAAATTTGATGCAATTGATGATGTTTAATATTTCTTAATCTTCTTATGATGTTGACGATCAACCTCACTTATGGTGTAAGTTGTCAAGATTTTTGAATAGTAAAATATTGGAATGTAACTTCAGTAGCTATAACCCCTGAAGAATACACAAGTAAAACTCAAAAAAAAAGCTTGAGCAAAAAGAAAAAGTAACACAACTTTTACACTTGCGTAACTCTCAAGATATATATAGGTATGTTACAGGCTACGTGATTAACTGTGAATTATTAATAAATATCGGCCATTATTAATAATGCTCAACGGTGATGGCAATATGATTAATTTATCTATTTGATCGGCCATTATTAATAATACCTACCCAACGGCCCGTGGTCCATGTAATAAGTTAGTGTTTGAGATATCTTGAATTTATTACTTGGACCGGGCATTATGAATAATTCCCTACTTGTAGTCGTTCAAATGCAAAATTTCCTATTGCAGAAATTGGCCAAAGCGTTCGAGTAAGGATACCAGATGTAGATCAATCCAAGACGGATAGTCGTCATATAATTGCTATTATTATATCTGTCGAAAAAAAAAACTTTATAAACTTGGAACTAAACACGGTATTTTAAACCAGCTATTCTCCAGAAATGAGTTTACTGTTTGTGAACAAAAGTTCATTCCGATCGACGATGTTCCGAAAGTTGATATTACTCTTTGAGAATGTGCTCGAAGAGACACTCATTTTGATGGACAAGGCTTCTATTATTGTAACTGTCGTGGTGACTTTAATTCAAATCGTTGTAAGTGAAAGAAATCAAACATTCTTTGCAATTCCGAATGTCACAAAAGGTCATCTTACTAGAATAAATAATTCTAAACTCAATAACTTTTTTACACAGTCCTTCATTATTAGATATTTCTGTTGATTTTTCACAATTTACTAATTTTTTAACTATTGTTCTTAAGTAATATTTTTATCAAAATAAAATTAGGTAACTATTAAGTAGTTACACATTTTTAACTGTTTATTTTTTAACTACTATGTTTAATAGTTCATTTTTGTTAACTTTTCATAAACTTTTTGTAAGTTCAATTTCATTTAATAAACAAAAACATTACAGTTCACCTATTTTATTACTTTGTCCAAGATAGGGTGGGCATTATTCATATTGACCGGGAAAGGTGAGTAGTCATGCTGTTTTAAGCGCATTGTCCAATTGAGTAGGGCATTGTGAATACAGACCGGCTCTTATTAATAGTGATTTTTATGATAGTTTCAGCAATAGCAACCCTTTTTGATTGAAAAAAACTTAATTTTAGTTGATGTGCCTTTGCGAATGGCAACTATGTCGAAATATAGCCAACAGGCAATAAAATCATACAGAAAAATATATGTACCTATACACATACAAAATTAAAATTTTATCTGTTGGTAGGTATATTAGGTACATATATTCTTTATATTATGTGTAATTATGTAAATAGTTTTTTTATCGAGCTGCATCTTTGCTGAACAGGATGTTACCGTATTACGTGTAGTCTTTTCAAGAAGAATGTTAAGCGGGTATTACTAAGCATTTTGCCCTTATTTTGTATCATTTGGGTTAAATAATCTTTTTAATACAATATATTCACTTATTTTGTGTAATGGATTACTGAATGCGTTCGAAAAGAACAGAATTGTTTATACCTAATATACATAATTACAATTCGGCATGATGCCATTTTGAAGACTCCTAAATATGAAATCGAATCTTTTGAAATTTGAATTGAATTTTTGATATTTCCATACTAAAAAAAAACAAGATGATTATGTCGAGGAAACCCTCGAACCACAAATGTTGAGATTCTTTGGTATTCATATTTGGTAATTATAATTGGTATGGACATTTAAATGTCCATACAATACGTTCATTTTTCGATGAAGGCAGGTATCGCTGTCAATTTGAATCAAATGAAAGAAAAACAACTGCTACACCGAAATAAGTTCAATAAAAATATCTTCTTGCTTTAATGTTAGATTTTCAGGTTTCATACAATACTTGTCATTATTGTTAAGCTCTCCTGTAATGAGAATATTCTCTCGTATCACTTTTTAAATCCCATAGCCTTAGTAGTGGGAAAATTGTTTGTCAGAATATCCTCATATTTTATGAAGAAATTATTAATATCTTAAGTTGAAAAAATTTTCTTCTCTTATACTCTCTTATACTTGAAGTTACTCAAAATGTGACTTATATCATATGAACGAATTTTCTAGAATATCATCCGACGATATAAGTAATTGAATATAACAAATATGACTGGGATTAAATTCACGCTTAACTCTTGATGAAACATAATTAAATATTAACTTAAATTAAACTCTCGGCTTATTGTTTCACGATTATATTTAACAACATGAATTTGTCCACATGTTTCGAGATATAAATAAAGATATAAAGAAAAAAAACAGATAGATATAAATTTGTTGTTCGTTCCTTAATGAATTTTAATCTTGAAAATGAGCTCACGATCGAAACATGTTGGCAAATTCATGTTGTTAAATATAATCGTGTAACATTAGGCCAAGAGTTTCATTTAATTTAATATAACAAATGGATAAATTAGGTACCTATATTAGTTTCAGTTTCCACAAAATTAAAACTAAAGTTGCGGCAAACATCTGAACGTGCGGTGTTCTTTGATACCTCCACAAATTCCATAATTGCATTAAGATAAGCATCCAGTAGTTTTTGCTACAATTGTCTATAGGTATTTAGGTTTACCTTCCGGAGAACGTTAGTTTTATTATTGCATAATATTTGTTTATGGTTTCCTTTACCTGTTCATAATATTGCACAAATATTAATGGCTCGGTGGGTGGCACACCCCTTCCTTTTTATGACTACCCTACCTGAATCAGGAAACAGAAAAAATTTCAATCTCTTGAATATTTTTATATTCATTTTACCTGAATTGTTTAGTTTAAGAATAAAATTTATTTCATTATGTGCTGGGATTTTTGAAACACAATCCTTTTTTCTATCATGTGGATTGTTACGTATTAGTCTGTATTGACCAACAAGACTTAAAATGTTCATCCATTTGTGAAAGTACACTGACTATATATTGGATAGGTATAGATATGCCCATATATTTATCAAAATTAGAGGGGTACATACAGATGATGCATAACGTATAAATCTAATGAACGTTAATAGCCATTTCCAATCAACAATCAATATATATATATACATATATATATATATATATATATATATATATATATATATATATATATATATATATATATGTAATTTCGATTCCAAATTTACATATAAATATTTATATATATATATATATATATATATATATATATATATATATATATATATATATAAATATTGATATCTCATCTCCAGACCCCATTTCGAATTAAGAAAAAATACGAATTATGGAAAAAACGCTAAAAGTACTGCATTTTAGACAAGGATTATAAGTTCACATTTCTGTAAATGTTACAATTTGTAACGCCATTCACGAATGAATATTCAATTATTATAAAATAATTAGATGATTATATCTTGAACAATATTATTGATGATTGATGAGGCCGATACTTGGAGAAAATTATTATCCATAATGAAACAAAATTTAGAATTTTCTCATAATTTAATACAAATACGCATGACGAAGTTTCGAAGTACTCCTTCTTTATCAGATGCTGAATTAACACTCAGTACATCTGAATACTGAATACTGAGTATTGAATACATCAGTATTAATTCAGCATTTGATAGAGAAGTAGTACTTCGAAATCCGCATGACGACGTTTCGAAGTACTACTTCTTTATCAAATGCTGAAATAATACTGATGTGACTGAGATTGAATTCTCGCTTAACTCTTGGTGAAACATAATTCAATATTAAATTAAATTAAACTCTTGGCTTAATGTTTCACGATTCATTTAACAATATGAATTAGTCAACATGTTTCGAGCGTTAGTCTTCGTCTTAGCGTTCAGTCTTGAAAATGAGCTAACGCTCGAAACATGTTGACTAATTCATATTGTTAAATAAATCGTGAAACATTAAGCCAAGAGTTTAATTCAATTTAATAATACTGAGGTATTCAGTACTCAGTATTCAGTATTCAGATGTACTCAGTATTAATTCAGCATCTGATAAAGAAGTAATACTTCGAAACGTCGTCATGCGTATTTGTATTAAATTATGAGAAAATTCTAAATATTGTTTCATTATGAACCATATTATAATTAAATAATATAAAAATTTCACTCATTTCAATTCTCGACGAATTTATTGTTGTAGATGATATTAACAATTCTCATATTACTATCCTGGTAGTTGAGAGACAAATACCGAATCAATTATTATTTAAAAACTGTTGTTCATAATAGGAAATATTTCTCTGAACATCCGATTTCATAGTTTCAAGAAAAAGCACATTAAAGAGAATAATTGACCTCTAACTTTTATATAAAATAGAGGATTGAAACTCAAAGGCAACTCAAATAACTTAACAGCAATTTAAAATCAATACACTTGGCTTATAGTTAACTGAGTATATTAAAAACTCTACATATGTATCAGGTTATTAGCCTATTATCAATTGTAATAACTATATTAACATATTACATTGTTGATATTGTTATTACTCTTTATAATCATTTAACTACCCGAAACATATGTAGAGTACAAACATATGAGAGTTAAAATACTCAGTTAAACATAAGCTAAGTGTATTGATTTTAATTTATACTATAATATAATGTTTCACCAAGTTATAAGTGAAGTTTCTGTGTCATTTATTGAAAACAGTAGTTCGAACCTGAAACAAAATTTTCAACAAAGAATTTTTATTGAACAAGAATCGTTTGAAATTGAACTGATACTGAAGAGTAACAAATAAAATACCTGAATATATGAAAATAACTGAACCTGAAACAAAAAGTTAACAAAATCATAAGTAAACACTTGAAAACGACTAAAGATGCAAGAATTTTCAATTTCAATCTAATTTTCGTATACTGACATCTAACCACATTATGTAAATGATTTGTTGAAAGAGCAAAATATTGTTATATTTTCATAACTCCCTCTGTTGTTCTCTTGAATTGTCGAATATTGTTTGTTTCTATTGTTTGTGTCATCTTTGCAAGATGCACCCAACAGAAAATGATTTAATTATTAAACAAACTGTTTTGTTAAATGCTCCTAATTCAATCGATTATTGTTAAATTAGCTCTGGTTCTGCGACAAAAATGTACTCCACAGAACAAACCGCTGAAATATTTTCCTTCGTATTAACTGAAAAATTTCAACTTGACTTATATATTTCAATGTTTTGGCAAAGCTGCAATTTGTAACGAAACGTAAAAAGGCAATGAATCTCCTTTTTTAGACAGTCTGCTCTTCGTTTGATATATAATTTTCGATCATTTATATATATATATATATATATATATATATATATATATATATATATATATATATATATATATATATATATATTTATATATTGATTTATTGCCTATTTAAGATAGTTTATTTTCAATGTTTTTAGCAATAACAGTTATAATATAATAATAATTATTATATTATTATATACTAATTATAATTTTTAGCATCATCTTGAAGAGAGAATTAAAACACTTGAATACGCAAAAACTCAGATAACAGAAACATAAATTAACTGAAAAACACGAATTTTATTACAACATTACAAAGATTTTAGTAACTGAAAAAGACAAAAAATGTAGAGAAATTTTAGAAATGTTACACATTCGTAAAAATTTGGTAAACACAGTAAATGAATGAACAGACATAGAACAAAACATCTCAATTCTATTTACAACGATTTGATCAACCTTACCACCAATCCTCATAAAATGAATACACAACAATCACCAAACATCATATCTCAAATCATTAATCGATTGGGCCCATACTTGATGAAAATCTAAATACATAATTCAAATAAAACTGAATAGTTTTCGATTTTCACTATAATTAATTCAAAAACATGACAATACCGTTTCGCCAATACAGTGGCTTCATCAGATGTTGATGATTAACTGATAATTGATGATGTGATTGTTGATAATCAGATGTTGATGTTAAACAGTTTATCATCAACATATGATGAAGCCACTGAGTTGGCGAAACGATATTGTCATATTTTTGAATTTATTATAGTGAAAATCGAAAACTACTTAGTTTTATTTAAATTATCATATATCAAAACTCATTATTTCATGACCTACTATCAATTTCACACACATAAACCAATATGCATATTCTGGATAAGTATAAAACTCAACTATATATATATATATATATATATATATATATATATATATATATATATATATATATATATATATATATATATATATATATAAATCACACTAATAAGAATCACCTGGCTTACCATGAGTTTTTCAGAGGTTTCCTCATGGTGAAAAAGACTAAAACTTCCGAAGCGATTGCTAAGCCAGAAATATTTCTCTGATTACTAAAAATGAATATGAGAAAATACAAAAATAGAAAATACAATTTGATTATTTTAAAAAGATAAGTTTGACGTTTCTATCTATTGTTATTCATAAAATTCAATTATTCATTAAACAAAGTTGTGATATGCATATATAAGAAACGTCAACGTAAATAAAGTTTTTAACATCAAAATAAGCCTAATTGCTAAAAACATTGAAAATAAACTGTCTTAAACAGGCAATAAATCAATTTATATATATATATATATATATATATATATATATATATATATATATATATATATATAATGAGTATCTTTCATTTTGAGTAAATCATGATAAGAAATAAATTTAATAACTTGGAATCATTAGGTTCAGGCTTTTTAGATTTATATAAAACAATATTTAGAATTTTCTCATAATTTAATACAAATACGCATAACGAACGTTTCGAACTACTACTTTTTTATCAAATGCTGAATTAATACTAACACTTTTTAGATTCAAATTAGATTTTTTGTTAGTTCATTACAATAGCATGCTAGAATAAGGTAAGTAGAAACTAAATCAACGTTCAGCATGAAGTTAAAAACCTAATATACTTCGTTTTCCTTACATTCTTAGTTATATCCAGAGTACGCATGCAATGGTCATACGAATTATTCTAAAAGCAGTTTATGATCACTGCCAACCTGAATAACCATTGTTTACTCAAGCAATTATTACCTTCCAAGAACGAGAAGTCTTGACGCTGTGTATTTTTTATATTATTGAAAAATGCAGCGAAGATCACGAAACCGGTTTTGTAACCATGTTAGATAATATTCCCAAAAAGTTGGACCAATATCGTTTGAAATGATGTATGTTGATCACAAACTTCAATCAGCGATTTTTCAGTCGTTACACCTCTAAATATGACATGTGGAATTATCTCCCAAAACAATATGACGACGACTTTTTGATTTATGTCGGGAATTATCAAGTTGTTACTAATGAATTTCACATACACATGATTATGGCATAGCCTAAAGTCTATTATTTCAATGAGATTTCATCTACATTTCATATGAATTCTCAAATAATCGTTTATTTTGTTTGATGAAATTCATTCATTATTTATATTCACAATATATATATATATATATATATATATATATATATATATATATATATATATATATATATATATATATATATATTATATTTATTATAATGATTGTTCCCCATGAGGAGAGAGATTGAACTTGAACTCGCAATTATTAGGACTTTTGCTTCATCTTTTTTGTCTCTCAAAAACGCTTCATCCTCTATGAATGCTCTTTCTGCCGTTCATCTGTCAATTTTTTTCCATGTTGGCTATTTGATTTTTGCTAAACCTTCACGATTTGTAAGATACCTAAGTACGATTTTATAGCGGCACGATATTATAGTTTTCTGATTTTTTTCGTTATCGTATTAGTCTTTTGATAAAGTTCATTCTGAAGCCTTTTCATCCAAATGTCGTTTCTATTATCTATTCTATATATCTGGGAACAGGGATGTACTACTTATTCCTATGCATACAACAGCTAAATTTGAGCACCGTCTCTATTATCAGAGTATTAAAATTTTCAACCATTTACCATCGATTTTGAAAGTACTGAAAACTCATTTGTTTAAGAGGAGAGTTAAATCTCTGCTCTTAACAAAGGCATACTATAGTGTGGCAGAGTATTTCGATGATTCGAATGTAGGCAATAATGTATGAATCAATTTTTTGTATCACATGATTTTATATTTTTTTAACACAAATATTATTCACCATATGAAATTGTCTCAAATGCTTAATATTTCTGAGGTAATTTTTTCTTTTCTTTTCAAATAAAGTTGTATATTATTGTAAATATGAATTGAACCAATATTTTTGTTTGAACCAATATTTTTGCTCGAGGGCTGAATGGAAGATCAGACTCAAAACTGAATTCAGTCCTTTTGAGAGCATTCTTCCTAGTTGTAATTATTGTATCAAGTGAAATGAATGTAATTTACAACGTAAAGAATAAAGGCGAGGCAGTTGACATTCGATTTTCTTTTTTGCTACCGTTTGCCTTCACATGAAGTTCCCATTCCCTAATGATCTTTTCTAAAACAATATTGAAAAGAATTGGCGAAAGTCCGTCCGAAATTTTAGTTTCGAGTTGTGGGGCAATGTAGATTCTGAGAAATTATTCTTTTTCAGTTTTGGTAGTACCTACCTTGCACTTGAAAATTCAATATTCATTCGCTACTAACGTTTTGCAAAAATTAAAAAAAAAATTGCCATTGCAGTTTGACCTAAATTCGATGAACATAATTTGTTAGAACTTCTTGAGGTACAATTTTGAAGTGACCAAAAAAATTGAAATTCTAGTCTGCTTCAACGAAATTACGATTTTCATTTAACACCTACTGAAATATTCTTACAATCATTCAACGCATTTTGGTCTCCTAAATTGAATTTTCAATGATTCAGTAATTCAATATTCACAATTGTTCAATAATTTTCCACGTAGTTTTAAAAATATACTTCCTAGCTATAATGCCTAAGTTAACCTAACATAACCTAATCAATCTTTACTAAACCCAACAGAACCACATCTAATCTAACGTTACCTAACTTCACTAAAACTAACCTAAGCATACTGCGAAGAAAACAACAAAGCAAAAATCAGTGTTAGCTGAAGAAATCGAAGTGCAGTAATCAAAAAACTACATATTCTCTAAACAAACAGTTTGAAACACTAACGAGTGATTCAATTGCTCACTACCAAATTCAGTTTATTAGTATACTTAACCTAACCTTCTGATAACCAAACCTAACTTTACTAAATCCAACCTAACCACATCAGACCTAACCTAACCTAACCTACCTATAGAGGGTATAATGGACATATATTTCAGGCAAAAAACTCATCCATAAGAGGTGATTTAAATGGCGCAAACATACAAGAATATTTATATCGATATTATATGAGAAATTAATAATTGATGAGGCCGATACTTGATGTAAATCGATAAACATAATAAAACAATTGTTAAACAAAGATTTACGCATATTTTAAAAAGAATACTGCATGACGTACGTTTCGATAAGATTCACCTTTTTCAAATGCTACGTGCAGACTAATGACATTTCTCGAATACATACAATAGGTAAACTTAAATTAAGAATACAGAGAAAACAGGTTAGATAACAGGTAGAAGGGATCAATTCATACTGAACTATTATATAGTAAACTAAGTAATTTTGAAAAGATTGAGAAGGGGGCTTGAGGTATGATCGATTTGGCTGTTCAAAAGTTTCCAGAATATTCGTATTTATTAATTTGAAGTGATTCTAACAAATTAAGCTTCATTCCTTTGTTTGCAGTATTCAAAATTTCTAAATCGGAATTGAATATATGATTTTCATCAATCATATATGATTATATGATTTTCATCAATTCCAACGCCCACAGGCACACTGTTTTGATAGATATGATTGAATTTGAACTTTGTGCAGCGGTAATAAAGTGCCAATTGACTCTTTGACGTTAGGAACACACCTACATTGCTTAGACAACAGTGAGTGCTTGTAATTTAATATGAACTTTATTGAATGGAAATAAAGTTCAAATTGACTACAATTTAGTTAGAAAACGTTTGTATGGGAAAAAGAAAAGGATTTTTATGGGTTCCAGGCATTTATTCGAATTTTTTTCGCCGTAAAAACCATCCTTGGACTTCAACGCACATTTAAAAAAAGAATTGGCAAAATTGGTCCAGGTGTTATTGAGTTATGCGCTTACCAACACATTTTGCGATTCATTTTATGGATTCATTATGGATTTTCCAAACGTGTAATTCAAATTCCTTATACGTAGCTGAGTGCTTTCTCAATTTAAACGAACAATTGTTGCCAAAACTAAAGTTTAATTCTATAAGTTGAATATAATAGTTATACCTCCAATTTTACTCATAAATTCCCCTCACATCTCAATTTATAACCTAATCTTGAACCCAAAACATCTACCATAAACCTCCTGGTTTACGATATGTTCGCAATTAAGCGTAATTCATCGAAAGTTCATATAATTCGAAAATATATAATTGAAGGCTATCAGTACAAACATCCGCGAATTCGTACTAGTTACATAGTTAAATGGATAAAAATGATTGTACAAGAAGTACAATCTTAACAAATACGTTCAAAACAAGGTAAATTCGAAATTACTAGCATCCAAAGTTTTATTGAATCGTCTTCGTTTCCACGCATATTATTCATCTGTCATAAAAGATGCTGGTGAAGTTTATCGCTGGATCAAAGAAACCGATAGGGGGCCAATAAAGACATCAAAAACGAGTGCCACTGGTACCTGTTCTCCGGCCGTCCTTTATAGCGATAGTCATTGTATAATGGTGGTCCAATAAAATACGCCGCTGCTGCACAATGAATTTGTTTTCTATTTTTTCATTAATTGATACGTAAGTTTGCTAATTGTGTAGTACAATTTTTCAACGAAATAGTTTATTACGTACTCCCCTACAAAATGTTGGTGATCGCACTGGCTAACTCTAAAATTTGGGAGACGTATATAAATTCACCTGATTTATGCACAATATAGACCTTCAAGCTTTTTTTATTTAAGGGCCAAATTATTTTCATGGAGGACTTGGAGGGCCGCATTGATTAAGCTCATAATGCTATATATATATATATATATATATATATATATATATATATATATATATATATATATATATATATATATATATATATATATATATATATATATATATATATATATATATATATATATATATATATATATATATATATATATATATATATATATATATATATATATATATATATATATATATATATATATATATATATATGTGTGTGTGTGTGTGTGTGTGTGTGTGTGTGTGTGTGAATTTTGTCTCAGGTTAAAATAATTTACATGAATTTGTTATAACATTTTATATTTGTTGATAACTACATTAAACATCAATATTCAATACAATATAGGCCTACTCGACATATATTTAAACATGTTATAAAACTCAAAATAAACTGAAAACATCAAATTTGTGACTTTGGTAGTTTAGTGAGAAACTTGACATTGTTTCTCTTTTACTAATCTGTCAACATTGGCTTTTATGTCAGATGTTCGAATTCGAGGAGAGTTCTCTGAATGAGTGTCAGAAATACGGTTTCTTAGTTTCGATTTCACGTTCTTCATTCTGGAAAATAGCTGCTCACAGATGTAAGTGCTGCCAAAAAGAGATGCTGTGGCCAGAGCATGAGATCTGATTGCTGGAAATCGATCACCTTCAACATACAATGAGTAAAACTCCAGAAGTCCAAAGTTTTTGAATTTCTCCTGTAAATCACTATTGCACTGAAAGTCAATAAGTTCCATTTGTATATTTCCGGACTAGTTTTTCCAATTAACACTGAAAGGAGCACAAAAGCGCTTCATCATATTTTTATTTTGCTTGAAGTCAAAAAACCTGCTGTTAAAATCTTGTTGTAACATGGAGAGTGCTTCACTGTATTTTTCTTTGTTTTGAACTTCACATTGCGACAATGTTGGAAAATGTGTGAAGTCGCCCTGTAGCACTTGATTCTTCCACAAGCAAAGTTTTCTCTCAAACGCCTTAACTTGATCAAAGAGTTTGTGTATCATAGCATTCTTCTCTTGTAGCCTAATATTCAAGTCATTGAGATGCATTGAAATATCCGTTAGGTACCGATTGACCAACTTCGGTGCTGCAATGTTTCTCCTATTGGTTTGGAAACAAAATCATTCGGCGGGCCACAAAAATATATACGGCATGCCGCAAGCGGCCCGCGGGCCGCGAGTTGAAGACCACTGATATAGACAGAGAAACTAGATAATTCTATTAAAAATTTCTATTCAATATCTTTCTGATTCAAGATTACAAACAAATTCCGTTGGAAGATCTCTCTTATCTTGAATCCGGTTGTTCTCTGCTTGTTCAAAACGCCTATTTTCACTTTCCACGTGAATGATGGAATCCAAATCTTCAAATCCACTCGAAATTTCGTGGAATCTCAACTCCAGGGGATATGTTGAAACCCTAATTTCAAACTCCAGGGATATAGCTAAAATGTATTCCATAAAAATCAGTTTATGAAATTCTTTCTGATCTATTACGTAGACTTATCTTCGATTTTGTTCACAACAGTTAACCCTTTGAATGAAAAAATCGAAAGATAAAGAAACTACTTTTTTTGTAAAAATAAAACACACAAATTTGTATCTACGGAACAGATCGAGAAATGAAAAAATAAAAGAATTGACTTGTTCATTGAAATTGAATTAATAGAAAAAGAATTTAACAAATAACAAATAAGTAATGAAGGAAGAATTGAAAAGTTAGAAAGGACTGTTCTTATATTGGAGATCATTTTGAGATTTCGTGCAAAATTGAAAAAAATGTTATCTAAGGTTCATAACTTCTGAGAATAGGAATATAATAAGAGAAATATAATAAGAGAAAAATAATCGATGAAATAATCAATAATTCGAAACACTTACCGCTCACAAGAGCATTCAAAATTGATGAAGATAAAAGATAATATATTTAACAATCAGAAAAACTTATCAATAGTTTATTTATTTATTCGCTCAGAATCCAATATCGGAATGAACGAATTTATAACCGGAATATCACACGTACTTACACAGCCTACCTCTAGTTACAAGTCATGAACTATTCTTGGGAATTTTCGGTCTATTTAAAGGAAAAGAATGAATAAATAAAAAAAGACTCCACTCAAACCTCAAATATCTGACATTTTGTTTGCGACAGTTGTAGTCAATGACAATCAATAATGTCATTTCTTCCAAGAATTTAAAAAGTTAACATTTGTAACGAAACCATTGTTGTAAGTGAATGTTTTTTTGAAACTCAAAAGGCTTTTATTATTTATAGCTACCAAAAATCTACAGATTTTCCTTTGAAAAACGTTTGAAAATTTATGTTAGATAACAAAAAACAATATTATTACCTGCCTTTCTGGAAAAAAGAGTACTTTTTTCTAGGATATATAATCACTAAACAAATGTTCTTTTATATCAAAAATGCAACTTTCAAATATGCTATATAATCCTTGATTTATTTGATATAACAACGAATTATCTTGCATTGAAAAAGTTAAAACATCTTTTTCAACAACTCCAAATTTTTTGTTTACATCTTTCTTTGTTCACAAAATTTTTCACGAACACATAATCTTCAACGTCCCCGAATCTTCAACATCGAGTAAACTCGAAAAATTTTTAGTTTCTTGAGTGTGTAATCTACCCCATTTTATTTCAGATATGTAATTAGTTTGAAATATCTATAACAAAAAGTCTTCATTGTTATTGAATCACATACTTGAAAAGAGTCGATTTAAATCTATAATTTTTTTATTTCAATATATTGACGTCATATATTCTGTTACTATTCAATCCCCTTTTTTCCATCATAAAAAATGGTGTTAAAAAATGTCTGAACTACTCAGTCAAAACATCAGTAATCGGTAGCTATTTACATACAAATTTCAAAGGTATTCCTTAGTCTATTGCTGAAAAAAACACAGTAGCACTTTCTACACGCTATACATCACATAATAGCACAAAAACTAAAACGCGGATTTTTGTTTTCACACAATTATGAGATGGTAAAAGTTTGGTATTATTTCTAGCTCTCCAGATATTACCAAAAAAAGCCCAACTTAAAACCCAACAGATATTCCTGTTTATATAAGACATTTGCGAGAAATTTATTTTTAATATTTCTTCACAACTTAAAACAATAGCACTTTTCACAATTTATTTTTGGATTTGAATGTTATTTCTCTCGTTGAATAGCGATTTATTCAGCAGCAATGACCAGAAACCATTACAACGCCATTACAGCATCATTATTTGTAGGCCTTGCTTGGATGTTGCCAGATTTCCTAAATATTCATTATTTGAGTTTGGTTTCAGCAGTGGACTGTATAACAATAAATTGAGAAATAAAACTGATAATTCAAAGATTAAATGTGATCAAATGATTGACTGAACAAATAATTTCCGTTATCCATAATTTGAATCTATTATGAATTTGAATCTTTCTGTTAAAAATGTGTAACAATTTAAATTATCCTTATTGATGCAAATTGAAATTCATTATTACCTATTCCCATATTTTCAGAGAAATGGAATGAATATTGTTCGTTTCAAAGTAATACAGTTTATTGGTTTAATTGTATTTGTGCATAAAAAATTTCGGATCGTTAAAAATAGAGTGACAACATATTACAGATTTTCATTGAAAGATATAACTTCATATTTGGCAAAGAAACAATATAGTCTGTATATTTTCATGTTTTAGATTAATGTTACTGAAACTAATGAATGAATAAATACAACAATTGTCAATCATTGTGATGATATATTAGGAAGTTACTGTCAATTGTTTGTTGTTTTTTTATGGTGATACTTCTTATTTTTTTTTTTTATTTGTAGGAAATATTTTTGTAATGGTATATATGTATGGTATGTAGGAGATGTGGATAAATGAAAAATATGATTTAGTTCATCAGTATCTATTCAAAGAATAAATAGAATTATAATATATAAATACAAATATAATTTTTCTGTACAAATCACATATCTATGAAAATCATTATCAAGTTGTTGGCAGTCATCAGCGAACACCTGAAAATGCATATTTCAAGTCTATTATGAATTTTTCTTTACATGAAACTATGAAAAACTATTTCGAAAAGTGCATTTTCAAGTTTACAAATTGTTGCAATATTAACTAAAATCTACAAATGTAGCTATATATTAATATATTTGGCTCATAAATCATGCTTCCGAGGAAATGCGTTATATTGGATAATTAAGCTAAAATGAAAGGTACTTGCTATAATGAGTAGCTTCAAGTAATGAAAATCCATATAAAAGGAATTGCATATGTCAATAACCATTCTTTTTGTAGGACAGCATTCAACCATCTGAAATGAAAAGAATTAGGTGCATTTAAGCAGAATAAAATATAATTTTTCAGTGTAATTCATATTGCATTAGCAACAGAATTTATATGAATATTTCATGAGAAATATCTGAAATATTTTATGAAAAATAAAATTAGGATATTCGTGAAAAACATATATCATAAAACTCACCTAATATCTATAACCATTTCCACCACCTCCGTTGCCATTACCTCCATTACCACCCCCACCGTTTCCTCCAAATCCATTTCCACCACCTCCATTTCCGTTGCCTCCAGGCCTCCTGCCACCACCGTTACCTCCAGGTCCTCCGGATGGGTATCCGTTACCATTACCACCTCCAGCGGCTTCTTCAGCTGCGTTTTGTTCCAAAGCTTTGAGGATCTCTGGTGGGATTGGTGGTGGGGTTGGGAGATGGTCACCTTTGGGTACAAAACCGTTTTCATCGGCAGTATATTCAAGCTTGATTTCTTGGCCATCTGGTCCGGTGTAAGAGAAGGAACCCTTTGCAGATTGTATACCCTCTTCACCGCCTGGTTTCAGTTCGCCTTCTTCTTGAGCTTTAATGCCGTTACTGGTTTCGTAACTGAAATTATTTCGAAGTTTATAGTTTCAAAAGCCTATTATTTGTTC
The DNA here is from genome assembly GCA_030704895.1 of Henosepilachna vigintioctopunctata. Classification (NCBI taxonomy): domain Eukaryota; kingdom Metazoa; phylum Arthropoda; class Insecta; order Coleoptera; family Coccinellidae; genus Henosepilachna; species Henosepilachna vigintioctopunctata. The sequence continues at coordinate 18,228,139 of JARQZJ010000121.1, read as the reverse complement.
AAACTACTTCAATTTTATTTTTGTTGATTTTTTCAACCAATTTTGAAATATTCACCCGAAATAGAACACGCGGAATATTTTTCAAGTGCTTTTTATTTGAGTTTCATCAGACTTTATTCAATAAACTTTACAATTTTCTTTAGGAATTCTTATTTGAAAGGAAACATTCGTTTGAGTTAATTTCGAAAAATATAAATGTGAATTTACCTCCATTTATAACTGCCATCTCCATTGTTAACGTTTTCTTGGGAAATAATTGTTGCTTGTGCGTCAGCTGAAGCTCCAGCGCCCGGACCACCGCCTGGTGGGCCATAAGAGGGTCCTGGTCTTCCACCTCCTCCAGCACCTGGTCTTCCACCACCACCACCTAGAACAGACATAGCAATAAGAACAAATTAGAGTATTTTGAGTCCTAGTTAATATCTAACTATATTTCCATATTTCGATATTATTTTCTACTATCTCAAATAAAATAGATCTCTTCTATTAGAAATTTTTTCTATTTTTGAAGAGAAAATGGGCGATTCAACAAAACATTTTCATATAAAAATTGAAATTTGAAATTTTATTTCAATATTATTTTCAAGATTTTTTTGCCATATATTTCCAGTTATCGACTCGAACTTATAGTCTTCATTGATTAGTTTATTAACAAAATGATGAGTGAATATTACGGTCATGCTATAAAATTCCATTCCAATTATCGATATCAATTGAAATTGGAAAATGATTTTTATTATAGATACTTGACAATTGTTTGGGGGTGTTACCCCATTTGCAAAAGTTAAACTCTCAGTTCAACTTTCAATTTCAATGATGAAATAAAAATTATTGACGATTATGATACAAGAAGATGTTATGTAATGTACATTACCAAGTACTGTATATAATACTGTATTTAGTCAAATTATAGAAATAAAAACCCATTACTTTTATATAATGCTAACTTATGAATATAATAGAAAAATAATAAACATTATATCTTATACGATGATATCGAAATATGGTTTATTAACAATATTCTCATAGTCATTTCGAAAAACTTGAAGCTTATATTCTTAAGTTAATATTTTACTTTTAACCAACACATTGCACATAAAGAGTTAATAATTTCATTCGTTTTTCATTATCCCATGCAATATTTAATTTTTTTCTGATATTGGAAAACTTGATGAAGTTTTGAATGGAAATTTGAATTGAAATTTTGAAAGGAAGAACAAACTGTGTACACTATGATAAAATTGGTTCACAAATCTTAATTTGTTGACATAATGTTACGGTGATTTTCGTGATCTCTTCGTGTGTTAAATACAACAAGAGTGTTAACTTCGATGGGAAGATTCAAGATTTATGAACTGAAAACAAGAGAAGAAAAAAGTAGATTTCCAAATTAGGTAATGCTCTTGTTACTTAAGTTCTCATCTACTTGAACCTATTCACCTATCACGAGCTAAGCAGAAGCTCCAGCTCGATGAAATGTGATACCATCTACTGAAAGCGATGTTCAACGCCTGATTTGTAATTCTCGATCGTCTTGAGTTACATATACGCTACTTGTACCATTTAATGCACCGGAATGTTACGAAGGTGAGAATAATAGATATTTTTAATTTAGAGGATTTAAGCAAACGTAACCATTTTCGAATCTGTTAATAAAACAGTTTATCTTCAAAACGGATTGTACAAACTTCAACTTAATTTTTTTTACTGTTATCATATTATTTTTTATTATTTCAGTTTTATTAAATCCTGAAATACATTTTTTTATAAAACAAGCCTTTTAATAATAAATTATTGAAAGTTTTGAAAGTCATTGGTTTTTACTCTTTAATATCCAATAAATATATATTGATATCCAACTACATATATTCATTATCGAAGATATTGAAAAATTTCAGTAAATGCATTGCAATTTTGAAATGATAATTCAATTTTATTATGATGATATCGCATTTGTCGTTACCAAATAATTATCAAAAACCTTCATTTCATGATATTTTTTCATGTATAATAATTACCTCCTCCATTACCGCCACCAGGTCTGAACGGTGGCGGCAATCCCGGTCCACCCCCAGCTCCAGCTGCACCATTCGGTGGTAGATATGTGTTTTCTAATCTAGCAGCCGAACATATTCCAATCAAAGCTGTGACTATCAGCTGAAACACAAAAAAGAAGTAAGAATTTGAATTAAATTCCAGGAAATGCTGTATAAAATCGGATAACACTGTTATGTGCAAATTGATTCCTTTTAATTCGCACTCACACATAGCTCGTGAATTATTTTTTGAGTGCTTCTAAAAGAAGAATTATCCTGTCAATACATAGAATGAAGTAATGGAGTCCCATCATTGATTTTTCAAAAAAAATTTCAAAATTTTCATTAAATTGACTCGAATCATAAATGATACTCTTTTTCCGCTTTACTCGTTTCAATTTCGTCAATGCAGCACCTTATCTATATATCTGCAACCAAACAAAGGAAAACGTGGAATGTTCATGGTTAAACTTCAACACTTTATGGAATTTTTTTTTATATGAAAACAGTGAAAGGAAATTTTTTTTTTCATATTGTACAATGCAAAATTGTGCTGTATCTGATAAATTCGATAATAAAATCATATAGACCATTATTTTATGAGAACTTTTTGAAATGTTGTTAAAGCATTCAATGCTGTTTAGTTTTAATACATCATTGAATGCTTAATATAAAACTTCATATTGTATTTTAAGGTGAATAATGTCAAAGAAATTGTTTTCGAATATGGAATAACTATCAGTTAATTTGAAATGCATGTTCGAAATTCCAAAATGAATTTTATCGAAACTACCAATAAATTTTACGAATTATTAATACTAATAACTGTATATTTTGAGGATGTAGTATGTCTGCGAATGGAAAATAGTACTGATTTATGGCAGTTTTCAGAACTTTTGTGCCATACCTATCTGAAAGTTTGTATCAAATATACTCTGAGACGACTCAACACATTAGAAGAAAATTTGAGACTTTCTTTATGGTACATTTGATATCTTGTTTGCTTCAGAAGATAAAACAAAATTATTAATGAAGCAATTGCTGCTGCCATCTAGCGAATATTGAGAATGAAGTTCCGTAAAAAGCAAGTAAAGAAAACTGATCATTTCAGTGAATTTTAACAACAACAAAAAAATACGTTTATTCAGTGCTTTGATTAAACATTTTTTTATGTTTTAAACTTTGATTACATTTCATTTTTCCATTGCTAATACAAATTGGGATGTTATAAATTCTTGCGACCTTCTTCAACCCTGTGCAAGTTAATTATCTTTGTACAAAAAAAAACATTTTGAATTTTGTTATAGGATATAGGCCTAAAAGTGCGTCTGTGACCGACTACTTTATTACGTATATTTACGAGAAGACACACAAATTTGAAGTGAAATTAAAATGCAAATCCTAATTCATATGGAACGTCGTTGAAATTTAAGTACTTTAAAAATGTTTGTCGTTCAAAAATATAGAACCAGTTGAAAAATTATGAATAGAGTACTTTTCATGTTTTTCGGAAATATAAAAAATGTGGTTTAATATTATTATTTCAAGAATATCTATGTGTCCCCTTCATATCTCAACTTGCAAATATGATCTAATTTGAAATTTTTATTAGAGAATTCAAAACAAAACAAAAAAGTTATATGACAAAATATTCGATTTTCTATTCGTAAACATGTAAGAATATCTTACAGTTCACTAGAGTTATAATGATTTATCAACCCCCAAACAACTATTCAGATGAAACTAATATTCACAGTAATATTAATAAAAATATTTTCAAAATTAAATTTCGAATTGTCGAGGATATAAGACCAACTTACAAGCCTCATCTTGTATGTTTTTTTACCCTAAATCACTAATGAACGAGAGACAAATCGAAACTGATAAGCCCTCTAAACAATTGAGCTTATATACGAGTCTATAACAACCCCACTACAATAAAATCGACCTGTATGACACTGAAACGAGATCATCTTCGAGAAAAAATAATTGCGGAGATGAGACTATCCAATATGGATGGGATCAAGAAGCACAAGAGCATAGAGAAAGGATTCACTTGTCGATATACACCTGATGCAATATTCGTTTAGTGCAAATGCTAGATGTACGTTAATTGATTTCGAATAGAAAAAAGATCACAAAGAATTTTTGGAGATTGGATGTAGTAGAATTGATGGAAATTGGGTAGTCATTCAATGATGTAGTTATTCAATTGTATCTATGATTGACAGAAAGAAAATGGAAATTTGAAAATAATGCAGAAGGAAATATTAGGTATGTACTTCTACTCTTAGCCTAGTAAACACCAACAGTATACATTTATATATATATATATATATATATATATATATATATATATATATATATATATATATATGGAAGAATTCTTTAAAGCTTTACTCTTAATTCAAATTGATTGAAATTGAATGGAAAACTCTCTTATTAACGTTTTGCTAAAACTTGTAGCTTTGTCAAAACCTGTTTGAGGTTACTCATTTTGACAACTGAGAAAGACAAAAAATGTACAAATTTTAGAAATATTACACATTCGTCAAAATTTGGAAAACACAGTAAATGAAAGAACAGATATTGAACATCTTAATTCTATTTAAAACGGTTTGATGAATACACAACAATCACCAAACATCATATCTCAAAACTCATTTTTTCCTGATCTACCATCAATTTCACACACATAAACCCATAAAAATATTTCAATATCTTCTGGTATATAAAACTCCAGTATGTGAAATTCAGTTTGGAAAAAAAGTGTATATATGTATATGTATAATATATATATATATATATATATATATATATATATATATATATATATATATATATATATATATATATATATATATATATATATATATATATATATACATATATATATATATACACTATGTGTATAGACTAAAAATAATATTCTTAGCAAATAACAGATTGTATTTTTTATATTTTTTATAATAATAGTGATTTTTTTTATAATTTTTTCTATAAATTTCAGCTTTTTCTTTGTTTTTTGTTTTTTTTTTGAATCTCTATATTCAAAAAGTATATGAATTTTTTTCCAGTATTAGGTTCTAAAGGGTGGTTTTCAAAGACTGAAGAACATTATTTCTGAATCTTAGAATTTCCGAAACATTTTAGAAATTACTCTCAAACATTCGTAAAAAATGTACGAGAATAATTGATTGAAATGTATGAATAATTTCTGAACAATTGAGAATTCCAACTTCAAATGAGTCATATTCCTGATCTGAACGAAAAAATAGATATTTTCGGAGGATTTTGTGAACAAAAATTACAATAAAAACAATTAATTACAATTTACACACTTGACTTAGGTTTCACTAAATATATTGAAAAACTCCAAGAAAACAAAATGTGTTTCGGGTGGTTAACCCATTATCAAGAGTATACAATGTTACATGTTTGGGTTAACCACCCGAAACATATGTAGTAGTTTTTAGATATATTTAGTGAAACTTAAGCTAAGTGTGTCAATTTTGCACCAAGAGATTAGTGAAACCTACTTGTCATTTATTACAAATTACATTATATAGTATCAATTACAGAAAGAGATTTGAACGCTGATCAATATTCATGAATTTTCAAATGATTTCTTCTTGATCACTGTAGATTTACGTCCGTGGGAATGTTAATCATTAAATGAACAACAATCAATATGTCCTGCTTCAAAATATTTTCATGCTCATATTAAATTAGGATACCATTATCAGAAAACCTGAAAGCTTATTCAATTTTTTGAATAATTATTTAAATTAGTTAAATATTAAGTGACGAATATATTCATTCAATTCGATGCCTCTTATTATCAGAAAACCAGTGATATCTAATATACCGTAATCTATTTTGGACATATTTTTTTCTGATTTCAAGTTCATGTGTATATTACGCTGTATATATTAATTTTTTTTACTATAAGTATGTGTACGCGTAATTATATACTTTTCTTTAACATGAAAACTGAAATCATCGAAATATATATATTAAAAACACATTTACTATTCGTGAGACAAAGTCAAAATGTACCGTGCTTTGTCGAGTGTCAAAATCATCATCAGAAAATTATACCGTAAATATCTGAAACTTCAAATTCATTTGGTGATATCATTATTTCTCTTGGTAATAATATGTTCGTCTAATTATCTTGGTTATATATTTCAATAATGAATTATTAATCTTCAATACTTCCTCATAGAATATACATACATTATATTTTCTTTTTATTTTTATAAAATGAGTTTCAAATTTCGATGAATGCTAATAGAAAATTGTTAGCAAATTTTTCAAAAGTGTGATCACGTTTTGCGTAAGAAGTTTCACGAAAACTGTTCAATTATCAGGAGTTATATTTATCTCTTTTACTAATGCTCAACTTTTACTGTGTGGTATTATCATATTCAGCTGTGAAATTTAGGACTTCAATTCCTTTATTGTACCATAGAACCAAGTTCTTCTTTTTTCTGTAAATACGTATTTCGAGTTATCACTTCCATTTTACTTATGGCATTATGTCAAGTGCTGATGGATGTTTGTTGATTTAGATCGCATTAATACAGTATTTTTTTCAAACCTTTATAACAATAGATTGAAAGCTCAAATTTAATCTCAAATTACAAATTGAAAATATTCAACTGTAATATTAATTTCATTCAATTCAAGATGAAACTTCTAATTGTCCAAAGATTACTTAGTTATCAAAATTGCAAAGGCAGATATCTTATAATAGTTAATGAACAAACTAAATAAATTGTTCGTTCATCAGCATGTTAAATTATTGGATAATAACGACGAATACCATCAATTATTCGTATTCTTGAAATTCTTTGGGTCTTCTCAATGAAATAAATAAAAACCGATAGAAGGAAATTTGACAATTTATATTCCATCGACACAACTATCTCTGCTTGAATGGCTACATGGCAAGTCATCATGTTGCGATATCCTATTCAAAGCTAAAAGGAAATTTTTCAAGTGATTTAACGACTCTACATATGATGGCTTTCTTGCAATATGCAGTTCTTCATTGAATTTATTTCACAATTCGGTCTGGCCGATGTTCATCCTTTCCCAAATATAAGAAAAGCAGCTTATTATATTTGAACAATTAACCTTCACATTATTTCTATGTGTTTAACAACTTTTTTTCTTCGTTTATTGTAGCAGAATGACGCTCTCAGGTATTTCAATTCAACTACGTGTTCGCTAGTGTTTGAATCCATCTCATCAATAATTGCGACAGATGACCATAGATAGATATCGATAACATAATTGTGTCTCTGTGCTGCGTTGAAACTGAACCTTGATAGTGTTATGCACTCTATGCATGATAATTCAGACGGAACTATAAATAGATTCCTTCTGCATTAACAAGAGGCTCGTACAGTTCAAGGAAGTGATATAGTTTTCTGACCAATCTTGAAAAATGTTGAAATTCACCAAATATGGTATAAAGATATATATATATATATATATATATATATATATATATATATATATATATATAATACTTGAATTGCTACCAATAACCATTGTTTCAGCTGCGTAGATTACTTCTGGAAGAATCGTGGTGTTATAATGCCTCAATTTCCAAGATTTCAAATATGTATACCTCTTTTAATTATGTTTTTTTTATTTGCAAGTTACCCGCATCAACCACTTAGGGTTATTAGCGGAAATACATTTTATTTAGTACATGGTTCATAGTTAAAGATAATTACAAATATAGATTATTACGGATGTCAAATTTGATTATAGAGATTGACATTTTTCATAAAATTAATAGTATTTTTCCACTTTACGGACAGAGAGGTCTTTAAATCATTGGTCAGATTTTCCATTTTGCGTTCAACACTATATTTTTCACACTCACAAATGATGTGTTTCACTGTCAAGGGAACTTTACACTTAATGCATATACAGGGAGGCTCTTTTTTCATAATGTAGCCGTGCGTAAGTGCCGTGTGGCCGATTCGCAGGCGAGTTAACTTAACTTGATCTATTCATTTCGGAGAAAGCGGTAATTTATAATTCACTGAAGCGACTGTACTTTTTAGTTTAGAATTTCTTTCATTAAATGCTTCTTGCCATTTTTCTTGAATAAGATTCTTTATTAATTCTTTCAATTATTATTTTAATTATAAGAGGTATTACTACCTCTTATAATTAATCTTATGATAACCATTATCACCATACGTTCAACTCAATGAGCACGTGAATATAACCAAGTCTTGGTTAGGTGCTTTAATTGCCACTGTGCATTCGAGCCAAGGTTTACTATACAAGGTGACGATAAATAAGCAAACATCTTGTAGAGCATTTTTGTCTTTTGCAGTAATTTTAAGTTGCGATTGCTTGAGTTTGTACTTTTTTGTGTGCGATTTGATTAAGTTTATTCTCTGTATCTCCTCCTAAGAACATAACGCATAGTTCCACCAATTCACGGCAATCCTCTCTAAAAAAAGGTTTTTCCAGTTCAGTCTTATAGAAAGTTAACAATGATGTAATTTTTGTCCCAGAAATATTTGCTTTAACAAAATTCAGAGGTGGCTCAATATTATCGGTGTTAATATTTTTCCAATTATCTCTTAACTTTTTGAAAATTGGAATATCTGGGCTACTTGTAATTTGTTTTACCTTGGTTTCGAAAACAGCTTTAAGGACCAACTCGTAAATATGATGACGACAAGCAAAAAGCAGTAATTCTCTTTCTGAGGTCTGCTCCAAAAAAGCACAAGCTCCACCGAAACGGCCAGTATTTGAAGCTGTTGTATCGCAGCACATTATCTGTACTTTATCATGGAGGTTCCAGTCAAAGAGTGAATTGAAATGGCTTCAGCTTGATGTTTTCCAGAGGAACTCTCTAATTTTCGCACTGCAAGAAGCTGTTCTCTATCGTCAAATGAAGCAATAATTAGTCTTCGAAGGAATTGGCTTTTTCCCAAAATATAATGCACTCTCTTATAACAAGATTCGCACTTTCACTAACAGTCAGCTTGACTTCACGTATATTGTAAAATATAACGGTCGAACTTGTCGATTAGATGGTAATTTTGCACCATTTATCTGATGGCCTGGAGTCTGATGAGGTAAATATTTTGTTTATCACTTCGTAATTCCACAGACATCTTTACACAATATAGACTCTTATAATTAATCTTATGATAACCATTATCACCATACGTTCAACTCAATCAGCACGTGAATATACAGAAACGCTTCTGCTGGGGTGCAACGAATCCGAGACCAATATACGAGCAATGACTGATTTCACCAAAAGTGACTATTGAGATCTTCAACGCTCAACGCAAAGTATTGTGGTCCTTACTTTGTTGGATATGGTAAAAATATACGGTTTCAGTGAATTCAAAGCGTTATGGAAAACTTTTTGGTGTCAGAACTAGAAAACAACAGTCATCCCTGGCTACAACTAAAGAACGTGGTTCCTGCAGGATAAAGCAACTTCACGCAAGTCTGAAACGTCTTTGGAAACGTACGTGAACTTTTTTAACTCTATAATTTAACTCCGGTAGAGTTTATATAAGCTGGTCTCAACTCACTCCTGATTCGAGGTCTTTAGACATATTCCTGAAAGTTTGTCTGAAATCTGAAGTTAACAATAATTGACTTAATTCGCTGGAGCAACTAGGAGTTCTTGAAGCAAAAACAAGGGTTTATATTTGAACGATATTATTCTCAAAGAATTAATCACCAAACACCGTAGTTTAATAATGGAAAAACTTTTTTCAATATACAGCTCATTTTATACATTCTTCGACCTCAATAAATACAAACTCCCTTTTGGAACAATTTGTAATCTTTATTTCATTGAAGTTGTGATCACAGTATATAGTCTTATTTTTTTAGAGTGAATATTTATTAGTATTATTTTAACGTGAATAATTGATTTTCTCAGATGGTTCGATTCCAAGAGATATAAATATTTCCACACGTAAATTACGCAAAGTATTTATCTTAAGCACCCACATTAACGCATTGAGAAACGTTAAAAATATGAAATATCGTGACATGTTCTGATCATCAAGTTAAATTTTTAACTAAGTAATCACGCACAGTGAACGTCTTATGTTTTTAGGAGCAATCAGTAATAACTATTTTAAAAACAAATTGGTGAAGAAGTATGTACTCCGTTTTGTATTGAGATTCATTAATTACTGTCAATAATTACAGAATATTTTAATGCATCAGTATCTTACATCACGAAGCATCATTGCCAAACGCAGTGAGTTTCAAATTATTTCGAATGTGACATTGAAAAGTAATAGTGAGATAGGTGAATTAGGTTTATTATGAAAAATGTCAATTAACACAATTTTGCACACTTGGTGCAAAATTGTTAATTATATAGTACTATTAGAGAAATTGACTAAATTCCATAGAAATTATTTATTGCAATTGACATATCTTTGCAATACCATTTTCAAGAGTTGAGTTATAAAACTAATTTGAAAAAGTAACAATCTAATTATTAAATTAAATTAAACTCTTGGCTCAATATTTCACGATTATATTTAACAATATGAATTTGTCAACATGACTCATTTTAAAGACCT